>OZ024837.1:27392292-28022292 GCA_964016985.1 Anodontia alba | reverse complement strand
ATGATGGCCCTGTAACGCTCACCTGAGCATCATAGCAGAACCTGATCTAGAACTGATTAAGGCAAACATTCGCTCAAAATTCAAAATGATTATATTAATAAGTAAGACAGGTGATTTGATTTGGCCAGGTGACCTAGTTTCTGAAATCAAGTGACCCAGTTTTAAACTAGACCTAGAAATCATCAAGACGAATATTTTGAGCAACATCTATGATGATTATTTAAAAAATGTGACCTCTGAAGTGTTAACAGTTTTCTGCTGATCTGGCCTGGTGACCTAGTTTTTGAGCCTCTGTGACCCAGTTTTTTTAGGACTTGACCTAGAAATCATCAAGACAAACATTTTGAGCAAGATTCACGATGATTGCTTCAAAAATGTGACCACTAGAGTGTTAACAAAATTTTCTGCTGATTTGGCCTGGTGTCCTAGGTTTTAAACCCAAGGAACCCAGTTTCGAAAACGACTTAGAACTCATTAAGACAAACATTTTGAGCAAGATTCATGATGATTGCTTCAAAAATGTCACCGCTAGAGTGTTAACAAGGTTTTCTGCTGATTTGGCACGGTGACCTAGATTTTGATCCCAAGTGTTCCAGTTTCAAACTTCACCTAGAAATCATCAAGACAAACATGTTGAGCATGATTCATGATGATTGCTTGAAAAATGTGACCACTAGAGTGTTAACAAGGTTTTCCGCTGATTTGGCCTGGTGACCTAGTTTTTGATCCCAGTAGACCCAGTTTCGAACCTGACCTAGAAATCATCAAGACAAACCTTTTGAGCAAGAATCATGATGATTGCTTAAAAAATGTGACCGCTGGAGTGTTAACAAAGTTTTCCGCTGATTTGGCCCGGTGACCTAGTTTTTGACCCCAAGTAACCCAGTTTCAAACTTGACCTAGAACTCATCTAGACAAAACATTTTAAGCAAGATTCATGATGACTGCTTCAAAAATGTAACCGCTAGAGTGTTAACAAGGTTTTAGCTGATTTGGCCAGGTGACCTAGTTTTTGGCTCCAATTGACCCAGTTTTGAACTTGACCTAAAAATCATCATGACAAACATTTTGAGCAAGATTCATGATGATTGCTTAAAAAATGTGACCGCTGGAGTGTTAACAAGGTTTTAGCTGATTTGGCCAGGTGACCTAGTTTTTGGCCCCAAGTGACCCAGTTTTGAACTTGACCTAAAAATCATCAAGACAAACATTTTGAGCAAGTTTCATGATGATTGCTTAAAAAATGTGACCGCTGGAGTGTTAACAAGGTTTTAGCTGATTTGGCCAGGTGACCTAGTTTTTAGCCCCAAGTGACCCAGTTTTGAACTTGACCTAAAAATCATCAAGACAAACATTTTGAGCAAGATTCATGATGATTGCTTCAAAAATGAGACAGCTAGAGTGATAACAAGGTTTTCCGCAAATTTGGGCAGATGAACTAGTTTTTGACCCCAGGTGACCCAATTTCGTACTTGACCTAGAAACCATCAAGACAAACATTTTGAGCAAGATTCATGATGATTGCTTAAACAAGTCACCCCGATGCTTCCTAGCAAGTTTGGAGTCAATTGGCCTTTCAGTTCAGGAGAAGCAAAAATTAGATTTTCAAGACGGCTGTCATGGCGGCCATCCTTGATTTCCGATTGGAACGATTTTAGCTATTTTTGATCTACAAGTCACCCTGATACTTCCTACCATGTTGGAGTCAATTGGCTTTTTGGGTTTAGGAGAAGAAACAAAAAATGGATTTTCAAGATTGCTGCCATGGCGGCTATCTTGGAGTTCCGATCGACACGATTTTAACTATTTTTGATCTACAAGTCACCCCGATGCTTCCTAGCAAGTTTGGAGTCAATTGACCTTTCGGTTCAGAAGAAGAAGCGAAAAATAGATTTTCAAGAAGGCGGCCATGGCAGTCATCTTGGATTTCCGATCGGCACGATTTTACCTATTTTTGATCTACAAGTCACCCTGATGCTTCCTAGCAAGTATGGAGTCAACTGGCCTTTTTAAGTTCAGGAGAAGAAGCGAAAAATACATTTTCAAGATGGCGGCCATGGCAGCCATCTTGGATTTCCGATCAGCACGATTTTCGCTACTTTTGATGTACAAGTCACCCTGATGCTTCCAAGCAAGTTTGGTGTCAATTTGCCTTTCAGTTCAGGAGAAGAAGCGAAAAATAGATCTTTAAGATGGCTGCTATGGCGGCCATCTTGGATTTCCGATCGGCACGATTTTAGCTATTTTTGATTTACAAGTCACCCCGATGCTTCCTAGCAAGTTTGGAGTCGATTGGCCTTTCGGTTCAGGAGAAGAAGCGAAAAATAGATTTTAAAGATGGCGGCAATGGCGGCCATCTTGGATTTCCGATCGGCATGATTTTAGCTATTTTTGATCTACAAGTCACCCTGATGCTTTCAAGCAAGTTTGGAGTCAAATGGCCTTTCAGTTCAGGAGAAGAAGCGAAAAATAGATTTTCAAGATGGCAGCCTTGGCGGCCATCTTGGATTTCCGATCGGCACGATTTAGCTGTTTTTGATCTACAAGTCACCCTGATGCTTCCTACCAAGTATCGAGTCAATAGCCCCAGGGGTGTAGGAGGAGTAGGCTTTTAAAGCAATTGTTGACGTCGCACGATGGACGGCGCACGACGAACGACGGACATTGACCAAAATAGCTCACCATGAGCACTGCGTGCTCAGGTGAGCTGATAAGCCTTTCGGTTCCGGAGAAGAAGCGTAAAATAGATTTTCAAAATGGCGGCCACCTTGGATTTCCGATCGGAACGATTTTAGCTATTTTTAATCTATAAGTCATCCCAATGCTTCCTACCCAGTTCAGGGTCAATTGGCTTTTGGGTTTAAGAGAAGAAGCGAACAACAAATTTTCAAGATGGCCGCCCTGGCGGCCATCTTGGATTTCCGATCGGGACGATTTTAGCTATTTTTGTTCTACAAGGCACCACGATGCTTCCTACAAAGTTTGGAGTCGATTGGCTTTTCGGTTCAGGTGAAGAAACGAAAAATAGATTTTCAAGATGGTCGCCATTGCGGCCACCTTTGATTTCCGATTGGAACGATTTTAGCTATTTTTGATCTATATTGTACTCACCCCCGGCTTGTGAGACAGGATCTTAATAATAAATAAGGAAAACAGTATAACAGTTCAATTTATGCAGCAGTCTTTTAGGCACTCGGTCGCAGATATTTTAGTTATCACAGACGTTGGATTAACATATAAAAAAAACTAACAACACTGAGCAATAAATAAGAACATATCTGAAGTACCCAGGGCACTGCCTTAAGTTAACTAAAGACTAAACAGACACAGACAGCAACGCTCATTCAGACAACGAGTATATTTGCACACCCCAACTGCGGGATAAAAACCACACCAAACTGTGGGCACGCACCAGAAAAGAACGCTTATCATATGTAAAGCTTTCATCTGTCGATGTCCGGGCATTAGATGTGTTCGGTTATCGGGGCTCCAGAAGACGTCCGCTCCGTATTACATAGTGAAAATTAGGCTTGATTTTGCTTACTTTATGCGGGACAGGTATATGGGATCTCAGAATGTATAGTATAAATCTGTAATGGTCCGGATAGGTGGTTGCCGGAATTAGTACGCCGTTCCAGGGTTTGGTCGCAGGAAACCGTCACGACCTGCACTTGATCCAAAGATGATCAGGCGGCACTGCACACCCTTATTTATAGATTCTGGTACGTGCCACGTGATTGATGTTGGCCAATGACTCATCGCCCGGGGAAGCCCGGTAACATGATTAACCAATCAGGAGTTGCCCGGTAGCCAGGCGCCTCGATTTGGAAACCAGGATGCCGGACTGCCCACAAGTTTGGAATCAGCGTCAGCTTCACAAAACATGAAAGCTGAACTTTGCTGACTTAATATTTGGAAATAATCTAATTCTTTAGGTGATAAGAGATATTTTGATATGATGTTCAGTGCTCAAGATGCAATATAAAGCTATAAATATCGAGAGTCCGGTGACCGGTCGAGCCGTGTTGCAGACGCTTCTTGTGACGACACAACAAGCTGTCAAAAACACCAATTTAACACGGTTCAAAGACACTATCTCTACCAATGGCCACAGTTGGAGACAGCTGACAGTGCAAGTGAACTTTGACCATGCAACATTACATGGGATAAAATGTATACGCAGTAGAAATACAGCATCCCGGTCACCGGGTCAGCCAGTACACAAGTCAAAATGGCTGACTGGTCAACAGAATTTCACTTCCTAGTTGTTAAAATGGTGAATTATGCAATTCTGTATGACTTTTCCATTACGTAAATGATATTCTGAACAATACTGAGATGGAATGTTTATGAAGAATCCTAAGTTGATTGAATAGATTGTTCCCTTCTAGAATTATTATGGAAAACAGTGATTGTTTACACAGGAAGAAATTGTGTTCGTCTAACCAGGTACATTTAGTCAAATTTTGCTGTTCATCAGTGTTCTCTGGATTGTTGAGAAATTACCGATAGCTTATATTTGAAACTATCATCCGGATTTATGGTTTGTCAACAGTCTGGAAGATCACATTCAGCCAATGTTAAATTGCCAGAAATGACTGTATTCTGCAACCCATGTTCATAGAATCAGGGGCAGTTTATTACAATATGTCATCCCAATGCTTCCTACCCAGTTTGGAGTCAATTGGCTTATGGGTTAAAGAGAAGAAGCGAACAATAGATTTTCAAGATGACCGCCATGGTGGCCATCTTGGATTTCCGATCGGCACGATTTTAGCTATTTTTGATCTACAAGGCACCACGATGCTTCCTACAAAGTTTGAAGTCGATTGGCCTTTCGGTTCAGGAGAATGAGCGAAAAACAGATTTTCAAGATGGTCGCCATGGCGCCACCTTGGATTTCCGATTGAAACGATTTTAGCTATTATTGATCTATAAGTCACCCCAATGCTTCCTACCCAGTTTGGAGTCAATTGGCTTTTGGGTTAAGAAGAAGCGAAAAGTAGATTTTCAAGAAGGCCGCCATGGCGGCCGTCTTGGATTTCCGATCGTTATAATTTTAGTTATTTTTGATCTACAAGTCACCCCGATGCTTCCTACCAAATTTGGAGTCAATTGGCCTTTCGGTTCAGGAGAAGAAGCGAAAAATAGATTTTCAAGATGGTGGCCAAGGCGGCCATCTTGGATTTCCGATCGGCACGATTTTAGCCAATTTTGATCGACAAGTCACCCCGATGCTTTCTACCTAGTTTAAAGGCAATAAGCCTTATGGTTCACGAGAAGAAGCGAAAAATAGATTTTCAAGATGGTGGCCATGGCGGCCATCTTGGATTTCCGATCGGAACGATTTTAGCTATTATTGATCTATAAGTCACCCCAATGCTTCCTACCCAGTTTTGAGTCAATTGGCTTTTGGGTTTAGAAGAAGCGAAAAGTAGATTTTCAAGATGACCGCCATGGCGGCCCTTTGATTTCCGATCGTTACGATTTTAGCTATTTTTGATCTTGTTTGTTTGTGTTCAGGTTTTACGGCCCAGTCAACCCAATGGGGTCATGTCGAGCGCGGTCAGTTTACCTAACCACACATTTACTGGGCAGGCTTAGTCCTCTAAGCGGTTTACCAGTATTGTGCACATTCTTTCGCCAGAAACTGACAACTGCCCTTCTTGAATCAGCGGAAGGGAGAGAATGACCGTAGAAAATATTTCATGATCAATCTCCACGAAAGAATGTTGCCGACCTCGGCGGGGGTTGAACCCGCGACCTCCTGGTCTCCAATCGGACGGCGCATCCAACTGAGCCACCGAGGCCTATTTTTGATCTACAAGGCACCCCGATGCTTCCTACCAAGTTTGGAGTCAATTGGCCTTTCGGTTCAGGAGAAGAAGCGAAAAATAGATTTTCAAGATGGTGGCTAAGGCGGCCATCTTGGATTTCTGATCGGCACGATTTTAGCTATTTTTTGATCGACAAGTCACCTCGATGCTTACTACCTAGTTTAAAGTCAATAAGCCTTATGGTTGAGGAGAAGAAGCGAAAAATAGATTTTCAAGATGGCCGCCTTGGCGACCATTTTGGATTTCCGATCGGAACGATTTTAGCTATTTTGATCTATAAGTCACTCTTATGCTTCCTACCAAGTTTGGAGTCAATTGGCTTTTGGGTTTAGGAGAATAAGCGAACAATAGATTTTCAAGATGGCCGTCCTGGCGGCAATCTTGGATTTTCGATCGGCACGATTTTAGCTGGCTTTGATCTTTAGGTTTCCCTGATGCTTCCTACCAAGTTTGGAGTCAGTTGGCCTTTCGGTTCAGGAGAAGAAGCGAAAAAAAGATTTTCAAGATGTCGGCCATGGCGGCCATCTTAGATATCCGATCAAAACGATTTTAGCTATTTTTGATCTACAAGTCACCCCGATGCTTCGTACCAAGTGTCGAGTCAATTGAGAATGCCCAGGGGTGTAGGAGGAGTAGGCTTTTAAAGCAATTGTTGACGCACGACGGACGACGGACATTTACTGACCACAATAGCTCACCATAAGCACTTCGTGCTCAAGTGAGCTAATAAGGAAAAACACCACTGTCACCAGCTCTTTCTGGGACTTTTTGAGGCTGAATGTAGCAAGCCCTCAATTGGCAGGTATCAAAAATTGAAACTTTGCAATTTCACCACTTCTTTTGGCTCCAGCAAACACACACAGAAACATTTATTTCTTTGAAACAATCAGGAAATTATAAACAAATATTTTTTTCTTCAAATTAGAATGATGACTTCAGTCCTTTTAGCATTGCGATTACCTCGCCTGGGGAAAAGAGAACTAATCTTAGTGATTTTCGTACGTTTGTTCGATTTGCGATTGTTTTGGTTTTGTCTGTTTCCTCTTCCTCTTGGTGTCTGGGAAGGGCTGCGGCTTGTGATTGTGGCACTCCCTGGACTTTTCTCTTACCTTTTTGTTTTCTTTAATTCATCTTTATTATTAACCAATCACAGGTCGCCTTACACAAAATAACTACCCCTGACTTCCCTACACTTTTTTGCACCAATCAGCAGTCCTGTCACAATTGGTTCCCCGTGCCCTATAGAGAACTTACGAAAATTATCCCTAAATTATCACCAAATACCTACCTGATCCGTTGCTGATAGCTGCTGATGTGTGTTTGTTTCTAGGGTATACGTAATGCACAGTCTCTATAATGGTAGTTCCAGTCTTGACTCTTGATCTTAAAAGAGGCAACACTGTAACATCCAATATGACTAGATAATACGACACGTGATATGAGCTGTTGAGCAAAACTAGATAAATACTGTAAATGTTCTGACACCTGTATATTACTTTCAGTGTCATTCTGTATGTCATACTATCATGTATACAAAACTATATATTGTACATGCATAGAATATGCATTGCTATGGATGGATGGATGGATATTTTATTTATAGACGCCCAACCCTAAAAGGGCATATAGCGTCTAATACGTTGTATATTATAAGATGATTTTATTTAATGAGAAATTAAAAATATCTAGGATTGATGTGTTCATTTTAAAAGGATAAAGTATCAATGACTTATTAAAAATACTGGTTATATTTTATTAAAAAGTCCGATCTCTTTAAGGAAGTCGAGTATTTTCTTCGTTGGTATATCATTAAAAAGTTCCTTTATAGTTTTTACATTAAAATACTTTGTGCGAATATAATTAAATTCTGCACAAGTGATAAGAAAATGTTTGACTGTAAAAGGTTCGTTGCAAGGAATGCAGAATGGAGCTTGTTCATTGTTTAAAATATAAGAATGAGTAATTCTAGTGTGTCCAAGTCTACATCTCGTGATTTTTGTTTGTTCTTTTCTGCTGAGATTAGAGAATGTGCATTTGCTGTTAAAATTTGGTTTGATTTCATTTAATTTATTATAAGTTTGTGTTTCCCAAACAGACTGACATTTGTTGTTGATGTATTTACAGACGTTTGATTTAAAGTCGGAGTGAGGAATTTTGAAATTGGTTATTACTAAGGATAATGCAGATTTGGCTTCTGAATCTGCTAATTCATTTCCACGAATATTAATGTGGCTGGGAAGCCAACAAAATAGAATTTCTTTTGAAGCGGAAAGATAATAATATTTTTTAAGAATTTGCTGAATTAAAGGGTTCCTATGGTGTTAATCTTTAAGGGATTTTAATACAGAAAGAGAATCTGAATAAATGATGAACTGTTTTTCAGGCTGATCTCTGATATGGTAAAGTGCAATATCAATTGCCTTGGCTTCGGCGGTAAAAATGGAGCTATTATCAGGTAATCTGATACTGTCAGTAAAATTTGGACTAATAACAGAACAAGCAACTTTTTCATCTTGTTTCGAACCATCTGTATAAATTGACAAGTAATGTTTATAATTTGATTTGAGTTCTAAAAATATATATTCATTTTTAAAAATATGTAACTCAACTTCTGTTTTTTTTTTTTTATGAAGGTCTAATATAATCTTTGGAGGGTTTAACGTCCATGGCTCTTTTAATGGAAAAGAATAATGCTGAACATTTTTAATATTAATATTGGCCTCTTCAAGTAACGGTTGTATTCTCAGGCCAAGGGGTTTAATAGCCGTTGGTTTGTTGTTGTAAAATCTTTCATATTTCGGGTTAAAAACACAATCATAAGCTGAATATGTGGATTGGCGGCTAGTTTAGTAACACATTGAAGAGACAATTTTTCTCTTCTTATATATAGTGATGATTCATTTGATTCAGCGTATAAACTTTCGATGGGGGAAGTACGAAAAGCCCCTAGAGCAAGACGTAAACCTTGGTGATGAATAGTATCCAAAGATTTCAAATAAGATTTTCTTGCGGATCCATAAACTATGGATCCATAATCCAGTTTAGATCTAATTAAAGATCTATAGAGATTTAAAAGAACAGTACGATCTCCTCCCCAGTCGGAACTGGAGAGAACTTTAAGAATATCAAGAGCTTTTAAACATTTAGCTTTTAAAGCTTTGATGTGTGGTATAAAAGATAATTTGTTATCGAACAAAAGACCCAGAAATTTTGCTTCACTGACGACTGGAATGGGACTGCCGTATATGGTGAGATGAGGATCTAAATGTAGCTGACGTATCTGACAAAAATGAACGCATTGAGTTTTTGTTTTTGAAAATTTGAAACCATTTTCTTTTGCCCAATCTTCTATATTGTTTAAACATCGTTGTAGTTTGAATTCAATGGTTTCCATATTTTTTCGATCTAATAAACATTCCAAAATCGTCAACAAAAAGTGAACAATCAAGGTCTTTCACACATTTAACAATATCGTTAATTTTAATGCCAAACAAGGTAGGTGATAAAATGCTTCCCTGTGGTACACCTTGTTCTTGTTTAAATATGTCCGATAACGTATTACCTATTCGAACATTAAATGTTCTATCTGATAAAAAATTTTGAATAAAAAGTGGTAATCGGCCTTTAAGGCCTAATTTATGTAAATCTTTCATGATGCCATGTTTCCAAGTAGTATCGTAAGCCTTTTCAAGGTCAAAAAATACAGCTACTACATGTTCTTTTTTAACAAAGGCATCACGAATAAAAAATTCCAAACGAATCAAATGATCGTTTGTACAGTTATTTTTTCTGAATCCAGCTTGATATTTTGTTATAAGCTGGTTTGATTCCAAGAACCAAACCAGTCTATCATTAATCATTCTCTCCATTGTTTTACATAAACAACTTGTCAAAGCAATAGGTCTGTAGTTAGTAGCTTCAGTATGATCTTTATTTGGTTTTGGTATAGGTATAATCGTTGCTTTACTCCAGTCTTTTGGAAATTTTCCAGTGATCCAAATATGCATTGCTATGCAACATGAAAATGATTTGTGAACGACGGGCAGACGCCGGGAGCGGACTGTGTAGATGTGCAGGCCGATCTTGGCCTTTGTTATCCGCAAAGTATAAATACAGTCGAACCTCGTTATCTTGCACTCGCTTATTTCGAATTACCGCTTAACTTGAAGTGAAAATCTGGTCCCTGTTTTAACATGGAACTATGACAACAGGTAACAAAATAATGTGGAAAAGAGGAGAACCTAAGGAGCAATTTCTCCTCTTTTCCACATTATTTTATATATATATTTCTAACTTCAAGAGTCAAATTACATATTCATTTGTTAAATGTGGTTGTTCAATTTATTGTTTTACTCACTCTCTCAACTCTGATATGTCGAGGTACGGATATCTCGAAGTGTTCCATTGAGTCCCTTGGAATTCGAGATAACGAGAGTCGACTGTACAAACACGTTGCTACTCAACGAGAAATTTGGTATTGCCTATTGTTATGGGCGACTTGCAGTTGTCCGGATCGGAATGCGCAGGAGTGCAGTCCGATGGGGACCGTTGCAATTCGCGCTGAGGAGCAGTGATACGGACCATCCCAGCGACCTGAGCGTGCGCTTACGTGGTCTGGTCTGGATTCTTGTTCTACTGTTGATTTGTTTCCCTATGCGTGTCCTCAGACGGTATTATGCATCACACATTTGTATATATTATTGTATAAGAGAGAGAGAGAGAGAGAGAGAGACAGAGAGACAGAGAAAGATAGAGAGAGTACATACCCTACTGAAAGTATAATTATCCCAATACAACAATTTTTAGTCATCCCTAACTTTGCTCGGTGTGTTGAAGCCTTCAAACGGTATTAATCGCCTCTAGTTGCACGAGACAGTTACAGACAGCACGGGCTTTTATATCCCAACGAGGGTATCCCTCACTAAATTCACGGACTGCCTCAGGTAATAACGGCCATCCTGACCGATATCCCCAGCTATTATAATTGAAAGGATTCTATGCAGACCGATTACCCTCCTGTGGAAAATATTCTCGTGTACGTGTGTAAGTATGTGCATGCATTCGCATACACGTGCATATTACTAGTTTCAGCTAATAACAAAAAGAAACATGTGTACTGTATTTTCTCTAGGTATTCGGATATCTCGACGCCTTACCATGCTTGTTCTTAAATTTGAACAAGCACAATTTACTACCCGATGTTTTGTCTAAAAGTTGCTGGATGGGCGTTGTGGACCCTATTGGGATGCGGTGTCCCACCTGGGTCTACACTGTTTGCCAAGGCCTGCCTGTCTGAATGCATACGGTGGGTGCGGTATTAGCGATACTGTATAACAGTGTAGTGTATGTTTTCTATTCAGTTTTAATTGCCAATTTCACGCATGCTTTTCGAACTGATATTTATCTATGCACCCCTTATGCCATATTCTGTATGGATTGAGTGAAATAAAGTTATTATTATTATATCACATGGTAGCTAAGTGGTTTGATTGCAACAGGTGCTCTGATTGGCTGTTCGGCTGAAGAGGATTCTTCTGATTATAAATAGCCGCAGTAAGCAATTATCAAAGAAATGGTGAAAGATAAAACAGAGGTTTGTCTACGAAAGAATTGAGTAAGCAAATCACTTTGCAAGATGGTATTCTGAATACAGCTCTTATAAATAGTAGTTTGAAAGTTTTTAGCGGAAAATTAAAGAAAACTGTAGGTCACGTGATAGCCTCATCATAAATCCTAATGCCACCTACTCTAAAACTATTTGCTATATTTTTCATTTTATTTTGAATAATGTGAATGGCATCTTCATCATAAAACTCCTCAGTATCTCCGCATTACATCAGTATACCCAGGTTATCAACCGGAAGTCACGTGACTATTCATGACTTCCTTAAGTTAAAATTGTGCTCATATTAACGCGGGTATACAGAGCTGCCTTGCATATCAAATTCATTCAGATCCATCGTGGGCCAAAACACGCTTAAAGTTCAGGGCCCTGTTGTTCAAACCTAACGATGTCGTTAGTTAATGTATCGTTAAAACGTTAAATATGCTAATGTTTTTGCTGATAAAAATGTGAGTAGCGTTTGCAAACGCTACTCACATTATTTCAGCAAAATCACCTATGAATTAGATATTGTACTTACTAGAACAGTTAACGTTTTGACCACAAACGAGCTCATTAAGCTAACGATGCTTTGAGCAACTGGGCCCTGGTCGTTGTTGTTTTCTTTTTTCTTTTTTTTTTTTTTTTTTTCTTTTTTTGACCACTAACGAGCTCATTAAGCTAACGATGCTTTGAGCAACTGGGCCCTGGTCGTTGGTTTTTTTTTGTTTTTTTTGTTTTTTTTGTTTTTTTTTTTATCAGCGTAACTAAGAAGCATTGCTTTGTTCACTGGCTGTGTAAGCCGGATTAGCTGGCTTGCCACGCAACAAAATAAGCCGTATCGTGAGAAAACGTACCTTCTAACGTTTGTCCAACAAAGATTCAAATCAGTCTGTGTATCTACTATTAAAGAATTGCTAACACCACATGACCGTCAAGTTATTCAGTGAAATAACCCATGTCAAAACTAGAATTCCGCGGAAGGCGGCGTCGCACCTGCTGGGGCAAAAGTCACAGAATCAGAACATGGTTATTAAATAAGTTTATTTCATTCTTAGCAGTGCTAGGTTGGAAAAGTGACAAAATTTAATACAAGGATTATATGAAAAGCAGATGCACATCTTCAGACAATGGAGAAAACATGTCCAAAGTTTTAAAAAGATTGGTATAAAGTGGTATGAGGAGTTGTGCTCATGAGGTACCCACTGTCTATATATTGAGGGTGAAAAATGACTAAGTTCACAATGTGGAAAAAAATCTGAGGTTAAGAAATTGACAAAATTAAAATGGAAAAAGTGACAAAAATAAAATCATATCCAACCCACGTGCACTTTTGCAGACCCGGGAGAAAACATGTGCAAAGTTTCATAAAGACCGGTTTAAAATTGTATAAGAAGTTGCAATGACATGGTACCCACTGTCTATGAGGTCAGTAAATGACAAAGTTAAAAAACAACAAAAAAGTGACAAAAAATATGACAATGATTATATGAAAAGCACATGCACATCTTCATACTATGGAGAAAACATGTGCAAAGTTCCAAAAAGATTAGTAAAAAATTGTATGAGGAGTTGTGCTCACGAGGTACCCACTGTCTATATATTGAGGGTCAAAAATGACTAAGTTCACAATGAGGAAAAAGTGAAAAAAATAATCTGACAATTATACCCAAACTACATGCACATCCTCATACCATGAAGAAAACACATGCAAAGTTACATAATAATCGGTACAAAACTGTAAGAGAAGTTGCACTCACAAGAGGTACCAACTATTTTATATGTAAAGGGTGAAAAATGACTAAGTTCACAATGTGAGAAAAGTGACAAAAAATAATCTAACACTTATACCCAAACTACATACACATCCTCATACCATGAAAAAAACATATGCAAAGTTTCAAATTAATCGGTACAAAACTGTAAGAGGAGTTGCGCTGACAAGAGGTACCCATTGCCTTTATATTTAGGGTGAACAATGACTAAGTTCATAATGTGGAAAAAGTAACAAAAAATGTTCTAACAATTATACCAAAACTACATGCACATCCTCATACCATGAAGAAAACATGTGCAAAGTTTCAAATTAATCGGTACAAAACTGTAAGAGGAGTTGCGCTGACAAGAGGTACCCATTGCCTATATATTTAGGGTGAACAATGACTAAGTTCATAATGTGGAAAAAGTGACAAAAAAATATTCTAACAATTATACCCAAACTATAGGCACATCCTCATACCATGAAGAAAACACATGCAAAGTTTCAAAACAATCAGTACAAAACTGTAAGATGAGTTACCCACTGTCTATATATTGAGGTGAAAAATGACACAATGTGGAAAAAGTGACAAAAAATAACCTGACAATTATATTCAAACCACATGCACATCTTCATACCATGACGAAAACACATGCAAAGTTTCAAAATGATAGGTACAAAACTGTAAGAGGAGTTGCGCTCACAAGACACCCAGGGTAAATGTTGACGGAAAGACGAACGGACGGATGGACGGACGGTCGGAAACTTGCACGCCTAAGTCGCCCATGTTAAACCAGGTGCGACAATAAAAACGTTAAACTATAATACCCCGCCAATATCGTGTCGCGGGCAGATAACTCTGTCAAACATTAAAGAAATTTGCCCATATGCAATCCGAAACCAGACCTCCTTCATAAAAAAATGCAAGTACCAAGTTTGGTTAAAATCCCTTGACTGTTACTCGTTATCGTCCGGAAAACGTAAATATGGGCGTGTCTCGGGGAGATAACTCCGTCAAAATCTGACGAAATTTGCCCATTAGCAATCCCAAACCAGATCTCTACAATATCAATGCACATACCAAGTTTGGTGAAAATCCATTGCTGTTTACTCAAGTTGTCATCCGGAAACGAAAAACGGACGGACGTAGACTGACGGACGGACGGACGAACAGACACACGAACGTCCAACGTGAAACCATATTACCCCGCCACTATCGTGTGGCGTGGTACATGTATAAAAATCTTATAACCACACGGGTAATAACACATGCAAGGCTTCCCATTGGTCAGCCTAATTACCCTCATTAATATTCGTATTACTCCGCTTATTGATAGCAACCAAGATGGTGTCCGCGTTCGCCGATACAACTGTCACTTTTGAAACAGATCCTGCCTTCAATTTTGAGATGATTTTGAGATGAACGATAAATGTCAGACCGATGGAAGGGGAAGACACAACACAATCACAATATGAATAACACGGCTACCGGAAATATCCATAGTGATTAAAATTCGATGGTTTCCGACAACATATTTGGACGCACTTTCAACATCGATGTCGTCAAACAGTCAATGAAAAAAAATTGACCTCCTCCAGAAAAGCATTGGAGGATAACATGACTCCGACAGTCAATAAATGTGTCAAATTAAAATCCAAACTACTGTTAAAATGTTTTATATTCTTGAAATCTGTCATTCACTTGGGTGTATCAACCATTGTATATAAACTGTATTGGTCAAGGTTAATGACCTATAAATACGACAGCTGACTTCGGGGGATTTCCCTACTGATTCTCAGTGACGTATTGACTCACTGAATAACGTTGAAGGGAATATTTATTTTTGAATCAATAAATGACATATTTATCTTGTTTCTAGTTATTTTCGGTACTTATCAAATAATATGCGAACTATTTATTTGTGTAGTACTACTGAATCTTTGGTAGTGAGTTGTTCCGTTCAGCTATGGAAAGCCGTTATCTTAATATATTTTGTGCATTTTTGTCATCGCAAGTGTCATGTAATAAACAGAATCTTACATTCTTGGTTATTTAATATGAAATTTATGAAACTCCTTGTGTAATTTCGCTATTTTGCTCGCCTAAAGGCTCGCAAAATTCCGAAATTACCCAAACTCGTTTCATAATTTCATATCAAATGGCGACTCATGTAAGGTCCCCTATTTGTAACATTATAACAATTTGATTGATTTGACAAGCGACATGTAAATGTTTGACACGTACAATGTAACTTAAGTGAAGTGTATATAACATCTTCGTAACATCCATATTTGATTGATTGAGTTGGGATTTAACGACATGTCAAGCCTTGTGGGTCATTTTGTGTCGTCCCCCAGAGAAAGGGAGAAAACAGATAGAAAAGATAGTAGAAGAGATGAAAGAGAGGGATAGGGAAGAAAGAGGGAAATGAAACAAAGTGAAGAAACAGAAGCAATAACAACATTCCCCCTCTTCCCTTATCTGCAGCAAGGACAACAGGCCTTGCCCAACTGTATGCCAATATCAGTTCGATGACCCGGTGACAACAGCTACAGGACACCTTCGCCTCATGCAATCATCCCCTGCATAATGTCCATATAACAAACAAAACGTTCAAATATAGTGTGGAGTACACGTTCATAAGCTGTTATTACAGTCGACTCTCGTTATCTTGAAGTCCAAGGGACTCTCTGAAATACTTCGAGATATCCGTACCTCAACATATTAGATTTGCAAAATATAGAAAAAAAATAAATCGAACCGCATTTCACAAATGAATATGTAATTTGACTCCTGAAGCTGGAGATGTATTGAAAATATTATGGAAAAGAGGAGAAATTAGGAGCAATGTCTCCTCTTTTCCAAAATATTTTGCTACCTGTTGTTAGATTTCCATGTTAAAAAATAGCCATCAGATGAGATGGCAAATATCCCGACAATACCGCCATTTCTAAATTTGGTGTATTTCAATCAGATATCATGGAAATATTGAAACAGAGCAAAGTAAAAAGATGCAAAGATAGTATGAATGTGACCAAAATAATAAGTGAAAACAACAGTAGATGTACTGTTAATGATATTATTTTTGCATGCTCTTTTATTTTATTTTATTTTATTTATTTTTATTTATTTTTATTTATTTATTTTTTTTTTTTTTTTTTTTTTTTGTCAAAATCATCTAATAGTGACTCCTGATGTGATAATTTGTACAGGATACACAATATTTGCAAATACTTTGAACTTGTGAGTGTACATATTCAGAAATAATAGCAAAAATAAATGCCTTGTAACAGTAAAAGAACTTGCTGTATGTTTATTGGGGTAAAAAATCAACAGAGTAAAAGTTGTCCTTCTTGCATGTACCTACTTGACCTGATATATGTCCCTACCCAAAACTATCAAGGTATCTCAAACAGTTGGGGACTTATGGCTTGCACAAGATTTCGGCATCATGGGAGATAAGTACATTATGGAGAAAATGAGAGTACTCTTGAACACGACATGCCTACTGGTCCTTATCTATGCCTCTACCAAGTATTATCAAAATATTTCAAACCACATACTCAATAATTTGGCTTAGAAATTCATTCAGGGGAGGTAACTAGAAAACAACCACAGCAGAGGTTGTTGCACGCAACACACCTACTGATCCTTATCTATGCCTCTACAAAATATTATCAAAATATTTCAAACCATTAAGAAGTCATTGAGTGCACAAGAATTTGGCTTAGAAATTTATACAGTGGAGTGTACAAGAAAAAGAACAAAGCAAGAGTTGTCCTTCTTGCATGTGACACTCCAACTTGACCTGATATGTTTCACCAAAAAATAAAGTGAGAGATGGCTCTCTTGCACGTGACACCCTTTCTGGACCTTATCTATGTATCTAACAAAGATTATCAGAATATTTCAAACCTTTACGAAGTTATTGAGCGCACAAGAAGCTTGGAATTTCGTCCAGGGGAGATAACTAGAAAAAGAACACAGCAAGAGTCGTCCTTTTTTCATGCGACACTCCTACTTGACCTGATATATGTCCCTACCATATATTATCAATTTACCTCAAACAGTATGGGAGTTATCGCCTGCACAAGATATCTGCTTCAGGGGAGATAACTACATAACGAAGAAAGTGAGAGTTGTCTCTATATATTTGTAATTTGGAACTGCAGCAGAATTAAGGAGGCCCTCCCAGGGGTGGGGGGTACCTGTTCCCTTGCTCCCCTGAAGTATTTCAGCATTTTCCCTTGTTGCCCAAAATCAAAATCGTAATTTTTCTATGTTTCTATGTTTCTTCCTCTGCTCCCTTAATTTCAGACGTGTTCCCCTGTTCCCCTGAAATAAATAAAACTATTCCCCTGTTCCCATTAACCCCTGGGAGGACCTCATTAAGGGTCAGGTAAAAACTAGTTCAAACCCCCTGGTAGTTTCCTACTGACCGTTCCAATGCGGTTCCTCTGTTGCAGTTTTCTTTTAGTTTGTGCGTCGGTGGTTGTTTTGTCATTATTTGTTCCTCATCTCTCCTTCTTTTGGTGCCCCGGGAAGGCTGTGCTTAGTGATTGTGGAATTTTCTGGGTATTTTCATTTATGTTTCTACTTCAGTTACGTGAAAAACATTACGAAAACATGCCTATTCAAATATACTAAAAATTTTACGAAAACATGCCTATTCAAATATACTAAAAATTTTACAAACGAAAAATGAAAATGTTCCGATAAAAAATTCTGATACTTTCATATTTCTGCTCAAAACATAGATTGTGGGTACGCGTTAGAACCGCCTCAACGAGGCGGTTCTAACGCGTACCCACACTCTATGTTTTTTGACCCCTTTAACCCCACTTTTATATATAGTAAAACTGGGGTTTACTATGTTACATAGTAGTTACTGCGCTTATCTTATACACATACATTATACATTATTTTTCATATTTCTGCTCAAAACATAGATTGTGGGTACGCGTTAAAACCGCCTCAACGTGGTCAATGTTTTTGACCCCTTTAACCCCACTTTTATATAGTAAAACTGGGGTTTACTATGTTACATAGTAGTTACTGCGCTTATCTTATACACATACATTATACATTATTTTTCATATTTCTGCTCAAAACATAGATTGTGGGTACGCGTTATAACGAGGCGGTTCTATGTTTTTAAGCAGAAATAAGAAAAATATTGTATACCCCTGTAAACTCCAGTTTTACTAAATAAAATGGGGTAAAGGGGGTCAAAATTATATAGGCATGTTTTCGTGATGGCATTGCTGTCCGCTAGTCAGACCAAAACGTTAGAATGTTACAGCAACATTTCACGAATATTCGCTCGTATATACTATGACTGGAGGTTTTTGATATGTTACATGGAAGTTAGATGATATTACATGGTAGCTACTGCGGCTATGTGACATTTTTTATATGCTGCGTATCAGACCAAAACGTTGCAATGCTACAGTAACATTTCGTAAATATGCTCCCGTATACCCGTATACAATATATTTGGAGACTTTTCTTTGTAACATGGACGTTACGAAGATGTTACATAGTACTTACAGAACTTAGCCTACATGATACACATGTGTGTGCTGCTTATCAGATCAAAACGTCACAATATTAAAGTAACAGTTCGTGAGTAAGCTGTCGATACACTATACATGTATTTGAGGGCTTTTGCTTGTTGCACAGACGTTACGAAAATGTTATAGTAGTTACTATGCTCTCGTTTCTTTGTAAAATGGACGTTAGGAAGGTGTTACAAAGTACTGCGTTTACATGATGCACATATCTGTATACTGCCTATCTGACCAAAATGTTACCATGTTAGAGTAACACTACGCGAATATTGATTGGCTCGTGTACACCGGCTAAATCTGGAAGTTTTTTTTTTTTTTTTGTTTTTTTTTTTTGTTTTTTTTTTTTGATTTGTTTTGTTTTGTTTTTTTTATTGTTACGCGACGTTACGAAGATGTTACATGGATCTTACTCAAGTTACAAGACATATGTTTATGTTCCGCTAGTCAGACAATAAGATTCGTCCATATGTTTTTCCCATTTGGAACATGACGTTTATGTAACGTCGCATCAACTTCGATGCAACGTCATAAATGCTGCGTGCCTGCTGGGTTGTACTCTTGCATACATTATTTTTGGATGGCTTTGCCAGTTATGTTGCCGTTAAGATGTTGAATGGTCGGTACCTCGGTTACATGATAAACATTTATGTGCTGCGTTTCAATTCAAAATGTTACAATGTTATCTAGCACCTATTTAACCCTTAAAGCGCCAAGAAAAACTGCATCTGAAAATGTCGTCTGTTTATGTCGTCTGCTGAATATTCTTGCAAACTTCTCAAAGCTATTTTTTGCATACCGGCAAACAGTGTGGACCCAGATCAGACTGCTCCTGATTGTCCATACAAAAGTAGTGCAACTTGTGCTTGATCTATGGCGAGAGTCGCTGAGAAACCCGTCTTAATATATGTGCGAACAACAAAGGTGCAGATCAGCCTGCGCGTCCGCGCAGGCTGATCAGCACCTTTGTTGTTCGCTTTAGCTTGTTTTTTTTCGACGAAGAAGCGTCTCACAAACTTAAATGGAGAACAGAATGATACCGGGAATTTATTAGTTTCTCATAGAATCTGTCATTTCAGGGCTATTCAGCTTTTTGATTAAACATAAACCAGGCATTTTATTGACGGACGGTGCGTATGGGAGCGGTGGCGAGTGAAGGGATAGGTGGTGATTGAGAGGCCGTGTTTTTTCAACAAGAAAAAAAGACAAAGGGTAATAATGGCACTGGGATTGCAAAATAGGCTTCAGGAACACATTTGCCGTAACTGGATCAAAAATGGTACCCAAAACACGACCGCTGTTTAAAAAAAAACAACCCCCCCCCCCCCCCCCCCCCAAAAAAAAAAAAAAAAAAAAAAAAAAAAACCACCACCAATTTTAGCTACTTTGGCAAAGGGGCATATGAGGAACATACCTGTGAATTTGTTTTGAAATCGAGCCACTGGCCGCGGAGGATGTGTCGTTTAAAGTTTTTTATTTATTTATTTATTTATTCATTTATGTTTCTATTTTTAGCTCTGGCAACTATTTCGTTCAGCCGAGCGGAACCATTTTAGCAATTTTGGTAAAGGGCCATTAGAGGGACATTTCTGTGAAATTATATTGAAATCGGGCCACTGACCACGGAGGAGGTGTCGTTTAAATGTTGCTGTTTTTTGTTGTTTTGTGTTTGTGTGTGTGTGTGTGTGTGTGTGTGTGTGTGTGTGTGTGTGTGTGTGTGTGTGTGTGTTGTTGTTGTTGTTGTTGTTGTTGTTGTTTTGGGGGGTTGTGGTTTTTTTTTTTTGTCTTTTTTGTTAGTTTGTTGTTGTTTTTTTTTGTTGTTTTTGTTTTTGTTTTGTTTTTTTGTTGTTTTTTTTCTTTTAGCTCTGGCGGCCATTTGCTCAGCCGAGCAAAACCGTTTTAGCAATTTTGGTAGAGGGCCATAAGAGGAACATTTCTGAATTTATTTTGAAATCGATCCACTCGCCACAGAGGAGATGCTCTGGCAGCCATTTTCTTCAGTGGAGCGGAACCATTTGAGCAGTTTTCGTGAAGGGTCATGAGTGAAACGATTCTGTGTAAAAGTTTGGAGGAAATTGGATCAGTAGTGGAGGAAATGTCGGTTAAAGAAATCGTTGACGACGGACGACGCTCGATGGACACAGGGTGATCACAATAGTTCACCTTGAGCATTTTGAGCGCAGGTGAGCTAAAAACTAACCCTTATATTGGAAAAAGACAGATCCAAAGAGTTAAGGTAGAAGAGTCCATGTACAATGTCTGTTTACTAGCTTCTAGACCTTAACTTCATGTTTTATCACTCCTTACTATCAGCTGATTCACATGTATGATATCTTGCACAGCCAGTCTCTCAAAGATGAGTTGCTGCTATCAGAGAGGTGAGACAAACAGTAAGAAGTAGATGGCCCTTAGTTCATTAAGTAAATTAATAATAATAATTGATTGATGAAAATAATACTGATATCCGACAAGTAGCTAATCTACAATGTATGCAGCGGGATACACGGGAATTAATCAGCGTTTCTCCATATACAACATATAACAGCAAGTTGTCTCCCTTACACCGGTAGTCGCCCTTACACCAGAATGAAACAGCAATTCATAACCATGAGCCGGCCTACAAGAATGTATGTGTGCCCAGGAAAGATTCAGTTCAGTGTAAACAGGGCACTAAGTAGGTAGCAAAGGATTCAAACCGTTTTCAGGCGCTCAGCAAAGACTCTGATCTGAATCTTCGCTGGGCGCACACTCGGGCGCACATGCAATCTTGTAGGAAATGCTGTGTCCCGGTTCAGATGATTAAATGGTGATTCGCGATTTACGTCCCTTTCAACATTTTTTTAAGTTACATCCAGACGAAGGATGATAATGAAATGCTCTGTGCAATTATAGTCACGACTTGAATTCCGCATCCAGCGGAACTTCAACCCAGACCCTAGGATCAACGTAATCAGAAAGTCAAAAATGTACCTCGGATGATGATGATTTTGGTGGCTTACGTCTCTTCAACATATTAAAGCCATATCGAGACGATGAAGGATGATAATGGTAGACACTGTGAAAAGAAGCGCCGCGGAGTCAGTAAACTTCTGCTTCTAGCGGGATTCGAACGCGGGACCTCGTGATCCGAAATCAGGAGCGTTAACCACACAGCCACGCGGAAGCTTCAAATGTTCAGAGGAATCTCCACTGATTGGCACCTCTGTATAACAGTCAGCTAGCTGCCTATAACAGCCATTTTTCTGATATTCCAAAATGCAATTTTACATTTACAGTAAATTGTTTGTGTTGAGGTTTTACGGCCCAGTCAACCAAATGGGGTCATGTCGAGCGCGGTCAGTTTACCTAACCACACATTTACTGGGCAGGCTTAGTCCTCTTAGCGGTTAACCAGTATTGTGCACATTCTTTCGCCAGAAACTGACAACTGTCCTTCTTGAATCAGCGGAAGGGAGAGAATGACCGTAGAAAACATTTACAGTAAAGCTTCAATGACTCGAACACCGAATAGAGGTCAGTTGAATCCCAGCAAACACACAACATCGTAATAACGTCGAAACGACGTTATTACGACGTTGTGTGTTTACTGGGGCCAAGGTGGGTTTGTTGCGTTGAGGTTTTACGGCCCAGTCAACCCAATGGGGCCATGTCGAGCGCGGTCAGTTTACCAAACCACACTTTTACTGGGCAGGATTAGTCTTCTAAGCGGTTAACCAGTATTGTGCACATTCTTTCGCCTGAAGATGACAACTACCTTTCTTGAATCAGCAGAAGGGAAAGAATGACCTTAGAAAATTTTTCATGATCACTCTCCATGAAAAAATGTTGCCGACTCGGCGGGGTCGTACCCGCAACCTCCTGATCACTAGTCGGACGCGCATACAACTGAGCCACCGAGGACCAAGAAATTCGACGTTAACGTTGTACCGGCGTTGAGTTCGTAAGGATTTTCTTTGGCCAGTATCTGTATAAAAAGGGCAAGCACCTGGTTTGATGCTATTTACATAATGATTTACAGGTTTATTTTGGGCCGCCTCAAGCGAAAAAGCGGCTTCAAGCATGCGCAAAATGCGAAGATTTAGGTTACCCTGCGTATGCGTAAAGTATCATCCGGACTTTCGCTCTCCATTCTGTAGGCCTAGTATCCAACGATTCTTTTAGCGGATAGTGAAGGTCTTGATCAGCCTGCGCTTCCGCGCAGGCTGATCTGGACCTTCACTGGCTACATTTCACCAAATACATGTTGTCGCATGGCAAGGCCCACTTATTGCTTATTTGACAAGGTCTTTTCATGACGAATCAGCGTTGAAGCACACGACTGAACATGCATGGGCGACACCGATTCGGCGTGAAATGGCTTCTGGGAACTTCCCATCTTCTTGCGAGGCATGTTGAAGAGATTTACTAATTTACTTAATTTTACTCCCACCCTGTCGGATCTTCATGGCTGACCGACACTGGACTGTTGTCCTTTGAATACCAAGCCAGTGTTGGTCTACCGTGCGAAGCTACCAGGGTGTGAAACTTATTTATGCTCCAAAGTCGATATGCTGCCTGATTCGTTATAACGTGTGGATAATGCTTCCCAAATCGCCACAGTATAAACACTGGCAATAAGTATGTAAGAATGGCCCCTCCCACCTCCACCCTCCTCCCTCAGCATGCAATATGTGGCGAACTGGCGTTGAGTCGACGGTCATGAGTGTGGAATCAACGCTGATTTAGTGCGGATCGCCTGCACTAATGTACATCTCATCAAAGCAAATATCTCAGCAGACTCACGACATCGCTGCCCTGTCGTTTCAGTGTCGCCGACGTCATAATGGTGTCGGCGACATCGAAGCGATGATGCTGCGACCTTGTATATTTCTTGGCATATAAAAAATTGACTAATAGCAATGGATACTCATTCAGGGCAGGCAACTCTTTCAAAAGTGTTTACCCTCCCTTCTGAAAAAAGGGTCTTCTCTAAAAGGAAAAAAATACCAGGAGCAAATTCTTTCCTTTTAGAGTATAGCCCTTTGCAGAAGGGGTTTGGTGCGAAAGGAAGTGAACAGGAATTCACAAAAATTGTGTCCTTGGTTTGACTCAGAAGGAAGCGAACAGGAATTCACAAAAGCTGTCTCACTTAGCAGAAATGGCGAAAACTCCACCAATGTAACGAGTCTCCTTGAAGATCCCGAGATTAACATGATTCATCAATAATAGTAACAATAAATGTACGTTGGTGGACCCTCGTTACAAAGATAGCATTTGCTCCCAAAGACGTTATCATCAAAATTTTGCTGTTGTAAAGAATCCTTAAACTCAACTGAAAAGTTGTGTAAGAAAAGCATCTTCTTTCGTCATAGAACATGTTTTGTACATTTGTTAGAATCGCCTCACCGAGGCAATTCTAACAAATATCCAAAAACATATTTCTTGAAGTCAGCAATTCACGAGACAGGACACCATTAAGTATATGTGATGATGTAGTGTGATGGTGCCAACTGCTTATAGCGTACGCTTTGCCCCTCCGGGGTACAGTGGCACCATCACACTACATCATCACATATACTTAATGGTGTCCTGTCTCGTGAATTGCTGACGTCATAGGGTGGTTAATGTGATTACGCGGGAAAATGCACGTGCATAAAAAAAGGTGTTAAAAAAAAAAAGAGACCACCAGAACCAGCTTTTCAAGCCAATTCCGATGGTCCCTTCTCTTTTATCATATCTTTTTTTTATTTATATCTTTATTCAATAACAATATGACAACATAAACAGTTCTCTGAGTATTTATTCTATAACAATAGCATTATCTGACGTATCTCCAGCAATCTGTGCAACTATCTGTAAAGGATTATGACCTATCTCATGCTCATACTCACTACCGCTATTTAGAGTCTCATTCACCCTGCTACGAGTATCATCAAAATCTGAATACCCACTTGACAATGGACTTTCTGGCGAACTAGCTGCGTAGTCCGCTAAAAAATCCATGTCCACCCCAGTCTGTTTCTCAACCTCAGTATAACACTCTTGATTGCCGCTATAGGCAAAATCCAGCAAATCCTTTGCTTTCCTTGGAGTAATGCCTTTAGACATCAATATCTCTTTTTTATCTTTTAACGGATGCGCAACGAAGCTCTTCTCACCGAAGTCTAGCTTCCTGCGGACAGGCACCTTCTTTTTTCTCTGGCACAATCTTTTACTCTCCTTAGGTTTATCACCAAGTTCCAACGGACTAACTACCATTGTATCTAATTGATCAAACCTTCTCTTCATACCCCTTGGTGTACTAGCTGCAGTAACACCCTGTGCAAACGCCATCTCCATATCTGCATCGGTCAAGCGAGAACTAGACCACTCCTTACCATGACTAATTTGATACTTCAACACACTACACATTTTAGATAAACACGTTCTAACCATAAAACGTTTCCTTTCATCTGGACTATGCCCTTTGTCTGAGAACTCAGGCCAATTACGAGTACGCATAAGTAATCTACTCACTAATGCATGACCCTCCTTCATTGTGCGGTAGTCCTCCTCGTCCATATCGACTTCTGCCTCATATTCGGAATTACCAAGACTACTAAAAACCTTTGGTCTTTTGTAATCTTCGAAATCCCAATAATAATCAACAGAGTCCTTCTGTTGCAACATCCACATCCATGCAAGCAGCCTAGTCAACATTTCGCTATCATTTTGTTGATATCCATAGAAACCAACATCTATGTCTGTTAGTCTACCATTACTAGCAAAACCCTCATTATAATATTTGCGTTCCAACCAGCCATCTAAAGCAGCTGCATCCACAACATGCTTCAGAGTCTGAGTACCAGTGTTGCACCTATCGTTTACAAAGTCGCTGACCAAGTCCACCGCCAGATACCATTCTAAATCACCAGGAGCTGGAGGCCATTCCACCTTAGGAATGACATCACTCCTGATGAATCCAAACACCTCCTGGTAAAACCGAGGGTCAGGTCTCAGATGATCAGACCTCGACGTTAATACTCTGGACTTGACCAGGTCCCTGTGAACGAACATGCGATTCTGCAGCGTGCGTGACTCCTTTTCAAACTGTGCCCATGGCGCTTGATTGCAAGTAAGAATCACAGGAGTACGACCCAACCTGACGGGTTCCTTATTCTTAACGTTAATGCAGGTAGGGAGGCCCTCAAAGATTTTTTTCGCCTCCTCTACCTGCTCCATTTTACTAAATGTTAATTCTGGAATATTTATGATTTGCTTATTTATACAATTCTGGAAACAGAAATCCTGGCTAGGGATAGTCTGACCCACCATATCTACAACAGACATTAGTGGGTCAGTCCAGAAACTCTTCCCCGCATTTGATGCACCCTGCATCATAAAGCAGTTTCTCTTGGGATAGACTTTATCCAAGATACAGTACAATTCCAAGAGAAACTCCCCTGTGATCAGGTTCTGTTCCCTGCACCACTCGCTGTAAAGACAAGCAGTCTGATACACACTCAAGCAATCTTCCTGGAGAGGACATCGATCCGCAAATAAATCAACAAATGTTTCACCCTTCTGCTGGGACTCTATTTCCAGCTCCTGAACGGCTTGCGCGAACACGAGCTGAAACTGGGGCCCCAGTCTCAAAGTGCGGAACGTCTCCAGCTCCTCCAAACTCCCACGATCCATAATTGCAACCAACAATTCTGTTACACCTTTTTCATTGTATTTCCGAACGAAATCTTTAACAATATCAACCTTATTAGCCGTCTTTGAAGGTTTCATAACCTTAACATCCTTGCTACTTACACCTTTCACAATATCTTCGAAACGGCCACGCAAACACTTATCTTCCAACTCCATTTTTGCATCATTTTTGTCCATACGACCCAATCGCTCTATAAAGCCTGTTGCAGACACACCAGACTTTCTTTGTTTCTCAAGCCTATCCTCTTTCTGACGCATGTTAAGACATCGCTCCATAAACCGTATGGCACCCGACGTCTCAACTTGTGTCTGGTCTACAACAGGCTCCTCGTCCTCCGTAAAATCAATCGGTGGTCGAGCAAAATCACCATATTCATCACCCATCCCTACCAGCCTACAAATCAACCCGCACATCTGAAGATTGTTGCAACCCAACAAAGTCCGAGGAGGCAGAAGTAGATGGTGAGTTAGTGCATCAAGATTCCTCACCCTTTGAGACTTTATGTCTACTCCATGCCTCTTCAGTCTTTGTGATATATTCCTATAGTTGTAAACCTGTGAAAGTTGGTCCTTGCAAGCAACCAGCAGATGTACGTGAAGGCCAATAAACTGGCACCCGTCGTCAGTTTTACCATCATGCCACCAAAACGCACAGGGGAAATTGTTTGCGATCCCTTTGATACCGTCAATAATCTCTTTCTGTTCAATGCTGAGAGAATTGTATACCTCCAAAGTTGTACTTAAATTGTGCATTGGTCTTTTATATATTCCCTCAATAAACATATCCTCCGTGGCATATTGACTCTTGTACACTCCAACACTATTCGTCTCCTGGTACTGACCATCATCACCTTCTAGATAAACCTTGTTTAATATCATATGCGGACCCACATTCCAATCATCCAAACGACTTATGACTACCGAATACCATTCTTCATCCCTATTCAATGTCTGCAACAGTTCAAAAGGTCGTCTCTTTACGTTCATTCTGAAAACGGACATTAGAATGGGGATTAAAAGGTTGTGAGCCAGTAGTATACGACGCCATAAGACCCCTTTTCATTTTTTGCATTTTCTTTATACTATCATCCAGACCACTCAAATTTATATTAATTTCAGTTATATTATCAAGGATAGAATCTACAGTACCGTTCTTCCTCAATATATTCTTAATCCTAGCACTATTAATCCATTTAAAAGTATCTATTTTACTACGACTAACAGGAGGCGAACTAAACTCAGTAGGAGGAGGCGGACCTCCAGCACCACTACCAGTAAATCTAGACGGATCAGGTGGTCCCCCAGCAGCAGACTGTCGCATAAGACGTATAGTATTTTTTAGTACAAATATATCCTTTTGTATATCAGCAATATCTTTTATTATCAATTCCTGACGACGTTTGGCTACCTTCAAATCAGAAATATCATTAGACATACTACCCTGCTTACTAAGCATACTTTTTACTTTATCTGTCATTTTAACAGTCTCTCCAGTTTCAGGATCTGTCCACTTTGATATTGTATCAACAGTCTGTACAATATTATCAAGTGTATCAAATTTCCCATGCACATTCTGCTGAATTGCATTTATTTTTCTTTGTATTAATTGTTGACCAGCCTCACTAGTACGTTGCCATGCAGTATATGCATCAAACCTCTTACCCATACTACCGACATTCTTTCCCAAATCAGACAGAGTACCAGCACCAACCTTAGCAAGTGTACCATTAATTGATTGTAATGCATTTGAACCAATGGCAGACGCAATCTGTCCCTTAGTACTAATAACACTACCCAATGCACTACCCAAACCACCCAATGCACCTCCAGCAATACCACCAAGTAGATTACCCCAAAAACTGGAACCACCACTTTCAACAGCTACTTTAATATCCTCAGCAGACACAACAACTCGTATTGTTTTAACACAATCAACCGCCTCTGCAAGCTCATCATGAGCATCTAATATATCCTGTGCTTTATCATTCAATACAGTTAACTGACTAATACTAGTTTCTAAGGAAACTACACGTTTGTCTAAGTCAAGATTATCCTGACCACACACACCTTCCTCTATCTTAGATATACGTTCTGTCAAGTCAGTCAAATTATCCTCTAAATATTTCGTGTCTGCTTTTTCACCACTTTCTTCCTCCAAAGCATCTAATCTACCTAATATAGCTGTTAAGTCTACAGGCTGAGGTTGAGTAATACTACGTAACTGCTTTTGTAAATCCTCCAAAATAAATTCTAGTGGTAAACGTACTTCACCCCATAGATATTCCTCTTTAGTAACAAACTGCTTATCAATCAGGTATAATAAAAATGGATAACCATGTACAGCTCCTAAACGATTATTCTCGAAAAAAAACAGCTGTTTGTAATTTGCCAGATACTATTTTAGTCTTTGTTGTTATATCAAATCTAATAACCTCTTTAGTTAAAACATGAGGACTATCCATAGGTAAAGTAATTATCCAGTAACTATTATCAGGATAACAAAAAAAATTGTCACTACAATACATAACTATTTCATGAGATAAAAAATGATCATATTTCTCTCTAGGTACATCAATTTCAAAATGTTGAATTACCCATTCTTCTGGCCAATGAATGGTAGTCAACTTCTGCTTAATAGCAATTAACACATCCTTAACAGTAAATGTATGCAAATCAACCAAACTGTCAATATCATTAGGAAATGTATACTTAACATCCTTAGGAAATGCAACAGCTAATTGTTGAAGACCATGAGAAATAGATTCATTAATAAGGAAGGTAGGAAAATAGGATTTTTCTGTTTGACTTTTATATACAAAATGAGTATAACGATGACGCTGAGTCTGTCCTGGCAAAGTAAAAAAATCTGGTTTGGCAATAACGTATTCCCTACTCCAGGCGCTATAGGTAAGTGAACTCTGTAACCAGGTACGAATAAGTTCGAAAGGCAACGGAATCCACGCCAAATTGCCATAACTTGTATAATTTTCTCTAATATAATCTTTTATTCTAAGTACAGATGGAAATAAAGTCATTTTAATTACCTTGCCTGTGTCAATTGTGCTTGTGCCATATCTAAGATTTCTTTGGTGTCTTTCTTCTGGTACAAGTTGGCCCTATAACACTACCAGTTTCAATATCCGTAACTGTACCAATTGTCGAACCGTAGTAATTAATCTTCTTCTTTACAGGTGTCTCGAATAAGTCGTCAATTCCACTCCAAATACTTTCTTTCACAGTACCCACAGAATCCGGCGAACCAGTCGCAGCAGCACCCTTCTTATCCAAGCCCTCCTGTATTGCACCTCCTAAACCACCAGCACCTTGCTGATCACCAGGACTATGTGCCACACCAAAACTATCTGTAGTCCAACCAGTAGGCAAAGATATATTGCCTGAAGATACCTCCTGACTGAACCAAGCTGCAAATAAAGGATCAAATTCCTCATTAACATCAGGCACAGTAGGGGCCGGGAATTTAGGGCCTGATTTAAGACCACGGACCATCAATGGTAAAGTTGGTTGCGATTGTTTAACATTCTCTGCCGGTAACTTTATACGCCTAGCAGTCTTACGTTCATATGTCTTAACCCTATTAGCAACATCCATTTTCTGTGCTATACCCAATTTATTCAACTTCTTTACCTCTTCTATATCACGTATCTGGCACAGATTATTACCAAACAACCGACCATATTTACCAAATTTGGGCCATGGAATAAATCTACCCCCATCTTTCTTAGTCCATACAGGAGGTTCTGTAACACCCAATACCTCCCATGCCTGAGCAGGACGATAAAACCTATCATTCCACTCATACAAATTTTTACCCTCCTTCTTTATTTCGACAGGGAGGATCGGTCTCGCTTGCTCGTCAACAATGAGCCCATCTGCGTTCTGAGTATAGACCACCTCGTCAAGGGGTGGATTCGCATCGATGGTCTGTCTAACCATTGCGATATCTTCCTGTGAAAAGCCCGAAGCAGCCATGACAGGAGCAGACAACTCAGGTGCAAGCTGCATGTGACTAGGGTCACTAGCACCTGACGACACGACTGTTGTAAGGTTATGTCCATCCGCGCGGGTAGGTGCTGACACGTCAAAACCTGTATTACGTAACGAACACTGCACCTTAGTATCCAATGTATTCATCTGAGCAAGATCCTTATCTGTTACTATACCATCATCTAAATTTTCAGGCATATGAGATTCTGTTTCAGTTAATATATATCCAGTCAAAGGCATAACAAAATCTTCTGCATGTACGGCCCAATTAAACCTATCTACTGCTGATCTAGTTTGATCAAAAGGATCATCTTGTGGTATACTATGTATCTCTGGTTGAGAACCCCATTGGAACATTTCAATACCAATATCAGGAGAGAAATGGAATTCTATAGTCGTTTTATAAGTAGCTTTAAACTGACCCCTTCTCTGTGACTTACCATTAGCTGTCCAATACGGCGCAAATCTAAAAAAAGCTACTTTCGGAGGCTGTATAGGATACCTATTAGCCTGTGTTGCCATATTAGCCTGTATACCCCACACTGTATCCAACATAGTATTACACACAGCCAACCTATTTTTATTACAGGCTAAACCATCAATACCCGCAAATGAACCAACAGGTATTCTACCAGAGTCAAAAGTATGACTCAACTCATAGTCTTCTCCAGTGTTCCAATGTTTTATAGTAAACATACCATTATAAACATTAAAACACCTCAGCTCAAAATCTGATAACATTTCTGACTTAGTACTATTATACTGTTCGCTAGGGAATTGTATCTTTGCTCCAGGTAACGTCGCTTCTTCAATAGTCTCTGGTTCCACACTCCGAAATCCATGATTTAACTCGAACAAAGACTTCGTACCAACAGGAACAACATTATTCGGCCGAAACTTACCCTGTGTATCATGGAATACCTCTATACAATCTATCTGTGGTGTAGTTACAATTCTGCCATCAGACTGAATTTCATCTCTACTACATATTAAGTCAGTTAAATGTACAGAATGACCAAGAAGACGGTAGGAGTTACACTTTTGCATATAGGGCCATAAATGATGCGGTCTAACAGCTGCTCTACTGTAATTAAAAGGTATAATGGATCCTCCAAAATCGAATCCATACGTCAAACAATTGTTATCATCTGTTAATATATGAGGACCTATATACTCCGTACCAGGACCTATAAAATGAATATATGTTTTAGAAAATGTAACAGTTTTTACACTATGACCATCTTCTCCCCGTGAAAATGTTTGACATATACCCGGACCGCCCGAAACTCCTGGCCCATACCCTAACTGCTGCTGGGCCTCTGTATTTTGAGCAACAGGATTGGGTACAGCTGCTGTACCTGACATTAGTAGGAATTAAATTAAATAAATATAAAAAAAAATATTCCTACCTTTCTAAGAATTCCTATAATCTTCTACACAGAACGCTTTGCCCCTTCGGGGTAAGAAAATATAATCGTTTTCCTGGGGAAAACATTCTTGCAAAATTTCTGATTAACTAGCACCTTCTGGGCGAAGATTTCGTCCGAGTCAAATTACCATTATTTTGTCATTGTATCGAGTGTCGGTATAAAGATATTGGACTGCATAATTAGTTACTACCTTTGTACAATAATTCCGCAAAGAAAGCTGACTGCCTGGAGTAGCACCATTTGAATACTTGAGAAAGATCCGTCACATTTGTTATTGTTAATCGCTCTAACGATAGGTCACTGTTTGGAAATTGCTTTCACATTTGAACATCTAGTTCAGTATGGGAAAATAAATGTTTATAACAAACTTCCTCTTGGCAAAATGCACACGGTAATAGGACAAGTAGCGTCGGTATTTTCATACTTGTCATTCATGCTAATAGACAAAAACCAGCCAATCACACTTACGGTCGTCATTCGTCTACAACTTTCCCACTGGTTATGCAAATTAGATGTGATCTGGCTGGTGTCACATGATCGCCAATAACCTATGAGTGCGATTCAGCTTTTTCCGCACGAGCTAACAGGCCCGTGCAGTTCGTGCAGTTTGTAATTACAATTACCTTCATTCGTATGATTACTTGCCTTCATTCATACTGATAAATAGTCTACCTTACCCAATTTTCCTGATGAAACTAGCAATTTTTTCCATGTTTTCCCAAAAACAGAAATAAACAGAGGGTCCTGCAAAAAGTTTTATCACTGGGTTCGGATTACTTCAGTGCTACGTTTTATCAAACGTATTTTTATTACAAACCTTCAAAGTATTCCCCCTTTACTGAAACACATTTTTGTAACCTTTTTACCCAGTCGCGAAAAGCAGATAAATAGTCTTCTTTTGGTATCTGTTGGAGACACTGATAAATAGCGCTGCCAAGAGAACTTCTAGACGTATACTTATTTCCAGAAAGCATTTTCTTAAGCCGTGAAATAAAAAGAAGTCACAGGGACTCAGGCCAGGTGAATAAGGTGGATGGTTTAAAACTTTCACCTTTTCAGAAGCCAAAAAAAAACTTAACAACCTCTCACTTATGAGAGGAGGCGTTGTCATGCAAAAGGTGGACTGCTGGCCATCCTTTGCTTGGTCGTTTCTTATTGTAAAACTCTTTCACTTTCTTCAGTACACAAATTCTTGTAGAATCGGCCAGTGACTGTATGACCAGATGGACAAGGCACTTGAACGACTGGCCCACTTGAATAAAAGAAAATTGCGTACAACATCTTTTTCGAACTTATGGTTCTATTGGCAATACATAGGCGTTTTTGATATTTTCGCTTCCATTGCTTATTATCAGCCCTTCTTTGTGGCTCAAACATGTGCACCCAGGTTTCATCACCTGTTAGCAAGTTAGAAATAACCCGACTATTACAGCCTTTATATGTTTTCAAAAGTTCCCGGGCACATTTAAGGCGTTATGTCTTTTGCTCCGCAGTGAGCAAATGAGGCACTCACCTAGCGCAAACTTTTCTCAGGTCCAAACGCTTTTTCAGAATTGTTTGCACACTGCCTTCTGATATGCCAGTACAACTAGCTATGTCTCCGACAGACAATCGCGCATCCTGTTCGACCACAATCTTTACAGCAGCGATGTTAGCCTTGGTAACAGAGGTTTTAGGCCTTCCAGGACAGGTATCATCTTCAACAGAAAATTTCCCAGCTTTAAAAGCTTTAACCCACCTAACACTGTGCACCTTGAAATGGTCTGAGGTCCATATATACCACACAATTCATTAAATATCTGCTTTGAATCTATATTAAGCCTAATGCGGCATTTAATATAGCTACGAATTTCAGTCTTCTGGTCCATGTTTCAATGTAACAAGTAAATTGGTCAGTGTATATGACTGCATCTATTTCAATTTGAAATAACTCGGTCAGTTGGAAAGCAATTTGCACGAAATAAACGGGTATCGTTAGCAATTTAACACGCCATTCAAGTGCAGTAAAGCATTTTAAAATATACCTGGGAAAAACTAAGTCATCCTATTAGTGACAGAACCTCGTACTAGGATAAAATATGCTAGTGATAATGCTACCATATTTATGCTAAATATTCAGACAAGCAGATCTGAGCAAAACGTACACCCACATCATACAGCCTGCAGGAGCAGTTTGATCAGGGTCGGTCTACATTGTTTGCCATTCTGTCAGTGCTTTGTAGACACATCAATGGGTATAGTCAAAAAGACGTGGTAAAATTCTACGTGAATTAATAGTGCAGAGTCCGAATATATTTATTGTATTTCTATATAAGAATATAACAGATAAAATAATTCCTACCTATACCCTACCTACTTTTTTTCTAATATGTTACCTTAAATACACCTCTTTTTATATTTGGTCTTATGACGCGGAAGATGGTACATTATTCATATGTGGGCGCAGACAATCTTAACCCTAGTCCTGCTGAATCCGGATATACCCTGCCTTTGCAAACAGAGTAGCTCCAGATCAGTTGGCTTCTGAAGAAGCCACTGATCTGGATCTGCACTGTTTGCTATTAAGTATGTGAATTTATATGAACAATCTGGATCAAGTAATCTGATTTGCTGAAAAACAGAAGTGGGCGTGGCATCTTAATTTATTCAGCATGTCAAGGGTTAAGGTTTGCCATTGCCCCGGCAGCATTTTATGAAAAGTCATGGACTGGTCCAATGCTATTTACCATGGACCTGCTCAACATCATTATAGCCAAGTATTAGCTTTCACAAAAAAAGCTTGGTCTGAGCTTAGTGTAGACCAGGTTTTTTGTGAAAGCTAATACTTGTAAACTACATATAATCCTAGTCAATGATTACAACTGGATCATTTTCAATAGAAGTTACTCATCAAGGGAGGCTTCTACAATATTTCAGGAGGAATTCCCCTTTAAAACTCTTCAAAAACAGCTTTTCAAGACGGAGGTTTTCGGAGAAATGTCTGTCCAGTGTAAGATTGGAAGAATGTGACAAAAGGAAAAAATATAAACCCTAATGGGACAGTTCATCTCAGCAACTCCTCTTGAAAGTAAAGGCAAAATGACACACATAGTTTTGTTTTATTAAATTTCTTCAGACAATGAATGTGGTATTATGAGAGCTTTATAAATCAAAGCACTGATAGCACTGGTGGGCCGATTGTCTCCAAATGTGGGCTAGGAAAATGGTCCTGAATGAGAATTTAACTGTTTCCTTTAACCCTTAACTTTTTTTAATTTAAGCAAACAGTGCAGACCCAGACCAGACATTGCATTCTGCTTTGTCTTATCTGGGTCCACGCTGTTTGGTAATGACCCAGCACTATTCCCAGTCATGGTTTTACAGACAACCCTCTGGCATCACAGCGACAAGAATAGCGCGTCTATAAATAACAGTTACCTGGATTATGTACAAATGCTGGTTTGCATGGATTAGCTTCATTTGTTAGCGAAAGCCACGTTGACAGCCATATAACTCAGATTCTTTAATAACTTTGGGTCGAATCAACTGAAAAAAACGTTCCGTTTGGGAATACAGTTCGATTCGGAGACAAGTGGTTGTGGGTTTCATATCATGAACAACTGGTTGATCCATCTATTACGTGTCATTTGATTTCATTGGTCAATGGTAATCACGTGAAAAACAACCTTAAGAAAGTTTTGCTGTATTAACAATCGCCCAAATGTTAATCGATCGCCACAATTTTTTTTTTTTTTTTTTTTTTTTTTTTTTTGTGGCTGAACGTTTTGAAATTTTACTATCTTCTGTGCTAGTTTGCCTTCAAAATGTATAAGTGAACTCGCAATCACATATACTGCTAGGTGTTTACGTAGCTTTTCATTGTAGAAAGATCATGTAAAAACACTAAACTGGCTATAGCAGTTGCGCCGTCACATTATTTCAACAATTTCACTATTTCTGAGTCAGTTTCATGTAGATGACTGTTACAAGTATTATTAGCGATCATTAGCTAAATTACAAAAAGCTTGTTCTACGTTCGATGCTAAGCACAGACCCAGCTTTTTTGTGTAAGCTAACGTTCGGTTATCATGGTTATAGTTATAACAACGTTGAGCAGCCCGTGAAAAATAGCACCGAACCAGTCTATGACCTTTTTACACAGTGCTTCCGGAGCAATGACAAATACAAAGATGGGCGAAGACAAGAACCTATGGGTTGCTTGCCATCGGATATTATTGAAATCATTAGATAGACAAATTATAGCTGTGCAAAATGCTTATTAGCTTTCTGTCACATAGTTTCGGGTTATGTCTCGGGATTCCTTGATATAAGACCAGTCAGACCCCAATGTCGAGTCATGTCACTGGAGCTCTCAGACGTGAAGCTGATAGAAACGGACCCATTGCTTTGCATTGGACATGAAATAATACCTCGCATTTTTTCTGACAAAATATTTTCACATACCCATTCACGTGAAATAAATCGTCTGATGCAGATGTAATAATACTAATTAGCGGCTTAAGCGACATTCATACAGGATCATACAGCACTTGTCCTGTTTCCGTCTGCTATTTAAAAAGAAAAATCGATAACTCCTGACCTGCTTAACTTTCTATAGCTACAAATGCAAAATGAGTATGAGCCGGGCCACAGCATTTCCTACAAGATTACATGTGCGCCCAACGAAGACTCCGATCAGCCTGCGCATCCGCGCAGACTGATCAGCGTCTTCATAGAGCACCATGTGGGTAGCAAAGGATCCAAAGCGTCTTTAAGCGAACAGGCTGATCTGAGACTTCGCTGTACCCCGGCTCATATTTGTTTGTGTATAAGCACAACAGTAGGCTAGAGAATAAAAGGCCGTTTAGCGCATACACCCTGTTACGGCGCTGCCTCTATGTGACTCAGTTGCCTGGTAGCGTTAAAAATCTGGGCCCAGTTGTTCAAAGCGTCGTTAGCTTAACGAGCTCGTTAAGGGTCATTTCGTTAACTATTGTAGCGGATTCAATATACAAAATTCTGATATTTTTTGCTGAAAAAATGTGAGTAGCTTTTGCACTGCAAAAGCTACTCACATTTTTTCAGCAAAAAATTTCAGCATATTTGCGTATCACTCGATGTAAATTTTAATGAATCGTTAACTAACGACGTCGTTAGCTTTGAACAACTGGGCCCTGAAAACTGAAACACCCTGTTAAACGTATACGTATACGTACGGTCGTAACGCATCATACATACACCCTGTTAAACGTATGGCCGTACGGTCGTAACGAATCATAAACGGTATTTTTCGAAGGATTTACACCACGACAGGTAAGTGAAAAGAAAATACATTCGTTTTGAAGTCTGACGGCGCTTTGCAACACAAAGCATAGCGCAGTTGGTGGAGAATATACCACTTTTTCTAAACATATAAGAATGTTACTATAGTTCGTCGAGTGTTTCTCAAACATTCAAAAAGAAGTTGAGAAATATGTTCGGCCATTACACCCGTTCCCATGACGGTTCATACATTTCACACTATGTAAAAATAATGCATGTGAGCGGTATTTCTCGAGCATAAGTAAACTCTTTACATGTACTTGATCATTTAACCAAAGTTAATGAAAATATATCGTGTAAACATGTTAGAAGTAGAATTTTAGCCGAAAATTATAATAACACCGGATAAAATGGTACTGTTTTGTTTTTGGTGTATGTCCAAAACTGCTGAAAGAATGCAATTTGCTCATTCTGAAGGCTAATTATGGTACATATATTGATCTATGTCTTGTTGCATAATGCACATACTTTTTTACTTATAGATAACCAATAATGATGCCAAAAAAAGTAGTAACTTTGGTATACCAGAGCGAAAAAGTGGTAACAAGTCTTCTGACACGCGAACTGAACAATCTCGTGTCAGGTAACAATGGATAAAATGGTCATCTCGTGTGACTCTTTCAGGGCCCAGTTGTTCAAAGCTAATAGGCCATGGGCGAGGAGGGTCCCATATGCACCCCCCCCCCACAAACCTCCGACCCAATATTTTTCTGAACCCTTATGATGTCCTGATCCCAAATCAGATTGTTAACATTGCCTAAGTTGGGATGGACTTCCGGTTATGACGTCATCAACATGGCCGCCATCACGAAATTTACCAAAAACGAAAAACAATCATAACATTGCCATTTATCAACCGAATTTGACAAATGAGGTATCAAAATGACCGCAATAGCATGGACAAGACATATTTTTGTCATATATTCCAATATATGTGACATTCAATATGGAATAATTGAAAAATATGATTTTTTAGCTCAAAAATTGTCATTTTTAGCCTCTTTTTGCTTTCATTTTGGGAATTTTACACGAAACAGTCAAATTTATAGCAAACAATCATTCCTGTTAGTAACCATAATTACTGCGAAGCCCACTCAAATGCATAAGAAAGGTCAGTAATGATGTCACCAACATTGCCACCATCTTGAATGTATCGGTTACTTATCGACTAAATTGGACAGATGAGATTGAATTTTAAGCAATATATTAGAACCCTAAAATCCTTAATAATACCATATTATTGGACAGGAATTGAACATTTAACGATTTGGAGGTCTCAAATGGTCATAGTTGCAGAATTCTACACTAATATATACTGTGGGTGGTTGGTGCGCCCTAGTGTAATAGGAAGTTTATAGTGTCCTGCTGTAATAGTGTCTTGTGCTACTTGTTCTGTTAAATGTTTTCTCTTGGCATGTCTCGTATTTTCTTTCCTCAGTTCTGTCTATCTTTTCCCACCTCTTTCTTCTCCGGTCGTATTTATGGAACTTTATCTCTTGTGCAGAAAGTAACAACGTTACGCCCATCCAAACAAACTACACTAATATTAAATGTAAACAAGTTTAAATATACATATATTCTGATAACTTTTTTGTTCCGTAGGGTGAAGATCCAGCATATGGTCTGATCTTCGAGTAGTACCTACCACTACACAATAATGGCCACTTCCACAGATGTTCCGGGTCCTTCTGACGAGGGTAGACCACCATCAAAGAGAAGACGTGTTGACAGTGGTGAATCGTCATCCTCTAAAATGACACCAAGATGTGTTGTCCATATTGAGGGACTAAAACATGGACCACTTCAGTTATTTATCAACAAGAATGATGGTGACAAAACATTGGAGAAACTGAAAGAGGTTCGATCCCTGAGACAGCGCCAACCAGTTGGGTCCAAGCACAGAATGCAGGAGGTGTGTGATCTCATACCTGAAAGATACACTGACTATGACGGATTTCATCGCGAATGTTATCAGAGATTCACGATGAATCTGAAGAGGTTGGGGACTCCTCTAGAAATGTCCGAGCCAACATGCAGCTCTAGGAAAAGTCGTAGATCTTCAAATGACAGTGACACAGTCATTTTCAAGCCAGATTGCATATTTTGCAACCATGAAGGGTACAAGAAGATCAAGGTGAAAGGTAGCTGGACCACAGAAGGAACCTCTCAGTTTGAATTCGGTGGATGGAAAAGGGTCCTCGAGGCAGCTGAAGAGAAATCAGACGAAGCCCTTTTGACAAGGATAAGAGGTCATGATTTGTTTGCATGTGAGGCGCGGTTCCACAATAGCTGCAGAGCAAAGTACGTTACGAATCCACAACAATGGAGAAGCACTGATGACGTGAATAGAGCGCAGCAAGAAAAGCTTGAACTGGCACACAGAAAAGCTTACCTGGGAGTATGTCAGAAGATCGACAAGGAAATCATTTGTGATAAGAAGATTGTCAAGCTGGGTGACCTCCGTCAGGTGTATATCTCAGGACTGACAGATACTGAATTCTCCAATCCCAACTACCGCAGTGAAAAGTTGAAGGCCAAATTAGAGAAGGATGCAAACTACTGTGGGAAATTATCATTCTGCAAGCTTGGTAACCAGTTTACATCATGCATCGTTTATAGCTCTGATATTAGTGTGGACTGTGCTGTTAAGAGTGCATATGAATTAGGTTCAACAGACATGATCCAGGATGCTGCTACTTACCTACATCAGTTAATACTGCATCATTTTGAACAGATGGAAGAACTGAAATGGCCACCAACAGCCAAAGACTTGGAAAACAGTGAAGATGTTCTCCCACCTCAGCTTAAGAAGTTCTTGAGTTATGTCATCACTGGGAAACCAACTGCTGTAACATCACGAGCGCACAGGCTGGTACATTCTATTTGCCAAGACATATGTAGGGCTGCTACAAACGGTGAGTGGAAACTCCCCAAACATGTGCTTATCTGTATGACAATGCGGCATTTATTCAGGAGTGAACAATTGATAACCCTTTTAAATAGACTGGGACACTCAGAGAGTTATTCCTTCTCTCTCGAACTTGAAACTCGCTAAAGCTGTTGAAGAAACCTCAAGTTTTCTCTCCACCCAAATTGTGCGTGATCCAGATGCTCCTTCCGTATTCCATTCAGAGTTTGATAACTTTGACCAGCTCTTGAACGATCTGACAGGCATGGGATCCATTCACACTGCCCATGGCATCATGCTGCAGGAGATCGAAGGAGACCCACTGCAACATGGTGGTACTCGCCCAGAGATTCCGTCTGTTAGAAGAAGTGGATATCGTTCATTGAAAACTGATCAAACGGGGAGTCTCCCAGAATGTTACATGACACACCGAAAGAGCCCATCCCTAACAATCAACCAGTTGGTATGGGGCTGAAGAAGCTGTGACACTCGCTATGAAACGCAATTTCACATGGGTCCTGCTTCGCATGAAGAGCAACGAACCACACCAAGACATACCCGTTGGACAGGATTTACATCGTTGACGGGCGTTGTGCCAACCAGTCTCACGACCATTGACTACTACCCAGTCATCACGCATCCTATCACTGATTATAAGACTGTGCAAGAGTGCCTGAGATATGCTGAGGAGGCTACACGTGAAGTAAATCAGGAATACGTCATAACCACATTCGACTTGGGGGTATGCATTAAAGCATACCCACTGATATGGAACCAACCAAAACGGTATGAAAAACACATAGTTTTGATCGGTACCTTTCATCTCATCTGCGCATATCTAAAGATGGTAGGGAAAAAGATGGATGGGACTCGGTTATCTGACATCCTACTCGAAGCAGGGCTTATTGCTTCTGGGTCGTTGGAGAGTGTGTTGTCTGGAAAGCATTATGAAAGGGCGATGCACTGCCACAAAATCCTGCTGGAGTGCCTTGAAAGATTGTTACTAGAACAGTACATGACCAGACAAGGTGAGAACGAATTGTTCTCTTCCCTTCCAGCAGAGTCTGTGAAGAAGCTTGATGATGTGATGCAATCGACAAAAGCAACAACCCTGGAAGCAGCATTGGCTGATGATGCAATCAGTAACTACATCGAAGGTTACTTGCAGTACAGATTGGAAGTTAGTGAGGGCAGTCACGGAAAAACTGGTCAACTCTGGGCTTCTTACATGAATCATATATGGCTAGTGCTCTCTCTCGTACAGGCAGTAAAGTGCAATGACTTCCTTGCATATGCCCAATGTTTGCATCGCATGGAAGACCTGTTCTTTGCATTTGGTGGTCAGAACTATGCACGCTACCTGACGTACTTCTCCATATTCTTGGCTAACATTGAGGAAACACACCCAGGAGCAACTGGTTTAATCAGGAGAGGGGCAATAAGTGTCGCTCGTTCATTCATACCCGGAAACCGCTGTGCTGTCGACAAGACAATGGAGGAAACGTTCATGAGACAGGCCAAATCTCATGGTGGTGCCGGTGGGGGAGGCGTTGGTGTGTCTGGAATTCTCAGCAACCAGGATGCATACCAAAGATGGGTGAGGACAACACACGCAAGATCTCAGTATGCCATTGCTACACTGAATATGGCTGACATGCTGACAGACAACCAAAGTGGGACAATGCATCGAGATGTACGCCCTGCAGAAATTCTGAAGAGTGAGAAGTGTGTGAAAAAGGCACAAGAGGCTGTTGAAAGCTTCCTCAATCCATTCATGGTTGAAGATCATGACAAGCTCGTCAGTCTATCATCTGGAGCTTCAGCTACCCCAGACATCGCAACTGACGTTCTGAGAGCGGAAAAAGCAGGAAAGGAGGCAAGAGAAGCTTTCATCAAAGACAGACTGGAGAAAAATGACAACTTCTTCGAACCAATAAAGAGACTGAACCTGAAAACCCTTGGTAACATGAACAAGCAGATGAAAGTAACAACTGCAAGTAACAAGGTGATCCAGTATAAGCAACAGGGCAATATTGCTTTCCAACTGTTCGTAAAGTCTCAAAGCCAGGGATTGCAGTTGGACCTGAAGGAACTTATGACGTACCCATTGACACCTGTTCCATTCAGCATTACGGGCCCCCGTAGCCTAGTGGATAAGAGAGTTGACTCTTAATCCATTAGGTTTCTCACCGCTGTGGTTCGAGCCTAGCTCGGGTCATATGTGGGAAAGCCAAGTTCTGCTTACGGATGGTCAGGTGGTTTTTCTCCGGGTTCTCCGGTTTTCGCCCACCTTCGATGAGCGATCGGCTCGATATAAGTGAAATAGTCTTGAAAGGGCCGTAAAACCCAAATCAAAAAAAAAAAATCCATTCAGCATTGGAACAGCTGATGGATTTCTAGCAAAGACAGACAAATCTAAATCTTTCCAGTACCTGACAAAAGACTGTGAAGATGCTCCAGTTCCCGCACCCGAGTCTACACTTGTGGTCTATGATGGAAACGCGTACTTCTACTACCTGAAGGAGATACCAGCCAACTTCAGCAAGATTTGTGACAAGATTTTTGGCATGATGTCAACGACAGCAGATGCGGTATTCAGTACGGACATGTATTCGCCCAATTCTGTCAAATCCATGGAACGTGAAAGAAGAGGATGCAGTGACAAACTCATCATTAAGGGTTCAAGCACCAAGAAGCCACCAAACTGGAAGATGTTCCTGGCAAATGATGAAAATAAGACACAGTTTATCAGTCTTCTGTGTACTGTCTGGAGTAACCCGACTAATGCCAGCAAACTCCAGGGAAGAAATGTCATCCTGATCGTCGAAGGTGCTGCATACCACTTGACCTCTGAAGATGGAAAGACAACGGAGAAGACAGAAATTGAAAGTCTACGTTCCACCCAAGAGGAGACAGATTCAAGGGTAGTTCTGTACTGCATGTATGGAAAGGACAAGGGGTATCAGTACATTCGCATCAAAAGTCCGGACAGCGATGTCGTCTTCATCCTTCTTCACTATGCCCTGACATTGAAAGAAGTGGTCATACTATTCGACACAGGTACAGGGAATAAGCAGAGACTGATAAATGTTACAGAGCTTGCAGAAGACTACACACAGAGCTACTGCACAGCATTGATGTGTCTTCACGCATTCACTAGATGTGACACCACCAGCGCCTTCAAAGGAATAGGAAAGATCAAGCCGCTGAAGATTCTCCAGAAAACTCCGAGGTTCGCTGCAGTGCTCTCCAAGCTGGGCGAAGAGTGGGATATTACCGAGGACCTGATTGACGACCTCGAAGAGTTTACCTGTGCAATATATGGTCGGGCGAGGGTCCACAAGGTCGATGAGCTGCGCCACGTACGGATAAAGGAGCTATGTGCCAAGGAGGACCAACTCTATCCTTCAAAGAATGTTGATCTTGGAACTCTCCCACCATGCCGAAGAAGCCTTGAACAACACATCAGACGTGTAAATTACCAGGTTGGAATCTGGAAGAGATCCCACATCCCTAAACCTGATGTTCCGGATGTGAAAGCTGACCATGGATGGGTGTTGAAGGATGATAAGCTGGAGCCTCTTTGGTACACAGGGGATGTACTTCCACAACAGCTCATCGACATTGCAGACGACGCCCTGGTTTCTGAAGATGATGATTCAGATGATTCGGATGAGGACTATCTTTACCAGCTAGCCGACATGCCAGACGTCAGCAGCCAGAGCAGTGACGACAGCTCGGACAGTGATACAAATTAAATACTACATGGAATCTCATAATGATTGCCATCTTGATAATATAATAATTATGACCATTTTTTGCATCGTTTCCCGCATTTGATTGAGATTTTTTTAACTAAAAGGGCAAAAAGGAATAGTCCGGAATGATAGTTCACTATAATTTTGACTGTTTGGTGTAAAATTGCCAAAATGAAAAACAAAATAGGTAGAAAATAACAATTTTTGAGCTAAAAAATCATATTTTTCAATTGTTGCATTTAAAATGTCATACATAGTGGAATATATGACCAAAATATGTCTTGTCCATGCTATTGCGATCATTTCGATGCCTCATTTGTCAAATTCGGTTAATAAATGGCAATGTTATGATTGTTTTTCGTTTTTGGTAAATTTCGTGATGGCGGCCATGTTGATGATGTCATAACCGGAAGTCCATCCCAACTTAGGCAATGTTAACAATCTGATTTGGGATCAGGACATCATAAGGGTTCAGAAAAATATTGGGTCGGAGATTTGTGGGTGGGGGGGGGGGTGCATGTGGGACCCTCCTCGCCCATGGTTAGTTAACGATTCGTTAAAATTTACATCAAGTGATACGCAAATATGCGGAAATTTTTTGCTGAAAAAATGACATTTTTTCAGCAAAAAATATCAGAATACTGTTTATTGAATCCGCTAAAACAATTAACGAAATGACCCTTAACGAGCTCATTAAGCTAACGGCGCTTTGAACAATTGTGCCCAGGCTTTCTCCAAGACACGTTTGCTTTCAATGAATACGTTCTTTGACAACGGATTCTTAGAAAGCAATCAACACATTAAAGGACCGAAAACTGCCTAGTGTGCCAGACTAGGTAGCTTTAACGGCCGGCGTATACGTTTAACAGGGTGGCATAGGAGCTTATAACAATTTCTTCTATTAGTCGAGATATGCTATTATTAACCTATTATATAGACAAGGGAAACAAAGACACAAAGTTAAAATTAAATCTCCTCTTTTTCTATGCTTGACATAATGTACAAATTACTTCCGAAACATTCCGTTATCATTCTCTACTATAAAAAGAAATTGTTACAAGCCTCTGCGGTTCAGCGTAGGATTTGAAAAAAATAATAATAATAATAATGATAATAATAATAATAAAAATAAACAAGAGGCCCAAGGGCCATGATTCGCTCACCTGATCAAAAAAAGCTATTGCGTATCTGCAAATGCCATGTACGTTCTTCTAATAAAGGACACAAATTTGACCATACATCACGAAAACATACCTATATAATTTTGACCCCCTTAAACCCCACTTTTATATAGTAAAACTGGGGTTTACAGGGGTATACATTATTTTTTCTTATTTCTGCTCATAAAACATAGATTGTGGGTACTCGTTAGAACCGCCTCGCCGAGTACCCACAATGTCTGTTTTGAGCCGAAATATGAAAAATATCGGAATTTTTTATCTGAAAATTTTCCTTTTTTGATTGTAAAATTTTCAATATATTTGAATAGGCATGTTTTCGTAATGCCTTAAAAAGGACAAAGGCCATCATCATCATTTAAACAAATTGGTAGATATTGAGTCCCCGATACTATATACCAAGATTCAGCCTCAAAGCCTTCTTAGTTCTGGAAAAAAAGATTTTTAATTGTTTTTTTTTTTTGTTTTTTTTTTTGTTTTTTTTGTTATTGTTTTTTTTTTTTTTTTTTTTTTTTGTTGTTATTTTACCTTATATGGGCCTGGCAACCAGCTTATACAATGGTGTAGAACCATTTGAACAAATTGCCAATCGACAGAAGGCTCCATGTGAAATCTAGTGAAAATTGATCAAGCGGTTTTTGAGAAGACGTTCAAAGATTACATGTATATTGCCCAGAGACAAGGGCAGATAACCCCCAAAAATTTGATGGTAACTAAATAGTTTTACTACTTAAATCATACAATGTAAGTTTCAGCCATTAGTCTTTAATATATTTTGAGAAAATGATTTTTCACCTTTTTCCCCATACAAATGTATGGGAATGCAAATTTTACCTTGCCATAGGAAGGTCAAAGGTTATCCTAGGATCATAAGTTGAACAAATTTGGTAGACCTTGAGTCCTCTGTGTTATATATTAAGATTCAGCCATAAAGTTTTCTTGGTTTTGGAGGAGTAGATTTTTAAGCAAGTTTTACCATATATGGGCATGGCGGCCATCTTGTTCAATGGTGCAGAACCGTTTGAACAAATTGGCATTATCCCTTCATAGCAACGGCCCCATGGGATATCTGGTGAAAATTGGTCAAGCGGTTTCAGAGAAGCCTACGTTTAAAGATTACACGATTTTATACCTATATATAGCCCAGGGACAAGGACAGATAACCAACCCCCGGGGCAAATTTTTTATTGTAACTAAACTTTAATAATACACTGAAAGTTTCAGTCGTTAATCTTTAAAAATATTGAGAAAATGATTTTTCAACATTTCACCCACACAACCACACAAATGTATGGGGCGCAAATTTGACATTGCTGTAAAAAACTCAATAGTAAACCTACGATCATCATTTGAACAAATTTGGTAGACCTTGAGTCCCTTGAAGCTTTCTTGTTTCTGAAGGAGAAGATTTTTAAGTTTTTTTTTTTTTTTTTTTTTTTTTTGTTGTTGTTTTTTTTTTTTTTTTTTTTTTTTTTTTTTTTGTTGTTGTTGTTGCTTTTGTTAGGAATAGCGGCCATCTTGTTCAGTGGCGCAGAAGCATTCGACCAAATTGTCAGATCACATTTCCCTGTCAGCATTCTACGTAAATCTATATCGGGCCGTCATCCACCCCACCCCCACCCACTACCACCACCACCAGCTCCACCACCTACCCCCGGGGCAAATGTTTGATCGTAACTAAACAGTTTTACTACTTTAATAATACATTGAAAGTTTCAGACGTTAGTCTTTAATACATATTGAGAAAATGATTTATTGAGAAAATGACGTTTGCCCACATCAAATTGTGGAGACGCAAATTTGGCCTTACCGTAAAAGGTCAATGGTAAACCTACGATCATCATTTGAACAATTTTGGAAGACCTTGAGTCCTCGATGCTATATACCAAGATTCAGCCCAAAGCTTCCTTGGTTCTGGAGAAGAAGATTTTTAAGTGTTATTATCATATATGTCGGCATGGCGGTCATCCTAATTAACGAACCGTGACCATTCGTATAAATTTTCAATCCCCCTTTAACAGATGGTTCCATATGAAGTTTGAAGAAAATTGGCCCAAGAAGAAGTCGTTCAAAGGTGTGGACAGGCGACGGACGGACGACGGCAAGTGATCACAATACGATCGTAGCTCATTCTGAACCTTTGGCTCAGGTGAGCTAAAAACGGAATTTTCATGTGTCAGCTCGATGGAAATATAGTTCTGTACTGATGCTTCCTACTGACTCGCCATTTCAACATCGGAATTACAAATGAACCCAGTATGCTGCCGCTTTATTACAAAGTTTTGAAGCGCAGAAAAATGAAAACTGCATGCATGAATTTATTCAGAGAAATAAATGAAAGATGTTGTTCTACATATAGATTTTTTCTGTTGTAACGTTTAAACCCTTGTTATGCTGAATAAATTAAGATGCCACGCCCACTTCAAATTTTCAGCCAATCAGATGACTTGATCCATGTTGTTGATACGAATTCACATACTTAATGACAAACAGTGCAGATCCAGATCAGTTGGCTTCTTCAGAAGCCAACTGATCTGGATCTACACCGTTTGTAAAGAAAGGATATATCCGGTCCAGCAGGACAAGGGTGAAAATGCGGGTTCACTTTGGTCCGTTTTAGCAGTGTCGGGATAATAATGTGCACATACTTTCACCAGTACCTGACAACTGCCCTTCATGAATCAGCAGAATGGGGAGTGGGGGAGAGAGAATGTGCGCAGATTTCTTGATCAAATTCCGAGGAAATTATATGGCTGAGCTGGGATTCGAACTAGCGATCCTGGATCTGCAGGCAGGCACGCTACCGTCTGCACTATGGAGCATGACAGTTTACAAGAATAAATCATGAGTGTTCAAGCAGAATAGGGAAATCTCACCCGAGAGCTAGGAATTTCAACCAGGGGCGAGGCTTGCCTACCCCTAGGGTGAAATTTCCCTATCCTGCATGGACTGGCTCATGATGAATTCTTTTTCTTCCATCTTTAAGTGGATTGTTCCTAAGACCAACATGGTCTTGTGAGATAGAAGTTTCTCACATGGGCAAAAGCTTATCTCAAATAGGCAAAGGTGGAAGAAAAGTACTTCTACAGGACTGCATTATGTTAAATTCATTTTAATGCTTTATTTTTAATAAATTTAAATAAAATGAGAGACAGCTTTTGTCCAGTTCAATAAAAGAACTGTAGGACTTTCTGAAGGACAGGGTCCTTTTTTCCAAGTCTAAAATATTTTATATTGCTAAATTAATGCTCTGCATGCTTGGTAAGAATTTCAGCAGACGACATTTTGAATTATTTTTGTTATTCTTTACTAAAAAACATAAACGTTGACATTTGATGCTAAATTGTGTAGGAGACAATATGTATGAAAGGTTATCGCCTATCCTATTAGCTGGTGAAGAAATTAACAATAGTGTCAGTTTGTCGCATTCATGCAAATCCAAATAAAAGTCTAAAAAATTGCCTTGGGAAACAAAGAACACATTACAGAGAGAAAATGGGATCTCGGTTTTATTGAGACTCTTCATAAGCAGGTATGAAGTTTGCAGCACTGCTTACGCCCTCTAGCGTATACATGAGCAGAACTCCATTTTCAAAGATACCACATTGGGCCCAATGATCCCAAATGACATGAAAATACAATCTGCACTAAGGTGAAGTACGAGGAGGCGTTCAAGTAATAATAAAAATGACCAACCGCTTAGAGGACACGCGTGCGTAGAAAAAAATGTGACCAGTTTAACTGACCAGCTGAACATGACCTTAACAGTGTTGACTAGACAACAGAACTTCCCAACTAAAACAAAGAAACAAACAAAAAAAAACAAAAAAAAAAAAAAAAAAAAAAACAGTTTATAAGTCATCCAGAATAATTACTTTGTTCAAAGTTCAGCAACAGATGGTTAGCTACGCCTATAATATAACATACCTATTAGCCTTCAATGCGCCGATCACGACTGCAACAGACGACCATTTTTATTTATTTTTTTTTATTTTTTTTCAAAGAAAGCAAGTCTTGGCATTTCATGTGAATCGTCTGCTGTAGCAGACGATTCACATGAAATGTCAAGGCTTATTTTCTCAGAAAATGTTTTAAAAAAAAATTAGAATGTCGTCGCTACAATTTTGTCTTGGCGCTGTCAGGGTTGAGGTTATAGCTCACCTGGCCCGTAGGCTCAGAATGAGATATCCTTACTTCCGTCATCGTCTGTTGTCTGTTCATATTTTCAAACGACTTCTTCTCTGACCAGTTATTATTTAATTACATGTACATATGGTGCTTTCTGAGGTTCGGCTAACGAAAAATTGCAAAAGTGCTCGTGGTTTGTCGACCAAGATGACCGTCATGTCCATATATAACAGGTATTCTTGCATAAAATCCTATGAACATAGCTGTTTGAATCTATTCTTGAATGGACCAGAAGCCGTATTCCTGCATAGAATTCTATGAACATAGCTGTTTGAAGCTATGCTTAAATGGGCTAGAAGTCGTGTTCAAACAACAAAACCCATGTTCAAATGAAATTCACATGCTGTTTGAACATGCGTTTTGATCTTTTGAAATCACAAGAGAGGCCTTGCTTTGTTCACGTTACGTTGAGCGACGGAACGTTGTCGCCCTGAACGTAGCATTGTAAAATGTTATGATGACGTCAGAACGTCTTTGCAACGTTCTAAACTAGCCGCCATCTTGGTTTTACGGTCGCATTGGAAGAGTTTATATGGAGTTTTGGGGCGTTTTCGTCACAGTTTGCCGTTGGAATCATAAGTTATGCAAGAATAACGATCATCCATGTTTATTTCATTGCAATAACATTTGCCGGGTCCCTCGGGAGATATTTGAACACTCGGCCTAGCGGCCTCGTGTTCAAACAGCTTCCTCGGGACCCGGCAAATGTTAATGCATGAAAAACCATGGGGTGATCTCTATATTCAAGCAACAAAACCATGTTCAAATCATGAAATTCACGTGCTGTTTGAACATGGAATTCGTACTTTTGATATCACAAGATGGGCCTTGCTTTGTTTACGTTACGTACATTTTAATAGGGAAAGTGTTGATGTCATTTTTCAAAATGTTTTTAAAACTAACGATTTAAACCTACAATATCTGATTGAAGGGGCAAACCCCTTCACTAACAATCAAAATATGTATCCCATAAGGGTAATCTGCCCCTACTGCTGGGCTATATAAATGAACGGTAAAACGTCACCCACTCGAACGTCGATGGCTCGTTTACCGTGGGTGATTTGGACTCGTTTTCGGGTTGCATCACGAAAACACGCCTATATAATTTTGACCCCCTTAAATCCCACTTTTATATAGTGAAACTGGGGTTTACAGGGGTATACATTATTTTTCTTACTTCTGCTCAAAAACATAAATTGTGGGTACTCGTTAGAACCGCCTTGGCAAGGCGGTTCTAACGAGTACCCACAATCTATGTTTTGAGCAGAAATATGAAAAATATCAGTTATTTATCCGAACATTTTCAGTTTTTGGAGGCGCAATTTTCAATATATTTGTAATAGGCTTGTTTTTGTAATGCTAGGAAATGCTTTCGATAGCTCGAGAAAACAAATATTTATGAATAGTTAAGAGATTTTTCCTTATTTTATCACTCAATTGTATACTGTGTGTACTAATTAGAATCGCCTCATGTAGGCGATTCTGGTGAGTATGCTCAACATATCTATTTTATAGAAGCTCGAAAAGGCACCTCAAAATTATTCCCATTTCCTCCTGACCAGGGGCTATGATTAACCCTCAGTGGCTCGAACTACCGATGTCTTGAACTTTCCATGGTCCCAAAGATGTTCGAGCCATTGAAATTCGATTGTATTAAGAACATCATGATATTGTTCGACTTCTTCTCTGAAACCACTTGGCCAGTTTTCACCAGGTTTTAAATGGAGCCTTCTATCGCATGGGACATTGTGGGTTTGTTCAATATGGCCGCCATGACCATGTATGGTACATTGTAATAACCACATAAAAAGTTCTTCTCCACACCAAAAACATTTTAGAGAGAGTTTATGGAATTTGGTATACAGCATCAATAATGTGCCAAAACTGAGTAAAGCCCGAAAGGCTATAGTTAAGTGTTAAGTTTTCGAGTCATTCGCCGGAATTTACACACCGATAAAATCCACAAAAAATAATTCATTCCTTATAATTTCAACATTATCATCAAAGAGTTACAAATAACGCAAAAATGCCAATCCTCTGAGACGGCGGAAAGAAAATAGATCCGACGGAATCCGTCGGATCTATTTTCTTTCCGCCGTCTCAGTATACTATTGAAGTATAAAACTTTTCCTTCATCCCAATCAAATTGCGTGAAATGTGTATAAAAGGTTAGGATTTGGAATGACTGGTATACAACATTAGATATGGGAGTTCTATCACGTCTATTCAAACGACGTTTCTAGGTTGACCTGTAGGGCAAAGGTCAAATTCGCTTCTCAGTATACTTAAATCTTGTCCTGCTGAACCCGGATATACCCTGCCTTTGCAAACAGTGTAGATCCAGATCAGTTGGCTTCTGAAGAAGCCAACTGATCTGGATCTGCACTGCTTGCCGTTAAGTATGTGAATTTTTATCAACAATCTGGATCAAGTAATCTGATTGGCTGAAAATTGGAAGTGGGTGTGGCATGTTAATTTATTCGGCAGGACAAGGGTTACATGGAGATTATGTTGCAAAATCTTTTTTGCCGCAATGTCAGAAAACGTACCTCCAGCGACGACTCAGATCGCGCAGTCTGATCAGAATCTTCACTGGGTGCATTTTGGATAACAAGTGATACGAAGTTTCTTCACGCGAACATGAATGGGGGAACGTGTTAGAAGGTGGGTTTCTCACGTGGCGGCTCTTTTTCTCAAAATGCGTTGAGACTCATGGTTGAAACATACAAATATGCGATCGAAGTTGTAAAACAACCCCCTTATCCCTTACCCCCTGGAGGTTATCGACCTGTGTCCCTAAATGTATACATATATATAAACATAATAATAATAATGATATCTAGGCACTAAATGGGCCCTTATGCAGTTTGCGGGCAACGCAGGCCCTAATCAGCCTGCGCTTTCGCGCAGGCTGATTAGGATCTTCGTTGTCCGCTTCCGGAATCAGTGAATATTGTAGTATATGTCGACGAACAGAGATTGCTCAGATCAGACTACACGGTTGCGCACGCCCATTTGGACATTCGCTGTTCGCATATGGACCTTTTTCTTACATTGCATATGAATTTTATTGTAGTTAAACGGCTTCTCGTCTGAAACTGCTGGGGTAACTTTCGCCAATTTTCATGTGGAGCATTTTATTGAAGAGGGACGGAGAGTTTGCCCTAATGGTCTTACTCCGTTGACCAAGATAGATGTCATGCCATTATATGGTAAAACATATTTTTTTCTCTAACCAAGAAAGCTTTGAGACTTAATATTGGCATACAGCATCGGCGACATGAGGTCTACCAAGTTTGTTCAAATGACGATTCTACATTTGTAGTTTGACCTTTGACTTTTTTTTAGATCACCTTAGCACGAAGTGCTCATGGTGAATATGAACTATTGTCCGTCGTCCGTCATGTGTCGTGCTGTGTCAACTATTTAAATGGCAGCTCCTCCTACACCCCTGGACCAATTTCAGTCAAACTTCACAGGAATGTTGCCTAGGCGACTCTCTACCAAAATACATTGCAGCTAAAATGGTCCCGCTCTAATGAACCAGGTGGGCGCCAGAGCTAAAGATAGAAAAATCTTATAAAAACAACTTCTCCTACACCCTTGGGCCAACAATTAAGCTTCGCAAGATTGTTGCCTAGGTGGCTGTATGGCGTCCCATTTGGGTTTATACCCATTTAATATAGATGTCTGTATATAAAATGCAGATATCTGCATTTAAAGCGATATCTGCATTTAAATACAGATATCTATATTTAAATGCAGATATCTGTATTTAAAATAGAGATATCTGTATTTGAAATGCAGATAACTATATTTCGTTATTAAATAGAGATATCTGAATTTCAGTAATAGATATCTGCATTTGAATTACAGATATCTGCATTTCAATATAGATATCTGTACTTAAAAAAGAGATATCTGTATAATTTAGAAACTCAGATATCTGTATTTGAAATACAGATATCTGTATTTCACAAATACAGATATCTGCATTTCAAGTACAGATAATTTACCATGGCAGATATGTGTGTGTTTCAAATACAGATATCTGCATTTCAATTAGAGATATCTGTATTTAAAATGCAGATTTCTGTGTTAAAGCTTAATTACAGATATCGCTTATTGAAATACAGATATCTGTTTTTGAAATGCAGATATCTCTATGTATGAACATGTTTATTTTCAACATTTATTTTCAACAAATAATCAATACTCCCTTACTCACAACGGACTTTCTTAATGGATTCCGATGTTTTGACCAGAATCCTAAGGACTGTTTCTCGCACTGTGGTTTCTCGGATTTCTGTGGCCCTTGAATCCCAGATATCTGAGTACTTGCAGTTAGAACTTGGTAACGCAATTAACAACGTAAAACGATTGCTGGCCAACACCATGCTATTTATCCTAAATTCTTTCACTTTTTCAGAGGGATCTGATGTACAGGAAAGCAAACTGGGAGTCATACTTACAAGGTTATTTTATCGAATTGTAGATCTTCCTGCTATCAAGTGCTTAATGTAAACAGATATATATAGTTACATTGTATATTTAAATGTGTGCCTTTTTATGCAAATTCGTTAATAGTTATTATTATTTTCTCTTTCTAATGACCAGAATCTAGTACTAAACTTGAAATTCAGCCGCATAATGCAGTTGGGCTTTTGTATTACTATTCTAATTGTTCCCCTTGAAAAGTTTTTGCTTTTATAAAAACAGCAAACGTCTATGATTTTAAAGAAAATGAATTCCTGACTAGAAAACGATTCTCAGCAAACAAAATCGCGGATTTTGTTCATTTCATACTCGCTTTTTCAGATCGACTCTCAGATAGCATGTATGTATATTAAACGAGTCGGTCGTTGTGATTGTGAAGAGGTGCAGCTCAAACTAGTTCGAGCTTTCTTTTCAACTTGGAGGTAATTGTGGTACGCATGTGCGAGCCAGTATTTCGAAACCTACCCCATTCATATACCTGGCCTTTGAAAAACAGACCCATTCATATACTTGATCGTCTGAAATGTTGACCTATTCATATACTGCCCTTTGATTTTATACCCATTCTCTTGTACACTGGTACCCATTTACACTAACTCAGCTGTCCAACCCAGTTATTCCTAGTGGACTCATCTATCCTTATCATTTGGGCGAGTCTATTCTTTGAAAAGTGGGGCCTTTCATATACATATACCAATCAAGAAAAATCGGGTCAGTCATATACTTTTTGATGAAAAAAGGGGGATAATCATATACCTGGCAGCGCTGAAAAAGGGGGCCATTCGGCACGCATAACCGTACTGTGCCATATATAGGAAGTTAATTCCCCACCCCCCCCCCCCCTCCCCCGCGCGCGCACACACACACACACACACTCGAGCGGAACACAGCATTTTCTACAAGATTGCATGTACATCCGCAAAGTCTGATCAGAGTCTTCAGATAGTCCATTTAAAACGACGTCGAGGTGATTATATAGTTGGCTGGCACCGCGTAATATGGCCAACTGATTTATTATAAAAAAAAATCGAATGTCCGACATAAACAAGAATATAAATCAGGGCCCAGTTGTTCAAAGCGTCGTTAGCTTAACGAGCTCGTTAAGGGTCATTTCATTCACTGTTTTAGTGGATTCAATATACAATATTCTGATTTTATATTTTTTGCTGAAAAAATGTGAGTAGCTTTTGCAAAAGCTACTCACATTTTTTCAGCAAAAAATTTCAGCATATTTGCGTATCACTTGATGTAAATTTTAACGAATCGTTAACTAACGACATCGTTAGCTTTGAACAACTGGGCCCAGGATTTTTACATTCTGCATTGTAGAACTAGTCTTCGCAGGATACTCTGTAGGTAGTCAGTGACCTAAAGCATCTTCAGCTGGACAGCGAAGACTGGTCAGCTAGCGCAAATCTTTTTATTCACTATTAATTACGTAATCGTAGTCGGCCAGGAGGCATCATTTTTCCATAAGTGCAGTAAGTAGAGATATCTGTATTTCAACATTAAATACAGATATCTATAATTGTAATGCAGATATCTGTATTTGAAATGAAGATATTTGTATTTAATTTAGTAATACAGATATCTGCAATTTAAATACAGATATCTGCATTCCAATTACGGATAACTGCATTTTAATTAGAGATATCTGCATTTCAAATACAGATATCTGCATTTCAATTACAGGTATCTCTAATTACATAGAAATACATATATCTGTATTTATTATTAGAGATATCTGTATTTGAAATGCAGATATCGGCATTAAATAGGTTTAAACCCAAACGGGACGCCATATGGCTCTCCCCAAATAATTTAAAATACTTTTGCTCAATGAACAAGAGGTCCTCCAGAACTAAAAATAGAAAAGAAACTTCACAGGACTATTGCCCAAGTGACTTTCTATCAAAATAGCTAAAATGGCTCCGCTCCAATGATCTCTCTGTTCCAGAGCTAAAAATAAAACTGCAAGCCATGCACCATGCCCCGCCACACAGGGACATATTCCCTATGCACTTCTGTAGTATAAGGGCTGAAAACAATCTAAGTTAAACATGAACAGAAGCAATTTACAGTTATTTCATAACTCAAAAAAAAAAAAAAAAAAAAAAAAAAAAAAAACACCAAAAAGTCTAAGTTAAAAATGCAATAAAAAAAGTGATAAAAAAATAATTTCTGGATTCTGAAAAAAACAATATGCATATTTTCAGACCATCCTAAAAGCGCCTGTAAAGTTTCAAAAGGATTAGCCTAAAAATGTAGGAGGAGTTGCGGGCAGAAGGTACATACTCCGTATACATTTCTGTAGTATTAGGGCTCGAAAAGAGTCTAAGTTAAAAATGAAAAAAATGTGATAAAAATGATTTCAGGATTCTGAAAAATCAATATGCATATCTTCAGACCATCGTAAAAGCGCCTGTAAAGTTTGAAAAGGATTGGCCTAAAACTGTAGGAGGAGTTGCGGGCAGAAGGTGCATACTCCCTATACATTTCTGTAGTGTTAGAGCTCGAAAAAAGTCTAAGTTAAAAATGAAAATAATGTGATAAAAAATAATTTCAGGATTCTGAAAAAAACAATATGCATATCTTCAGACCATCTTAAAAGCGCCTGTAAAGTTTGAAAATGATTGGCCTAAAACTGTAGGAGGAGTTGGGGGCAGACGAATGGTGGGGGCGCTGACTGACGGACGGACGGACGTACGGACGGACGAACAGGCGGACGGACGGACGGACACTCAAAATTTCAGTGGGTATAGATAATACCCCGCCACTTTTTTGGTGGCGGGGCATAATAAAAAAAATCTTTAAATGACAACTCCTCCTATACGTTGGACCAATTTCATTCAAACTTCATAGGAATGTTACCTAGGTGACTTCCTACCAAACAAGCTAAAACTATTCCATTCCAATGAACAAGACGGTCGCCAGAGCTGTAAAAAGAAAACTATTTAAATGAGAATCTAAACATAGCTATGTATTTTGCTAGTACTCAGGTGAGCGATACAGGGCCATCTTGGCACTTTTGTCTTATTTTTAAAGCCCATCCCCTACTTTGTTTTGTTGCTGTGGCAATCTCTCTCTCTCTCTCTCTCTCTCTCTCTCTCTCTCTTTCTTCCAGCTTTTTAGATATGCACCCACCCCCTACCCAGCTAGCATTCTACGTAAATCTACATCGGGCCGTCATCGGCCCGTCAGCTACCCTGACGGGCCGATGACGGCCCGATATAGATTTTCGTAGAATGCTGACTGGGACCCCACCCCCTACCTAGTATAAAATGCACAGAAATCTGTTTCAATCCATAGAGAAAAGAACGGTAATTTGAGTATCTAAGAGTATCTCGTAATAATAGTATTCTATTTTTATATTTTATTTCGTTACCCAGTCAGCATTCTACGTAAATCTATATCGGGCCGTCATCGGCCCGTCAGGGTAGCTGACGGGCCGATGACGGCCCGATGTAGATTTACGTAGAATGCTAGCTGGGTAGGGATTTCGTTCTGCTTAAGTACCGTATTCGACCTAATTATCGCACTGTGCGCTTAGGTTTTTCAAGATTACTGGAAAATTTTGTATTACTGTATCTACCTTACAAGAGCGCACTTTAAATGAAGATCACTAGAGGACTTCATACGGGGCATATCTAATGATGCATATGCGATTATTTTCTGATTTATTTTACAAAAACGTATATTGTTGGTACTCATCTGAATTGTCTCGACTTGTTGAGGCAATGCAAATGAGTACCAACAGCATATGAATACATGTACCAATAACATAAATTTAAACTCTTATAAAGGAATAGACAAAAGTCTACAGACTGTAATATGAAAACTATCGAATTGTTTGACTGCGCTTATTGGTGTTTATGCGGTAATTATGTCGATATACGGTATTGTAATATTATTGCTGTTTTCTGAACTGTAGTCAATACTTCGACATCGCTGCGTAAAGTGGTAATAACTATAAAAGTATATAAAAGAACTTCAATGGCTCGAACATCGTTGGGACCCTGGAAATTTGTTCTAGACATGGGTAGTTCGAGCTACTGAGGGTTAATCATAGCGGCAGGTCTGGAGGCAAATGGGGACAAATTAGGGAGGTCTTTTCGATCGTCTATAAAATGATGTTATTTTGAGTGTACTCATGAAAATCGCCTTAATGAAGCGATTTTTATGAATACACAATAACATACATTTTCTTGATAAAATAAGCAAATTTCCTTAAAATATATTTACACATTTGTTTTCTTGAGCAAAAGGAAGAATTTCCTAAGGGCTGAAAAAAAACGGAGTTCGAATCGAACCACGGTAAACGAGCCATCGGTGTTCGAGTCACTAAAGTTTTACTGTTTTAGGCATTTTGTGCTACGAAGGCGATATTTGCAGACAGACAGACATTAATTACATAATGTTGTTTTATAAAAGGATTCTCATTTTAATGTTGGTAATGGCTGTATCGGTGGTTATTTATATTTACCAGATGGGTAACTTTTATCAAATCTTGATGTCGAAAACCCGAAACGCTAATAATCCCAGGAATTGGGATGGCAAGACTGTTGACGTACATGAAAACATGGATTTATATCTCCGAATGACCACAGGTCACCCTATTCTCGTCAAGATATATACGGGTGTATTTGCTCAGAGTATGCGGTATTTTTGGCCGGATAAGTACGCGGTCGCGGTTGTGCTAGACGGTGAAAAGCCGAAAGACCATGTATTCGGAGAAGCCATACGCAAACAATTTCCCTTTCCAAAGCTATGTTTTATGGATCCACCCACGGTACCCGGGTATTCAGGTTTCGACAGAATGCAAAGAGATATGTTTTACCCTGAAAACTGCACATCGAAAAAGTACGTCGGATACGTGGATACAGATACCATGTTTATCACAAGAGTGATACCGGAGATGTTGTATATTGAGGATAAACCCATTATTATAGGTGTATATGGAAATACCACAAACAATTACTGGAGCGTCTCATCTCATTCAACGGCTAATATCTTCAAAACAAAAGAGGTGATGAAGTGCATGTCCTATTTTCCGGTCATCTTGAAGGTGGAGCATGTTATACAGATGCGAAGATATTTAGAAAAATTACATAACATGCCATTGGATGAGATACTACAAAAACTAAAATCTAACCTAGACTCGGGAGCAGCCTCTAGATTTGCACAGTTTAATTTAATGTGTCAATATGTATGGATGTTTCATCGTAATGAATACGTATTTCATCTCCAATTCCAGCCAAGGCCACATCAAGTGATAGTTCCTAAACGAGAGGACCCATCCTATTACGACAAAATGGTTACAGCAGAACAGAAATTTCCTATTGCAAGAACTTCTGTGCATTACAAGTATGTTCCATGGGACTGGAGGAAACAAGAAACATATAGACATTTACTTAGATCTGGTATATGTTTCTCTGGCGGATTCGAACTATGCCCAGACAAGTGTAAACAATATAACAAGTCCTCTGTGAGGACAGAAATGTTTGAATTTGACTTGATGAATTGGACCTGGGACAAGCGCTGTATAATGGCACAAGAACACCATTATAAGGAGGCTGCTAAATACGCCAGTTCGAATTATTCCGATATTATACGAAAAGCGTGTAATGAAGTGGACACACTGACATGGTCAATATAAACAGGTTTAACGCTTAGCACTCTGGGTAAAATTTTCAGCAGACGACATTTTGAAATATTTTTCATATTTTTCCTAGAAAACAGAATTTGACATTTCATGCAAATTGTCTCCTAAGGAGACAATTTGCATAAAATGTCAAATCCTGTTTTTTGGGAAAAATAAGAAAAATATCTTCAATTTGTCGTCTGCTGAAAATGCCCAGAGAGTGGTAAAGGTTAAGCGTAGTATAGGAAAAATAAAACCTTGTCCGGTGACCTCAGGCTTCTGGTTCCCTGCTTTGTTATTTCAAATTGAAGGCATGTCACAGTCACCGGACAAGGTTATATTTATACCTATATGAATTTACTTAACATGAACAATATAAATAAGTCTCTTAAAAAAAGAATCCTGTGCCTAAATAAGTCGTCTTAACCCATTTTAGACTGAATAAACTCCCCCACACTATATCTTGGAAGAGTAGCATTTCAATTTTAGGTATGTCAGGCTACGTGATTTAGATATTCCTACAGAAAAAAAAAGGCTAAACTGTTTGCAAACTGTGGAGACCCTGATCAGACGCTGCATTTTATCTTGGTATGCACTGTTTGCCATTTGCCCTTTTGGGAGTCTCCAGACTGAAATGGGTTAACACATTTCAAACGAAAGAATCTCCTTCAAATTAAGAAGGCGCAAATCACACTTGTCAGTGCTTTCGCAGGCTTGCCGCGCCAACAAAGGCTTGACGGTCGATAAACGCGGTCTGCCTGAAAGAAAATGGTGGTGTTCAGATTTAACCCTAGCCGTGGTGAGCCCGGATATGCCCCGCCTTTGCAAACAGTGTAGACCAGATCAGTTGGCTTCTGAAGCCAAAAGATCTGAATCTGCACTGTTTATCATTCAGTATGTGAATTTGTATCAACAATCTGGATCAAGTAACCTGACTGGCTGCAAATTATAAGTGGGTGTGTCATCTTAATTTATTCCGCATTGCAAGGGTTCACGGAAATAGTTGGTACTTCATTTCTTCTTTCGTTAATTTTAAACACAGAAGCCTACACCTATCATACGCGGTATAAACACGATTCTGTTATAAGTGTGCAATACACATTTGGTGGCATCTTTTAACAGTTCGTGAAATTCATGCTAATCGTCCAGTCGTGATAGGTCATTTTCTATCGTAAGTGTTATATTCTAACCAATCGTATTGCGAATTGAGATTTTAGAGCTGTTTTTTTGTTGTTGTTGTTGTTGTTGTTTTTTTTTGTTTGTTTTTTTTTTTGTTTTTTTTTTTTGTTTTGTTTTGTTTTTTTTTTTGTTTTGTTTTTGTTTTTTTGCATGCCAACCGCTATATCTCGACCCAAAAATTCGAATGATGATAACCGTTTGGCTGTATTTTGGAAAGGAAAATTGCGAAAACATGAATACAACGCAAGCGTTGGCTAAATTTTATACAACGCAGCGTATACAACCTGTGAATCCAAACCCACAGAAAGACAGATTCAGAATCAGATAGACGAAGAAACAAACGCTATATTGACTGATTCACACATTCCAGTTACAAGGGCTACTTAAGCGGTGTGTGTGTGTGTGTGTGTGTGTGTGTGTGTGTGTGTGTGTGTGTGTGTGTGTGTGTGTGTGTGTGTGTGTGTGTGTTGATATAGATATGATATAGACAGCTGGTATAGATTTTCTCCCTTGATATTTTGAGCCAAAATTATTCCTGAGAGACTGAACATACTGTTTAACGTAGCGATACTCGACTAAGAGAGAGAGAGAGAGAGAGAGAGAGAGAGAGAGAGAGAGAGAGAGAGAGAGAGAGAGATTCTGAACATACTGTATAATGTATAATGTAGCGAAACTCAACTGAGTGAGAGACAAAGAGAGACAGAGAGAGAGAGAGAGAAAGAGTGATTCTGAACATACTGTATAATGTAGCAAATGCGACTGAGACTGAAATGCAAAAAGGGACCTTTGTTTCGTTTCTGAATTTCAGTATTATTGCCAGACCCGTAGAAAAGTCGGCCGATTCGACCGACTGAAAGACTGACTTTCGAAGAGTCTCCTATAATCACCTTGTGAGTCCGTTTTTTCCGTCTATCCGTCAGTTAGCGAAAATGGCCATAGCGCTTAAACCTTTGGGAATATTTTGATATTTTTGGCGATACTGATCGATATCAACAAGGTCTAGCTGCTCCATTAATGACTAGCATACCATTAAAGGGTCATTAGCAAACTGTGTAGACCCAGATCAGACACCGCAGAACGCAGTTATGGCAGCTTTAGTCATACTTCAGTTATTGCGCATCACGAAAACATGCCTATATAATATTGACCCCCTTTAAACCCCCACTTTTATATAGTAAAACTGGGTTTTACAGGGGTTTATATTATTTTTCTTTTTTCTGCTTAAAACATAGATTGTGGGTACTCGTTAGAACCGCCTCACCGAGGCGGTTCTAACGAGTACCCACAATCTATGTTTTGAACAGAAATATGAAAAATATCAGAGTTTTTTATCTGAAAATTTTCAGTTTTTAGAGGTGAAATTTTCTATATATTTGAATAGGCGCATTTACGTAATGGGCACTGAGCACTAAATTTGCAGACATGATTAAACGTTTCCGTAGCACATTGAAGCCCCTGATCTGGCCCCGAGGTTATAAAACGTTTTTCGTGCTCAACTAAACTTGAGCATGAAATTCGTCCCGCTAAAATCGCAAATTACTAACAATTGCAAATTCATTCTTGCTAAATATAGCTGAGCATGAAAATTTTTTTGCTTATGAATATGAAAATGCTAACTATTGTTATTATTTATTAGCCGAGAAAATTTCATGCTCAGCTGAGTTGAGCACGGAAAAAAAGTTTTATAACCTCGGGGCCTGATTATAGCAAGTAATTCTCATTTCTTTGCTAGTTATGAACGCCGTAAGCGACGGAAGTTGTTCTCGGTGGTGGTAGTGTAAATTTTGGTTGCGGAGGTGTATCTGAAGCCTCCGAAACCTAATTCATTTTTTATCATCCTGAATCAATATGTGAAGGTACCCAGGAAATGTAGCAATCACGACGCACAGCCCTGCCGAGGCACCAAAATGAATGAGAGATGAGAAACAAATAAATACAAAACAAACGCCAGATATGAAACCAGAGACGCACAAACAAAGAAGAACTACAACAAACGAACCCGTCTTGGAACCGTCCATTACGAGAACACGCCTATTCAAATATATTGAAAATTCCACCACCAAAAACTTCTTGTTTTCAGATAAAAATTCTGATATTTTTTTCATATTTCTGCTCAAAACATAGATTGTGGGTACTCGTTAGAACCGCCTCATCGAGGCGGTTCTAACGAGTACCCACAATTTATGTTTTTGAGCAGAAATAAGAAAACTAATGTATACCCCCGTAAACCCCAGTTTTACAATATAAAAGTGGGGTTTACGGGGGTCAAAATTATATAGGTATGTTTTCGTGATGAGTAGGAAAATTGCTGTAGTGCTTATACCAGTATTACATTACAAAGCGAAACCTCGCCCTTAATTCTGATGTTCACAGCTCCAGTTACAAATATATTGTAATCAGGGAGAGGGCCAAATAAGCAGATTGCTTTCGTTCCAGTCCGATATAGTCCGTAATTTGTTGTATGTACAGTAAACCCTCTTTATATCGACACTCGATACAACGACAAAACTCGTTATAATGACAATTTGAATGTCACGAAAACTTTCCTCAAGAGGTGACAGTTAATGCGAAATTATGCAAGAATACTGTATTAAAATTTCAAGCAACATATGTTTTGGATATTTGTTAGAATCGCCTCAGTGAGGCGATTCTAACAAATATCCAAAACATATGTTTTATGAAGAATTAAGGATAAAACAAGGTCCTTCTTGCATGTCATTCTGTCCATTAAGGATTCTTTACAACAGCGAATTCATTTTAATGGCAACATCTTTGGGAACAAATGCTGTCGTTGTAACGAGGGTTCACTGTACTAAAGAAATTGCTGAAATGAAATATGTTTAAACTAATTACGATATGTGTTCGATCCACATAGGGTCCTCTACTTCATCTGTGAGACATCACAGTGAAATACATGCGCATGACAAACCCAACAAAATGACTTGGCTACCCAAGGAAGAGTCAGATTAACATGGATATTCACCGTTTCATCAGTCTTGCTGCGCACTCGATGGGTTGGTAAGGGTCCAAGGTTTCTATGTGCAGACAGTGAAGACAGATCAGACTGGGCAGATGCGCAGGTCACTGGGCGGGGTAAACAGATTATTTTGTTGATTTTGTCATTAGACGGCTCATATATGCAGAGTTGCCGCTAGGTCTAGTTACAGTCGCACCTCAATACTCGAACCCGATGGTGATCAATTTTGGTTCGGACTGACCCAGCGATGTAGCCTGCTTATACAACAATTCACCTGTATTGACCACAGAGGACAGTAATAACTGGCCAAAATTAAAATATTTATTGGGCAGATTTTTCTATGCAGTTTGAAATAAATGAATTTTCCCGAAAAAAAAAAAAGATTCTTAATTACATATGCCATTACGTTCTCGAACTTTGTTCTTTCATTCGGTTTACACTTTTGTCGTTTACAGAAGCATCGCTGCAATGTATGAATTGACTAAATATTACGCCACAGGGGAATACCGAACGTTCAGTCATATAAGTACGCCATCACGAAAACATACCCATTTAATGTTGACCCCCTTAAACCCCACTTTTATAAAGTAAAACTGGGGTTTACAGGGTATACATTATTTTTGTTATTTCTGCTCAAGACGTAGATTGTGGGCACTCGTTAAAACCGCCTCGCCGAGGCGGTTCTAACGAATACCCACAGTCTATAAGCAGAAATATGAAAAAAATATCAGAATTTTTTATCTGAAAATTTGCAATTTTTGGTGGTAAAATTTTCTGTATATTTGAATAGGTGTGTTTTCGTAAAGGCGCCCGTCTATGCTTAGATGACGTCCGATTTATTTGGTAAATTCAAGAAGCTACTTTGGGAGAATTTGAATAAAGTATTGTCTGTTTCCCCACAAAAAAAACTGGAAAACTCATTAAAATTCCGGTTAAATATAAAATTTATCAATAAGAAAAATATCGGTATTAATTTAAACCCACCAACCGCAGAGGTTTTTACCGTTTTCCAGTTTCTGAGGCTAATTCGTTCTTTTAGTAGTATAGATGTTATGTAACCACAATAAAATAAACGATGTCAGGCATATCCAGATATATCCAGATATAATAGTACGTATAAATTCAAGATTTCGTTTTTACAAAGAGCCATCCTGAAGCACAGACATGTTATGCCACTTTTTGAGACTCCGTAGCATTTCCTAAGAAGTTTTCCTTAGCTGTGAAAAAGTATGTTTAAAATAACAAGGCATTTATACCGTTATTTTCTGCTGCAGTTGAACTCCCTTTGAAAGTTTTATTGGCCGGCGCGCGAATCGCGCCGGTTTCTTAATATAGCTTTGGATTTTTATGTATGGAGAAGTATGGAGAAGTGTTCCATTAGCGCAGAGCGCAGTTTGGTAAATTGGAATATGACCTGCAGTCCATCTTTGGTAAGTTTGACTATGCCCTGTAGTCCATACTTAAAAAGTTCAAACATATTCATATCTGACGCATGCTAAAATAAGCTTCTAGATAAGATCTGGTAACTTATTTAAGTTTTAGCATGTTTTTTTTTTTTTTTTTTTTTTTTAAATAATAATTTACAAAATATATCTCGTGGAGATCCCAATATGACTAGGATTCGCATATTGCTTGATCAAGAAAATTCATAAAGCTTAATAAAAGCATACATTAAAGAATCACATTGTTGCTCTTTTTTACCTGTTACATTGAAAATTTATTAAATTTTAGTATACCCGTGTCCCATATTTCTACCTAAACATGAACAAAATTTGCGCCGGTACTTAGACGTTTGCGTCTGAATATTTTGTCTTGTTAACCCTTAAAACGCCAAGAAAACCTATATCTGAAAATGTGGTCTGTTTATGTCGTCTGCTGAATATTCTTGCAAACTTTTCAAACCTATTTTTGCATACAGGCAAACAGTGTGGACCCTAGAGGAGCAGTCTGATCTGGGTCCACACTGTTTGCAGAAATGACTTTTAAAACCACAAGCAGATGACAAAGCAGACGACAATTGTTGTGATTTGCAGTTTAAGGGTAAAAACTTGAGTGATCGGTAAATTAAGAGGACAATGGTTAGGAACTGATACAATCAAATAAAATCCACTTTTGGCACAAGATACAGTGCTCTAGATAAGGTTTTGATACAATGAGTATTTAACCAGCCTCCCCCCCCCCCACCCACCACCACCACCACCACCACACACACACACCCCACCCCCGCTTTCAAGTTCAATGCTTGAACGCCTTGAAGTCGATTCAACGTTCATCCGACGCTTTCTTGCGCGGTGTGTCCGTAGGGAATAAGGATTTGCTAGTTTGTTAGTTTTGGTCTATACACAAGTGTTTGTCTTTGGTAAGCCAAAGTTTTCATTCATTACGCACATTGTAAATATGTCTTATCATCATTATCATCATGTGTTATTTTCATGAAGGTTTGAAAGGCCATGATATACACAGGAGGTTTGCTAGTTTTGTAAGTTCATGCAAATTTTGCCACTGGATCCGTTTTGATGCAAGAAAGAATGTCTTACATTCTGTCTTATTTGTACTATTAGTCGAGATTAGTATAAAATAATAGTGTTCGAATGTCAGTAATGTTATAGATAAGAGCTTCACTAGTTAGACAGCCATTGTGCATATTAAAAATTCTGTCCAGTCAGTCTATCATTATTTAATCAGAAGTCTTTGTCAGTTTGATCTAAACATACATGTTGGTAGCTTGTCAGCATGTTTCACAGAAGACCTTCGCCAGTTAGTATGTATATTGTCTATTTTTTAGTTATCATACATTTTAAAGTTTAACAGTCTATCAGCCACATTTTATATATAATAATGTGTTAATGTTTGAGATATCTTGTCCTTATAATTAATATAGTAATATCTATGCAAATCGCATATTTTGCAAGTCCACCAGTCTTAATAGAAACACATGGTTTCGCCAGTCTATCAGTTATTCCTTACATACATATATATTGTTAGTAATGATACAAAAGTGCTTTGCCGATTCTTACAAGTCATTATTGCATATTTTACCAGTCCACCAGTCATGATTAAAACAAAAGGTTTTTTGCCAGTTTTTAGTCATTGATTAAATACAGATGCATTCATTAGTATGTCAGTTATGATTCAGATACGAGTTTTGAAAATTTGCCTGTTTAAATGCGCACATTTCAATATTTTTCATTGCCATTTTATATATGTACTTTGAACTTGCTTTACCAGTGTCAGTTATCCAAATTTTCATTTTTCAGTCTTTCTTATCAGTCATGGTGTAAACATAATAATTATTTTATCATATTTTCCCAAATGTTTATGTTCTAAACAAAAATGTTTGTTCACTATATATGAGGCTTGCCAGCGAGTCAATTAGTATGCATGTTGCATATTTGTATTTTTCCAGTCCATCAGCCATGAACTATACAACAGTGCTGGTCAGCCTGTTCTTTACGTCAGTAAAATTATCAGTCTGTCAGCAGTGCTGAGATAGTCTTAACACAGCAGGCACGCGTCGCTGAGTCAGCGTTGGTTCAGGATTGATGATATCACATCGACGTTGACCCAGCGATGTTCGGGCCTTGTGTGTTGGTTGCTTAGCATGCCCTTTATGTCATAATTAGACCCTGTAGGGTAAAAGCCCACAAATGTCATGTGCGAACAACAAGGTGCAAATTAATCTTTGCATACGCGCAGTCAGATCGGCGCCTTTGCTGTTTTATTAGCATGATTACAAGGTTGTTGTGTACCATACTTCATGCCTCATACGCGTTATTGTGTATGAGTACGTTGGACGTGGTCTAGGTCAGTAGATCACGGGAACACAAGGATCATGTGACATTGAATGTATTGATAGTGAGAAATAGTATTTGTTTTGGTTAAATGCGCATAGTGTGATAACTGAAACATAGATTATCTCATTGGATATTGAAATCAGTTTAGGCTATTGACCAGTATAAAGTAGTTATGGGAAAAAAAATGAGATCTTACTCAACTTTAGAAAACAGTAATATTGAAAACAAAATATTCCTTTGTTAATACAGAGGCATGCATTCTCTCAAATTTAATTGTATAACTAAGGGCGCTCAGGTTAGACTCGCTTGTATAAGTACACAGATGCAATTTGCTACAAACAATAGTACTGGATCTTCAGTCGTTGTTATTCAATTTAATCCTCTTTTGAATAGGTCGGAACGTACAGTTGTCACACCTTTTTGTCGCGGACTGAACTGTGGGAGAATCGCTGTTGCTAAACAATTAAGTATATACTCCGTTGTAACTCAGTAATTATTGTTAACGATTTATTTGCTTTATGCCTCACAAAGGGAAATCATATAGTCGCCGCTTTGTCCGTCTGTCCGACTGTCCGTCTGTCCGTCACATTTTTGTCTGGAGCATATCTCTATAAGTATTGAAGGTATATTAATGAAACTTGATTACAGTTATAGAGGGCCATAAGTGAAACTGCAGAGTGCAAAAAAACATAACCCAGTCACCAGTATTTATGGAGTTATGTCCCCTCTCAATTTTTGCAATAAAAAGTTTATCCGGATCATATCTCAGAAAGTATAGAAGGAAATTAAATTAAACTTGATATATTGATGTGATAGACGGCCATCAAAGGAAGTGCAGAGTGCAAGAACCATAACTCTGTCTCAAGTAATAACAAAATTATGTATGTCTGTCCGTCACATTTTGTCGAGAGCATATTTTAAAAGTATTGAAGGCAATATAATGTTGCTACATACACTGCCAGTGATAGAGGGCCATGTGGGAAACTGCAGAACGTAAGAGCCATAACCATGTCACCAGTATTTACGAAGTTACTTCCATTCTAAATTTTTGCAATAAAAAACTCGTCCGGAGCATATTTCTGAAAGCATAGAAGGGAATTAAATGAAACTTGATACATTGATAAACGGCCATTTTAGGAAGTGCAGAGTGCACGAACCGTAACTCTATCACAAATAATTACAGAGTTGTTGCCCTTCCTAACTTTTGTAATAGTAAGTTTGTCCGAAGCATATCTGTGAAAGTATTGAAGATAAATAAATGTAACTTGAAATAGTGATAGAGGGCCTTGAGGAGAAGAACAGAATGTGAAATACATAACCTTATTATCAGTATTTACGGAGTTATTCTCATTTCTAATTTTTGCAATATTAAATTTAGTCGATGCATATCTCTGAAAGTATAAAAGATAATTGAATGAAACTTGATACATTTAGAGACGGCCATCAGAGATAGTGCAGAAAGCAAGAATTGTAACTCTGTTACAAGTAATTACTGAATTATTTCCCGTTTTAAGTTTTGCAATAAGTTTGTCCGTAGCATATTTCTAAAGTATTTATTATTTCATTAAAATAACTTTCCCACTACTTCGTATCTTCGGGGATCATTCTTCAGGGATCATTCTTCGGTTTTTTGCCGATTCTCTTGTTAGTTGCAGTTTCGACAAGGGGAACTGAAGAGCTAAACGTTCGGTCACTGTGATCCTTGTCTTTAGTAATTTTATTTGTACAGATCGGTACACCGACCTTAATGCAATATGAATAGCGTCATGAGAGTGCCTATCTTATTATGTAATTGTGGAATAGATGCATATCATGTTACATAGTCCTTATGAGTGCCTGTGCTTTCGGTGTCTGTATATGACTACCGAAGCTTATAAATACAGTATTTTAACCCCTGGTAGGGGTTTTATATTGGGCTGTTACGTGTATGCTTATCAGAACGTGTTTTCTCATGACGATGTCCACCTTGATTATGAGTCGACATTTCAGAGGGAAAATATTGTAAATTCTCGCTGAGTAATATATACATTCTCTGTTTCTGTTTAATTCAGATACGCAATTGTTCATTATTCCAATTTCTCAATGCCGTTTGTGATGTGTTTTGCGTTTTTATATGTATTGTTTTTGTATGTCTTTGTTTATCCACGGGGGAACATGTTTTTATTTTAGTCGATCTCTTAGTCCCATGTCCATATCCGTATCGTCCAGTCTTTTTCAGGCGTTGGTTGACAATATTACTTAATAATGATTGCAATTGAGATTTACCGGATACGGATTGGACTGAATTATAGCCGTCAAGCTAAAATTAAAGGTATCAAGCATCTTAATTATTTTGAACTGTTGATAATCATGTCATTACTCTTGATAGCAGGAGTAGAACGTAATCCTGGTCCTGCGTCTGAGTCTTCTGTAAGTTCTAACCCCAGTCATACAAATAAGGAACAATTGATCGTAGACAAATTTTCAACAGTGCATTATAATGTTCAGAGTTTAGGGAACAAAATAGATCTTATTGAATCAGAACTTTGTCGTTTCGACGTAATTTGTATAAGTGAAACGTGGCTAGACGACCGAACGTCAGACGAAGATATAGGTATTGACAACTTCAAATTATTTCGGCGTGATAGACCAGGTGATCACCATGGTGGTATTTGCGTCTATATTCGTAGTAATATATTTTCTAAACGAAGGGATGATCTGGAGTTGCCGAATATTGAGTGCATTTGGGTGGAAGTTTCACTTAGCAATAAAAAACATTTGATAGGTACGTTTTACAGACCTCCAAATTCACCGAATGCAGTTCTGTCATCTATTGAAGACTCGGTCAGTCTGGCTTTAGACACTAACATACAAAATATTTTACTAACAGGTGATTTTAACTTTGATACTTTGAAGGAAACTTCATACAGAAAAATACATGATTTGTGTCGACAATTTAACCTTGAGCAATTGATCAACGAACCAACACACTTCACTGAAAACTCTTCATCTACAATCGACTTGATTCTTACTTCTAATAAAAATAATATTATACTTAGTGGTGTTGGAGAACCTTTCCTTGAACAAAACGTAAGATACCATTGTCCTATTTATTGTGTTTTAAATTTCATTAAACCAGTAAGTCCTTGTTTTAAACGAAAAATCTATTTATTTGACAGGGGTGATTATCAAACTTTTTCAAACGACCTCATGGACACGGACTGGAACTCACTGAAAAGTGATGATATTGATACATACGCGGAGAATATAACAGACCGGATTACTTTTCTAACCAATAAACATATCCCGAACAAAATGATTACAGTTCGTAAAACTGATCCACCTTGGCTAACAAATAATATTAAGAAACTACTACGGAAGAAAAAAAGGCTGTACGACAAATATAAAAAATCCAACAACCCTAGTCATTGGGATATTTATAAACGCTTTAGAAATCATGTCACTAGTGAACTACGCAAGTCAAAACAGAATCAAATTGACAAATTATCAGAAAGGTTAGTTAATTCAGAAACTGGACAGAAGGATTGGTGGAAAACTTTAAAAGGTTTTATAAAGCCCGATTTGACAAATTCAATACCACCCTTGAGTAAGGATGATAAAATTTATTCAGATGATAATGATAAAGCCAGTATTTTCAATGATTTTTTTAGAGACCAGACGCTTTTAGACGATAGTCAAGCAACTCTTCCACAAACGAAACCTTTACCCGCCCACAAGCTAGACTCTATTATTGCCACACCCCAGGAAGTGGAATCAACTATAAAATCACTTCCGCTTGGAAAAGCATCTGGTCCTGACTTGATAAATAACCGACTTCTCAAAGAACTTGCACAGCCTCTCTCTCTCTCTTCCTCTCAGTAATTTGTTTAACTTTTCATTAAATCATGGACTAGTACCAAAAATTTGGAAACAAGCGAACGTCTCACCCATACACAAGAAAAATGACCCATCCGATGTCTCCAATTATAGACCTATCTCCCTCCTAAGTACAGTGGGCAAAGTTCTTGAAAAAAATGTTCATAAACATTTATTCAACTTCCTTAACGCGCATCATGTCATTACAACTCTACAATCAGGTTTTGTCCCTGGGGATTCTACAGTTAACCAATTGGTCGATATATATAATACTTTTTGTAAGGCTCTTGATGAGGGTAAAGAAATCCATGCCATATTCTGTGATATAAGCAAAGCATTTGACAGAGTATGGCATAAAGGATTGCTTTACAAACTCGAAACAGCAGGTATATCTGGGTCTGTTTTATCTTGGTTCACTGATTATCTCAATGACAGACTCCAAAGAGTTGTACTGCCAGGTGGTTCTTCTGCATGGACACCAATAAAAGCGGGTGTTCCTCAAGGCTCTATTCTTGGTCCTCTATTGTTTCTTTTATATATAAATGATATTGTCGAAGATATTAATTCTTCCATAAGGCTCTTTGCAGATGATACCAGTCTGTATATCATAGTGGACGACGCTATTCAGGCAGCCGAAACACTTAACTCAGACCTAGAAAAAATTAGTCGTTGGGCCCAACAATGGTTAGTAACATTTAATCCTGCAAAGTCAGAATCTATACTATTTTCAAGAAAACTTAACAAACCGTACCACCCTCCAGTTTCGATGGATGAAACTCAAATTAATGAAGTTACGTCACATAAGCATTTAGGTGTTATTTTTTCAAACGACTGCAGTTGGCACAATCATATTGAACATATTAAGACAAAGGCATGGAATCGAATAAATGTTACGCGTAAATTGAAGTTCAAATTAGATAGGAGATCTCTCCAGACCATATACTTTTCTTTTATTCGTCCTTTGTTAGAATACGCTGATGTTGTATGGAATAATTGTGCACAATACGAATCGAATGAACTAGAAAAAATCCAAAATGAAGCCGCACGTATTGTCACATGGGCAACAAAATTAGTCTCAATAAATTCACTTTTGTTGGAAACAGGCTGGGAAACTTTGTTTTCAAGGAGGAATAAACACAAACTGACTTTTTTCTACAAAATGCAAAATGATCTTTCTCCGGATTACCTCTGCTCACTTGTACCTCCTACCGTAGGAAGTACATCATCTTACCCTTTGCGTAATGCCAATGATCTTCAAATCATATATGCAAATTCACAACTTTATTACAACTCCTTTTTGCCGTCTGCTGTTCGCGAATGGAATGAACTCCCGGAACAAACACGTAATTCATCTAGTCTCAACATATTTAAAACCAGGATAAACAGCAATATTAACCTACCACCTTCATACTATTTCACAGGCAAAAGAATTGGTCAGATTTATCACGCCAGACTTAGAACTAAATGCAGCTCTCTTCGCCAACATTTGTTTTCTAAAAATCTTATAGACAGCCCAAGATGCGCATGCGGTTCTGTGGAAGACAATCACCATTTCTTGTTAGTATGTGATCAGTATACAGACCTTAGGCGGGAATTATTGACTACCGTGTCGGAAAAATGCAACCCTACTCTAGATGTATTGTTGTATGGAGATCTTTCTCTATCATTAGAAGAAAATAAAGCTATTTTCTTAGCGGTACATGATTTCATACTGAAGTCGAAACGTTTTCAATAAACGAATACTAATCTATAAGGTTCCTTGCTACTTTTAGAAACTAACTCACAGTGACCTCAAATAAATATCCCAAATCAAACAAATCAATACATTTATATTTGATATTGACGGCTAGCTAGATTAATTTGTCGCGATCGGACCTAGTATTTATATAGTACATTGTATATCTTCCTCCACCTCTTCCCCCGTGGAGACAATAATATATCATAGTTTCATATCTATTTCTTGACATTTTGTTGAAATAGTTTACATTCATTACTTTTCATATAACTTATTGATACCACATACTCTTTTGTTGACGTTTGTCAGATCGTCTCAAATCACAAATTAGTTGTACTGATATGTACTATGGTCTGGGATACAGATTTAAAAAAGTCAAACGACTTTCTTCTGGATCCCATTTGTATGTATTGATGTTTTGTCATGTCACGTTGTAAACTGTAATGTTATATGTATACAAATAAAATAAAAGTTAAACTAAGTTCAATGCTGAAATGCCCTTTGGCTCATACAAAATTCTACTGTTTTTGTGCGTGTAAATGCATGCAACCGAAACCCAGATGTGTCAGCCTAACCTTGGAACGTGAAAGCTCTAAGTTGATACAGTGTCTCCGAAATTCCGCACAAATTTGCTGTGAACCACATCACCTCACACACGATTTCAATAATATGGATAAAATTTGAAGGGAGGCAACTCTTTCGAAATGGGGTTGGCTCCCTTATGAAACGGCGTCTCCGTGTGAGAACATTCTTTCTCCTTTTAGAATAGATTCCCTTTCAGAAGAGCTTAGGGGCGAGGAAAAGCAAACAGGAAGTCACGAAAGTTGTCTCCCTTGGCGGAAATGGCGAAGATTTAAACGTCGTTTGACTTTCATCTTAATACTTCTTGTATACATGTGTTACTGATAAGAACCATATGTTTTGTCATTATTGCTATATGTAGATTTATACGAATAAAATATGTTTACTGTAATTATTATTCCTGTCGCTTATATTCTGAATCAATACTTCATATATAGCTCCAGAAAAGAGAGGGTAACCAGGTAACAATTGAGCCTGCGCACCACAAAACCTACAAAAAGATCTGTGTAACGATTAGCATTAGCATGTACATCCACTCAGTAGGGCAAGGATCCACGTTTATCCCTCTTTAGACAGCCTGGAGGCTGTATAAGACATATGCGATCAACGAAGACTCTGATCAGTCTGCGCGGATGCGCAGACTGATCTGAGTCTTCGCTGGTCGCACAAGTCTTATTGTAGATTTTGTCGTGCGCTACCTCAATTATTTTCTTATTTTCCACGAAAACATATGTTGTGGGTATTGATTAGAAGCGCATCCGACTTTATCAAAGAAGTTAATGAAGTTGACAAATCTCTCCCATCGTTAGGTATTCTTTTATCCAAAATTATATGCATAAATTGAATATCAATGAGACTAACGGAATAGAATGAAGAAAACGGAGAACAAATCTTATTTTCTGTCGGCAGAGGTTATAAATTTAACATTAGTAGCTATAGGCTGACAATGTCGGGGTGTGTCACATAAGATTTCGAACACGTATTGTTCAGACATGTATAACATATATGAAGATATTTACTTATTTAAACGTCAAATAAATGACAATAAACGCAATACATACTCAAACAAGCAAACATTGATGCAAAGCATCAATACGCCGGGAAACTAATCTGTCATGCATTACTTAGCTCCCTATAGATCGTAGTATAGTAAAAGAATGTTATAATTTATGAAAGGTTGTAATTATATAAATTATCGCAATACTCAACGATAAAAACATTATAGACGTTATCAGAGCTATGTAAAAAAAAATCAACTATGATCGTCTGTTTTCCAGCCCGCATACATAATTACATGTCGCCATCCATAGCCTAGGCCGAACATACTATATCCGAAATCATCTATGTAGCAGTATTTCGTTCTTTTTTCCACTCATAACGTTTTCTTTCGGGCCAAATCTTTCCATGAATATCAAATTAAACTGTATTATTAAACCAGCTTATAATCCGTTCGATTTGAGAATGCATATTTCCAATCGTAAACAAAGAAAAATATCTTTTGTTTCTTCTTCGGAGTACGACGAAAAAAAAAAAAAAAAAAAAAAACGAAATGAAAAAATTCAAACGTGTACGAATATTGACAGCAACAAGCTCATTTCAGGTCGAACGGTCAAATTGGGGCTCCTACGGGAAAACTGCTCATTTCTCTTTTAAATGAGCAAATCCCACATTACTACATTCATTCTACACGGTACTTCCTATTTTTTATTTCACTATGTTACCAATAGCACAGTTCTGTGCTGCAAAAGTGTGACTTTGAATAATAATAATAAAAAAAACAAGTGGGGGTGAATAGTTATATATAACCCCATTAAGAACCCCATATCTGTATCTGTTATCATTCCAAATATGAACCAAATCTATCATATGGTTTGGAAAATATGAGCTCTTAAAACATTTTAATATAAAATTTCTAAGTTCTTAACTTTGACCTTGAGGCCATGGGCAAGTGCAGTGAGTATTGTTGAATAAAACTTTGGACCTGTATCTATCATGTCAAATATGAACAAATCCATCATATGGTTTGGAAAATATGAGCTCTTAAAAGCTTTAATAAAATAAAACTTTTAAGTCTGTGACCTTGAGGTCATAGGCATGGGCAGGGTATTGCTGAATAAAACTTTGGAACTGTATCTATCATCATACCAAATATGAACAAAATCCATCGTATAGTTTGGAAAATAAGAGCTCTTAAAAATCTTTAACATAAAAATGTCTAAGTCCTTGACCTGACCTTGACCTTGAGGTAAGGGGCTTGGGTATTGCTGAATAAACCTTTGGATCTATATCTATCATCATACCAAATATGAACCAACTCTATCGAATGGTCTGGAAAATATAAACTCTTAAAAAACTTTAACGTAAATGTGGACGCCCCGACGCCGACGCTGGGGGTAGTGCAATAGCTCTTCCTGACCTCGTCCAGGCGAGCTAAAAATTAGAATTAGTGCTCATGATTTTTTAATTGAACGTAGCCGTTACTTAGGACCAAGAATTCCCCGTGAGCAGCGAATGTGTGTGCAGTGCAGTCAGGTAGAAGATGAGGAACATTTTTTTTTCTTTTTTCTAGTAAATATACATATTTGAGGGTTACATTGTTTAATAAACTACATTTTGAGGCTCCATATTCCTCAAAAATAGACATTTTTATCGTATCTCTGAATCAATGTTGACACCATTAATTCAGATATACGAGAGAAAAAAAAACATTTTTCACCCATTCATTGAAGCTTTATTGTATATAAGAAATGGGGCTATGGTATATGGGTCATCGGTGTTCGAGTCACTGAAGTTTCATTGCATACGAGAAATGGGGTTATGGTATATGGGCCATCGGTATTCGAGTCATTGAAGTTTTATTGTATATGAGAAATCGGGTTATGTATGGTATATGGGTCATCGGTGTTCGAGTCATTGAAGTTTCATTGTATATGAGAAATCGGGTTATGGTATATGGGCCATAGGTGTTCGAGTCATTGAAGTTTCATTGCATATGAGAAATGGGGTTATGGTATATGGGCCATCGGTGTTCGAGTCATTGAAGTTTTATTGTATATGAGAAATCGGGTTATGGTATATGGGTCATCGGTGTTCGAATCATTGAAGTTTTATTGTATATGAGAAATGGGGTTATGATATATGGGTCATCGGTGTTCGAATCATTGAATTTTCATTGTATATGAGAAATCGGGTTATGGTATATGGGCCATCGGTATTCGAGCCATTGAAGTTTTATTGTATATGAGAAATCGGGTTATGTATGATATATGGGTCATCGGTGTTCGAGTCATTGAAGTTTCATTCTATATGAGAAATCGGGTTAAGGTATAAGGGTCATCGGTGTTCGAATCATTGAATTTTCATTGTATATGAGAAATCGGGTTATGGTATATGGGCCATCGGTGTTTGAGTCATTGAAGTTTCATTGCATATGAGAAATGGGGTTATGATATATAGACCATCCGAGTCGGTGTTCGAATCATTGAAGTCCCATTGTATATGAAAAAATGGGTAATGGTATATGGACTATCGGTGTTCGAGTCATTGAAGTTTTATTGTATATGAGAAATCGGGTTATGGTATTTGGGTCATCGGTTTCATTGTATATGAAAAAATGGGGTTATGGTATATGGATCTTTTTTTCCTGCGTTGCCCAATAAAAAATAGTCCCTATCAGTATATTTTTTTTATTTTAATATTTCAAAATGTCACTGGCAGTTTCGTTTCTTATCTTCTCGTACACATCCATCCTGAAATTATATACAAATAATCCCAACTCAATTAGCCTACAATTATTTAGCATGAGTCGATTGGCCGAGAACAATTTGAAAACTACACAAAGAAAATAGTTCCGCGATTCCTGCGTATTGGATTTATCGAAGTATAAATCCAATGTGCAGGAATCGCGGAACTATTTTCTTTGCGCAAGTTTCTAAAATGGGCTATTTTACCTAAAGCTTTTGATAAAATTATGACTTAGGAGTAATTATAAGGAATGCATTTTATTGTATTTTTATATATTTATTTATTTATTTTATTTATTTTATTTTTTTGTATTTATCGATATATAAACGCCGTCATACCACTCACAAAATGCATAAAGCCTTCGGGCTTTATGCGTTTGTGAGTGGTTCGCCGCTTCAACATATTTTTTGTGGATTTTATCGACGTGTAAACGAAGGCTTTGTGCAGTTTGTGAGCGATTGGTCGGCGTTTACACGTCGATAAAATACACATAAATAAAATTCATTCCTAAAGTAAGATTTATAAAGTTTGCGCTTGGAAACAAAGAACACATAAAAAACTGCAAAATGAGTTTGGTTTCATTGAGGCCCTACATACATGTATGACTGCAATGCGCGGAACTCTCAATTTTCCAAGATACGTGTATCAGATTGGGCTCGATGATCTCAAGGAAAATAATAATAATAATAATAATAACTGCACTTTGATGAAGTATGCGGAGACGTTTTAGGGCCGCAACACGGCACTTTCATATAAACAGCAAGCTCTTGTCAATCTCAGATTATCATCCTGACTTCCGGTGTATACGAAATGCACATGCGCAGAACAGACTGTAAACGTGCATGCTGAACTAAATTTAGTTTTAGCTGTTTTTACTGTTTGTTTCTTTGTACTTAGAACTCTTCATATTATTTTTTTAAGACAAGAGGCCCACGGGCCACGGGTCGCTCACCTGAGTAGCATTGCGAGTGCAGATATGCAGATGTTATGTAACATTTTTCGAATCCTGTCATCACAACTAATGAAAAGCTCATCCTTTAAGCAGTTCTTAATTTTGAAGAAGAATATTATATATGGCATGACAGTCAATGGAGCGTGATCATTTGAACAAACTCTCAATCACATTTCAACAGTAGGATCAATGTGAAATTTGGTTGCAATTGCCTAAGTGGTTTCTGAGGAATCATGATTTTATACATGTAAACAGCACAGTGGCAGGGAAATATAATAAACATAAACAAGACGGTAGCTATCTTGGATTTCCAATCAGAATGATTTTAGCTACTGTTGATCTACAAGTCACCTCGATACTTCCAATGAACTTTAAGTCAATTGCCCTTTCGGTTCAGGGGAAAACGTTCAAAACAGATTTTCAAGATGGCCACCACAGCCGCAATTTGAGATTTTCTATCGCAACCTTTGAGCTATTTTTGATCTACAAGTCACCCTGATGCTTCCTACCAAGTTTCAAGTCAATTGGCCTTTCAGTTCAGAAGAAGTAAAGAAAAATAGATTTTCAAGATGGCCGCCATCTTGGATTTCCAATCGGAATGATTTTAGCTATTTTTATATCAACAAGTCACCCCGATGCTTCCTACCAATTTTCAAATCCTGGCCCTTTGGTTCAGGAAAATAAGTGAAAAAAAAAGAGTTTCAAGATGGCTGCCATGACAGCCATCTTGGATTTCCGATCCAAACAATTTAAGCTGTTTTAGATCTACAAGTCACCCAAATGCTTCCTACCAAGTTTCGAGTCAAATGGCCTTTCAGTTCAGGAGAAGAAGCGAAAAATAGATTTTAAAGATGGCTGTCATAGCGGCCATCTTGGATTTCTGATAGGGATTATTTTAATTATTTTTGATCTACAGGTCACCCTGATGCTTCCTACCTAGTTTAAAGCCAATAAGCCTTTCAGTTCAGTAGAAGAAGTGAAAAATAGATTTTCAAAATGGCCACCATGGCAGCCATCTTGGATTTCCAATCAGAACGATTTTAGCATTTTTAATCTATAAGTCACCCCGACGTTTCCTACCAAGTTTCAAGTCAATTGGCTTTTGGGTTTAGGAGAAGAAGCGAAAAAAAGATTTTCAAGATGGCCACCAGGGCGGCCATCTTGGACTTCCGATCAGCATGGTTTTAGTTGTTTTTTGTTTTTTTGATCTACAAGTCACCCTGATGCTTCCTACCAAGTTTGGAGTCAGTTGGCCTTTCGGCAGGAGAAGAAGTAAAAAATAGATTTTCAAGATGGCGGCCATGGCGACCATCTTGGATTTACGATCGGCACGATTTTAGCTATTTTTTATCTACAAGTCACGCCAATGCTTCCTACCATGTTTGGAGTCAATTGGCTTTTGGGTTTAGGAGATGAAGCGAAAAATAGATTTTCAAGATGGCTGCCATGGCGGCCATCTTGGATTTCCGACCAGCATGAATTTAGCTATTTTTGATCTACAAGTCACCCCGATGCTTCCTACCAAGTTTCAAGTCAATTGGCTTTTGGGTTTAGGAGAAGAAGCGAAAAATAGATTTTCAAGATGGCGGCCATGGGGGCCATCTTGGATTTCCGATCGGTACGATTTTAGCTACTTTTGATCTACAAGTCACCCCGATGCTTCCTAGCAAGTTTGGAGTCAATTGGCCTTTCGGTTCAGGAGAAGAAGCGAAAAATAGATTTTCAAGATGGCTGCCATGGCGGCCATCTTGGATTTCCGATCAGCATGATTTTAGCTATTTTTGATCTACAAGTCACCCCGATGCTTCCTAGCAAGTTTGGAGTCAATTGGCCTTTCGGTTCAGGAGAAGAAGCGAAAAATAGATTTTCAAGATGGCCGCCATGGTGGCCATCTTGGATTTTCGATCGGCACGATTTTAATTATTTTTTTATCAACAAGTCACCCCAATGCTTCCTAGCAAGTTTGGAGTCAATTGGCCTTTCGGTTCAGAAGAAGCGAAAAATAGATTTTCAAGATGGCGGCCATGGCGGCCATCTGGGATTTCCGATCGGCACGAATTTAGCTATTTTTGATCTACAAGTCACCCCGATGCTTCCTACCAGGTATCGAGTCAATTGGCCCAGGGGTGTAGGAGGAGTAGGCTTTTAAAGCAATTGTTGACGCCGCACGACGGACGACGCACGACGGACGACGGTTATTGACTGACCACAATAGCTCACAATGAGCACTTCGTGCTCAGGTGAGCTAAAAAAGTATGGGGTGGGGGGGGGGGGGCGGGGGGCAGACACAATATATCTATCGTTTTACGAACGACGTGCTCATAGTGAAAATGGGCGGGGCTGGTCGTGAGGGGATGGGGTTGCGGGGAGCATAAAATGCGCTACTTAGCTACTTACCAGTGTGTCAGACAGTAATCTCTGACCTGTTTCATCTCAGGATTATCGTAAGACACGCTGCTACTCATATTCCGTATCTTCATTTCGTACATCTCACAGATCTGCGAGGGCAGGACCAGCTGGCCATTATATGTGACAAGCAGTCCTGCAAAGGAAATGTAGCTCAGTCACAACGCGAGATCATGAATGTGTCTTCGGATATGTGCTTCCAGCGATGACTCTAGTCAACCTGTGATTGTTCCCAGTCTGATCAGAGCCCTTGCTGTCCGCCTTGCCCCATTTATGCCTAGTGTCCAATAAAAGGACATTGACAACAGTGTAGACGCAGATCAGACGCCGCACAATGCGGCGTCTGATTAGGGTCTACACTGTTTGCATTAAATACGGTAATTTCTTTAAACCCATTGAAATAACAAGAAACAACTATTGGAAAAAGGACCTATCCAAAGAGTTGAGGTAACAGAGTCTACTCAGCATAGGGATGGCCTAATCAAAGCACTGACAGCACTGGTGGGTCGATTGTCTCTGAGTGTAAGTTGGGAAAATCATCCTAAAGGAGGGGGAGGGGGGCTGTTTTATTAAACCTTGACTTCCTGTAATTGAAGCAAACAGTGCAGATCCTGATCAGAAGCCACGTTCTGTGGCTTCTGATCTGGGTCTGCACTGTTTGCCAATGACCCAATCCAGGTTTTACAGATAACCATCTTTACATTGCACTTACGTCACAGCGACAAGAATAGCGCTGCTATAAATAACTGTTACCTGGATTTCGTCTAACGCGCACTTTGATTACATTGGTCAATGACAATCACGTGGACAACTACCTTAAGGAAATTTTGTCGTCTGTATCCTATGGTTCGCTTGTAAACAATCTACCCAAAACAACTATTGGAAAAGGAGCTATCCAAAGAGTTTCGGTAGCAGTCTTCTCGACATAAATTGATAAAAAAAAAAAAACCTTTGGGTCCTTGCCTATCCAAAGAGCGCATAGCGATCTTAGACTTTGCTAGGCGCACGTCCAAAGTTACATTTTATTTTATTGATAGCGGTGAAATTAGTGTATACATGTATTTGATGAGATAAAAGTGGTATTAATTCCTAATGAAATGATATCGTGTATGATTTTAGTGGTGACCGATACAATAATTTTCACGCCTCGCTTTGGATGGCTTCGGTTTTCTTCATTGTTTCAAAAGCAGATGTTACCTCAACTGCAGATTATTGAACACCTCTAACTTCTTTTTTTCTGAATTATATTACAAAGTTGGGTTGCACTTTCTTAATTAGAAAGTAGGGAACATGCTGGTAAAAAAAAAAAAAAAAAAAAAAAAAAAAACAGCGGTGATAAACCTAATGGATTAGGAGTCAACTCTCCAATCCACTAGGCTACGGGGGCCTGCCAAACAAAAAAAAAAAAAAAAAAAAAAAAAAAACGACAAATTTCGTTATATTGATATTTGACTGGCTTGAAATATTTGCTCAAGAGGTGATATAGTTAATCAGAAATAATGAAATAAATTTGTACAAGTATCAAATTTAGAAAAAATATTCAAGAGAAATTGATACAGTCCAGGGAAGGTATGTATTCCAAAATGGTTTTGGCTCCCTTTTGAAAAGAATCTGCTCTAAAAGGAAAGAATTTGCTCCCCGTGGGAGCAAATTCTTTCCTTTTAGAGGACCTTTTTTCAGAAGGGAATTGGCGTGCAGAAATGCAAACAGGAAGTCACAAAAGTTGTCTCCCTTGTAATAAATACAGGAAATCAACCAGGTATAACCAATCCTCTTAAAATAAAAGAATTGAAACACGCATGTACCTGCAAAAGCCAAAAGCGTAGCAATAATCAAATATCCTTTCATTTATACGTTTCTAGCTTTCTCTTTAACGACTTATCAGATCTAAATAAAAGACGCTCCCGCTTATCTTTGTGATCTTAACCCTTCAAGGACTAAGCAAAATTGTAGCAGATTACATTCTATTTTATTTTAGAGAAAATGACTTTCATGTGAATCGTAGGACTAGCAGACGCTTCACATGAAACACCTTTATGTACAGTGCTGCTAAGACTAAAGGTAACAAACACCCTAGTGAACATTGACTTCACTATATTTAAACAGGGTGTTCTCTAATAGTAAAACTTAGAGAAGACTACAGTTCACTACGAAGTTTTTATTTGTTAACTTCAATGATGTTCAGTCATGTCTTCCTGCACATAAACCTAGCAGACTTCTACAAAACAAATCTGACAAATAAATGGTATGTAATGGCTGTTCTTGAATGAATGAATGAATGAATGAATGAAATCAAATATACCTTTTAGCACTGGATGTTGTAATAACAACAAAGAAAGAAAGGAAGGAAAAACGAAATACAAACTGTAAGAGGTACAAATTGTGAGAAAGAAGGGAAGAAATACAAATTGTGAGGAAATGAATGAATGAATGAATGAATGAATGAATGAATGAATGAATCATTATAGGGATCAAACATGGTTTTTCATGTTCTAATATTCACTAGGTCCCGAGGGAGCTGTTGAAACCCGAGGGTCCTGGTGAATGTTAATGCGTTGAAAAACCATGTTCGATCGCTATTATTATATAAAAATTGAAAACATTTGCTACACTTCGTGTTATTTCTTGCACTATTCTGTTTCGCCTTTTCACCCATGTCTCGCGAACGCAATTTAAACGGACTATGCTCGTTCTAGGGCCGGGCAGTACACATTTCGTGACGGCAGCAATTCTGTGGCCCCGGTACAAGCATATTGAAAGTTGCGTAGTCGTGCATTAACAGAGCGTGAATTGCCTTGTTAATTCACGGCTTTTTCCGGTTAATGCACGCATTTAATAACATGCAGCACTGCGTTTTTCAATTATTTAGTAATAAATATGCAAGTGGATTTTTTAATGATTATTTAGGGTAAATGTGATATTTAGCAATAATATTACCGCAAAACACACAGAAGAGAAACAGAAACTGGTAGGTGATAGAGGAGGACCACATGGCTTAATACAGGTCTGTACGGTAAAAGTAGCGAGCACAGCTCGCAACGCGCGAAGCGCGTCGCGAACGAAGTAAGCTCTACAGTAATGAATATGATCAAGGAAAAGTAACATACAATGATATATACTTCTAGCAGAAATCCCTCTGGCCAATTTTCTTCCTTTTTCTGCCCGGGAGTTGTCACCGGAAGTTGGCAGAACTGACTGGGGCGGACTTGATTATACCGCTATTCACAAAATTTGGGTCTCACTAATAAGCTTCACGAAGTGATAAGAAACGAATGTCAATAAGTGTCTGGAACACAGTTTGCTGATTATATTTTTATATAGTGATATTCATTCTTTACAGATAGGTCTGTGCTGTGCTCGCATTTAGGCTGGGCCCACTTTCATATTAGGGGACAAAATGATGGGGTAAAGGTGATAGTAGAGGACGGCAGGGTGTGGTGCTGGTCTGCTAGGTGATAGTAGAGGACTGTAGGGTGAGGTATTGGTCTGAAAGGTCATAGTAGAGGACTGTAGAGTGTAGTACTAGTAGTATAAACATATTTTATTGCAATTTTTTCATGAAGAATATACATGTATGCAATGGGTTTGAGCCACAAGTTCTCTCAACATTAGTTACGGCCCTTTCCCTGCAATTTTAACACACAACAACAATCACGTGACATTGCCAACAATTTCAGTAATATGATTAAAGTATGCAGTACTTGTTGAATGAATCTCGATAAATAAATAAATAAATAAATAAAGATTGTGTGTCTCTATACGTGGAGGTTGTGGCACAGGAGGATATCAGCGGTAGAGTAGTAATTTGTCTACTTACTGATTTCCAGAGAATCTACCAGTATCCTTTATGTATGTCTGGACAGATTTGAATAGAGACATATTCCCAGTCAGCATTCTACGTAAATCTATATCGGGCCGTCATAGTAGCTGACGGGCCGATGACGGCCCGATGTAGATTTACGTAGAATGCTAGCTGGGTTGACCTCTAAAGACATCTCGACAACGCCATAGAGTAGGATATCCAGGTTTAGAGGATGAAAAGTGCGGGTTTCATTAAACAGTCCTGTACGTTCGTTTAAATAATTCGGGCAGCGAAAAAAGTAATGTTCCGCATTCTCGATTTCTTAAGTTGCAATTACAAAAGCAGTTAATTGGCAGTACTCGTCTGGTAGGTTAAAGTAGAGGACTGTAAGGTGGGGTACAGGTCTGGTAGGTAATAGTAGAGGACTGCAGGGTGTGGTACAGGTCTGCTGGGTGATAGTCGAGGACTGCAGGGTGTGGTACCGGTCTGGTAGGTGGTAGCAGAGGACTGTAGGGTGCAGTACTGGTCTGGAAGGTTATAGTAAAAGACTGTAGGGTGGGGTACTGGTCTCCTGGGTGATAGTAGAGGACTGTAGGTTGTGGTACTGGTCTGCTAGGTGATAGTAGAGGACTGCAGGATGGGGTAGAGGTCTGGAAGGTGGTAGTAGAGGAACGCAGAGTGTGGTATTGGTCTGCTTGGTGATAGTACAGGACTGTAGAGTGTGGTACAGGTCTGCTAGGTGATAGTAGAGGACTGTAGGGCGGGGAACTGTTCTGGTAGGTGATAGTAGAGGACTATGGTGTGGTACAGGTATGGTAGGTGATAGCAGAGGACTGTTGGGTATGGTACTGGTCTGGTAGGTGATAGTAGAGGGCGGCAGGGTGTAGTACTGGTCTGGTAGGTGATAGTAGAGGACTGTAGGGTATGATACTGGTCAGAGGTGATAGTAGAGGGCTATGGGGTGTGGTACTTTTCTGTCAATTGATAGTTGTGGATTGTAGGGTGGGGTACAGGTCTGGTAGGTGATAGTAGAGGACTGTAGGGTGTAGTACTGGTCTGGTAGGTGATAGTAGAGGACTGTAGGGTGTGGTACTGGTTTGCTGGGTGATAGTAGAGGACTGTAAGGTGTAGTACTGGTCTGTTGTTTCATAGTGGACTGCAGGGTGGAATACTGGTCTGGTAGGTGATAGTAGAGGACTGCAGTGTGTGGTAGAGGTCTGGTAGGTGATAGTAGAGGACGGTAGGGTGTGGTATTGGTCTGGTGGGTGATCGTAGAGGGCTGTAGGGTGTACTACTGGTCTGCTAGGTGATAGTAGAGGACTGTAGAGTGTGGTACTGGTCTGCTGGGTGATAGTAGAGGACTGTATGGTGTGGTAAAGGTCTGGCAGATGATAGTAGAGGACTGTAGGGTGTGGTACTGGTATGGCAGTTGATAGTAGTGGATTGTAGGGCGTGGTACAGGTCTGGTAGGTGATAGTAGAGGACTGTAGGGTATGGTACTGGTCTGCTTGACGATACTAGAGGACTGAAGGGTGTGGTACAGGCCTGGTAGGTGGTAGTATAGGACTGTAGGATGTAGTACTGTCTGCTAGGTGATAGAAGAGGACTGTAGGGTGTAGTACTGGTCTAATAGGTGATAGTAGAGGATTATAGGGTGCGGTACTGGTCTGCTGGGTGATAGTAGAGGACTGTAGGGCGTAGTACCGGTCTGCTGTTTGATAGTGGAGGACTGCAGGGTAGGGTACTGGTCTAGTATGTGATAGTAGAGGACTGTAGGGTGCGGTACTGGTCTGCTAGGTGATAGTAGAGGACTGTAGGGCGTAGTATTGGTCTGCTGTTTGATAGTGGAGGACTGCAGGGTAGGGTACTGGTCTAGTAGGTGATAGTAGAGGACTGCAGTGTGGTACTGGTCTGGTAGATGATAGTAGAGGACTGTAAGGTGTTGTACAGGTCTGGTAGGTGGTAGTAGAGGACTGTAGGGTGTAGTACTGATCTGTAGGTGAAAGAGGACTATAGCGTGTAATACTGGTTTCCTAGGTGATAGTAGAGGACTGTATAGTGTGGTACTGCTCTGCTGAGTGATAGTAGACGACTGTCGGGTGCGGTACTGGTCTGGTAGGTGATAGTAGAGGACTGTAGGGTATGGTACAGGACTGTTAGTAGGGTAATGGTCTGGAAGGTGATAGTAGGGGACTGCAGGTTGTGGTACAGTACTGGTCTGCTGGGTGATATCAGAGGTCTGTAGGGCGTGGTACAGGTCTGGTAGGTTAGAGTAGAGGACTGTAAGATGTGGTACTGCTCTGCTCGGTGATAGTCGAGGACTGTAGGGTTAGAGACAGGTCTGGTATGTGATAGTAGAGGACTGTAGGTGTGATACTAGTCTGCTGGGTGATAGTAGAGGACTAGGTTGTGGTTCAGGTCTGGTAGTTGATAGTAGAGGACTGTAGGGTGTAGTACTGGCCTGGTAGGTGATAGTAGAGGACTGCAAGGTATGGTACTGGTCTGCTGGGTGATATAAGAGGACTGTAGTGTGGCACTGCTTTGCTGGGTGATAGTCGAGGACTGTATGGTGTGGTACTGGTCTGCTGGGTGATAGTAGAGGACTGTATGGTGTGGTACTGGTCTGCTGTGTGATAGCAGAGGACTGTAGGGTGTAGTACTGGTCTGCTAGGTAATCCCTCTACTATGGTGTGGTACTGGTCTGCTAGTGATAGTAGGGACTATAGGGTGGGATACTGGTCTGCTGGTTGATATATGATGTCTGTAGGGTGTGGTACAGGTCTAGTAGGTGATAGTAGAGGACTGTAGGGTGTAGTACTCGTTTGGTATGTGATAGTAGAGGACTGTAGGGTGTAGTGCTGGTCTGCTAGGTGATAGTAGGACTGTAGGGTAGGGTAATGGTCTAGTAGGTGGTAGTAGAGGACTGCAGGGTGTGGTACTGCTCTATTGGGTGATATTAGAAGTATATAGGGTGTGGTACTGGTCTGCTAGGTGATCTTAGAGGACTGTAGGGTGGGGTACAGGTCTGATTGGTGATACTAGAGGACTGTAGGGTGTGGTACTTGTCTGCTAGGTGATTGTAGAGGACTATAGGGTGGGGTACAGGTCTGGTAGGTGATAGTAGAGGACTGTATGGTGTGGTACTGGTCTGGTATGTGATAGTAAAGGACTGAAGGGTGGGGTACAGGTCTGGCAGGTGACAGTAGAGGACTGTAGGTGATAGCAGAGGACTATGGGGTGGGGTACAAGTCTGGTAGATGATAGTAGAGGACTGTAGGGTGTGGTACTTGTCTGGTAGGTGTCAGTAGAGGACTGTAGGTGGGGTACTGGTCTGGAAGGTGATAGTGGAGGACTGTTTGGTGGGGTACAGGTCTGCTAGGTGATAGTAGAGGACTGTAGGGTAGGGTACAGGTCTGGTAGGTGATAGTAGAGGACTGTAGGATGTAGTACGGGTCTGGTAGGTAATAGTAGAGAACTGCAGGGTGTAGTTCTGGTCTGGTAGGTGATAGTAGAGGACTGTAGGGTTGGATACAGGTCTGCTAGGTGATAGTAGAGGACTGCAGAGTGAGGTACTGGTTTGGTAGGTGATAGTAGAGGGCTGTAGGGTGTGGTACAGATCTGCTAGTTGATAGAACAGGGCTGTAGGGTAGGGTACTCTTGTGCTAGGTGATAGTGAAGGAGTGTAGGGTGAGGTACAGGTCTGGTACGTGGTGGCAGAGCCTAAATGACCCGTATTCCTCCTGCAGTCACTGTGTTTAATGCACACATTCTACACCAATAGCTATACACTAAACAGAACGGGCCATTTTCTCAGTAAATCATTTAGGCTGTAGGCTTTTGTATTCCCTATTAACGGGCAATTATATGTAAGCAGGTTGGTATTTCATTACATCTGTACATTGTTCTGAAAATGTTCCGCCATCAATTTATGTTTTTACCAGAACACATCTCTGAAGTTAAGCAATGGAAAGGTCGATTAGTAGCTGCTCCAGCAGGGAGACTTGGGAGTCACCGCTCATCAGTTACAATATTGGAGAGGAGGATAGATGGGGAAACTTCAATGAACAGACTGTTGAAAAAAAATATAAAATTAGGCACCACCTAGCTGTATGCAAAGCAATCCCACTGAACAGGCCCTCCCAGGGGGTATCATGTTCCTTTGTTCCCTAAAAATAATTAGCTATGTTCCTTGTTCCCTTAAAGTTAAGAGACAGACAAACAGCTAGACATCCATGGCAAAAACAGTAAGTCTCTAACCCTGAAGAGGAGAGACAGGAGGTGGGGTGGGGAAAATAATAATAGTGTAGTTGCACTAAATGCTATCATGTCCCTTCTCCAACCTGCTGCAAGAATACATTTGTAGCAAGTCGATAGCACCACCCTACCACTTACATGAAGGCTCCCATCAGGCTACAGGGATGTGCAGGCTGATCTGAGCCTAAGATAAGTAAATAACTTAGTCTGAGCTTTCACTATCGCTATATGCTCTGAAAGTCCTCTTTCAAATAATAGCTCTGAAGACGTTTTTACTTGGGGTGACTATATATTATGCCAGGGTACACAATTGATTGTGTTGGGACACGTCAACCCTTGTGGGTCATTTTGTGTCGTCTCCCAGAGAAAGGGAGAAGAGTGATAGAAGAGATAGTCGAAGAGATGAAAGAGAGGAACTGGGAAGAAAGAGGAACAGGAATGAAAGTGAAGAAACAGAAGAAATAAAAACATTCCCCCTCTACCCTTACCTGCTACAAGGACAGCAGGCCTTGCCCAACTGTAAGCCAATATCTGTTGGACGCCCCGGTGACATAAGATACACGACACCTTCGCACCACCCGACCACCCCCAAACCAGGGTACACAAAAAAGAAGAGACACAAATATAAATTTCTTTTTACTTTTTTCTTTTCTGACCATTTTCATTTTATTCTGTAACTTATCATCATTGTTATCATGGACTTTCAACAGAAACTGTTGCTGTACATTTTCAGTATTGAACAATTTATATTTGTCAGTATTGTACAATTTACATTTGTCAGTATTGTACAATTTACATTTTCAGTACTGTACAATTTACATTTCTACAAGTCTATGTACATTACAGGAAATTTTGCACAACTTGAACTAAGACAAGATAAACACTGAAATACTGAAGCAAATTTATCTAGCTCTGTGTCGGGTAAATGTCCTAAAATTTCAAACAGTTTATTCCATACCTTTTGGCCTAAATTTTGCTTTTTATGCAGTTCTTTCTTAAAATACTGGAATAGCAAATAGTGTAGACCTTGATCAGACTGCTCCTTAGGAGCAATCTGATCTTGGACTAGACTGTTTGCATGTGCCATTTAGTCAGAAACTGGTACAAAATTTTAGGATAGTTACCATACAATATTTCTCTAAATATGTGGACAACCAATCTTTGCTCAAAACAGTGTATACTCAGTTCAAACAATCTGATCATGGCTGACATGGTTTGTCATTCCTTCACACCATTTTAAACACCAAGCAGTCAGTTTACCTAACCACACTTTTTCCTGGGCAGGCTTAGTCCTCCAAGCAGTTAACCGGTACTAGTGCAAGAAACTGATAACTGCTCTTCTTGAATCAGCCGAAGGGAGAGAATGCCCGCAGAAAATATTTCATGATTAATCTTCATGAAAGAATGTTACCAGACCCGGCAGGGATAGAATCCTCACCTCCTGATCATATCAGGCATGCATCCGACAGCCACCGAGGCAGTCTTGTTCAAAGTTTAGGAGCAAGTCTTCAATTTAGTGTTAAACAGCAATAAGTGCACAGTGGAACCTCCATGAAAGGTTACCTGCCAACCATAGCCAACTCTCTACAACAGCCAATTTTGATGTTCCAAAGTGCAATTTACAATATTAAACCTTAACAACAGCCATTCTTCTAAGTTCCCAAAGTGCATATTTCTGTTTTGCTCTATAGTGACCATGCCAAAATGGTCATCTTACAAAAGCCCTTTTTATGCTTTCTCAAGTCTTGCTGTTGTAGAGAGGTTCCACTGCAGCTAAATGGAGATATTCTGCCTCCAGTGGGATCTGAATCGAAAGCATGGTAAGGTGCCTTAATATTTAGAGACAATTTGGTACAAAATACAGTCGACTCTCGTTATCTCGAATTCCAAGGGACTCTATGAAATACTTCGAGATACCCGTACCTCGACATATCAGATTTGCAAAATTGAGGAAAAATAATTCGAACAACCAAATTTAACAAATATATATGCTATTGGACTCTTGAAATTAGAGATATAGTGAAAATATTGTGGAAAAGAGGAGAAATTGCTCCTTAGGAGCAATTTCTCTTCTTTTCCACAATATTTTTTTACCTGTTGTTAGATTTTCATGTTAAGGCAGGGACCAGATTTTCACTTCGAGATAAGCGGTTATTCGAGATAAGCGAGGTCGAGATAGCGAGAGTCAACTGTAATTAAATAGGTACTAACTTGTATTAAATACGATAACGGAAAGCACTAAACTGTAATAAATAGACAATTTTCTACAATAATGACAATGATATATCAAATCCCCAATTAACCACTGAAGCAGAATAACAATTGCAGGAGACAGCATTCTATTTTTTGCTTTCACTTTTCAGAGAAAATAAAGCTTGGCAGATGATTCACACAAAATATCAAGCTTTACTTTCTCTGAAAAAAAAAATTATAAAAATACAGAATGTTGTCTGCTGCAAATTTGTTAAACGCTTTTAGAGTTTCATGACGAAAACATGCCTATATAATTTTGACCCCCTTAAACCCCACTTTACATGGTAAAACTGGGGTTTACAGGGGCATACATTTTTTTTATTTCTGCTGGAAGAAGTTCAAGGATCCACAACCAGTCCTCTCTTCATGCCACCTCTCTTTCAAAACACGTGGCCATGTGTACAGCTCTTGTGTGCGGAGCGCAATGCTCCATGCCAGCGAGACTTGGCCATTGACAAAGCCGAACCTCCAGCGTCTGCAGCGAAATGATAGGGCAATGATCAGACAGATCTGCAATGTCAGGCCGCAAGACATTGTCACCACCAGGTCCAATGATCTACTTATGCGGCTTGGCATTGAGGATCTGGACCTCATTCTGAAGGAGAGAAGACTTTGATGGTATGGACATGTGGAACACTTAAGTGGTGCAATCAAGACAGCCTTTGACATACAGGTTGATGGAAAGCGTGGGCCTGGGAGGCCCAAAATGACATGGAAGCAGCTGACAGAGAGGGATTGCAGAGAGTGGAAGCTCTCGGTTATCAACCCTCATGATAGATGTACCTGGAGATCTGGTGTGAGATCTGCCATGCGTGCAGCAAGCCAGCTATCTGGAAGGGGGCCCACTGATGTGGATGTTGCCCCTGTACCTGCACGTTAATCAAAAATCCGATTATGATATATATGCTGAAAAACATAGATTGTGGGTACTCGTTAGAATCTCCTCGTCAAGGCGGTTCTAGTGAGTATCCACAATCGATATTTTGAGCAGAAATATGAAAAATATCAGAATTTTTTATCTGAAAATTTTTATTTTTTGGTGGTTAAATTTTCAGTATGTATATTTGAATAAGCATGTTTTCGCAATGAACTAAAATGAGTCCCAAAATGACCTAGGTTTTTTCTATTCACATCTGATACACAACCCAAGACAAAGTGCAGAGGCACAGATTATACAAAACATCAGCCCAGTATGATCCATTAATTTCAAACTCTAGTGTAACAAATTCCAATGCAAGACTTTTGAAAAGCTGACTAATTTTTGGCACCAGAGTTACAAGCAGGCAACAAAGATCTCATCAAAAAAGGCTGACTTTAACCTTCATTGCCCACAAATGCCCTTATTGTATGTTATGCATCACAGAAATGTTTGAGACACAGATCTGAGATAATTTCAGAAATATTAACCCTGGTCCTGCTGAACCCGGATATGCCCTGCCTTTGCAAACAGTGTAGATCCAGATCAGTTGGCTTCTTCAGAAGTTGTTTGTCATTAAGTATGTGAATTTATGTGACAGTATGTGAAGTATGTTTCCAAGGGTAACCATTACAGACTTTATAAAGTTAGTCTTTAAACACAACTTTTGAGACATCAAGATTGTAATCTTAACCCTCTATTTTAAGACAGGGCTGGCAAAAATGGGAAAAGAAAACAAACATTAGTGTTCAAGACATGAACACTAGTATTTTTTGCTTGAACACAACACTAGTGCTGTGCTTGTACACTACTGTTCAATAATGTTCAAGTCGTGAACACTAGTGTTCAAACACAAAACACTAATATATAAGAAAAAGAACGTTGCTCAAGGAACACTGATGCGATTCCAGCCCAATTCTGAGTCAGAACTAAATAAACTTTAACATGTTAATGGATAACAAATATTGTATTCCTCTGAAATATTTGGGCACACATTTAATCTACATGGAGCTTCTTCACGACGGAAATTGAATTAAAAATGAAAATAAAGAAATGAAGAAAGTATTGCAATATAATATACATAAAAATTTGCTATTGAAATAAATAGAACTGCTCAAATTAACATAGTCTACAAATACATATATGTACTGAAGCTAACAGGTCGGTATGTAAAGAATTTATCATATTTGTTTGTTTTACTGCCCAGTCAACATTGCAAAGGTCATGTTGAGCAGGTCAGTTAACCTGGTTTTTGAAGTTTTCTTGTCTTGTCTTAGATTTTCAACTTAGCCAGGCAATAGAGTCACACAGGGGCTACACCAAGAAATTTTTTATATCAAAATATAGGAAATACAGGAAAAATTGGGCTCTCCTCTTGGAAGCAATGTTTTCTTAATGAATCGACACAACAGACAATTTTTACAGAGGGAACCTTCTTGCAAACTTATGTGAAAATCCAGCTACTGGTTTTGGCAAGATTATATATAGACATATTGGGAAAATTGGCCTACCCTCTCCTGGCAATTTTTAACAAACTGACAATGCTTGAACAACTTTTTCAGCGTATCACTCCAGGAACATTATTGCGAAATTTTATTCTTTTTTTTTTAAGATTTTCCATTTGGTTGGCATGGCAACCAGAAGTCTGCTTTGATACTATATCTTTGAACAGTACACAGTGTAGTACCACCAAATGGTACATACATGACAAACTCAAACATGATATGTTGGGATTTGCATGAAATGAGCACCAACATGAGAAAACATACATTCTGACATGAGCGCCCAACAAAGCTTCAAACCAGCCAGCACATCAGTGCTGTCTCTGATCATCAGAGTCTTTGTTATCTGCATGAAGAAACTTTGCATCCTTGGCTATCCAAACTGTGCCACATTACGAAAACACACTTTTTCAAATATATTGAAAATTTCACCACCAAAAACTGAAAGTTTTCAGATAAAAATTCTGATATTTTTTCATATTTCTGCTCAAAAACATAGATTGTGAGACCTCCTTAGAACCGTTTCTGCGAGGTGGTTCTAACGAGTACCTACTATCTATGTTTTTGAGCAGAAATAAGAAAAATAATGTATACCCTTGTAAACCCCAGTTTTACTACATAAGTGGGGTTTGAGGGGGTCAAAATTGTATAGGTATGTTTTTGTTATGCAATAAAGATTCTGATCAGGCCACGTGAACGCTCACGCTGCTCTGAATCTTTGCTGGGCGCACATGTCCGAAGGTACGTTTTCTGATATTACAGCTCGAATTATCACAGAGCTTTTATATTATTAAAGCTATACTACTAAGTACTAGGACATATGAGCTGTCTCCTGACAAAACCAACAAAATGGCATCTGCGACCAGCGAAGACTCAGATCAGCTTGGGCATCCACCCAGTCTGATCAGTCTATGCTGTGCACTCAATGGATGGCTAAGGACTCAAGTTTTCTTCAAACGGACAGCGAAGATGCTGGTCAGACTGGGCCAATGACCAGGTTGATCTGAGTCTTTGCAGGGTGAAAATGCCATTTTGTAGGTTATGTTGTGAGGTGGCTCATGTTTTAACCCTTGTCCTGCTGAATATATTAAGAAGCCACGCCCATTTCTAATTATCAGCCAATCCAATTACATGTACTTGATCAAAGTTGTCGATGTAGATTCACATACTTAATGGCAAACAGTGCAGATCCAGATCAGTTGGCTTCTTCAGAAGCCAACTGATCTGGATCTACACTGTTTGCAAAGGCAGGGTATATCCGGGTTCAGCAGGACAAGGGTTAATTAAACTATTCAGAGCTCTAGATAAGAGGGGTATCCAGATTACTATTTTGTCTTATTTCATCCTTTCTGAGGCAATCATCACGAAAACATACCTATATAATTTTGACCCCATTAAACCCCACTTTTATATCGTAAAACTGGGGTTTACAGGGGTATACATTATTTTTCTTATTTCTGCTCAGAAACATAGATTGTGGGTACTCGTTAGAACTGCCTCAGTGAGGCAGTTCTAACGAGTATCCACAACTATGTTTTGAGCAGAAATATGAAAAATATCAGAATTTTTTAAAATTCTGAAAAGTTTCATTTTTTGGTGGTAAAATCTTCAGTGTATTTGAATATGCATCTTTTTGTAATGTCCAACAAGTACCCACCATATCTACACATACCTTCAGATTAGAGAAGATATCCACAAAATATTTTTATTTCTCCATGAAAACATATATTGTGGGTACTCTTTAGAAGCACCTCAGTGAGAGGCTTCTAATGAGTACCACAAGATATGTTTTTGTGAAGAAATAAAAAAAAATATTGGTACTTTTTGGTTGGAAAAAGTGCCTTATCTGGAGCTATGGCAGGATATGTTCTTGCAGAGACATTACATGTTTTGTCTCATACAGTTTATGCTCAAGTACTCTCTAGGCTTAATCAACAGATGAAGATTTGATTATTTTTGTTATTTTTCATAACAAATAAGGCTTGATTTTGTTGTTGTTGTTTTTTTTCTTTTTTTCAAAATGTCTTTATTTTAAAACACTGTCTGGTTTAATGTATAGTCACCAGGTTACAGTTTAATCTTTCAACTTTGGAACCTCTCTAATGTGCTTACACAAAGTTAAGCTCCAACCCTTTTCAGTGGGCAGTTTACTAAACAAAAAATTCCTAAACTATTTCAGAAATTTTAAATACAGTCATAAGAAGGATTGTTTTATTTAGAAATAAGTACGGAAAACCCTATAGTTCACCATTTTAAATTTGCAAAAAGAGGGAATCAGGGGTTCAGAAATTGTGATGAAATAAGGAAAATATCCATCCATAACTTTTCATTGAAAAAAGGAAAATCCCCTTATCAAGAGCTATGCCTGTTGTTAACTCTTTCAACCCAGTAGATCAATTCAGATGCTTAAACAAACTGTGTAGATCCAGATGAGATGGCTCGTAACAAGCCATCTCACCTGGATCTACACCCTTTGCCATTCTGTTTTTGATTTTACTGAAACCCAGTTTTGCATCAGTGGACATGTCCAAATCTATAGATGTTGTTGTTGTGTTGAGGTTTTACGGCCCAGTCAACCCAATGGGGTCATGTCGAGCGCGGTCAGTTTACCTAACCACACGTTTACTGGGCAGGCTTAGTCCTCCAAGCGGTTAACCAGTATTGTGCACATTCTTTCGCCAGAAACTGACAACTGCCCTTCTTGAATCAGCGGAAGGGAGAGAATGACCGTAGAAAATATTTCATGATCAATCTCCACGAAAGAATGTTGCCGACCTCGGCGGGGGTCGAACCCGCGACCTCCTGGTCTCCAGTCGGACGCGCATCCAACTGCGCCACCGAGGCCGGCAAATCTATAGATGGAAGAGTCCACTTCTTAAATTCAGGGGTGAAAGGGTTAAAACACAAAAGGCAGCAATCAATAAGAAAACATGCCTATTAATTAATATAGAAAATTTCACCACCAAAAACTGAAAGTTTTCTGATAAAAACTCTGATATTTTTTCATATTTCTGCTCGAAACATAGATTGTGGGTACTCGTTAGAACTTCCTCGGCGAGGGTTCTAACGAGTACCCCCAATCTTTGTTTTTTGAGCAGAAATAAAAGAAATAATATATACCCCTGTAAACCCCAGTTTTACTATATAAAAATGGGGTTTAAGGGCGTCAAAATTATATAGGCATGTTTTTGTGATGATTCTAAATGCATGTACAATCGACTGTTGCAGAGCTCATTAAAAATCTGTTATCAAAATCAGCAAAAATAAAAATCTGAAAATATAGGATGCAGACATTCCGCTTTGGCAAATAGGCACAAATAGTGTCGGTACGAACAATAAATACAGATTATATTGTTTGTGTGCAAGTTAAATACACATATATTGCGTAACATGAATATGATAGATATGAGATACATGTTCACATTTTAAGCATAGTTCCCGGTAAGGTTTTTTTTCAACCAAAACATATGCAAGAACCTCTTTCTTCATTATAGCATGTTTTTGGATATTAGCAGGTTTGAAGATGGGCCCTAAAATGTTGTATTCAAACAAGACTGTATAGATTATACAGAAAAATAACCGATTATGGTTATTTTTCTAGATAATCTACACATTAAAAAATGTATAGATTATATAGAAACATGACCATTTATGGTTATTTTTCTATATAATCTATACATATAAAAATGTACAGATTATATAAAAAAATGACAACTGATGGTTATTTTTCTATATAATCTACATGTATACATTCAAAAATGTATAGATTATATAGAAAATGACAGTAATGGTTATTTTTCTATATAATCTATATGTTTTGTATAACACGACTGATTATATAACATGGTTTTTGCTTTGGATCTCACCAACAGTGTTATGATGAGGTTGAGGTGTACTTTCTTTTCATTATCCTGCCACAAAAACATAATGTAGGTATTCACTGCGGCAATTCTATTAAGTGCCCACAACAAATGTTTTCATGACGAAATAAGAAAAAAAATATTTATCTGGATACCCCTCATCATATTTACCCTAAATATTCAGATAGACATGCCAAAGCAATCTGTCCCGATAATTAGGGTAAGTACATATTTATGAGTATGATATAGCACCAAGAATTGTATCTGAGATGTGCCACGCAAAAATGGGACTTCCAGCTCTCAAAAACACCTATATAGCATAGCATTTCAATAGCGATTCTACGTAATGTATAACCCTATGTTCCCCTATAGTATATACTGAAAACAGGATTATGTAGGGGCATTATTTGGCAGATTTTAATGTGCTAAAGGTAAAAGATTATCAAGATAACCAGTCTTCATATTTCTCCATAAAAAACACATATTGTGGGTACTCATTAGAAGTGCCTCTGTGAGGCACTTCCAATGAGTACCCACAATGTATGTTGTTTTTTTTTTTTTGTTGTTGTTGTTTTTTGTAGAAAAATATTAGAGAAAAATATCAAAATTTTTATTGAATAAATTGGCTTGGCCAGAGCAATGGCTAAGAAGTATACTCTTTACATAGGTGTGCCAGCGTAATTGTTTTCGACTCCAATCTTCGACTTCAATGTGATGTGAGCAACATCTTCAAAATTAGACTGCAGAGCAGTCCCTTCATAATGCTATGGTTTCGGGTACATAGAATCGCCTAGGCTTATAACTGAATAGTCTTATAAGTGAATAGTCCTATAGCTAAAAAGTCTTATAAATGAAAAGTCTTATGAGTGAATTGACTTATAAGTGAATAGTCTTATAATGAGACTAACACTTTCATAGCTTTTCAACCAAAAAATACTGATATTAATCTGCAGGGTAATCTGGTCTGAACACTTTATTTTCAAACATGTCTATTTTTTAACAATCCAAGCAAGGTTCCAGCCTTGCAAAGCTAAACATATACTTTTACTGTAACCATGGAAATATGTACCAGTTAAACAGAATTTTCCAAGCAAATTTATTTGCTTATTATTTCTACAGAAAATGCAAGGAACAGAGAGGACTTATCAAGGATGTATATTTGGTGAAAATTCTAGAATAATTATTTTTCCATGTGGGTACATCTTTTCTTCTGAAAAAGTCTGAAAAGCAACTGGCCATAAATCATTCCATATTTCGAAAATATAGCTAAAAATATACAACAGAATCTCTTTTCTAAATGTGCAGTCCAAGTATTCAGTTCACAATTTCAACTAATTATATTTTCTATTAAGCATTTATCAAACAGTGGCCATATACATGCCTTATATCACAGAGTGAGACAAAATCATGGAGAAAACCAGAAAGATTTAAGATCTGTGAATGCTGTGATTTTTTCACTGCCCATTATTGTGAGAAGAAAATAATTTTGCTATTTTTTTTTTTTTTTTTGCTATATTCTTCCTGATCTGAAGTTGTTGTTTTTTTTTTTGTTTTGTTGTTTTTTTTTTGTTTTTTTTTTTTCCTTATTCAGTGAGAAAACAATAATGCTTATTGCTGTATTTGACCAGGTATCAGAAACAACCATAAAATCTTGTTTCAGGGTCACTGGTGGCATTGGTACACTTTCATGGGTGGCAATTCTTGTCAAAATTGATTTTGCCTCCTTTTGAAGGGAGCAAATTCTTTCCTTTTAGAGTAGACCCCTTTAGAGAAGGGGCTTGATGTGCTGGAAACAAACAGGAAGCGACAAAAAATATCTTCTCACATTAAAAAATCAGAAAATTTACCAGGTGTGTCCAGCCCCCTTAAAATCATCTGACCTCACAGCCTGTATTGTGTGAAACATGACATTTTCAAAGGGAAGTAAGAACAATTCTGACAAAGTTGCCATTCCTGAAAATGTATCAATTCCCATCAAAACAGTTTTGCATCCTGTTTGACATCTTTCTACTTTTCCTACTGGGACAGCCTGTGGAAAGAAGCTCTTCAGAAATAAAAATCAAAGCAGTTCAGCATCCACATCCTGTTAAACTATTTTTTGTTTCCATACTAGGAGAGTTTCCAGAAGAAACTCTTCAGAAGTGGAGGTAAGAAGATCAGAGAAGTCCAGCATCCACATCCTGTTTAACTATTTTCTGTTTCCATACAGAAGAAACTCTCCAGAAAAGGAGATAAGAAGAGTTCTGCATCTTGTTTAACCATTTCCTGTTTCCATATTTTATCAGCTTGTTGATGATATTCTTTGAAATGGAAGACTAGATTCTAGAGTTTTGCATACTGCTTGACATTTTGTTACTCCTAATTCTGGAAAAGCTTGAACAAACTCTTCAGATATGAGGTTTAGAAAAGTCCTGCATCCTGTTTGACCTTTTGTTGTTTCCATCCTGGGAGAGAATAGAATTCTTCCTTGTTCATACTGAATACTTCCTGCAATGAAAACAAAAAAGGTACTTTTAAATACTACTGAGCAATTCAGAGAATATAAATTTTTTATTTAAAAATTTGGCACTCACAATTATCACTTCAATGATGCTGGCCCTTTCACCTTTGATTTTGGACATATTCATTATTGTTGATTTGGTGTCATTCAAAAACCTAAACCGAATGTCAAACAGTGTAGCTCCTGAGGAGACGGTCATTACCAGCCATCTCATCTGGTTCTACACTTTGTGCGAAGATATATGTTTTGTTCTGCAGGGTTAAAAGAGTTAAAATTTTAGCTACAAAATGAGAAGAATGAAACTGCAAACCATACTTTTAGGGAAACAAATGACAGAAAAATGAACCAGGGTAAATCCAGTATATCTCCATTTTTTTGGAAATAGAGGCACAAAATAATTGCACCCACCATCTCCTAATTATAACCAGTCATTGGAGAAAGATAAATGCTTATAATTCTACTTAAAATTTTAAGCAGACAACTCTTCCAAGTATTTAAAATTAGATAAGATATTTCATGCACACTATCTCTTTATGGGCCGGTTTGCTTGAAATATCAACCCTTACTTTCTGAGAGAGAGAGAAAAAAAAAAAAAAATCAGAAAAATTACGTCAATTTTTTGACTGCTGAATCTTGAAATGCAGAAAGTTGGGAATAATTGAAGAACATACCTGGAACTCTTCATCGGAAAGATATGACTCCAATTTCAAAGGATCAACCCCTTCAGGCAGAGTTGGTTCCAGAAGCTCAGCAAGCGTGAACCGGGTCTTTGTTACCTTCTTTAGGAGATCTTCAACTGGTATCAGCTCTCCTTCAACTTTCCCTTCCTGTCAAGAAAATACAGAAATTATTTTCAACAGGAATCCAAATAAAATGGGTATTTAACCTTAACCCCTCTATAGGTTAATTCAGCAGACAACAAACCGACGATATCTACCTTATTTTTGTCAGAAATCAGGCTGACATTTCATGCAAATTATCTCCGAAGTAGGCAATTTGCATGAAATGTCAAAACCTATTTTCTGGTAAAAATAAGAAAAAAATCAAAGTGTCATCTGATGAAAATATTTACCCAGCATGCCAAGCAATACATTATTTTTTATATTTATTTACAATTCCAACGCAGCGTAAACTTAACATAAAGCCCTTAATTTGTGTGTATGTGGTTTTTTTGGGGTTTTTTTTTTTTTTTTGTTTTTTTTTTTCAGAGTGATTTGCTGGTACTTTATCACCTGAAAAAAACACAAAAAATAAACTTTATTCCTACAATAATTTTTACAATGATTTGCAGGAAATGTTAAACCATGTTTTCTGTAAAAAATAAGAAATATGTCTTAAAATGTTTGCTGAAATTTTTACCCAACATGCTAAATGTTAAAAGGGAACAGGAGATCTAATTATCACTTTATATTCAAATATACACATCTATTTACAAGCCATTCTGAGTAAAAATAACTGACATGCACAACAAACTCCAGATCAGCCTGCACATCTACAGTCTGATAAGGGTTTATGTTCTTCAATGATAAAATGTTTCACATCCTTTAATTCCATTATAAGCCAACACAGATTCTGATCAGACAGTGTGGATTTGCAGACTGACCTGATACTATGCCAGTGGCATATGTCACAGAGTCATTTTTTTATTTAGAAAGTCTCATAATATTATGCAATCATACATAAAAATATATTCATTTTTAATATATAACAGGAGAATAAAAATATCTCCATTTATATTCTATAAAAAGTGAAAACATAAAAAAATCTTAATTTTTACTATATTATAGGAGAAAACTTTGGATATCATTCTTATAAAGGCTTAGTTTTCCATAATGTACCTTTTATAAACTATATATCAAGTGCCAGTTAACCCAATACGATGGTACAGTTACCTAACATGGCTTGTATAGGCACCCTACATAAGTCTAGATAGGACATTTTTTTCCAACTAAAAAATACTAATATTTTTATTATTTTTTCATGAAAACATACACTGTGGTACTCATCAGAAATGCCTCGCTGAGGCACTTTTAATGACATTTTAGAATATCGTCTGCTACGAATTTTGCTTGGCGCTTTAAGGGTTAAACATGCCTACCGTATTACAATTTACAATATATGTTTTCATGGAGAAATAAAAAATATTTATAGGATACCCCTCTTATCTAGAGTTATGATCCTACCACCTTATTTTCATATTCATCCAAATATTCCCTAAGAAACTGTCTTCTGGGCATTGACAAACAGCAAAGGCCTACATCAGCCTGCACATTCATGAAATCTAATCAGGGGCTGCACTGTCCAGTAATACATTCTAAAAGCTTTTCATTAACATATTCTCATAGCTCTAAATAAGGCACTTTTATTCAACCAAAAAGCATTCATATTTTTCTTATTTCTCCAAGAAAGCGTATGTTGTGGGTACTCATTAGAAGTGCCTCACTGAGGCACTTCTAATGAGTACCCACAACATATGCTTTCATGGACATATAAGAAAATTATTTCATTACACAATCACTTTCACGATCTTTGGATACTCCTTTTATCATGAGCTATTTATTTGGCAGAGACTTAAGAGTCTAAATCAACAGTAATGGCCCAAATCAGATTACAAAGATGTGCAAGCTAGTAGAAGCCTTGGCTGTACCCAAAGCATCATAAAGATTTTGTTTGTTTGTGTTGAGGTTTTACAGCCCAGTCAACCCAATGGGGTCATGTCAAGCGCGGTCAGTTTACCTAACCACACGTTTACTGGGCAGGCTTTGTCCTCTAAGCGGTTAACCAGTATTGTGCACATTCTTTCGCCAAAAACTGACAACTGCCCTTCTTGAATCAGCGGAAGGGAGAGAATGACCGTAGAAAATATTTCATGATCAATCTCCACGAAAGAATGTTGCCGACCTCGGCGGGGGTAGAACCCGCGACCTCCTGGTCTCCAGTCGGACGGCGCATCCAACTGAGCCACCGAGGCCGGCCATCATAAAGATACTTTCTTCAAAGTGCCTATATCATTTTATAACACAATAAAATGTCAATTCTACAGTTAGACATACAGTGGAACCTTGATAATTCGAAGTCCAAGGGACCAAACAATTTTGTTTGAATGATTGAGACTTTGAATAATTGAGGGTTAAATGCATACATATATTTAAATTGGGACTTCAAAATGATTTTGAATTATTGAGAATTTTGAATTATTGGAGTTTGAATTATCGAGGTTCTACTATATACAGCATGCCCAAGATGACGCGGTTAATAAATTCTAACAAATTACAATATTCGCTCGACCAATCCCAAGCCCATCTAGTTACCTTTATCACTCTCTGAGCCAGTTCAGCAGACAACAAATTGATGATATTTTTCTTATTTTTCCCAGAAAACAAGATTTTACATTTCATGAAAATTGTCTCTGCTGGAGACAATTTGCATGAAATGTCAAAACCTATTTTCTTGGAAAAATAAGAAAAAATATTTCAAAACGCCATCTGCTGAATTTTTTACCCAGCATGCTAAGCATTAAACATGGCAATACAGTCTAAACATACATCTTGATGGACAATGAAGTTAGGGTGTACAGACATACCTAAAAGAGAGATTACTCTAAACTGGAAGTTGTTACCTCCCTTTTCAATAGAGGCCTTTCTAGTAAAAAAAAAAATTGCTTCCTGGTATAAGAGCCATTTATCAAAGGGGGCTGCTCTTAAGGGAAAGAATCGGCTCCCAAAGGGAGCCGATTCTTTCCTTTAAGAGTAGCCCCTTTTTAAAAAGGGAGGCAAATATTTCAGAACAAAGTTATCTCCTTTAGCCCTGTATCCCTTGATTTCTAACAATAATGCTATGGAAGATGGAAGCATGCTGTTAGGGTGGATTTTTTTTTTTTTTTTGAAATTTTCATGAAGATGATTTGGTGTTTACGACTTTTCAATGTTATTAAATTCATATCGAGATGATGATGGGTGATAAGGAAATGCTCTGTGCCATGAAGTGCAGTATATTCATGATTAAATTCTGTCTCTAGTGGGATTCAAGCTCGGGAGCTCACAATCTGAAGTCAGGAAGGCTAATCACTCGGCCACCTGGAGGCGACTTGCGACTTTTATATTCTGTTAGCTTATCCTTGCCACAAAACCCTATTTCTAGCCAGTATCTTTTGTTTGATAATCACAAAGGACAAATCCAGATTGCACAGAAATACTTATTTTTGCTTCTTTTATTGTTTTCTTTAATTATGATCTTACTTTTACTTTATTTTTTTTTTTCTTTGCTGGGGCAAAATGTTTTTTTTTTTTTTTTTTTTTTTTTTTAGTTTTGTTTCTTTTTGCCTAAAACATATAATAAAGTCATGAAAATGCTGTAACTATCTTGGCAAAACCCAGCAGTATCAGTATCCAGGCATACATTATAAGTTGCATAGTTTCAGATTAAGTTGGTAATCAGATAAATATTTTCTTGATTTCTCCACAAAAACCTATGTTGGGGTAATCATTAGAAGCACCTTGGTGAGGCAATTCCAATTGAGTACCGTGACAGTGCTAAAGGTTAAACATGCCTACTGTATTACAATTTACAACCTCCAAAGGAGACAATTTTTTGCAAAAAAAAAAAATAAATAAATAAAAATTCAGGGGAAAAATAAGAAAAATACCATCAATTTGCCATCTGCTGAATTAGACCAAACAGCAGTTAAGATTAATGATGGGGAAAAAAAACAACAAAAAAAAAAAAAAAAAAAAAAACCCATAAAATTTAATTTGTAAATAATCGATATATTTTTTAGTAGGGCCCTTTTTAGGTAGATGTGTAGGGTACAGGGACACATTAAATATTTTATTCAGTTATTTATTCCACATGGATATTAGATTATAAGTATAATAAGCAAGTCAAGACCTATGGGACACAAAGAGCATCATAATAGGAAAAGCTATCTTTAATTTGCTAGCTAGTAGGGTGGGGAGTGGGGAGGGGATGAGAAATCCTACTATGACTATTTCTGCCTCTGCCTCTGCCTCTAGTGTTTGGAAGTCCAACTGCTGTTGTATATCTAGAGCTCAGGGTCCAGTTGTTCAAATCATCGTTAGCTTAACGAGCTCGTTAGTGGTCAAAATATTAACTGTTCTAGTAAGTAGAATATCTAATTCACAGTATTTTTGCTGAAAAAATGTGAGTAGCTTTTGCAAGTGCAAAAGCTACTCACATTTTTTCAGCAAAAATATTAGCGTATACATGTATGCCATATTTAATGATCAAAGTTTTAACGATACGTTAACTAACGACATCATTAGTTTTGAACAATTGGGCCCAGTTTTACAACTTAAATTTATGCTGTACACAGTGGTATAGAATATATGATTGCTTAAAAGATGCAGTTTGCCACCAAAAACCTGAATACTTACTTTTTTTTTTTTTTGTGAAGACATAAGAAAAGGAGCAATACTTGTTCGCGCAAATCTAGAGCTAGATAAATGCTTAAGATAGCTTTTCCCATGAATCCACTCATATCACCATGTATGTTAAACATTTATTACGTTACACAGGATGCATTATTTAACCTGAAATAGTTGATATTCCTCTATTTCCTTGCTTTCCTGGCCTGACGCCATTATATGCTACAAAATAAACCAACAAAATTCCAAGTCCTTAGCATAAAAGAGTTTCAAAAATCAAGGCTCAGTTTGGAAAGTATTCTGAGGACTTGTTAAGGAGCCTCACTGAGGCGCTTCTGATGAGTATTGTTTGTGTTGAGGTTTTACAGCCCAGTCAACACAATGGGGTCATGTCTAGTGTGGTCAGTTTACCTAACCACACGTTTACTGGGCAGGCTTGGTCCTCTAAGCGGTTTACCAGTATTGTGCACATTCTTTCGCCAGAAACTGACAACTGCCCTTCTTGAATCAGGGAAGGGAGAGACTGACCGTAGAAAATATTTCATGATCAATCTCCACGAAAGAATGTTGCCGTCCTCGGCGGGGGTTGAACCCGCAACCTCCTGGTCTCCAGTCGGATGGCGCATCCAACTGAGCCACCGAGGCCAGCTTCTTACATGTATGAGTACCCACAACATATATTTTTATGGAGAACTAAGAAAAAAATATCTGAGAATTATCACCAAATATTCTCCTTTAACCCTTGTCCTGCTGAACCCGGATATACCCTGCCTTTGCAAACAGTGCAGATCCAGATCAGTTGGCTTCTGAAGAAGCCAACTGATCTGGATCTGCACTGTTTGCCATTAAGTATGTGAATCTATATCAACAAACTTGATCAAGTAATCTGATTGGCTGAAAATTAGAAATGGGTGTGGCTTCTTAATTTATTCAGCAGGACAATGGTTAACAAGTCCTCTGGTACTGGTAGCTTAATGAAGCTGTTGGGTCCCCACAGAATTAAAAAAAAAAAAAAAAAAAGTCCACACAGAATAAAAAAAAAAAAAAAAAGACACCACACACTCAAAAGAAAATGATATTCTCTCATGAAAAAAAAATGTGTATAGCTTTTGCAAAAGCTAACTATCTTTTCATAAAAAAATGTCACTATTTTTGTTATAAAATATATTTTACAACAGTCTGAGGGGAATGGATACACCAGGAGATTTTGTTGCCCTTTTTCAAAGGAAAACAACTTCTGCAGACAGGAATCCAGTTCCCTCACATTGGAGTCCTTTCCAAAGTAGAGCTTCTCTTAAAGGAAAGAATTTTGCTCCCTTCTACAGCAAATTCTTTCCTCTAAGAATAGTTTGTGTTGAGGTTTTAACACAAACTATTCTCTAAGAATAGCCCCTGTAAAATTGGAGGTAAATTCTTGGGAGCAAATTCTTTCCTCTAAGAAAAGTTTGTGTTGAGGTATGAACACAAACTATTCTCTAAGAACAGCACCTGTAAAATTTTTGGGAGCAAATTCTTTTCTTTTAGAGTGAAGAAAATACAAATAAATACAAAAAAAAAAAAAAAAGTTTCTTGAAGAAAACTGCAAATAAATTTAAACAGTTTAAACAACAATTTGTAATGCAAAATTATTCACCAATAAAGTGCTACTAGCATATTTGCAGCAGAAAACATTAAACATTCTAAAATTGATTTTGTTACTTTTCAGTGAAAACAAGGCTTGAGATTTTATGTGGATTGTCTCACATGAAATGTTGCACTTGATTTTCTCTGAAAAATAATAATAAAAAAAATAATCAGAGAAAATATGTCTGCAGTTCATGTGAATCATCTGCTAGATTCACATGAAATGGCAAACATATTTTCTCTGAACAAAAAAAAAATCCAAAGTGTCATCTGCTGTTTCTATGATTAGCACTTTAAGGATTAAAACAAGGAAAACGAATGCTACATCAAATCTAAATGATTCACAATGTGAGAAAATGTACCTTCCAATGAGAAACAAGCAGAGATGCAGGTCTGCCTGTGCATCCACAAATTCTTATAAATATTTTCATCTAGACATTACAAAAACCTATTCAAATACATAGAAAATTTCATTTCCAAAAACTGAAAATTTTCAGATAAAAATATCCCATATTTTTCATATTTCTGCTCAAAACATAGATTGTGGGTACTCGTTAGAACTGCCTCGCTGAGGCAGTTCTAATGAGTACCCACAATCTATGTTCTGAGCAGAAATAAGAAAAATAATGTATACCCCTGTAAACCCCAGTTTTACTATATTAAAGTGGGGTTTAAGGGGGTCAAAATTATATAGGTATGTTTTCGTGATGATCTGAGGCATCTTCAAGGGGACTGTGGAGACTTGACAGATCAGACTGTACAGAAGTTCAGGCTGATTAAAGTCTTCGCTGAGCACACTTCATAAAGAACATTTTCTCATTTTGAAGCTTGACCCAAAAAGTGCCTATCACAACTGCAGCAGACAACATTTTGATTTCTTTTTCCCATTATGTTTAAAATAAGAATTGACATTTTACGTGAATGGTCAGCAACAAGTCACACAAAATGCCAAATTTTATTTTCTCTGAAAAATAATAATAATGAAAAAAAAATGACTGTTTTCTGATACAATTTTGCTTGACACTTTTAGGGCCAAATAAAAGAACTGTCACATTTAACCCTGATCCTGCTGAGCCCAGATATGCCTTGCCTTTGTACACAGTTTAGATCCAGATTCTTTGGCTTCGGAAGCCAACCAGTCTGGATCTGCACTGTTTTTCATTAAGTATATGTGAATTTGTATCAACAACCTGGATCAAGTAATCTGGTTGGCTGACAATTATAACTGTAAACAGTGTAGATCCAGTTCAGTTGGCATCTAAAGAAGCCAACTGATCTGGATCTGCACTGTTTGCCATTACATATGTAAATTTGTATCAAAAACCTGGATCAAATAATCTGATTGGCTGACAATTATAAGTGGGCATGGTATCTTAATTTATTCAGCATGATAAAGGTTAATTAAATAGAGGAGGCAAACTTCGAAATCACTGCAAAGAAAACTTTTAAGCAAAATCAACGTACAAAACATGAAAAAAAAACCAAAACAAATAATGAATTCCAGTGATACTGTACCTTGAGATTTATCTCCCTTACTCGTTCTTCAACTGTCCAGAAAGGAAACAAATTAGTAAACTGAAGTGGTTCAAGTCCTGCATAAACTACAAATGCCGATGGAGGGTTCTCGGGGTTAATCTCTGAAACAAAATATACAAACTGGTTAACCCATGGTACAATTAACACAAAATTTGGAGGCAACAAATTTGGAATATTTTTTTATCTTTTGAGAAAAAATATGGTCAGAGATTTTATGGGTTTTTTTACAAAAAAAATTTTCCAGTTGAGATTTTACAGCCCAGTCAGCCCATTAAGGTCATGCAAAGCTGGTCAATTTACCTAACCAAACTTTTCCAGAGAAGGCTTAGTCCTTTAAGCAGTTAACCAGTACTTATGCACATTCTTTCGCCAGAACCCAACAACTGCCCTTCTTCAATCAGCGAAATGGGGAGAATGACAGCAGAAACTTTTTCATTATCAATCACCACATAAGAATGTTGCTGATCCCATGAAGATCGATGCCGAGATCTCCTGATCACCAGTCGGAAGAGCATCTGACTGAGCCATGGAGGCCAGTTTCTCCCAGGGCAGAAATCTCTTGACTGTACAAGACTGTATCTATAAAGTGTTCCTTTATCAAATTTTCAACATCCCATGCCAAACTGACAGAATAATATTGATGTGACATTAAAATATTCCAGTCAAGATAACTGGGAATGGCAGACAAGAGGAGTAGTTTGGATTGCTGAGGAATTTCTCTCTGAATTTTAAGTTAACTATAAAAGTGCCAGTTACAACAAACAGCAGAGACAACTTTCAGAGCCCAGTTGTTCAAAACTAACGATGTTGTTAGTTAACATATTGTTAATACTTTGATCATTAAATATTGCATATACGCTAAATTTTTGCAATTGCAAAAGCTACTCACATTTTTTCAGCAAAAATACCTGTGAATTAGATATACTTACTAGAACAGTTAACAATTGGACCACTAATGAGCTCATTAAACTAACGATGCTTTGAACAACTGGGCCCTGAAATATTTTTATTTTTCAGAGAAAATAAGACTTGAAATTTAATGTGAAATGTCTGCTTGGGAGACAATTCAAATGTAATGTCAAGCCTTATTTTCTCTGAAAAAAAATTGTGAATGTTGACTGCTGCTAATGTGCTCGGCACTTTATGGTTTAAATAAAAACATGAAACAATATTGCCCAACCACTATTGTGTGGCAGGTTGATAACTCTTTCAAGAAGTGATGGAATTTGCCCATTAGCAATCAAAAAGAAGATCTCCATAATATCAATGCATATACGAAGTTGAAAATCCAGTGATATTTATTGATAGTTATCGTCTGGAAATGAAAATAAGGACGGACATGAAAAAAGAGATGAAAAGATGGACAGATGGATATATCGAGGGTTGAGCGCAAGACTATGGTAACTCAAACATATTTTTGAAACCCTTGTTTAGGGGCAACTTGGACCCCTTTGTAAACAATGCAAATTTAGGTGCCATTGCTCATACGAGCAATGGCACCTAAATTTTCATTGTTTACAGAAAGAAATGTTGTAATCTTCATAACGCCTTCATGGTGAGGAGATTAGGTTTGGGGAAAAACAACCATCTGACTTACGCCAGTCTTGCGCTCAACCCTCGATATGGAGATCCAACATGAAAGCATAATATCTAGCCACTGTAATTGTGTGGCAGGGAATAATAAAGCTAAATTATTCTCTTACCTTTACAATAATGAAGGGTTGTTTCCATTGCACATCGTCTGTCGGCAGTAAACCTGGTCTGGGCAGAGCCAGTCAGCACATTCTCCTGGTTTTCGTCTCCCTCAGGCCACCAGCCCTGCCACAGGTACACCTCATGACCATTATCCACCAGGAATAACCCCGGCTGGGAGGCTTTGTACAGATCTGTTTGTAACACGGGGAATTTTGTTGGGAGATCAGGCGTGCGGGACGGATTTAAGATTTCGTGTACTTCAAAAACACCGGAGACGCTGGTCATGTGGAATAATCTCAGTGTATGGCTGAAAGACTCGGGATCTGTAACGACATGTACAAATATGGTAAATGTCTTAATCATTTGAAGACTGGAGACCCCTAAATAGGTAAAGGGCAAACAGTGCAGTTTGTTTGTTTTGGAGTTTTATGGCCTAGTCAACACTATTTAGGTTATTTTTTAGCTGGTCAGTTCACCCAGCTACACTTCCTGGGCAGGCTTATAACCATAAGCGGTTAACCAGTACAGAGCACACCCTTTGCCAGAAACTGACAACTGCTCTTCATGAATCAGTGAAAGGGAGAGAATGATAATAGAAAAGATTTCATGATCAATCTCCAAGAAAGAATGTTGCCGACCCCAGCAGGTATAGAACCTGCGACCTCCTGATCACCAGTCAGATGCACATCCGACTGCACTACTGAGGCCGGCAGAACGTGGCATCTGATCAGAATCTCCACTGTTTGTAAATACTTCAACCCTTTTTCTTTAAGAATATCTACATTATATAGCCTGACATACCTAAAATCGAAAATGGACTCTCCAATATATAGTGTGGCAGATTTTATTCAGTTTTTAATGGGTTAAAATTTCAGACACTTCATTCTGTACTTTTTTTTTTTTTTTTGCCTAAATTTTACTTTTCATGCAGTTATTTCTTAAAATACTTAGTGGAATGACAAACAGTGTAGACCCAAATCAGGATCAGGAGAAATTTGGCAACTTTAGAAAGAATCAGTTTGACCTCTAAATTGCAAAGCAGAATTCTTTTAGTATTATTTTCTGACAAAATAAGACTTGGCATTTCAAGTGAATCATCCATTAGGCAGGCAATTCACATTCAATGTTGAGCCATGAGAAAAATAAGACTTGGCATTTCATGTGAATCATCTTCTAGGCAGACAATCCACAACCAGGACATGTCAGCTAATTTTCCTTGAAAAACAAAAATAAAATAAATAAAACTATCGTCTGCTGCAATTGTCATTAAAAAATGAAGCAAACAGCACTAACAGATTTCAAGGAAGTCGAAATGCCTCCAAGGGAAACAAAATCATTTGCCTCCCACTCTTAAACCTTGTCCTGCTAACCCCGAATATGTGCCCTGCCTTTGAAAACAGTGTAGATCCAGATCAGTTGGCTTCTGAAGAAGCCAACTGATCCGGATCTGCACTGTTTGTCATTCAGTATGCAAATTTATATCAACAATCTAGATTTAGCAATCTAATTGGCTGACAAATAGAAATGGGCATGGCACCAATTTATTAAGTATGACATGGGTTAAAGGAAAGAATACATTTGCTTTCAGGGAGAGCAATTTTTTTCAATCAAAAGTAACCTTAATTTGAAAAAGGATTCATAAACAAAGTTATCAAAATAATTTTCTGCTAAAGTGGTCTCAAGAAGGGAAGTAACAATTTTCAACTTAACATGCTCTCTAAGGTGTAAAAATAACTGTGAAGTGAACTTGAAATTAGTACTGATGGCCACAAAGACCAGATATTCTATCCAGTCACATTACATCTACACTACATCCACCAGTTCTGTTTCCTAACCCTCCTTTAAAATGCTGAGTGCCAAGCAAAAATGATAAAGTCTTTGGCGTGACTCAGCTGGGATCAAACCACAACCTCCAACATACCAGAGGACGGTCTACCAACTAAGCCACTGCATCTGCACCTTATATTTTGATAATTTATTGTGTGCCATTCAAGAATGTGTCTTCTAGGCTAGATGTTTAAGGATATACTAATATATTAACTCAAATCAGCCTGCACAGCTGCACAGTCTGATCAGAGCCTCTGCTCTCTAATGATACATACTAAAGTATCCGCTGACTCGGTAAAAGGACACCAAAGGCCCTGATCAGACTGCACAGATGTGCAAACAAGAAGATTTAGCAGATGACAAACTGATGAAATTTTTCTTATTTTTCTGAGAAAATAGGCTTTGACATTTCATGCAAATTGTCTCCTCTTAGGAGACACTTTGCATGAAATGTCAAACCTATTTTCTGGGAAAAAATAAGAAAAAAAAAAAAAAAGTCATCTGCTTAAATTTTCACCCCTCATGCTATTAAGCATTAGTTAACACTGCAATCTGGGCCCAGTTGTTCAAAGCCTCATTAGCTTAACAAGCCCATTAGTGGTCAAAATGTTAACTGTTCTAGTAAGTACAATATATAATCATAATTCAATATGTGTTTGGTTAAGGTTGACCATAGTCTAAAAGTATATATAATTCACACATATTTTTGCTGAAAAAAAATGTGAGTAGCTTTTGCAAATCACTTTTTTTCAGCAAAAATTATAGCATATATGTCATACTTAATGATAAAAGTTTTAACAATACATTAACTAATGACATCGTTAGTTTTGAACAACTGCACCCATGGTTCCTAACACTTACTGTTGAGAAGCGAGCAATATAGAGATCTGTCTCGGAGACGGACATTCATGGTTCGCCAGAAATCAGTCCTTTCTTTGCCTTCTTCTACCTCAGTTATTGATATAGATACATTCTTATGGAGACCTACTTCTAGCGGACACCTGAAACAAATAAACAAGTAAAAGTGATGACCTGCAATCTTCAACCACTACACTTTCCCACTGGACAACTTAAAGATAAATCAGTCCGGCTAGAGAAAATAAGACAAAACAATTACCCAGACACATTTTTTTTTTTAAATTGAAGGGCTGATTTTGACGAAGAAGGATAAAAATATTTACCTTTCCTTCAGATTTTCTGCTGCCTTGAGCGCTAGTTTCTTCGTATGTTCTGGCGATTTACATCCATGCCAAACAGTTAAAGCACCGGTTTTAACGTTTAATAACACAAATGATGAGACACTACGTAAACTACTAATATCTGTAGGAACTTCTATTAAACACATTTCGTTCTCATATTCATTTCGTAAACAGTAAAATCTCCAATTTCCCTGTGTGTTTGTAGACTCCTCCTCTCGCTTGCCGATATGAATAATCATGCGTCCTTTGAACAAATTAAGAAAGCACGCTGGCTCTTTTCCTTCCTCGACTAGGATCTGAAATAAAACACAACATTTTTTATTACAGCAATTTCTCAGTGATGTATTCACTAATTGGGCCACCCTAGCTACCTGTATTAAGCAATCACCTATCTTAAAAGACCACTATTTCAGAGCCAATTCAGGGTAAAGAAGAGGAAATTTACCTTTATTAAGTAAGCACCCTGTCTTAAGCAACCATTTTATGGCTTTCCCTTAGGAGCTTGCTTAACATAGATTTGACTGTACAGGGAAAAAAAAGACTAAAACTTATAAACAGCTACTGTATTTATCTCAAGTACTGGTGCATGCAAACAGTATAGACCCAGATCAGATGCCGCAAAATGTGGCATCTGATCAGGGTCCACACTGTTTGCCATTAATCAAGCTGTTCACAGACACATCAAAGCACAGCAAAATTGCTTTATTCAAATTTTAAGGCAAATTTGTAGAGGAGTTAAGGAGTCCCAATATTTCATGTTAATACGACACCTTCTGATACCCACTGTATCTAAATCATTATAAATTTCATTTTGGTATATGCTAAGTGAAATAGGGTCGCTGGGCATATGAGGACAAAAAGGCCCAGACCAGCCTGCACATTTGCTTATCAGATACTACGAGATACAGTCTTGGCCTTTTTCTTTTTACCTCAGCCCAATGTTAACCCTTATGCTGAATAAATTAAGTTGCCATGCCCATTTCTAATTTTCTGCCAATCAGATTACTTGATCCAGGTTGTTGATATAAAGTCACATACTGAATGACAAACAGAGCAGATCCAGATCAGTTGGCTTCTTCAGAAGCCAACTGATCTGGATCTACACTGTTTGCAAAGGAAAGGCATATCCAGGTTCAGCAGGACTAGGGTTAACTCTCATCCCTTAGTTTCTGTGGTGAAATATTTCGGCATTTGAATTTGGACATGTCAATTATTGCAAACAGGGATGTCAGTCAAAAATCTCATCTGGATCTTCACCGTTGTTTAGGTTTAGGTAAAGCGCTTCTAATGAGTACCAACAATGTAAGTTTTCATGGAGATAAGAAAACTAGCTACACTTTTAGGTTGAAGAAAACTTTTATCTGAAGCTAAGCAGTGTTTGGGTGTGGTTTGCTAATGACTGACATATGCAGGTTTCAAGTACCGTCCATTGAAAAAGTAGGGCTCAAAATTTTAAAATGTAGGACTAAAGTAGGAATTTCAATCATGTAAAGTAGAGATACTAGGAACTTTCTGAGTATCTTCAGACTTAGAAATAGATATAATAAGCCAACAAAGTTTTCTCTGAACAATAGCACTACATTATCATGGAAAGGAAATAACAAAATAAATGTACCAAACAGGAGTTACAAATGAAGTAAAAATAACTTATAAACTTTTGCATAGTAGCAGCTCAGATAAAGATGATGTGATTTTTACAATCTCCGAGCATACAAAGTGAGCCAGGAAAAAAAAATACAATTTTTGGTCACTTCAAACATTTTTTGGACTAAAAAGTAGGGATAGTAGGGCATTTTCAATAAAAAAAAAAAAAAAGTAGAGAAAAGTAGGAGCAAAAAATACGTTGGGTAAAGTCGGGCCCGCTTGAAACCTTGCATATGTTCTCAACTTACCTGTGGGCCTCTCTCCTCATCCAACTCCACTGTCATCAAGGCAGAGGCACCTTTCTCATTGATTGTTGAGCTTTTACCCTGCCAGAAAAAATATGCACATCTCTCTCGGCCTAGCTGGGTGTGTCTTGAGGCCTGACCCTTCAAATTTCTCATCCCTGGAACAAAGTAATGATTTCAGTATTAACCTTCTTGGCGCCAATCACAACTGCAGCAGAAGATATTTTGATTTTTTCTTTATTCTTCAGAGAAAATAAGGTTTGACATTTCATGTGAGTCATCTGCCAAGAAGAATTTAAACTTAAAATAGCTGTATTTTGTCAAAATGGTTTATGCATTTTCAGCATATACATTTTGAAATAGGTATCTCAAATCCTTTGTCTGGGCAATTTGACATTGTATACGAGAGGATCTGAAACAGTTGATCAGAAAGTGCTTTACTTGTTTGAGTCCATGATCAGAGGAAATGTTAAGGAGTATTTGGTGATAATTATGGGATAATTTTCTCCAGTTCTTCATAAAAAACTTATGTTGTGGGTACTCATTAGAAGGGCCTCAAGTGCCTTGAAGGGCTGCAGCGAGGCGCTTCTAATGAAAACCTAAGATTTTTTGTAGAAATAAGCAAAATTATTCCACAATTATCACCAAATACTCCTCCGTAACAATTCCTCTGATGATCCTTAATTCTCACTATTTTTCCATAAATTCTTCACCAAATAGCTCAGTTAAATAGTCTATTTTCTAGTATGTTTAATATTTGTTTTGTGTTTTCCTTTAACTCTTTATTCTATCTGTCTAAATACCCGACAAGTCATCAGTCAACCTGATGACGAGTCTAAAACTTGTTGGTTAAATGGCATACAATGTATACTCCCTCCAGGAGCATTTTGATTTGGGTCTACACTGTTTGTCCATGCCTGTCCAAATATTTATGGTAATATTTATGGTAAATATGACATCTAATGTCTGCTGATACTGCCTATAGTAGACCAGAGGTCATGATGATTTGGTGTGTGATACAAGCACGTTATAGTCAGCTAAATTCTGCCTCTTGTGGGGAAGTCATGATGATTTAGATTTTTATGTTTCTTTTAACATTATTTAAGTAATATCGAGACAATGGAGGTTATAATACATAATGAGACAGTCTGCACAATAAGGCACCATACAGTCATGTCTCTTTCAGCTCATTTAACCCTTGTCCTGCTGAACCCAGATATACCCTGCCTTTGCAAACAGTGAAGATCCAGATCAGTTGGCTTCTGAAAAACCCAACTGATCTGGCTCTTCACTGTTTGTCATTTAGGATTTGATTTTGTATCAACAACCTAGATCAAGTAATCTGATTGGCTGAAAATTGGAAGAAGGTGTGGCATCTTAATTTATTCAGCAGGACAAGGGTTAAGTACTACTGAGACAATGAATGTGTGATAGTGAAAGGCTCTGAGCAATGAAGTACCATACAGTCATAAGTTGAGTAAAAATATAAAAAGTTGCCTTTGGAAACAAAGAACTCACTACAGATAGAAAATGGGAGTCTCGGCTTACTAAGCAGTAATGAAATTTGCAACACTGCTTAGGCCCTCTAGCACATACATGAGCAGAGCTCCATTTTCAAAGATACTACAATGAGCCAATGAGCCCAACCATTTCCACCTCTAGTAAGATTCAAAGCTGTGACCTTGTGATCTGAAGTCAGGAGCACTAACTGCTCAGCCACTCGAATACTTCATGTGACAGAGGTCAACCAACCTGCATTAACGATCATATACTGCCATCTTATCACATAGGTATCCCCCTCGTGGAACTGTCCATAACTGTGTTCCTCAACCTGGAAATGGTCGTATTCTAGTACATGCCAGACGACAATTTTCAATGTCTCGATATTCTGCTCCCGTTTGAAGCCTTCCATATCTTCTTCCCTGTAAACAAATAAACACTGTTTACAAAACCAGAAATATGTGTTTGTAAAACATCCATCATGCCCCAGCTATATGCTTGTCCCTAAATGCCAAACATGAAAAGGGAAATAACTTCCATAAAATCAATCCAATTTTTTTCAAAAGTTAATACGGTGGTCTACTCCTCATTCTGTCTGCCAAATATCAATGCCCAAGCTTATACATGTACTTTCTGAGATACAGTCGAACCTCGTTATCTCGAACTTGCTTATTTCGAATTACCGCTTATCTCGAAGTGAAAATCTGGTCCCTGTTTAAACATGAAACTATGACAACAGGTAACAAAATAATGTGGAAAAGAGGAGAAATTGCTCCTAAGGAGCAATTTCTCCTCTTTCCCACATTATTTTATATATATATTTCTAACTTCAGGAGTCAAATTAAATATTCATTTGTTAAATGTGGTTGTTCAATTTATTGTTTTACTCATTTTCTCAACTCTGATATGTCGAGGTACGGATATCTCGAAGTGTTTCAGTGAGTTCCTTGGAATTCGAGATAACGAGAGTCGACTGTATTTTGTACACAAGCAGAGGGAATTCCCTCAAAACTTACTCGCCCTTAAGGTCTAAATTTTTCATTTAGGTGCTAAAAATGAAGAAAAAGTAAAGAAAGTTATGAAAATCTCACTCGCCCCGTCTTAAAATATACTCGCAAATGCGAGCGGGCGAGTGGAATTTTACACCCCTGACACATACATGCCATAAGCTGTGGACTAAAATCTGTGAGATAAGGTAAAAATTTAAGGGAGATTTGACAAAATTCTGTGAGATTTTCTTAAACATCACTTTGGAGCTCCCCCAATTTAAGTCTAAAGTCTTTTTATTTTCATGTAAGAAGCTTGTGAAAACCACAACGTGTGATTTATATTTATTTTTACATATAATCTGTTGTAAAATGGTCTGAAAATTATGTGAGATTTGAATTCTTTATGGGAATTGCCTTTCAAATGGGGCAAATTCTGTGAGAATTTATCTCACAGTGTGAGGTATGGCATGTATGCTGACAAGGTTTGGTTTAATCATTTTTTACAATGGGATAGAACTCTGAAACTATAGGTCAGCTGGAATAGGAAAAAAAAAAAAAAAAAAAAAAAAAAAACAGGTCAGCTAATATAAATAACCCATGTATCAAAAGCAAAAGCTTTTTCAAGGTTGTGGGTGTTATGAGCCTAAAGGGGTACAGTAAATGTCCTAAAATTTAGAATACCAAAGTGTCTGACAAAATGACATATGCAAACAGTGCAGATCAAGTTCAGACTGCTCCTGAAGGAGCAGTCTGATCAGGGTCTACACTGTTTTCCATTCCACTAAGTATTTTAAGAAATAGCTGCATACTAGAAATGTGTCCAAAGGACACGGATCTCCCCACCTGAAAAACTTAAATGCAAATTGCTAACACTGGAAAAACTTGAATGTAAATTGCTAACACCATCTTGGATGTGGACGAAATGGACGGATGGATGGACAGCAATATATGACCTTTCCATAAAAAAAACACAATTTAGGCAAAAGGGGGCGGGAGGGGGGGGGGGGGGGGGGGATAAAAAAAAAAAAAAGCCCGATTTAGGCCAAAATAGTATGGAATAAAGTGTTCAAAATTTTAGGACATTTACCGTATGGATAAATTTTCAGGGGAGGAAACACTTTTTTCCTCCCTTCTTCTAAAAGAAAAGACTTTGCTCCACTTTTAGAATAGACTCTTTTCAGAAAGGGCTTGGTGCATAGGAATGCAAACAGGAAGTCACAAAAGTTATTTCCCTTGTTAAAATGGCAAGAAATCTACTGTAATGTAAAATAATGCCAATACTTACCATTTATTTCCTCTACCAACATGGCTTCCTTCCAATTTTAAGGACACAGGACTGTCATTTACAGGGACCATCAGTTTGGCATCATAAGGTTTCAAGTCAGCGATATCAAACTGAAAGAAAAAACTCATATGCATAAAGATTTACAGATTATGGCAAAAGCAAAAACAAATGAAAACAAGACATGTCAATAAGCAGAGCTTATTAGATACCCCTCGCTCAGAAACCAAAATATAACAGACGGACATTGTGAAAACAGTGTATTCAGTGTAACAGTTTGCTGGGTTATAAGTACAGCTGTGTCCACAGTACATAAATGCCCCACACCTGACATGATGCCTGTAGAACATACTGACCTCAACTGAGAAAAACATTTTTTGACAGTTTTTGCTCAAAAATAATGTTTAATTTTTTGTGACTGTTAATTGGGAGATTTTGGTTTGAAGAGGAATTAATTTCTATGATTCTCCTTTAAAGCACTAATCACAACTACAGCAGACAACACTTTCAAACATTTTCTTGAAATATATATATATTTTTTTTTTATTTATATTTTGTCAGAGAAAATAAGGTTTGGCATTTCATGTGATTCATCTGCCTAGCAGTCTTCTGCTAATATACATTACCAGGTAATGTCACATTAGCTTAATGCCTTAGTTAAGCTAAAAATGCTTTGAATGATTAAGGGGAACAGATACTTTCAGAGGGAGTAACTCTGTCAAAATCTCTTTGATCCCTTCAGCACAGGAGTCCACTTTAAAAGAATTTGTTCCCACAGGAGTGTTACACTCGGTGCCTTGTTTGTAAACTTAGTACCTTGTTACTTTGGAAATCCTCCTGGCTTTTGACCTTGATCAACCTTGAGGTGTCTGGCCAATCGGCAAACTTTTCCCGAAACAGTATCGTCTCCATATTCTGGTTTACTTTACCGAATAATGCCCAGTCTGGTCGTGAGTCACTTGCCATAGGCAAGCCACCATCTTCCTCAGCTAAAACAAAAGTAGTTCAATTTTGAAGTAGTACAATTTTGAGATGAGGTTCAATAATGACATAGCTTTAGTTAAGGCTCTTTTTCAATCCAGAAGTATTGATATCTTTCTTATTTGTCCATGAAAACATATGTTGTGGGTACTCATTAGAAGCGCCTCACTTGTACTCATTAGAAGTGCCTCACCAAGGCACTTCTAATGAGTACCCACAATATATGTTTTTGTGGATAAATAAGAAAAATACTGATCTGATACCCATTCTTATCTAGACCTTTGTAATGAGTTTTGGTTTTCTCTCTCACTGTGTATGTGTGTGTGTGTGTGTGTGTGTGTGTGTGTGTGTGTGTGTGTGTGTGTGTGTGTGTGTGTGTGTGTGTGTGTGTGTGTGTGTGTGTGTGTGTGTGTGTGTGTGTGTGTGTTTAATCATATCTCAAGATCTGACAGGTATCTCAATGCTTATTTACTTATCAGGGCCATATTATCATTATTTCATTAATTTTATTGTCTAAATAAAAGAAACAAATCTTCATTGTCTGACAACGAAAAACAAAAAAAACCAACAAGAAAACAGCAAATACACCAAAACCTTTTTATAACACTATTGCTGGGATCCAAAGCAAAAACTGTTAGCAAACAACCATGTTGTATATAATCTATGCATTTTTATGTGGATACAATACTTTTAGTGTCCATTTTTAAACCATCTTACATCGAAAACCATCCTTAATAAAAACATGAAACAACAAGCAAATTCCATGGAGAATTTATGTCCCCCCCCTTATTTTTATTTGAGGTGTTAAAAATGGTAAAGTTAACCAGAGGACCATTGGTCCTGTATCAATTACATAAGTATTGAAGCAGGAAACTAGTGATAAAAAATAATTTCAAGATTCTGAAAAAACCACATGCATATCTTCAGACCATCCTTAAAGCACCTGTAAAGTTTCAAAGGATCGGCTTAGGATGGATATTTTGTTTATAGACGCTCAACCCTAAAAGGGCATATAGCGTCTAATAAGTTTTATGTTATATGATGATTTTATTTAATGAGAAATTTAAAAATATCTAGGATTGGTGTGTTTATTTTAAAGAGATAAAGTATCAATGATTTTAAGTTATTAAAAATACTGATCATATTTTATTAAAAAGTCTGATCTCTTTAAGAAAGTCGAGTATTTTCTGAGTTGGCATATCAAAAAGTTCCTTTATAGTTTTTATATTAAAATACTTTGTGCGAATGTGATTAAATTCAGCACAAGTGATAAGAAAATGTTTGACTGTGAAAGGTTCATTACAAGGAATGCAGAATGGAGCTTGTTCATTGTTTAAAATATAAGAATGAGTAATTCTAGTGTGTCCAAGTCTACATCTCGTGATTTTTGTTTGTTCTTTTCTGCTGAGATTAGAGAATGTGCATTTGCTGTTAAAATTTGGTTTGATTTCATTTAATTTATTATAAGTTTGTGTTTCCCAAACAGACTGACATTTGTTGTTGATGTATTGACAGACGTTTGATTTAAAGTCGGAGTGAGGAATTTTGAAATTGGTTATTACTAAGGATAATGCAGATTTGGCTTCTGAATCTGCTAATTCATTTCCACGAATATTAACGTGGCTGGGAAGCCAACAAAATACAATTTCTTTTGAAGCGGAAAGATAATAATATTTTTTAAGAATTTGCTGAATTAATGGGTTTCTATGGTGTAAATCTTTAAGAGATTTTAATACAGAAAGAGAATCTGAATAAATGATAAACTGTTTTTCAGACTGATCTCTGATATGGTAAAGTGCAATATCAATTGCCTTGGCTTCGGCGGTAAAAATGGAGCTATTATCAGGTAATCTGATACTGTCAGTAAAATTTGGACTAATAACAGAACAAGCAACTTTCTCATCTTGTTTCGAACCATCTGTATAAATTGACAGGTAATGTTTATAATTTGATTTGATTTCTAAAAATTCATTCTTAAAAATATGCGACTCGACTTCTGTTTTTTTATTTTTATGAAGGTCTAAAATAATCTTTGGAGGGTTTAACGTCCATGGCTCTTTTGATGGAAAAGAAAAATGCTGAACATTTTTAATATTGATATTGGCCTCTTCAAGTAACGGTTGTATTCTCAGGCCAAGGGGTTTAATAGCCGTTGGTTTGTTGTTGTAAAATCTTTCATATTTAGGATTAAAAACACAATCATAGGCTGAATTACGTGGATTGGCGGCTAATTTAGTAACATATTGAAGAGACAATTTCTCTCTTCTTATATACAATGATGGTTCATTTGATTCAGCGTATAAACTTTCGACGGGGGAAGTACGAAAAGCCCCTAGAGCCAGACGTAAACCTTGGTGATGAATAGTATCCAAAGATTTCAAATAAGATTTTCTAGCGGATCCATAAACTATGGATCCATAATCCAATTTAGATCTAATTAAAGATCTATAGAGATTTAAAAGAACAGTACGATCTCCTCCCGGATCAGCTTAGAACTGTGGTACCAGTTACGGGTTCAAGGTACCTACTCCCTATACGCTTCTGTAGTATTAGAACTCAAAAAATGTCTAAGTTAAAAATGCAGAAAAAGTGGTAAAAAATTATTTCAGGATTCTGAAAAAACCACATGCATATCTTCAGGCCATCCTAAAAGCCTTTGTAAAGTTTCAAAAGGATCGGACAAAAACTGTGGGAGGAGTTAAGGGGACAAGGTACCTGCACCCTATACACTTCTGTAATATTAGAACTCAAAAAATGTCTGTTAAAAATGCGAAAAAAGTAATAAAAAAATATTTCAGGATTCTGAAAAATCCACCTGCATATTTTCAGGCCATCCTAAAAGCCCAAGTAAAGTTTCAAAAGGATCGGTCAAAAATTGTGGGAGGAGTTAAGGGGACAAGCTACCTACTCCCTATAGACTTCTGTAATATTAGAACTAAAAAAATGTCTAAGTTCAAAACGTGTAAAAAGTAATAAAAAATAATTTCAGGATTCTGAAAAAACCACATGCATATCTTCAGACCATCCTTAAAGCACCTGTAAAGTTTCAAAAGAATTGGACAAAAACTGTGGGAGGAGTTAAGGGGACAAAGTACCTACTAAAAACTCGGAACTACGCACCACGCACCACGCGCCACGCACCACAGAAAACCAAAAACAGTGTCCCTCCACTTTTCTTCGAAAAGGCGGGGGACAAAAAAAAACCCTCCACGATCAAGTGATGGTCAAATAACTGTCAAAAATTGACGAAATTTGCCCATTAGCAATCCAAAACAGATCTCCATAATATCAATGCATATAGCAAGTTTGGTGAAAATCCACTGATACTCAAGTTATCATCCGGAAATGAAAATAAGGATGTGTGGTAGGCAGATAACCCTGTCAAAAATTAATGAAATTTGCACATTAACAATTCTGAATGACTCACCCGATAGCCATGTGAATGCAAAATTTAAATAAAATCCATCAAAAACTATTCAAGTTAGAGAGTGGAAACCAAGCACTGACTGACTGACAGAAGGATGGTTGGACAGACAGTTCTCAAACACTCACTCACGCATACTACCCCACCACTATCATGTGGTGAGGTATAAAACGATTGCAGTGTAAAGAGTTACAAAACACTGAGCTTTAGCTTGAGTTGGAGTTTTACTGCCCAGTCTACTATGGTCATGTTGAGCCTGCCGGTTAACCTACTTCCCAGGGATCTTCAGTCAGACACACTATGTAGCCTGCACTGTATAAATACAGTGAACCCTCATTACAACAACAGCAGTTGTTCCCAAAGACCTTGCTATTAAAATGAATTTGCTTTTGTATAGAATACTTAATGAGCAGGGCCCAGTTATTCAAAGCATCATTAGCTTAACGAGCTGGTTAGTGGTCGAAATTTTAACTGTTCTAGTAAGTACAATATCTAATTCAAAGGTATTTTTGCTGAAAAAATGTGAGTAGCTATTGCAAATGCAAAAGCTACACACATTTTTTCAGCAAAAAAATTAGTTTATATGCCATATTTAATAATCAAAGTTTTAACAATATGTTAACTAACGACATTGTTAGTTTTGAACAGCTGGACCCAGATTGATATGTAAGAAAAGGTCTTCTTTTGTTTTTATTTCCTCATAGAACATGTTTTGGATATTTGTTAGAATCGCCTCACTGAGGCAATTTTAACAAATATCCAACACATATCTTTCTTTAAAATATTAAATACAATATTCTTGCATGATTTGTGACTGTTACCTCTTAAGCGAAGGTTTCGTGACAATCAAATTGTCATTATAACGAATTTTGTCGTTGTATCGAGTGTCAGTATAAAGTGGGTTGTCTGTACTTACTTTTTAACGGACAGAGCGGATTTACATCACAGGAGCTATAATCATAGCCTTTCTCCCAGAGCTGTTCGGCAAGTTTTAAACCAATCTTCCGTTGAGCTGGTGTGACAGTTTTTCCCTGCCATATATATAGCTCACTTCCGAAATCAAACACAAACACCTGAAATAACAAGAACATTTTTACCTGCTCAGGCATGAGTAAACCATAAACCAGGGCCCAGTTGTTCAAAGCGTCGTTAGCTTAACGAGCTCGTTAAGGGTCATTTCGTTAACTGTTTTAGCGGATTCAATTTACAATATTCTGAAATTTTTTGCTGAAAAAATGTGAGTAGCTTTTGCACTGCAAAAGCTACTCACATTTTTTCAGCAAAAAATTTCAGCATATTTGCGTATCACTCAATATAAATTTTAAGGAATCGTTAACTTACGACATCGATAGTTTTGAACAACTGGGCCTAGACATACACAAAATTTTGCTAGAAAATCTGTTATATTGTTCATGCAGTTCCTAGTTTAAATTATGTGGCTTCAAAATCATTGAAAGTCTATGAAATAATTGGTGAAGGGGTGTGGGGTGAGTCCACTCTAGATGTGAGTGGTGAGTGGGGTTGAGTGGGAGGGGGTGGGGGGATGGGAGGAAGGGGAATAGATATGTAAAGAAATTTTCTCTATGTGTCCACTTAATCAGCAGTCATGTGTGCTTTTTTATATGCAAGTTTAGATTACACATAAAGCATTTGCAGGTTTCATACATGTATATGCTGATGTCATTTCTGCCAAGTTGATTTCGGTTGAAAAATATATTATACAAAGTTATGACCAAAGGCTAATGTAAAAGGCTAAATCTAATATGTTTCTCCTATTCTTTCCTCGGCAGTTAGGAGAAGCAGTCCTTTCAAATTATGATAAACTGCCAAATCCCTAAATATACCAAACGGTAATTGCTCTAAAATTTCAAACACTTTATTCCATATCATACTGTTTTTGCCTAAATTTCGTTTCTCATGCAGTAGTTTCTTAAAAATACTTTGTGGAATGGCAAACAGTGTAGACTCTGATCAGACTGCTCCTTCAGGAGCAGTCTGATCTGGGTCTGCACTTGTTTGCAAATGCCATTTTTTCAGAAACTAACATACAAAATTTTAGGACAGTTACTGTAGATTCCAATAAATATTGCTGAAGATATGTTCAGCAAACAGAAGATCCAGATAAAACTGCTCCTAAAAGACTGTTTCATGCAGCAGAATAAGGGTAAGCTATTTTTAGTAGTGTACCTGATCTGGTTTTAACATCTCAACCTTTGGCTGGTTCCCCCAATACTCCTCCATGGGTACCAGCTTATTTTTCTCCAGCCTGTAGACCATGTTTGTTTCTACAATGTGATTTTCATACAGTTCGTCTTCTTCCTGGGGACCACAGTCTGAAAAAACAACAACACAAAAATATATTTACTGTAAGTATTCAAAAAGACAGTTATTCTAAGTAATTTGGAAGAGCAAATAGTGTAGATCCTAATCAGATGCCGCATTTTGTGGCATCTGATTGGGATCTACATTGTTTTCCACCCATCTAGCAGTTTGACTTGGAGTTTTATGGCCCAGCCTACACTGTTATGGTCATGTAGAGCCAGTCAGTTTACCTACTCACATTTTTCCTGGGCAATATTAATCCTCTAAACAGTTAACCAGTACTTCGTGCACATACATTCACCAGTACCTGATAACTGCCCTTCTTGAATCAGCAGAAGCGGGAAAGGAACTTAGAAATGATTTCATGATGCAGGTTGATTTTTTGGCTCCTGTCCCCTAATCCAGGTCAATGCTGGTTATATTTGTCAGACTAATTTCCATTTATGGGGCTTCATTAACTGGACAATTTCAGTAGATGACATACAGACTATATTTTTCCAAGAAAATAGGCTTGATATTTTATGCAAATTGTCTCTTATTGAATTTTTTACCTACTATGCTAAGCCCTAATCTTAACCCTTGTCATGCTGAATAAATTAAGATGCCACACCCACTTCCAATTTCAAACCAATCAGATTACTTGATCCAGGTTTTTGATAGAAATTCACATATTTAATGACAAACAGTGCAGATCCAGATCAGTTGGCTTCTTCAGAAGCCAAATGATCTGGATCTACACTGTTTGCTAAGACAGGGCATGTCGTGTTGAGCAAGAGAAGGGTTAGATAGATACTTACTCATATAGTCTGTGAGTCCACCAATCAAACTGAAGAACTGTTTGCCAGCTCCCATAAGCCCCTTCTTTTCCTCTACAGTTGAGACAGCAAGGGCCTGTTTACAACCAAGGTCACGCTTCTGTTTGATGAAGTCTGCAACATCTGCTGCCTGTAACAGAAAGCTGGTAATGAATGCATGTTTTTTTGTTGCCGTTTTGGAGCGTTTTTGGGCAGGGTGGGGAATATGTTTTGTTGTTTTGTTGTTTTTTTTCTGTTTTATTTGATTTTTTTTTTTTTTACTTCATTATGAAAACACGCCTATTCAAATGTACTGAAAATTTTACAACCAAAACAGGAAAATTTTCAGATAAAATTTTTTTAAATTTATCATATTTCAGCTCAAAACATAGATTGTGGTTACTTGTCAGAACAGCCTCACTGAGGGAAATAACTCTGAAATGAAAATATTTGTCTCCCTTTTTGTTTGTTTTTTGTTTGTGTTGAGGTTTTACCGCCCAGTCAACCCAATGGGTCATGTCGAGCGCAGTCAGTTTACCTAACTACATGTTTACTGGGCAGGCTTAATCCTGTAAGGGTTAACCAGTATTGTGCACATTCTTTCGCCAGAAACTGACAACTGCCCTGCCTGAATCAGCAGAAGGGAGAGAATGACCGTAGAAAATATTTCATGATCAATCTCCACGAAAGAATGTTGCCGACCTCGACGGGGGTTGAACCCGCGACCTCCTGGTCTCCAGTTGAACAGCGCATCCAACTGAGCCACCGAAGCCCGTCTCCCTTTTCATTGAGAGCAAATTCTTTCTGCTCTCCACTTTTTAAAGGTTTAAAAGACACTGCTTCCTTTTACAAAACTGCACTAAATTCTCTCAGTTAATATATATTGAGAAATTTAGAAATACAAACCTTTGCTTTTTCGATGACATTGCAATAATCACCTATCCACTGTACAATTTTATCAGCAGTGACGGCAACAAAACAATCTCCACTATTTAATGATGATGCTGTGGGTTCTACTAATCTACATTGCACTTTCCTTCGGCCTGAAAATAAATCAGAGATATTATATACCTAGCAGTGACGTATAGGGACTTCTCAACTTGTAACTTTCAATAATTCTCAGTGTGATGATATAATATCAGTAATAACTAGTGATTTATTTCACAGTGTTAGTACTGTTTTTATAGACTGCTTCCTGCATTATTGTATTTCATCTTGACGCCGTCAGCTGCCAAAAGGAACATAAACCTGACCAAATGATTTTCTTTATAAAAGCATATGTTGTGGCAAATGAGTAACCACAATATATGCTTTTATAAAGTAGGTAAAAATATATTAACTGTAATCTGAAGACTACGTAAGTGCTTGATTGTGTGCTTATAAGGGTATGTGTGGTAATTAGGTCAAATATGGTACGTTGTGGGTACTAATTAGAAGCACTTCACAGAGTACTTTTATTGAATACCCAAAATGTATATTTTTGTGGAGAAATGAAAAAAAACTGTCAATATTTTTGGTTTAACTCTTACCTTTAATGTGTATGAGCATGAGAGGTAGGTATGGATCATGTCTTGTGTTGCCTGTCTTAGAGGCTACGCCATTAGCCTCAGTTTTGCGTAGTTCTATCTTTGAGAAGTTTTCCTTGCTAGCCAGACCTGCAAGAGCTTCAATGGCGAAACCTGATCCCTGAGCAACTGAAGAAAAAAAATGGTTTATTTCATAAACTGTGTAAATTTAGACATCTTAAAAGTGTCAATAATTAATATCATGTCAGTCATCCGATAAATTGCATCAGATTACATCCTTTTCAGCAGACCATATCAAAGATTCTCTCTTTCTTTTTTTTTTTTTTTTTTTTTTTTTTTTTGATTTGGGTTTTATGGCAATTTCAAGAAAATTTCACTTATATCGGGCCGATCCTTCATCTAAAGGTCAGCAGAAACCTGAGAACCTGGGGAAAAACCACCTGACCATCCGTAAGCAGAATTTGGCTTTCCCACATGTGACCCGAGCGATGCTCGAACCACAGCAGTGAGAAACCTAATGGATTAAGAGTCAACTCTCCTATCCACTAGGCTACGGGGGCCTGCACCATATCAAAGATCTTTGATGATAATTCTGGGATAAGTTTCTCAAGTTCTCCATAAAAACGTATGTTGTAGGTACTCATTTGAAGCACCTCAGCGAGGTGCTTCTGAGGAGTACCCACAACATACATTTTTTTTATGGAGAAATTATCCAAGACTTATCACCATTTCCTCCTTAACCTTATCCTGCTGTTCACGACAACCCCTACCTTTGCAAACAGTGCAGATCCAGATCAGATGGCTTCTGAAGAAGCCATCTGATCAGGATCTACACTGTTTGTCATTCAGTTTGTGAATTTGAACGAAAACATTATATGATGTACTCTGATTGGCTGATAGTCAGAAATGGGTGTGGCTAATTAAATTGTTCAGCAGGATAAGGGTTAATAGGTCCTCTGCATATATATGTATTGTGAGCATTCTTTATGATTCTTCAACAGATTAATACTAGTATATTAGTAAAAGAGTTCTTTATGAAAGTGGTGCAGGGGATACTTCTCCATGTAGGAGAGGAAACTTTTGACATTTCCCCACTATTTACTGTATGATCCAAGACCCAGCAATTCCTATATATATGGTGTGACAGCAAAAAATATGATCATCCTGTGTATCTCAGAGAAATTGTTAAGGAGTATTTTTTGGTGATAATTCTGGGATATTTTTTCTTATTTCTGCATAAAAACATATGTTGTGGGTACTCATTTGAAGCACCTCACCGAGGTGCTTCTAATGAGTACCCACAACATATGTTTTGATGGAGAACTGGAGAAAATTATCCCATAATTATCACCAAATACTCCTCCTAAACTATTGCACAGTCTGATCAGTGTCTATATTTTGCATTCTATGGATAGCTTTGGATAGCACAGAGAAAGCAAGAAAGGGATAGAAGAGCTAGTAGATGTAAAGAAAGGGAGAAATACAAAAGGATGAGAGAAAAAAGCAAATGATAGAGCAGAAAAAGAAATATTTACATAATTCATCCCCCACCCCACCCCCACCCCCACCCCACTACCTACTTGAAGTACAGTAGGCTCTTACCACCACCTTACTTATCTTCTACTTACCATCTACTTATTTAATCACATAGATAATAAACCTTACTTTTGTCACATCGAGAATAAACCTTACTTTTGTCACACAGAGAATAAACCTTACTTTTGTCACATCGAGAATAAACCTTTCTTTTGTCATACAGAGAATAAACCTCACTTTTGTCATGTAGAGAAATCTTACTTTTGTCACATACAGAATAAATCTTACTTTTGTCACTTAGAGAATAAACCTTACTATTGTAACCTATAGAATAAACCTTACTTTTGTCACACAGAAAATAAACCTTACTTTTGTCATGTAGAGAATAAACCTTACTTATGTCAGAAGAGAATAAACTTACTTTTGTCATACAGAGAATAAACCTTTTTGTTGTCACCTAGAGAATAATTTGTTTGTGTTGAGGTTTTACAGCCCAGTCAACCCAATGGAGTCATGTTGAGCGCGGTCAGTTTACCTAACCACATGTTTACTGGGCAGGCTTAGTCCTCTAAGCGGTTAACCAGTATTGTGCACATTCTTTCGCCAGAAACTGACAACTGCCCTTCTTGAATCAGCGGAAGGGAGAGAATGACCGTAGAAAATATTTCATGATCAATCTCCACGAAAGAATGTTGCCGACCTCGGCGGGGGTTGAACCCGTGACTTCCTGGTCTCCAGTCGGTCGGCGCATCCAACTGAGCCACCGAGGCCGGCTACCTAGAGAATAATCCTTACTGTTGTCACCTAGAGAATAAATCTTACTTTTGGCAGTTTGAATTCGTCTAAGCTCTTTGTCTGCCACTCCTGTGATGACCTCTGTGTATTCTGACCTGACTTCTAGGCAAGCTGACATGGTCTTCAGTGGATTACGACTAGTTGCAGTATGACGACGCTTCGGTCGAATTTTCCTCGTTGAACTAAGTCTGAAATAAGATTATAAAGATACTTGTGAAGTCTCGAAGTCACAAAAAAAAAGTAAAAGAAAGATACTGTGGTACTAAGAAATTACAAAAAAAAAAAAAAAAAAAAAAAATTAGATTTTTTTTTTTTTTTTTTTATTTAAAAAAAACATAAAAAAAAATCAAAGTACTGAGAGCACTGTTGAGTCGACTGTTTCTGAGTGTAGGCTGGAAAAATGGTCCTGAACTGTTACTTAAGACTGTTTCATTTTAACCCTTAACTTCTTGTAATTTAAGCAAACAGTGCAGACCCTGATCAGATGCCCCATTCTGCAGCATCTGATCTGGATCTGGACTGTCTGCTAATGTCCCAAATGTCCCAGTCCAGGTTTTACAGATAACCTCTATCGACAGCTCTCCGACGTTACAGTGACAAAAAACCAGTCCAGGTTTTACAGATAACCTCTATTGACAGCTCTCCGACGTTACAGTGACAAAAAAAGCGCAGGTATAAATAACTATTACCTGGATTTCATCTAACCCACAGTTTGATTACATTGGTCAATGATAATCATGTGGACAACTACCTTAAGGAAATTTTGGCCTTTGTATACTATGGCTCGGTTGTAAACAATCAACCTAAAAAGGTTAAAGAGAAAATTTTACTGAAATGTCAAGTAAATTCTGAGAAGAAAGGGTCCTTTGAAAGCAGACTAAAGAAAACAAAAATAGAATACTGTTTTATCAAATGTATTCACGAACAGTAATGCAATATGGAATATTGCTCACATCTCCTAGCACCAGCTTGAGTGATGTCCTTTAAGGAAGCATGCTGAAGATCTTTAACCCTTAAAGTGCCAAGAAAAACTGCATCTGAAAATGTTGTCTGTTTATGTCGTCTGCTGAATATTCTTGCAGACTTTTCAAACCTATTTTTGCATACAGGCAAACAGTGTGGACCCTGATCAGACTGCTCCTAAAGGAGCAGTCTGATCTGGGTCCACACTGTTTGCAAAAATGACTTTTAAAATCACAAGCAGATGATAAAGCAGACGACAATAGTTGTGACTGGCGCTTAAGGGTTAACCCTTAAAGCGCCAATCACAACTGCAGCAGAAGACCATTTTTTTTTATTTATTTATTTATTTTTTTTTTTATTTTTTTTTTTTTTCAGAGAAAACAATGCTTGACATTTCATGTGAATCATCTACTTGGCAGATGATTCACATGAAATGTCAAGACTTGTTTCCTCTGAAAAATAAAAAAAAATTTTGAATGTCGTCTGCTACAAATTTTGCTTGGCGTTTTTAAGGGTTAAATACATTTGACTCTCGTTATCTCGAAGTCCAAGGGACTCTCTGAAATACTTTCCGAGATATCCACACCTCAACATATCAGATTTGCAGAATTGAGGAAAAAATAAAAAGAACAATTACATTTCACAAATAAATATATTTTTACTCCTGAAGTTAGAGATATATAGAAAATATTGTGGAAAAGAGGAAAAATTGCTCATTAGGCGCAATTTCTCCTCTTTCCCACAATACTTTGTTATCTACTGTTAGATTTCGGAATTTTCCATATTAAAACAGGGACCATATTTTCACTTTGAGATAAGTGAGTATTCCAGATAACCAAAGTTGAGATAACAAGAGTCAACTGTAAATACATCTCCCTACCCATCCCCAACAGAAATTCATGGTGAAACTTGATTTTTTGTCGACATGACCTACAGCCAAAATGATTACATTATAGTTTCAGCTCATGCCAACCAAAACACTATACTGAACTTTCATGAACTTACATATCATTTGCACTAAGAAACAATTCATTGAAGTCATCGACATCAAAGTTCAACCCCGATTCCGATATGATACTGTCTCGGGATGTCTGAAAAAACTCTTCTATTTCTTGATCTATTTTTGGAACTTCAACGCTGACTGGTCCTTTCTTCTCATCCTCGTCAATAGACTTGATGGTTGCTAGGCTCGTGGGTTTACTTTGACCTTAAAAATAATGTTTATCTGTTAGCTGTATGTTGCTATGATGTAAAACCCTGGCCTTCACAGGGAAAAAAAGAAAAAGCGGCATTGGGGACAAGTCCCACTTTCAAGGGAAAATAAGAGAAAAATCACAGAAAACAGGGTTTGGCATTTTATTAATAATTACCACTTAAGGATTTAATTCACATGAAATGGCAATTAATCCCTTAGAAAAACTAGAAATGTGTCCAAAGAACACAGATTCCCTAGCCCGAAAAACTTAAAATGCAAATTGCTAACACCTGAAAAACTTAAACACAAATTGCTAAAGCCATCTCAGACTGGAACAGGGATGGACGGCCAGACAGGGGTAACACTTGCCCTTTCCACCATTCTTTGAATGGGGGGGCGCATAAAAATGATTACTTTGTATTAGGAAAACAAAAATCTCTCTGATTAGCAAAAGCAGGATAATAACACCCAAAGTTCAAGTAACCAACCATGACAATCTACATATATTACCAGATTTACCACATGTATTCGGACAGACAGGCTCAAGGCAAACAGTGTAGACCCAGATGAGATGCCGCAGAATGCAGCATCTCATCAGGGTCTTCACTGTTTGCCACTCATCCAGCAATTTTTAGACAAAATATCAGGTAGTAAAATGTACTTGTTCAAATTTTAGAACAAGTATGGTTAGGAGTTGTGGTGTCCGAATACTTAGGGTAAATACAGTACTAAAACCAAATCATTTGTAAACTTTAGCATAATGATTTGGTAACTGATAACCTCCATGGGAGATCACTCCGCCAGACAGTATTTAGCTCCCTTCTTAATATCAGGACCACTCTTGAAGGGAACAAATTCTGTCTTTCAAGAGCAGCCTACTTTGAAAATCATTTAGAGTAAATAGGTACTACCTGTAAAGATGAAGGAACAGCTCTTTCACGTGAAATGCAAGCCTATCAGACATTTCCGAAATTGTTCTGTGAACGACATATCCTTATGAATATTAATGTAGTCAAAAGGATAGGTTAAGTCAGTCAATGTGCTGAGATGAGGTTTAACAGCCCAGCCAATAGTATTTCAGTCGCACTGAGATGATGTCTCTGAATTTGTGAGATTCTTACCAAATCTGAGATGAATCTTTAATTAAAATCCTGCCTATCAGCTCCATGGCTCTTGATGCTTTTTTTTTTCAAACAAAAAGTATTGATATTTTTCTGATTTCTCCATGAATACATATGTTGTGGGTACTCATTAGAAGCACCTCAAGGGGAGCTTCTAATGAGTAACCACAATATATTTTTGCATGGAGAAATAAGAAAAATATACAACTGATACCCACTCTTATCTAGACCTTTGGGCTCTGCCACAGAGGCACCACACAGCACATCTATTTTAAGAGTCCAGGTGGGCCAATCAATTTGTTTGATCTACACTTATAATACTTAATATTATAAAAAAAAAAAAAAATACACCAAAAAACATACAAGCAAACTGATGTATCTACCAATAAAATTTCAAGGTATATGAGCAGAATCTTGAGCATCCGGTCAATCAGATAGGGTCTTTGCTTATTATTCTAACATCCTGCTTTGACCACAAAAATGCCCTCACTAATGGAATGGTTACTAATTATTATTATTATTTTTTTATTTTTTTTTTTTTTTTTGTTTTTGTTTGAATTGGAGTTTTACGGCTCAGTCAACACTATTAAGGTCATGTTGAGCTGGTCAGTTCACCTCATCACACTTTTCCTGGGCAGGCTTTGTCCTCTAAGCAGTTAACCAGTACTTGTGCACATTCTTTCACCAGAAACTGACAACTGCCCTTCTTGAATCAGTGGAAGGAGTAGAAAGTATTTTATGATCAATCTCCACGAAAGAATGATGCAGGACCGAGTGAGGATCAAACCCTTGTCCTCTTGATCACCAGTCAGGCGGGAATCCAACTGAGCCACCAAGGCTGGCTGACCCAAAATTATTCCTTAACTACACTGCAAAATTAAGTTGTCAGCATACACAATTCACCTCCTTTCTGCCAAATGTGGGTCATACATAAACAATAGTGCTATAGTAAACCAACACCATTCTACTAGCAAGCACACAAAAACGTGTATATATATATATATATATATATATAATGGACCATGCAAAAAAAAAATGGTGGATACTGGAACAATGAAGATGGTAACCATCCTGCACATTTGCACAGTGTTTGCTGAATAGCGCCAGAAACACAGATCAAGATTAGGCACTTCATATAGTTTTCTTATTTCTCCACAAAAACCTTGTTGTGATACTCAGATCAATTTCAGCTTTGTTATTAATTAACTTACATATCATTACAAAATTAATATTGGATTTCATTACAATTACAAATGACTACAACAATGTCACAAATTAATTAAATTACCATTAGCTTCCAAATGTAATTAATTAAACTGTGTTAATACTGAATATATTAAGATGCCACACCCACTTCAAATTTCCAGCCAATCAGATTTCTTCATCCAAATTATTGCTACAAACTCATATACTGAATAGCAAACAGTGCAAATCCAGATTCTAAGAAGCCAAATGATCTGGATCTACACTGTTTTCAAAGGCAAGGTATATCCAGGTTCAGCTGGACTGGGGTTAATATATTTTTGTATACTTCTACTCACTATCCGGGAATCAATACTTCTGAGTACCCATAATATTCGCTTTTTGTAGGAAAATAAGAAACTGTTTTTCATCTGGCTATTTCTCTTATATAAAGCTATATCAAACACATTAACCCTTAACCAATTGTATTCGGGAGACCCCTAAAAGGGTAATTGGCAAACAGTACAGACCCAGATCAGGGTATCCACTGTTTGCAAATAGGTCAATCATTTTTTTCTAGGAAGATCTAAATCACATAGCCTGACATACCTAAAAATCAAAATTAGAATCTTCCTATATATAGTATGGGAGAGTTCATTCCGTTTACAATGGGTTAAAGTGCTAATCAGAACCGCAGTAGATGCCATTTCAATTTTTTTTCAGATAAGGTTTGACATTTCATATCAACTGTCTGCTCAGCAGCTGATTCACATGAGATGCCATCTTATTTATGCTGAAAAATAATAAAAACAAGAAAAATGCCTAATGTCATTATGTTCGGGTTTTTCAATGAAGAATACGGTAACATATCACTTTGAAAAAAAGTTAACCAAAAGGTAAACCTCGGATGACGCCCGATGCCCGACACCCGCCCGGACATCGCTATTTTCAAGAACGAAATTTTTTCGTGAAAAACCTGTGAAAAAATAAAATGTCGTCTGCTACAATTCTGCTTAGCCCTTTAAGGGTTAATATATCATAGCTGCCGTTGTGCTCTGTGCTATATGGAACAATTAGGAAGTGGCTACTATTCCCAATATTGAAATAACAAACCAACATTTTAATTCAAAACACCTATCTACATGTATTATTTTTATATAACTTCCATACTTAAATCATATACAGAATATTTTAAAGTATTACAGGAATTACACCAAACACTATATTTGGAATATCTATGTTAATTATGCATGCTGGGTAATAATTTCAGCAGACGACAAATTGATGATAGATATTTTTCTTATTTTTTTCCAGACAATAGACTTCGACATTTCATGCAAATTTTCTTTAGAGACAATTTGCATGAAGTGTCAAAGCCTATTTTCTAAAAAAATAAGACATTTTTTCCCCGACAATAGGCTTTGACGTTTCATGCAAATTGTGTCTGACAATTTGCATGAAATATTAAAGCTTATTTTCTGGGGAAAAATATCATCAAATTGCCATCTGCTGAATATGCCCAGAGAGTGGTTATGGTTAAAGAGGGTGGGTGGGGTACTTACTGTCCTCTAACTCAATGGGAATATCTGTGCAAATGACTTCTTTTGGCAGTGGTATTTTAGAACTTTCTTTTGTAGGTGTCACAGGTGATGGTAGGTCAGACGTTTCACTAGTGTCCGAGTCTGAAAATCCACGCCAGGTTAAACACGTGACAAACTCACCTTTGGTGCTGTTAATTTGTTGAACTCTTTTTCTAGGCCTTCACACCCCTTTAACTCATTTCTTAAACTTCATATGAAGTTCACCTAACTTAAGTATATTATAGACCAGCTGATTTATCAAATGAAGTTAGTTCTTTTTAATTTTTTTTTGCCTCCAGTTCAGTAAAACTTTAAAGCTACATCCCCTAAATTTCCCGTAATTTAAATACCGTATTTACCAAAAATATATTTGGACACCATAATACCTTAAAAGTTGACACCTGAGCTACCTTAGAGGTGTTTTGACAATGAAAGTTACAAGAACATAATATAGACTCGAAAAAGGGAAACTGAAGAATCTGTACACTCAATATGAAATAAATCTGTTTGTGAAAATACATGAAGACATAAAATACGACTATGCCACAAAGCTTTAAAATTTTTTGCATTATAGCCCTATTTAACTGATAACATAATTATTTCCCATGACCTGAACTGGTTACAGTCGAACTTCAATGGCTCGAACATCTTTGGGACTATAGAAAATTGTTCGAGACATGGGTAGTTCGAGCCACTGAGGGTTAATCATGGTGCCAGGTCAGGAAGCAAACAGCGATAATTTAGGGATTTTTTTTTTATTTCCTTCACAATAATTGTATGTTGAGTGTACTCATTAGAATTGCCTCGATGAGGCAATTCTAATGAGTACACACAACATACAATTTTATGATAAAATTTCCCTAAATATTTGTTTTCTTCAGGTAGCAGAAGAATTTCGTTGGGACTCAAAAAATGAGTTCGAATTAGCCATGGCGAACGAGCCATTGGTGTTCAAGCTATTAAGGTTTGACTGTATATAGCCTATTTAGTTGGTCTTAGTCGTGTCAAGCCAGTCAGTTTACACACTTTCACTTTTCCTGGGCAGGCTTAGTCCTCTAATGGGTTAACCAGTACTTGTGCCATACTTTCCCCAATAACTGACACTGCTCTTCTTGAACCAGCACAATGGGGAGAATGAATGTAGAAATGATTTCCTGATCAATCTCCATGAGTTATGTGGCCGGGATTCAGACCTATGACCCTTGGATCTGTAGTCAGACACACTTGGCTCTGGCATTTCCGTTGAAAATGGAAAAATACTGTATACATATTCTAACAGACAGGCCTGAGTAAACAGTAAAGACCCAGATCAGACACCAGTTTTTCATCCAAAAATTATCAGACACATCCACTGGTAATACTCTGGACAGCCAAATTTTTTAATAAATATGGTAAAGGATTTCGGTGTCTTAATATTTTAGGTAAATACGGTACTTGTTTGTTTGGAGATATCAAATGAAGATGAAAAGTTTGGACAGTATTTAGATATTTCATTAGAGCTTTTTTTTATTAATTATTTTCAAGAATTAAGAAATAGGTCAAGGTGTCAAAAATATTTTTGAAAGCTTGACACTTGCATAGTAATTAAACAGTAAGAGAGATAGTTCAGTTATGATGCAAGATCTTAATGTTCTGCATGATGGATAAAAATTCAGCAGATGACATTTTGAAATATTTTTTATTTTTCCAAGACAATAGGCTTTGACAGTTCATGCAAATTGTCTCCTTTGGAGACAATTTGCATGAAATGTCAATGCCTGTTTTCTGGGAAAAATGAGAAAAATACTGTCAATTTGTCATCTGCTGAATTAGCCCAGAAAGTGGTGAAGGTTAAGCAAGCAGTTTATGCCCTCATTACCCGAGCAAATTAAAAGCACCAAAAGCGATCCAGTGATGAAAACAACACAGTGAATATGATGATTATGGTACAAGTCATATATCCACCGCCAGATTCATGCTTTTAAAACACTACGTAATTCAAAGCTCCACATAATTATCGGCATATTTTTTTGGGGGGTCATTTTTACAGTTTTTACACCCAAATGTATCTTGTGGGTACTCAATAGAAATGCCTTATAAATCCCAATGAGTACCCAATCCACAAGCAGTTTTGTGAGCTTGGAGCAAATTCCCCTTTTCAGAAAGGAGCAGATACAATTTTCACAGAGTTGTCTCCCTTCAAAGTGTATCATTTCCACTTAACCCTTGTCCTGCTGAATAAATTAAGAAGCCACGCCCATTTCTAATTTTCAGCCAATCAGATTACTTGATCAAGGTTGTTGTTATAGATTCACATACTGAATGGCAAACAGTGCAGATCCAGATCAGTTGGCTGCTTCACTGTTTGCACTGGCAGGGTATATCTGGGTTCAGCCGGACAAGGGTTAAAATTCTGCACACTTAATGTCAAATACATTAATTACTGGTATATTCTAAGCAGAAGGAATGAACAGTGGATATACGAATAATCTGAAAATGAATATTATTTTATTAAAGACATGTGACAGGTTAAAAGTATACAAATGAACTTTAATTTTGTAATATCAATAGTAATGAAGTTAAAAGAGAAGTTTAACCCTTAAAGCGCCAAGAAAAACTGCATCTGAAAATGTCGTCTGTTTATGTCATCTGCTGAATATTCTTGCAAACTTCTCAAAGCTATTTTTTGCATACCGGCAAACAGTGTGGACCCAGATCAGACTGCTCCTAAAGGAGCAGTCTGATCTGGGTCCACACTGTTTGCAGAAATGACTTTTAAAATCACAAGCAGAAGACAAAGCAGATGACAATTGTTGTGATTGGTGCTTTAAGGGTTAATAGTTAAAATATATAGCCAGAGCAAGTGACAAGTTGCAAGGGGTAACATATACCCCCACCAGAGGCATTAACACAAAAAGGGCCCATATGCAATATGCAAATGAGGAAGGGCTGATCTAGGGGAAGGCCTAGACCAGCTGAGCCATCTGATCTCCTCTGTCAATCTTTCTACTACTTTTTACAACCCAGTCAACACTATTAAGGCCATTTTGAGCTGGTCAGTTAACCTACTCACACGCCTTCCTGGGCAGGCTTAGTCCTCTTTAGCAGTTAAGCAGAACTTGAGCATATATATTCGTCAGTAACTGACAAATGCCCATCTTGAATGAGCATACGGGGAAGAATGACCGTAGAAATGATATCATGATCAATTTCCACAAAAAGTTATGTGGTCCAGATGAGATTTGAACTTGCTACCTCTATATCTGCAGTCAGACGTGATACCGACTGCGCTACAGAGTCCAGCCACCACAGGCTGAACTGGGCTACTGTAGCCAGCATATGGAATAAGGGCCCTTTCAATGCATAACACATCATATTATTTCAGTTTTAGAAGATGATATTGAGATAACACCATAGTTCAAGATAAGGAACTTTTTTCAACCAAAAGGTATTGATACTTTCTTATTTCTCCCTTTAAACATATGTTATGGGTACTCATTAGAAGTGCCTCGCCGAGGTGCTTCTAATGACTACCCACAATATATGTTTTCAGGGAGAAATGAGAAAAATTTTATGCAGAGACCCCCTTTTATCTATAACTATACAATACTTAAATTGAATTAATTCACCTAGCAATAAATTTCACACTTTATAGAGATTAATCGTTTTAGCAATTAAGATATTAAACATTCTTTTCAAAGTTGAGTGAAATTAGGCGTTTTCATTTTTCATTATCAATGTACTACATAATGAGACTATATATCACAAAGAGTTGTTGTTTATCCATTTATGCCATTATAACGCTGGCTATGAACTCTCTGTGCTTTAAAAACAAAGAGACAATCCAAATAGTGTGTACTCCTCAAAAAGAACTACACCAGAACATCATTATAATATTATCGCTGGGATCCAAAGCTAAACAACTGTGTTGTATCCAAACAAAAATGAATAGATTATATAGAAAAATTACCATTTATGGTGATTTTTCTATATAATCTATACATTTTATCGAAACAAAAAGTAAAGGTTATATAGTGTCATAAATGGTCATTTTTCTATATAATCTATACATTTTATCCAAACAAAAATGTATAGATTGTGTCGGGTCATTTTTCTGTATAATCTATAATTTTATTAAACTAACATGGATAGATTATATAGAAAAAAAAAAAGACCACAAATGGTCATATTATTTTTTTATATAATCTATACCAAAATACCATAAATGGTCATTTTCCTATATAATCTATACATTTTTGTCTGAATACAAGTCATCATACAAGACTTTGGGGTTCACCTTGTATCCAAAACCAGTCTTATAAAGAGGTTGTGGTGTACCTAGCAAATAAATATCTAGCTCCCAAGCATCTAAATCTTTCAACACCTGCATCCCTTTTAGAATAAACATGTAACTGTATGAAAACTGTTTACGGTAAATGTCCTAAAATTTCGTACACCAAACTGCTGACAAAAAGGTATATGCAAACAGTGCAGACCCAGATCAGACTGCTCCTACAGGAGCAGTCTGATCTGGGTCTACACTGTTTGCCATTCCACTAAGTATTTTAAGAAACAACTGCATAAAAAGCCAAATTTAGGCCAAAATAGTATGCAATAAAGTGTTCGAAACTTACCGTATATGATTTAATAGTGTTACAAGTGCCTTATTTATTTTTATTTGTTACATCAAAAATGTTTCAAAAAAATTAACAGAAAAAAAAATTAATGAGGAGACCGAAGTTTTCTTTATCTCTTGTCTTCAATGAAGCAATTTTGCAAAACTAGGATTTCCACAGCTCCAGATGAGGGTGTTTTTTTTTGTTGTTTTTTTTTTTTTTGCTTTTGTTGTTGTTGTTTTTTCAATCAAAAAGTATTCATATAATTTCTCGTTTCTCCAAGAAAACACATGTTGTGGTACTCATAAGAAGTGCCTCAGCAAGGCACTTCTTATATGTACTCACAACGTGTTTTTGTCGAGAAATGAAAAATATCTTGACTTCATCTCGGGCTTCATACCCCCCCTTATTCAAAACTATGGACTATTTCTCTATATTTTTTTTTTTTTTTTTTTTGTATCTAAATTGTTTAAAAAAATATTGAATAATTAATGATTATTGTTCAGTTTTCAGAAAAGTCACTATAAAACAAGTAAATAAAAACACTGCCAGGGCTCCTCAGATTTCTTCTGATCATAGAGCTACATGATTATTCTGTTTGATCCAAAGCATCTTATTGCCTTGTAGCATTACTCGTACCTTGCAACTAATCATACCAAACACACAAGAATGTTGATTTTTCAGTGATACCATGGTTTTAATTTTGGTACGATTCGGGGTTTTACGGCTCAGTAACAGTACTCTCAGCCCAGTAACAGTAATCACGGCCAAGTAAAAGTAATTACAGTACCAAACCATTCTGCTCTCCTACTGCTAGAAACCAACAGTATGTTCCACAGATTTTTCTCCTTTTTTATCACTAAAATTTACCCACTTTAGTCTGGCACCCCCCAAAAGAGTAATTGGCAAACAGTGCAGACCCAGATAAGAGGCTGCATAATGCGGCATCTGATCAGGAGCTCCACTGTTTGCAAACAGTTTAGCCATTTTTCTCTCTCGGAATATCTAAATCACATAGCCTGACATATCTAAAATCGAAAATGGACTCTATAAAATGTGAGGGGTGTCTGTTTAGTCTAAAATGGGTTACCGGTAATCTTTGTCTTGGTGACTATACATTACCTCTAGAAGTATCTCTTTTTGGTTTCTGTTTCAACCTTGCTACCAGAGGGCTCTCCCCAAGACCTTGACCTTGACGAAACACAAAACATCATTTGAGTTTAGCATTGTTGTTGAAATCAGTGATATGGTTTAGCTTTTTTCTCCAAATTTCGAGGGTTGAGCGCAAGACTGGCGTAAGTCAGATGGTTGTTTTTCCCCAAACTTAATCTCCTCACCATGAAGGCGTTATGAAGATTACAACATTTCTTTCTGTAAACAATGAAAATTTAGGTGCCATTGCTCGTATGAGCAATGGCACCTAAATTTGCATTGTTTACAAAGGGGTCCAAGTTGCCCCTAAATAAGGGTTTCAAAAATATGTTTGAGTTACCATAGTCTTGCGCTCAACCCTCGCAATGCAATGATGATTTTGTATTTTACACTCCTTAAAACATTATTATAGTCATATAGAGATGATGGAAGTGTGATAATGAAAGGCTCTTTGCAATGAAGTGCCATACAGTCATGAGTAGAATTCAATCTCCAGACGGATTTGAACCCGAGACCTCATGGTCCGAAGTCAGAAGGGCTATCCACTCAGCCATCCACACTCTTCTTCTCAAATGAAAAAAAACATTTTTCAAGGAAAATGGACCGGTTTCCATGCACATGCACTTTAGCCCAGAGAATAATCAATATCGAGGGGAAACTACAGCAAAAATTAATGGTTACCTGCATGTATGGATAAATTTACCCTAAAAATTTTTATAAACGGAAACCAGTCAAATCAAAACCATACTGTTCCAATCAATTTATGATTGATTGATTGTGTTGGGGTTTAACGACACGTCAACCCTTGAGGGTCATTTTGTGTCGTCTCCCAGAGAAAGGGAGAAAAGAGATAGAAGAGAGAGTAGAGGAGATGAAAGAGAGGGACAGGGAAGAACGAGGAACAGGAATGAAAGTGAAGAAACAGAAGAAATAAAAACATTCCCCCTCTACCCTTACCCACTACAAGGATAGCAGGCCTTGCCCAACTGTAAGCCAATATCAGTTGGACGCCCCGGTGATGTAAGATATACAGCACTTTCGCACCACCCGACCACCCCCACCAATCAATTTATGCAACGGCACACTGTCAAGTCAGAATAGCGTTAGAACTTGCATTTTTGCACTTTTGATGCACCAGATTTTCAAAAACGGGCCAGGACCATTAACCCTTAAAGTGCCAGTCACAACTATTGTCGTCTGCTTTGTCTTCTGTCGGTTACTTTAAAAGTCATTTCTGCAAACAGTGTGGACCAGGGCTCGAGAAAATGTCGGTTTTTCGGTTCTGAACCGATTTTCGTATTTCTGAACCGATTTTGACTAACAGAGGATGATCAAAAATCGGTCCAGTTTTTAACGATATTTTGAAAAAAATCGGTTCGAAAATTTTCGCCAAGTCGCTAAATTGTGTAAACAAACTGACCTTTTCCCACAGATAATCCAAGCGTGTATTCATAAAATACCTCGAGGGCCAGTTATTGGACCGGCTCATTATTGAAATAGGTGAATCAGATTTGTCCACACAGGCGGTTCTATTATCTTATCGCAGCGAAATTTGATCCGCTTATAAAAATTATGTAATCAAGTGAAGCGTAAGGCGACAGCATATCGGTGTTTTTGATATGTAAAGGTAATTTGCAATATGATTGAAGTGTGAAAAGCAAGTGTCAGGTAATACAGTTGGATGTGTACACCTGCTTAATCACGCATTCAAGTATGTTTTATTCTGTTGCTAATTGGTCTATCTTTAATTGCCAATTATCCGAGATCCAACGATTTCATTAAAGGCAGTTAAGGTAAAGTTTGTTTTAATTGTCTGATACAAAGAAAGGTGTTAAAATCGGTTTTGCTCATAATAGAGTACCTGTTATAGTCGAAAGTATTTAATGCTAGTTAAATCGTTTAAGGTCGCCTTTTCTAGTTTAGAAATGGCACAGCGTAGCATTTTGTCTATGTTGCAAAAGACAAACCATGATAAAAACCAGACTGGCAACCCGGTTCAGTCAGATGGCGGACTGACTAAAAGTGTAGAACAAAACCGGACTGGCAACCCGGTTCAGTCAGATGGCAGACTGACTAAAAGTGTAGAAACAAACCGGACTGGCAACCCGGATCAGTCAGATGGCGGACTGACTAAAAATGTGGAACTACACCAGACTGGCAACCCGGTTCAGTCTAAAAAAGCGATCAGTGGGGCATTCGCTAAAAATGCATTTTTGCTTATGCGTTCAGGCAATGATAAAATTGACAAAGAAAATGAGCATATCTCTGTTTCTAAAAAGAGAAAGATGAACAATAGCAGTTCCATTGAACAAACTGCTAAGAAACAAAAGATGGACGATAGCTTATCGGCAGGAAAGCATTTCCAAAAAACATGGCTCAATGAGTTTACATGGCTTGTGTATGAAAACGAGGCAATGTTTTGTTCATTATGTATTACACATAAGAACAAATCAAAGTTTTCACAATCCGGCTCCAATAATTTTCGTATTTAGACTTTGCGAGAGCACGAAAACAGTAGTGGGCATGTAAAAGTCTTTAATGAGCCTGCACACGACAAAACCTACAATAAAACTGGTGCGCCCAGCAGTTACTCAAATCCACCTGCGCACATGCGCACCCATCCTCAATGACTCTTTTTATATATCATAGGTAGATGCGACCAGCGAAGAGTCTGATCAGTTTGCGCTAATGCCTTCTGTAGGTTTTGTTATGCGCTGGCTCATAAATGTAGTGGCCAACGCAGCACAACGCGAATATAGCTTTTGATCGCCGATTGTTTCCCTTTAGTACTCTTCAGTAACTGAGTGACCCGGATATTGGGAAAATGAAAGTAGATGAAATATGGCGTGTCTGAACGGTGGGAGCAAAATTGCTGTTTATAATCGAGATACCGATGTTAATATTAATTGAACAAGTGTTGAAGCAATATTGGTATGTCAGTCGTTGTGCTAATAACGAACTAGCACCCTGTATTTTGAAACTGAAAAATAATACCGAATGGAAACAAACGACCGTTACGGAAATTACCGAAAATCGGTTCGGCAATTTCCGTTTTTGGGGCGAAAATATGCTGGACCGATTTGGATTCTTCAGTTTCTCGAGCCCTGGTGTGGACCCAGATCAGACTGCTCCTTTAGGAGCAGTCTGATCAGGATCCACACTGTTTGCCTATATGCAATATGTTAGTTTGAAAAGTTTGCAAGAAGATGCAGCAGACGACATAAGCAGACGACATTTTCAGATGCAGTTTTTTTTTGCACTTTAAGGGTTAAGAATGTGCCAATGGTGCAAAAATGCAGCCAAGATTAAATGCTGTATAATAATCATTGAATAAACCAGATCGTTCAAAACTTTACATTATAGCATTTAACCTTTGAAGCATCAATCAAAATTTGTAGCAGACATCTAAAAAAAAATTTTTTTACAACTTTTCAGAGAAAATAAGTCTTGTCATTTCATTGGAATCATCAGCTTGGCAGACGACTCACATAAAAGGCCAAGACTTGCTTTTTTTTAGAAAAAATAAAAAAAAATAAAAATACAAATTTTTGTCTGCTGCAGTTGTGATTGGTGCTTTAACCCTAGTCCTGCTAACACAGATATATCCTACCTTTGCAAACAGTGTAAATCCAGATCAGTTGGCTTCTGAAGACGTCAAATGATCTGAATCTGCACTGTTTGTCATTTGGGATTTGATCTGGATCAAGTAATCTGATTGGCTGAAAATTAGAAATGGGCATGGCATCTTAATTTATTTAGCATGACAAGGGTTAAGGAATAATTTGTCTTCAGAGAGATAAGACTTTACATTTCATATAAAACGCCTCCTGTATACAGAAATTTTACCTGATGTTGTAAGTTTATGTTCTATGGTAAATTTCTTAACATCTGTCTCTCCTACACGACCCCGCCAGCCTTCCTGCGCGGAGTCCAGGGCTGTCAATCTGTCTGCTATACTTGATGGCCTGGGGGTGTCAAAATGCTTCTTCTCCCTCATTTTCACTTGTGGAGCAGTTTTTGGAGGAGGTGTGAGAGCATCAAGGTCCACTGGTCTCGAGACTCTTTTCTTCCATTCTTCTTCCCCACTCTTCTTCAAGGCATTCAACCTAGAAGTACAAGCAATGTATGGTAAATGTCTTAAACTTTCAAACAACAATTTGTTTGTTTGTTTGTTTGATTTGGGTAAACACTTTCAACAATCTTTCAGCCTATCGCAACGGTGTCTGGATGTGGCAGGGAGCTCAATGCTCACTTTTAGAAAGCTGCCTAACTGAAATATTTCGCCCCAGACACTTTGACATGATATTTCACCAAGTCACATTATACAATGTACTGACACTGAGCTGACCAGTTCTAGCTCTACTTTCTTAATGCTGAGCGCCAAGCAAAAAAGAGCAGCTAGTACCATTTTTAAAGCCTTTGTTCAAACAACAAAGTTTCTGACAAAATGCTATATGCAAACAGTGCAGACTCAGATCAGACTGCTCCTGAATGAGCAGTCTGATCAGGGCCTACACTGTTTGCCATTCCTCTAAGCATTTTAAGAAACAACTGTATAAAAAGCAAAATTTGTCAAAAAGTATGGAATAACTCGGCCAGGGATAGAACCGCAACCTCCCAGTCACAAAGGGGACGCTATACCAATTGAGCCACTGTGCCAGTCACCTGAATTTCTCAGAGAGTACTAATTTAAGGGGCATATATGCACTTTCAGGGGAGGCAACTGTCACAATTGTTTTGCCTCCCTTCAGAAAAGGGGTCTACTCCAAAAAAATAGAATTTCCTTTTCAAGTAGAAGACCCATCTCCAGTATAGGCTATTGTGCAAGACTGCAAATTCTTTCCTTTTAGAGCAGACCCATGTCTAGAAGAGGCTTGTAGTCTGCAGGAACCCAAATCAAAAGTCACGAACTTGTCTCCCTTGTACAAAATGGCAGATAATCTACCATGTATCAAGTTCCCTTTACTCATACATGTATTTTCCATAGCTCCAGACAAGAGTAGGGACCAGGTATCGTTATTTATTATTTTTCTTATTTCTCCAAGAAAACCTATATTGTGGGTACTCATTAGAAGGGGCGCCTTCCTGCCTTCTAATAAGAAACCACAACATGTTTTTGTGGCGAAACAATAAAAATATCAGTACTTTTTGGTCAAAAAAGCCCCTTATCTGGAGCTATGATCGTCACAGATATTTCTCTCACCTGTCAGTGATGGAACCTGTCTTCTGGATTTCTGGCATCTCTGTCGCCACCTCTGCTTCCCTCTTCTCATCTGGTGTTATAGGCTGCGTCATGTGACGGCCAGCGTAGATCTTTTTTCTTCTCCCAGGTGATTCTGAACCATCTTTGTCCTGTGTTGACTCTGCCGGTTGGGTTCGATATCTGGAAACAAAAGCATTGGCCAAATAAAAGAGATAAAGATTGTAGTTTTTTTTTTTATCTTAATCCTGGTCCAGCTGAACCCAGATATGTCTGCTTTTGCTAAAAGTGTAGATCCAGATCAGATGGCTTCTGAAGAAGCCAAATGATCTAGATCAACTCTGTTTGTTATTAAGTATTGAATTTGTATCGACAACCTGGACCAAGTAATCTGATTGGCTGAAAATTAAAAGAGGGAGTGGCATCTTAATTGGCTAAATTAAACCAAAGGTGCTATAGACATTGTGCTACAAAGAAAAACAATGGGACAGAAAATAAAAAAAGATCCCCAATATCAACCATAGCTCTGAATAGGAGTATTCAAATATTTTAAAATACTTTTGTCTTACTTCTCCAGGAAAACATGTTTTGTGTACTTACTAGAAAAGCTTCACCTATGCACTTCTAATGAGTACCAATATCACAATATATTTGTTCGAAAATAAGAAAAAAAAACATCAATACTTTCTAGTTGAATTAAGTGTCTAATCTTCCATAATAACCTTAAGTATTTATTGGGACAGAGAGGTCTGAGTGAAAGGTGTCAACCCAGATCAGATGCCACATTCTGCAGCATCTGATCAGGGTCTGCAATCTTTGCCACTCGCCCAATGGCATAGCTCCAGATAAGGTTCATTTTTTTTTTCAGCCAAAAAGTAGTGATTTTTGTGGATACCCCCTTTACCTAGAACTATGCACTGGACCAAAGATTATGAAACTTTTTACATGCTCAACTCAGCTGAGCATGAAATTTTTCATGCTAATGAATCACAAATTACTATCAATTGTCAATTCTTTCTTGCTAAACATACCTGAGTATGAAAGTTTCTCTGCTAATAATTATGAAAATGCCAACTATTGTTGGCATTTTCATATTTATTAGCAGAGAAAATTTCATACTCAGCTGAGCTGAGCATGAAAAAAGTTTTATAACCTCAGCACCTGATTTTTAGATACACTCACATTAGGACTAAAGTAGACATTCAAATTTTAGGACAAGTAAAGAAAGGCATTATTATGTCAGACTACAAAGGGCAGACATGATACATGAACAGCAAAATCTGTGCAGTCTGATCTATTCAACATTAATAGTATTGTAAAGAGTTAAATGTCCAAATGTTTTGTATATCATAACTCCTTGCAGATAAGGCACTTTTTTAACCCTTAAACTGCCAATCACAACATTTGTCGTCTGCTATGTCATCTGCTTGTGATTTTAAAAGTCATTTTTGCAAACAGTGTGGACCCAGATCAGACTGCTCCTCTAGGAGCAGTCTGATCAGGTTCCACATGTTTGCCTGTATGCAAAAACAGGTTTGAAATGTTTGCAAGAATATTCAGCAGACAACATAAACAGACGACATTTTCAGATGCAGGTTTTCTTGGCATTTTAAGGGTTAAACCAAAAAATGATGATACTTATTACTACACAAAAACATATGATGTGGGCTTGGGGTGGGGGTGGGAGGGGGGGGGTAACTTAGGGGTAATTTTAGTATGGGTGTGCAAGCCAATATTTCAAAACCTACCCCATTCATATACCTGGCCTTCGAAAAAACGAACCCATTCATATACTTGATCATCCAAAATGTTGACCTATTCATATACTGCCCTTTGACGTTTTGTACCCATTTTTTGCTGGTTATTACACAAATGTCACAGTCAATTCATGTAATACCAAGAGGATAAGCAGCCTCGAAAAATCTCTGAGCGAAAAATATGTGCATATAACAGGATGTCAGAAAAATGGAGCCTTTCACACAGGAATCCAGAAAAATCAGGCCATTCATATACTTTTTGTTGAAAAAAGGGGGCCAATCATATACCTGGCAGCGCTGAAAAAGGGGGCTATTCGGCACGCACATCCGTACCATGCCATATATAGGAAGGATGTGGGTACTATGTTTTCATGGAGAAATAAGAAAATTATTTTTCTAATATCTCCCTCTTATCTGGCGCTAAAATTGGATATTGCCATAAATATGGTAATGATATTAAAAACAACAAAAGACAATATGCCAACCTGCAAAGGATCCTATGTAGCATATCCAATTAGCATATTTATATCCAGTCATATAGAGTAGCACTAAAATCTCTCAAGGTTCAATCCAGATAAAGTACTTTTTTCAGCAAAACACATTGACATTTTCTCTTATTTGTCCATGAAAAAAGTGCCTCACCGAGGCACTTCTAATGAGCACCCACAACATATGTTTTCATTAAGAATTAAGGGAAATATTTTCCTGATACATTGTACTCAAACTTATCTCAAATTGCATAATTAACCCTTGTCCTGCTGAATAAATTAGATGCCATGCCCATTTCTAATTTTCAGCCAATCAGATTACTTGATCCAGATTGTTGATAAAAATTCACATACTTAATGGCAAATAGTGCAGATCCAGATCAGTTGGCTTCTTTAGAAGCCAACTGATCTGGATCTACACTGTTTGCGAAGGCAGGACATATCCAATTTCAGCAGGACTAGGGTTAATTCAGGTCTGCAGTAGCTCTAAGAGCAAATAAAGATTTTATGATTTTCTATTGCACATTCTGATCCTTTTCTTGGCCACTGACACAAAAATTTCATGTTAAGTATAACATGCATAATGTAACAAATTTCAGACTTAAATATGTTAACAGTCGACTGGTGCAACTGTATGTCGAAGGTCAAGAGTTACAATAGGAACAGGAAGGAATCACTTTGAACTGTTTGGTTACCATATTTTCTTTACTAAATATCCTTCCGTGTAAATATTCGACTGTCTGTCTGACTTCCTGACTATGTTTCATTTGCCTACCCTACATCATAGCCTCTAGGTTGGGTTCGGTTTAATGGCCCAGTCAACACTATTAAGGTCATGTCGAGGCAGTCAGTATATCTAACCACACTTTTCCTGGCAGGCTTAGTCCTCTAAGTGGTTAACCAGTACTTGTACACATTCTTTCCCCAGAAACTAAAGACGTAAGTCCAGATAAGGCATTTTTTTCAACCAAAAGTATTGATATTTTTCTTATTTCTCCAAGACAACATGTTGTGGGTACTCATTAGAGGTGACTTGGTGATACACTGCTAATGAGTACCTACAAAATATTCTAATGAGTACCCACAACCGATCATGAGCCGATACAGATACATAGGTAAATATTATTCAAAATATTTAACAACACATTTTCCTTAGGCAGGCTTAAGTCCTCTAAGCAGTTAGCCAGCACTTGTGCCCATTCTTCCGCCAAAAACTGACAACTGCTCTTCTTGAATCAGAGGAAGGGAGAGAATGACCGTAAAAACATTTCTTGATAAATCCATGAAAGAATGTTGCTGGACCCTGCGGAGATCAACCTCCTGATCACTTGTCGGATGTGCATCCCACTGAGCCACCAAGGCCGGCTTGGATCCTTGTAAGAAGGCTGATCTGTATCTTTGCTGAGTGCACATTTAAGCAGGCATATTATTCATTTTGGATAGCTCCAGATATAGTGTTTTTGGGGTTTTTTTGTCTGAAAAGTACGGATATCTTTCTTATTTCTCCTTGAAAAGATATGTAGGTATTCTTTAGAAGCATCTAAGTGAGGATCTTTTAATGGGTACCTACAACATATTTTAACCCTTGTCCTGCTGAATAAATTAAGATGTCACACCCACTTCTAATTTTCAGCCAATCAGATTACTTAATCCGGAATGTTGCTATAAATTCATATACTTAGTGGCAAACAGTGCAAATTCAGATCAGTTGGCTTCTTCAGAAGCCAACTGATCTGGATCTATACTGTTTTCAAAGGCTGGGTATATCCGGGTTCAGCAGGACAAGGGTTAAGTGAGGTGCTTCTAATGATTACCCACTACATTTGTTTTTGTACCCACAACATTACTATGTTTTTGTGGAGAAATAAGAAAAAAAATTATGTGGATACCCCCTCTTATCTGGAAGTATGCATTGTGACTCGTGCTTATCCCATATGCTGTCTATAGCCTCTAGGCTATCCAAAGAGGGTTAAAAGAGAACCCTTGCTAAACCCAGAAGATGTACAGGCTGATCGCAGTCTTTGCTATTCACAAGTCTTATTGTTGGTTTTGTCTGCACTTTAATAGACAATATATGACTGCTAATAACATAATTTAAATTACGTTACCCAACAGACAGCAAAACTTTTGAAAAAACTGAAATGTCAACAAACCTGTCTAATTTCCTGTACTTTGGCGAAGGTTCCCAAAATTCTATTAGTGACTTCGCCGAACCCGACATACTGATCAACTCATACAATAAGCCTAGTGTTTACAAAACAAAAAACAACAAAAAAAAGAACTGATCTGTGGCTTTCTGCTATTTTTGAAAACCCTCAGTTTGTTTGTTTGTGTTGAGGTGTTACGGCCCAGTCAACTCAATGGGTCAATGTCAAGCGCGGTCAGTTTACCTAACAACACGTTTACTGGGCAGGCTTAGTCCTCTAAGCGGTTAACCAGTATTGTGCACATTCTTTCGCCAGAAACCCTCAGTACACAGTGTGGTAATTGAGTTGAATACTGTTATCAATAGCTATGCACCCCTACCCCTAAATGAGACATATTATACAGATTTATTAGAATTGAAAATCTGCAGTTTCTCTACACTGGCAGCAGCCACAGTCATGGCGACTATACCCAGCGGGCACATGACGTTTATACAACGTCGGCTCAACGTCGATGCAACGTCATGACGTTGCATCGACGATGAGGCGACGTTGTATTAACGTCATGTGCCCGCTGTGTAGTAACCTGATACTGGAATTATTTGCCCTTAAAATGCTAAGCAAAATTTTAACAGACAAAAATCAAATTCTTTTTATATTATTTTTCAGAGAAAATAAGACTTGACATTTCATGTGAATCATCTGCTAGGGCAGATGATTTGCATGAAATGTCAAGCCTTCTGTTTTTCTGAAAAATAGAAAAAAATAAAATTCACAGTATTGTCTGTTTTAATTGTGATTATGAATTTTAAAGTAAGAAAACAAAATATATATATTATTAGAATTTCCGTCACCAACTTTATATAGATTCGCGTAATATATTTGCACAGAATAATCCCTTGTAAGTTTGATTTGAACTAAATTGTCCACAAAACTTTCCAATCAAACAATCACATTAAACTAAGACTTTATTTCTTCTTCACATGAGAATTCAAATTTGAAATTTTAACAGGTAACTTGTTCATTGTTTTTCTGCCTGTTTCATGGTTTCACAAAAATGAGGTTCAGCCAGGCAACCTGGTAATTATCACTCACCTGCAAGACTAACCCAAATATCACACCATATCAATGGATTTTTATAACCTATCAAAATTACCATAATTACCCTAAATGTTTGGATAGACACAAACGAGCAAACAATGCAGACCCAGATCAGATTCCACATTCACATGACATGTAGTGAAAATTTTAGTTGGGGCCTGAAAACAGACCATGGTTCGATTTTTATAAAATGTAGGTCATGGTGACCTAGTTTCAAGAGAGATGACCTGGCCCGGTGGGGATTAAAGCAATTAATGAATTTTGATGGTGCTAGTGTGTCAGGGAGTGGAAATATGAGCTCCACCCTGAAAACCTTTGAGCTTCACCCTGAAAATCTATGAGCTTCACCCTGAAAACCTAACAATTAATGGGTCAGTTTAGCAAAAAGCAGGTCACAGTAATCTTGTTTCATGAAAGGCAGCCTGGGATGATAGGATGCATGCACCTAGAAGATGTTTGAGGATGTTCAAGTGTATGGGAGTGGAGATATCAGCCTAGCCATGAAAACCTGACTGTGGGTGTATTTTAGCAAAAGAAGGGCATCATGATCTACTTTCTTATTAGGTGACCTTGGGTGGTGAGATGCACCCAGTGACAAAGGTTGGGCATGCTTGCACCTATGGTAGTGGAGATACAAACCTGACCCTGGCTGAATGGTCTGAAAACCTGAGCATGGGTGGATTTCAGCAAAAGTAGGTCATGGCGACCTTATTTCGTGGGATGTGGTATGTATGCAGTAATTAACTTTGAAAGTGGGTGCAGGCATGTAAGAGAGTAAAGATAGTAGAATTTACAACTTAAGGCCTCACCCACTTACACACATATAAACAGATACACATACAGACAGACTGATGCACTAATAACAAACAGGTGACAATGTCTCACCCTTCACAGGGGTGGTTGGGTGAGGCAAAGGTGTCGTGTAGCTTACGTCACCTGGGCGTCCAACTGAGACTGGCTTATAGTTGGACAAGGCCTGCTATCCTTGCAGCAGGTAAGGGTAGAGGGGGAATGTTTTTATTTCTTCTATTTCTTCACTTTCATTCATTTTCCTCTCTCCCCTTCCCTCTCTTTCATCTCCTCTATCTCTTCTTTCTCTCTTCTCCCTTTCTCTGGGAGACAACACAAAATGACCCACAAGGGTTGACATGTCATTAAACCCCAACACAATCAATCTCACCCTTCACAAAAGTGCTTGACAAAACTACTAGCTTTAGTGATCTGGGAAAAATTTTCAGCAGACGACATACTGAAATATTTTTCTTATTTTTCCCAGATACAGGATTCAACATTTCATGCAAATTTGCATGGAATGTCAAATCCAGATACAGGATTCAACATTTCATACAAATTGTCTCCAGTGGAGACAATTTGCATGGAATGTCAAATCCTGTTTACTGGTAAAAATAAGAAAAACATCATCAATTTGCCATCTGTTGTAATTGCCCATATAAAAATGCAATAGCCAATCATGAAAAGTGTATATATATGGTACCTAGGTAAGTTACATCAGAGAACCTTGTGAACAAAATTCATTTTGAGATAATATCAAAAATTTCAACAGAAAACAACAAAGGCTTTGGCAGATTAGTTACGGGCCATTAGCAAGAGTTTGTCAGTTTAGGGTAGTTAAACTATGTATTTCATTTTTGACTGCTACTCATAAAAATTGTTACAGCACTTTCTGGGCTAATTCAGTAGACAAATGTAGATATTTTTTTTTTCTCTGGAAAACAGGGTTTGATATTTCATGCAAATTGTGCCCTAAGCAGAAATTTCAAGCCAAACCCTATATTCTGAAAAAAAAAAAAAAAAAAACAATAAGAAGGCTCATTTTTATCTGATTTTAGCTACACTTCACTATTTTCACCTGTTTTTATCCTTCACTATCACACTTTTTATCCCTGCACTATAATTTGCTTCTTGCTCTCTGCTACTAATAGACATTGCGCAGACTGCGAGGTTGCATGGCAGTATTTAGAGATATATAGATAGAAAAATATTTCAAAATGTCAACTGCGGAAATTTTTACACAGCAATCTCTTAAGGTTATAGATAGTATGTTTTCCCTAAAAATTGTGTGTGGCATGTTATTCAAAACCTATTTTCAGGAAAAAACAAATACTACAAATGTAAAACACTATGCACACCCCCTCCCCCCATTCTCACCCCTTTGCCCCTCCACTATATTTGTCCCTACAAAATGCCAATGTTAAAAAAAAATGTTAAACTATAATACATACCCCCCCCCCCCCACCCCTCCAACCCCAATGTCATGGGCAGATAACTCTGTCAAACATTGACAAAATTTGCCAATTAGCAATCCCAAACCAGATCTCCTTAACCCTTGTCCTGTTGAACCCAGATATACCCAGCCTTTGCAAACAGAGTAGATCCAGATCAATTGGCTTCTGAAGAAGAAGCCAATTGATCTGGATCTGTACTGTTTGCCATAGTGTAAATTTATAGCAACAATCAGGATAAAGTGATCTGACTGGCTGAAAATTAGAAGTGGGAGTGGCATCTTAATTTATTCAGCAAGACAAGGGTTAATATCAATGCATGTACCAAGTTTGGTTAAAATACCTTGACATTTACACAAGTTATCGTCCGGAAACGAAAATATGGGCAAAATTTGCCCATTAGCAATCCCAAACCAGATTGCCACAATATCAATGCACATACCAAGTTTGGTGAAAATCCATTGATGTTTATTCAAGCTGTCATCCAGAAATAAAATATGGACGGACAGATGTATGACTGACGGACCAACGGACGAATGGAGGGACACAGACACACGGACGTCAATGTGAAACCATAATACCCCACCACCATCATGTGGCGGGGTTTACTATTGATATTTACTCAAGTTATCATCCAGAAATAAAATACGGATGGACGTGCGTTCTCACGGTTGGGACATTAAGTGGCTATATGCAGTCATCAGCATAATAGACACACAGGTGGCAAAATTCTCTTAAAAGGTTATCCATGTAAGAGGAAATTTTAGCCATCTAAATGTCCTTTTTACGAAATAAATCATATTTGAACTCACAACTGACTACTTAAGTGACAAAATGTCTAAATTTCTAGCCCCTTATTGGCTCAACCGTGGGCTTGGACAGACACACGGATGTCCAACCTGAAACCATAATACCCCGCCACTATTATGTGGCGGGGTATAAAAAGGAGCATAACTCTCACAAAATGTCTTATATCTGCAACTATGGTATTCAACCTAATTACCGCACATACCACTATACGCACATATCCAAGCAATTTCTTAGTCTTCAGATTACAGCCAGTGTAGTTTTATCTACTTCTTTATAAGAGCATGTGTTGTTGGTACACATTTGAATTGCCTCGACCTGTCAAGGCAATTCAAATAAGTACCAACAACACATTTTTTTAATAAAAATATTGCATAAGCATCATTAAATATGCCCCTCATGAAGACCATTACTGATCTTTTTTTTAACCTATTGTAGTCGGGAGACCCGTAAAAAGGTAAATGGCAAACAGTGCAGACCCAGATCAGACACCGCAGAATGCGGCGTCTGATCAGGGTCTCCACTGTTTGCAAATAGTTTAGCCATTTTTCTCTAGGAATATGTAAATCTCATAGCCGGACTTACCTAAAATTCAAATTGGACTCTTCCAGTATATAGTGTGGGAGAGTCTATTCAGTCTACAATGGGTTATGTGTGCCCTTATCAGCAGGTTATATTAGTGTAACAAGCTTTTTTTCAGTAATTTTGAAAAACCTATGTGCACAGTGCAGTTATTAGATCAAATACTGTATGTAAAGTATCACACAGTTATCCCCTTTTCTAAAGTTATATATTAGAAATAATTACTTACATGATACATGAGACTGGTATTCCTGGTATATATTCCTTTCTATCGAAACAGCTCACAATTGGTGAAAATCTCATTTTTTATTGTGTAATGTCAGAGAAGAACAACAAAGTTTTGAACATTTATAGTCAATTCTAACCAGCAACTTTCCACTTCTGCTACAGAAGTTTTATTGTCACAACCACCAAAATCTCATTGTTTCATTTCTTGATCACAGAGAAGAATTATTTTGTACATGTAAATCTATGTTTTCTAAGTATAGAAAATGACTTTTAATGCGGAATATAGGAATTACTTAGACATGATTAAATTCCTGAAGTCCAGATTCTGGCTGTAACTGATCAGATGCTTAAAGAAAACCAAGATCACTTACACAGTAGGTTTCATAAAGTTATTTTAGAATTTGGGGATTTTCAGAAGTTGTGTACATGTATTGCACATGATCTATGCTACTATGCAATGCACCTCCTCAAAAAATCCAAAAATTCTAAAATAACTTTTTTTGTGGTTGATAATTGATATGTTATTGATCTTTTTTCCACTGAACATCTAGTCAGTTCTTTTCGCTATTCAATCATCATCATCATCATCATCATCATCATCATCATGGCAGCCCGAGTCTGGATTTCCCAAATCTAATCATACTGTAATTTCCAAATTCCATATTAACCCCTATAGTCCTGCTGAACCTGGATATGTCCTGTCATTGCAAACAGTGTAGATTCAGATCAGTTGGCTTCTGAAGAAGCCAACTGATCTGAATCTGCACTGTTTTTCATTTTGTATGTGAATTTGTACCAACAACCTGGATCAAGTAATCTGATAGGCTGAAAATCAGAAGTGGGTGTGGCATCTGAATTTATTCAGCAGGGCAAGAGTTAAAGGGGAACGCAATATATGTTGTAAGTATATCTTGGAGTAAAGTGCTTAACAAGCCATTTATTTTAATGCAAGAGTTTTCAAAATCGGCCTAGAAATAAGGAAGTTATGGGGGTTTGAATATATTTAAAATGGCTGTCATGGATGCCGCCATATTGTGACGTCACACAGCCCAAATTAAATATGCAAAACCAATTATAAAGGGTTTTTAAGAATAATATTGCTACATTTTTTTTTTTATAATCTTTTAATTCTAGTGACAAGCAATCATTTACCCTAAAATAAATCAACTTTATGAGAATAACTATCTTTATGAAATGAATTTTAATTTTTATGAAACCTCATTAAATATTCAAAATGGCGGCGCCCATTCCACCTATGTTAAAATATTCAATTGTCTATAACTTACTTAATTTTCCACTGATTTTGATCAAATTTGTGTCAAAATTCATTGTTTGTAAAGTTCTTTTCTTTAAAGCACAATATCTTTTAAGATTGGTTCCCCTTTAAAAGTCATATTCCATATTTAGAAAATCCAGGATTATGCCTGTTATGGTTTCATACCCTGGAACCCTCTGCACTGAAGTATATAACTGAACAACAACAATAGAAAATCCAGTGTTTTATGTATAGCCAATTCTAATATGCCATTTAAGACTGGCTCCAGTAGTCACCAGAGACTGGAGCCAGTCTAACATGCAACTTACAGTTTTCTTTGAAAAAAAATTATTTTTTTTGACACGACTGTAACAGCACACGTCATCATTATCATCAGAAATGCCTTTTTACCTTTAAAGCGTGAAGTAAAATTATAGCAGACAACATTCTTAATTTTCTTATTTTCCCTGAAAACAGGCTTTGACATTTCATGCAAATTAATGACTAGTTATTAAGAATTAAGAAAAATATTTAAACATGTGGTCTTCAGAAAACTTTACCTAGCATGTTTAGATTTAATGGGCTTCACTATAATCAACACTGTGTTTATTATTACTTCAGCCATTAGCACACTTTTTCCATCCTGTTTTTCCATTTTCGCTGTATCATCTTTCGAATCTGATACATTAAAGGTTCTTTGTGTTCATTTTATGTACTTTTATTTTGTCTGTTGTTGTTCAACCACTTTCAACCACTTTTTACATGTAATTGCAAATATGATATTGGAACTGATACAATTTTGTTTATACATTATGTTGCTTTTTTGTTTGGGACAATTTTTCTTATTTCTCCATAAAAACATGTGGTGGGTATTCATTAAAACTGCCTTGCACAGCCTTTGTTTTTAACGGAGAAAATTCAGCATAATACGTTGGCTTAAAATTATGAGTTATTAATTATTTTACATATTTATTTACTTCTTTTTTCTCCCATAGTCTTTAAAAATAAATAAATAATCATTCAAACCTTACAGCTTATCTTAACCAATTTTTAAAATTTCCAAATTTTAGAATGTTTAAACACCTGCTCTCGTACCTACAACTTAGCCACTGATGTGAACGAAGTGTGTCCAATTCTTTTAATTTAAAGATTTACCCATTCAGGGAACTTGTTAAGAAGGCACTTTTGGCGACAATTCTGAGATACTTTTTCTTATTTCTCCATAAAAACATATTTTGTGGGTACTCATTAGAAGCACCTCATGGAGACACTTCTAATGAGTACCCACAACTTATCTTTCTATAGAGAATTAGAGAAAAATATCCCAGAATTATCATCAATCACTCCTCCTTATCTAGTCCTCTGGCCATTGTCTATAAAAAATTTTTATAATTGATAAATAAGAATCAACAATGATTCGGCAATATCTGATACATCTCTTAATATTACAGATGACCAACTGATACCGTAACCACCCAATATATTTGGAGACCCTAACTCCTTATGCCCTTAAACACCTTTAAAATTATAGCAGATAACATTTTTTATGATTATTCTTGTAAGAAAGTAGGCTTGACATTTGAAATATTAAGCCTTATTTTTTAAAAAAAGAACCCAACACTTCTGAATGTCATCTGCTGCAGTTGTGATTGGTACTTTAACCCTTGTCATGCTGAATAAATTAAGAGACCATAATGCCCACTTCAAATTTTCAGCCAATCAGATTACTTGATCCAGATTGTTGTTACAAATTCAGGTACTGTTTGACAAACAGTGTAGATCCAGATCTGTTGGCTTCATCAGAAGCCAGCTGATCTTGAGCTATACTGTTTGCAAAGGCAAGGCATATCCGGGCTCAGCAGGACAAGGGTTAAGGATTAACATTTGACCAAGTCTGTTCTTTTAACCCTTGTCCTGCTGAACCCAGATATACCCTGCCTTTGCAAACAGTGTAGATCCAGATCAGTTGGCTTCTGAAGAAGCCAAGTGATCTGGATCTACACTGTTTGCCATTCAGTATGCAAATTTACATCAACAATCTGGATCAAGTAACCTGACTGGCTGAAAATTAGAAGTGGGGGTGGCATCTTAATTTATTCAGCAGGACAAGGGTAAAGCCCTGGTGATGTGGGTAAAAATAAAAGCCCTGCCCAGCCCATCCTGCATGGCAAACACCAGACCAGCATCATACTGCTTTTGAACAGTTTTGAGATCAGGGTCTGAATTGCTCTGACTGTCTGTCAAAACACTTAGGATAACCACAGCACATAAAATCATTTTTCTGATTTCTCCACCATGTTTCTAATCAAACCACTGACAGAACTGGTGGGTTGATTGTCTCTGAGTGTAGGCTGGGAAAATGGTCCTGAACAGGGACAAGACAATTTCATTTAACCCTTAATTAGCCCTTGCCTTGCTGAATAAATGAAGATGCCACGCCCACTTCTAAGTTTTAACCAATCAGATAACTTGATCTGGATTGTTGTTATAAATTTTACATCCTGAATGGCAAACAGTGCAGATCAAGATCAGTTGGCTTCTTCAGAAGCCAACTGATCTGGATCTACACTGTTTGCAAAGACAGGGTATATCCGGGTTTAGCGGGACAAGGGTTAACTTCCTGTTATTTAAACAAACAGTGCTGACCCTGATCAGACGCTGCATTCTGCACTGTTTGGGTTTGCACTGTTTGTCAATGTCCCAGTCCAGGTTTTACAGATAATCCTCTACACTGCACTCTGACGTCACAGTGACAAGAATAGCGAGGCAATAAATAACAGTTACCTGGATTTTGTACAAATACTGGTTGAATTTCTCAATGATGATCACGTAGACAACTACCTTAATCAATCAGTCGATCCATCCATCGATTGATCCATCCATCCATCCATCAAGATTGATCCATCCATCCATCCATCAATCAATCAATTAATCAATTCTGCATATTTATTTTTGGAAATTTTGGAGTTTGTATACTATGGCTCGACTGTAAACAATCAACCAAAAAAATACCCACAGCATGTTTTCTGGTGAGAAATAAGCACAATAGCAATAATTTTTGGTTAAAAATAAAAGCACCTTAACTAGAACTAAGTAATTCCTGGGAAAAAATTAAAAAAAAAAATTCAAAATGTCATCTGCTTAATTTTTCACCAAGCCTGCTAAGCATTAAATACTGTATATTCTTCACTGTATTTCTATTCAAAAAGAAAACAAAAAAAAAAAAAAAAACATACATCATAAAGCATATAAATAAAGTTTTAAGCTCACCAGAGTTTTCCGAACTTAGAAATATCATCATTAGAAAGCACTCTATATATATCCCCGATTTCCAATTGATTACTCAAAAACATCAACAAAGACAGGTGAATGACAAAGCAACCAAGATAAAAATTGCAGCTTGTAAAGGTAATTGGGCCATGTCACGTGAAAATGGATCTTCTGGTCTTAAGGGCAATAGATAAGCATTCAGGAAGGCAACTCTGTCAAATGAAAAGGGGTCGGAATTTGCTTCCCTAATCCTTGTCAAATAAATTAAGATGCCCCTCCCATTTCTAATTTTCAGCCAATCAGATTACTTGATCCAGACTGTTGATATAAATTCACATACTTAATGGCAAACAGTGCAGATTCAGAAGCCAACTGATCTGGATCTACACTGTTTGCAAAGGCAGGGTATATCTGGGTTCAGCTAATTTGGGCTAAGATCAAAACACCACCAATTTGTCATTTATTGAATTCTTGACAGTGGACAGTGGAAAGATTAGTGTAATTTAATGATTAAAGCATGCTGAGAAAAAATTACAGCAGAGGGCATTTTTAAATATTTTTCTAATTTTTTTTCTAAATATTGAGTCCTCAGGGATAAAAGAATAGGACACTTGTACACCATCTCTTAAAGAGTTGGCATACTAGAGTCTTATTATTTCTCTTAAGAAGACAATTTGCATGAACTGTGAAAGCCTATTTTTAGGAGAAAAAAAAAATATCATCAGAATTTGCCCAGAGAGTGGTTAAGGTTAAGTGACAAATGAAAAAAAAAAAAAAAAAAAAAAAAAAAAAAAACCTAAAAAAAAAAACAAAACAAAAAAAAAAAACAATATAATCTTAATCATTAAATCAAACTTGTACTTAGGATTCAAACTTGCAGATCATAATGCTATTATTATTATTATTATTCATTTATTTATTTATTTACATGTATAATTCACTTACAAATAATGATATTTATTAAAATTCATTTACAAATAATGATCATTGTGGTATCTCTAATATGTAAATATTTTTTTCTTATTTCTCCATGAAAACATTAATTTTTGTTGTGGGTACCACAACATGTGTTTTCATGGAGAAAAATAAAAATATTTTTGGTTGAAAAAAAAGCATCTTATCTCCGATCTGGAGCTATGAATGACAGTAGTTCTCCCTGAATAAACTATTAACCCTTAAAGCACCAATCACAACTGCAGCAGACGACAATTTTTTTTATTTTTTTTTATTTTTCATAGAAAACAAGTCTTGACATTTCATGTGAATCGTCTTGTTTTTTCTGAAAAATAGAAAAAAAAAATTGAATGTCATCTGCTTCAAATTTTGCTTGGTGCTTTATGGGAAAGAAATTTAAAGCACAAAGAACATCATAATCTAAAATATCCAGAAAATATCCATAAAAGAATCTTTACTTATTTAAATGTAACAGTTTAATTTCTCTATACACTTCACGTGCACTCTACTCCCAGCTGTTCAATATTGTAGTAAACAAACCCTCCTGTTCGCTATTTTATTATAAACATGATCAAGCTCATTCATTATTAAACCACTCTGGCAACAAAGCACCTTTTTGAGTATTTATGTAAATCATACCCTGCATGTGATATGATTTTTTTTTTTTAACCCTTAAAGCGCCAATCACAACAATTGTTGTCTGCTTTGTCTTCTGCTTGTGATTTTAAAAGTCATTTCTGCAAACAGTGTGGACCCAGATCAGACTGCTCCTTTAGGAGAAGTCTGATCAGGGTCCACACTGTTTGCCGGTATGCAAAAAATAGGTTTGAAAAGTTTGCAAGAATATTCAGCAGAAGACATAAACAGACGACATTTTCAGATGCAGTTTTTCTTGGCGCTTTAAGGGTTAAACCCATTTTAGTCTGAAAAATCCCCAATAGGGTAATTGTTAAACAGTGCAGACCCATATCAGATGCCGCAGAATGCAACATCTGATCAGGGTCTACACTGTTTCCATTAAATACAGGAATTTCTACAAAACAACTAACAGTCATCCTGCTATTGGAAATAGACCGGTCCAAAGGGTTGTGGTAGAAGAGTCCACTTGACGTAAATGGGTTATCATAAATATGATCAAGTTAAGTCATAACTATTCTGGCAACAAACCTCCTTTTGGAGTATTTATGGAAAGTTTACCTCTTTCTAACACAATTCAATTTTGGATATATCTTTATATATATATATATATATATATATATATATATATATATATATATATATATATATAGTTGAAAGATGGACTCAAAAAATTTTGTATCTAAATAAAATGGTCATTTTTCTATATATTCTATACATTTTTATTTGGATACAATATGGTTGTTTCACTTACATTGTTTTTTGCTTTGGATCTCAGTAAATCTTATAAGGGGGATGCATTGTATTTAAAGCCCTCACTTCTAAGATTTCTATAAGTATAAGATGGAGTATTTGATAACAATTCTGGGGGGAGGTTTCAGTTTCTCCACAGAAACACATGCTGTTGGTATGCTTTAGAAGTGCCTCATGTTGTTCTTGTGAGATTCACTTTTTATCATCATTTTCTAAAATGATTTTGTCCCTTAGAAATCCTGGCTTCATTGTTCTTTGGAGAATGTCCACCAGGATCAGTGGACTTAGAAAACGGTTTACTTTATTTCACATTTCAAAGTCAACAAACTATGCTTAAAATTACGGAAAACACATACTTCTTTGTCTTTTGTAGATAACCGATCAAATTTTCTCCCATCTTAAGTCGAAAGACATGTTTCTTCCATTTCATTAATTAGCACTTATACTTTTATCTTCAAGAAAAGTCAATAACCATTGAAGTCAGTGACATGCTGATGAAACTTTGGTAAACTTAACCATTCTTTCAAAGGTTTGTGGAAACAAAAAGGACATCATCAAAAGGTGTTCATAACCCTGTAATCTGCTAAAAACACAGAGCTTCAGTCCTCGAGTCCATAGCTCATATAAAAGGAGTATCCTTGTCTTTCCTCTAAGTGGTTTACCAGGACTTGTTCACAGTCTTTTGCCAGAAACTGACAACTGCCCTTCTTGAATCAGAAGAAGGCGGAGAATGACCACAGAAATTATTTCAGGGTCAAATTCCTTGAAACTAAAGCGACCGAGCGAGCCAGTTCATGAGTCATCATGGGAATCAATTCAAATGAATACCCATAAGATGGGTTTGATGCAAAAATAAAAAAAAAAAAAAATCTTATGAATACTCTTTTTATCTGTCTGGTACTGTCGTGAGAAAAATGAACCTAAGGAAAGGCTAAAGACTTGTAACAATGGACTACTAACACCATGGCTTTGTTTAACACTTAAAGGGCTAATCACAACTGCAGCAGACAGCATTTTGATTTTTTTTTATTTTTCTGAGAAAACAAATCTTGACTTTTCATGTGAATCGTCTGCTCGGCAGACGATTCACATGAAAAGTCGACTTGTTTTCTCTGAAAAATAAAAAAAAAAATATAAAATTTATAATGTTGTCTGCTTCAAATTTTCCTTGGTGCTTTAACGGTTAATAAGCACCAAACCCAAACATTAATTTTCTTCGTTAGCCTGGGAAAAAACTATATTTATTTCCTGTATTCATGTTTAAATCCTTCAAACTGCACCCAATATTAAAGCATGCTGTAAAGCAGCTCCTGGAAACAACCACTTATCTTTTTTATTAACTTTTAGTGCCCTCTGGTAAATTCAGCAGACGACAAACTGATTATATTTTTCTTAAATTTCCTAGAAAATAAGGTTTGATATTTCATATAAATTGCATGAAAATGCAATTCCTAATTTTCTTGGAAAAATACGAAAAATATTTTCAAAATGTCGCCTGCTGAAATTTTTACCCAGTATATGTTAAAAGTGTGCCTACAGCATACCAGTATGTTTTTTTGTTGTTGTTTTTTTTTTTTTTTTTTTTTTATTTCGGGGTGGGGGCATACTCCACTCATCTAGGGCTATGGTGAAAACCCCTTTTTATGCTTATCAATTTATTAAAACCTGTTTTATCTGTTTAACCAGTTAAATTAATCATGTGACGTGAGACAGTCTAAACAGAATACAAAAGAAAGCATTTACAATAGTTTTCACTGTTACCATGCTTAATCCTTAACACGCTAAGCAAAACTGTAGCAGCTGACAATTTAATCTCAGAGATGCTTCTAATGAGTGCTACAATATATGTTTTCATGGAGAAATAATGAATAAGAAAAATGCCTAACAGCATTATGGACAGGTTTTTCCACTGGAGAATAAAGGTAATAATATATCACTTATAAAGTTAACCAAAAGGTAACCCTTGGACGATGCCTGAAGCCAGACGCCCACCTGCCTGGACATCACTATTATAAAGGACAGACTTTTTCTGTGATAAAAATAAAATGGTCTAAAAATTGCCTTATCTAAGGCTATGCCTCTCAGTAAAAGTGACCTCCTCGAACATCCACTTTTCTGAATCCTGAAAGTGCTGTTATATTACAAATTATGACCTCTCCACAAAACTACCTCCCAATAACAACCTTTTTTATGAGTGCTTAAATGAACTGAAATTCATATCCATCCATTTTGTTCACACACAGCATATTTATCCTCATAATATGTGCTGCCACAGAAACAAAGACACACTTATAAAGTGTAATACCATATTTGACCTAATTACCCCACTGTGCGCTTAGGATTTTCAAATTTACTGGAAAAACTTGCAGTAAAATATCCACCTGATAAGAACTATAAAGGAAGATAGGAAGACGACTTCATGAGACGGTTATTTAATGGTACGTATGTGAATTTTTTTCTGATTTTCTTTATAAAAGCCTATGTTGTTGGTACTCATTTGAATTGCCTCAACTTGTTGAGGCAATTCAAATGACTACCAACAACCAATTGCTTTTATAAAGCAATAGATAAAAGTACAAAAGCTGAAATTTGAAGACTCCAAAATTGTTTGACTGTGTGCTTACAAGGGTAAATGCGGTAATTAGGTCAACTATGGTAAGCATAATGTATATTGCAATAACTGAAATATGATGATAATCCATAATCCAGATATATATATATTACTATAAATATAAGATTTTATAAACCTTAAACATGTTTACCCTAAATATTGAGACATCTTAACTCCTTACCATACTTGTCCTAAAATTTGAACAAGGCAATTTTACTTTCTGTTGAGGTGTCTAAAATAGCGATGGAGGAGTGGCAAACAGTGTAGATCCTGATCAGATGCCGCATTCTGCCGCATCTGATCTGGGTCTACACCGTTTGCTCAGGCCTGTCTGTCCCAATAGTTAGGAATATTATGGTATTCCAAAATCTGTTAAAAGTATCCATAGTTCTCAAACAATACTAAGAAATGAGTTTTCCAGTAAAAGTAAACAGTTCCTCGAAATGAAATTCGGTCACAAAAAGATACTGATTCTAGACCACAGAAAACCCATTTCCAGTAATGGCAGACATAAAATGCCAATAATAAACAATGCCAACCTCAAGTAAACAGTCATAAATACGTGTCCTTTGATCAAAGTATCATAAATGGTAAAAATAATTGGGGGTTTCTGATGAAAACACCATTAAACACTGTAATTTCCCTATATTTTGGACACCATAAATTCTTACCATATTTATCCTAAAATTTGTACAGCTCTAGTTTTTTTCAAACAAAGTGTTGATATTTAAATAGTTTTCTAAGCCAAAATTAAAATAATTTTTGTTTGTCCTTACCTAGCCAACCCATAAAAATGGTGAGATCTGAAAAAAATGTTTTTCTTGCTCTTGAAAAAAAAAAAAAAAAAAAAAAATTCTTTAACCAAAATTTTTACTTTGCCATTTGAAGAGATTTCTGTATCCTTTTATTTTAATGTTATTCTGCTGAACACTATTTTGAAGCATTTTTAAAGAACTTTGTGAGTTTTTTTTTTTTATATATTTTTCTTCATGTTTGGAATTCCCTTTCATTCACCTAAGAATAACTCTTACTGATATGGTTGGATAAGGAGAAACAATAATATTTTTAAGGTTGTCTCGTTAAAACACAATGTGGCCCAATTTCTGGACTCAGGGTTCCCATTGCATTTTGAAACTGGGGGTAAATCTGCTCTTTTTTCGTATTTTTGTACCCCCAATGTATAGCAGCATATAGGGGCTCACTTCAATTTTAGGGGTACAAGACGAATTTTGGGGGTAAAAAACCCTCTGCAGAGGGTAAATCGGAATGCTGGGACTGATGCAATATGAATGAATATATACCTATAACATATAAATATATCATATTCAACCTAATAACCGCACTGTGTGCATAGGCTTTTCAAAATTACTGGGTAAACTTGTGGTAAAATATGAATCCACCTATACAAAGGGTACACTTAAAAAAGATCAGCGAAGGACTTATCTAATGATGCTTGATATTTTTTGTGTTTTTTGTTGTTTTTTACTGACTTTCTTTATAAAAGCATATGATGTGGGTACTCATTTGAATTGCATTGACAAGTCAATGCAATTCAAATGGGTACCCACAACCAGGGCTCTGGAAATTTTGAAATCTGAATCGGTCCAGCCGATGATGATGACGTCATCAATGAGCCCATTTCCAAAAAAAAAAAATATGTATATATCACCTGTCACGAAAACTAATGACAATTGGCAGTCCTATAACTCCTTTTAAATAATACACCTCAACTCCGTTATATGACGGAAGTCCGGGTATAACGAGCATGATCAAAGCTGGCGTCATCAATAAATACAGTCAGGTATGTAAAAAGAAAGAAAAAAAAAAAAAAAACATAAAAAAAAAAGGTTTTGTTGTTATTTCCACCTCCGCAGGGTTTTCCGAAACTATTTATAAAGAACTGATTCCCCTCTTGTAGCGGGAAGACGGCGGGAAACAGGAGAGACGGAACGAAACGACTTTCATGGACCTAATTAGGTCTAATAAAAAAGGCCTGCGCCACGGGCGGTTTTGCAGTTTTCAATGTTTCAATATTTGATCAGACTGCTTAAATTTTAAGCACTGACCAATCTTGTCTAGCTCAAGTGGTGCATTACTTATTTTTACCGTGAAATCTACCTTGAATTATACTCGCGTGTTACGGCAATCAACATCAAAAAAAAAAAAAAAGAAAAAGAAAAAAAGAAGCAATCAATAATACCCAGACCAGACGCCGTTGTATGCGACATCTGATCAGGACGTACACGGTTTGGGAATTCATTTATCGAATCTGGGACCGACAAACCGTGTTGATCAAAACAAAAAAGAAGAGGAAGAAAACGGGTGCGTTCAAGTGGTGCATTCTTTTATCACTCTCAGTAAAGCGACCTTTGATCTTTTGGACACGCCGACTGCACCTGGATGTTTTGCAGTCTCAGTGTATTCACACGTGTCACACAAACGGATTAATTATCAGACTACCGTTACTGATGATTCGTGTTAATCGCTTGTTTACCGCACAAAGGTCAGTGAAGAGTTGATTTTTTCACAATGTTTGGATAATGACGTAATTAATTTGTGCTGCGGTAGGAGACGTTATTCAGTTGTCTCTCCAATATACATGTCAAATGACCGTTTAGAGCCTTTTAACTACCATAATATCGCATTTAAAAGGTGCGCAGACGTTGTCAGTTTGGGAAGACTTGACCGTTCGTGATTTTTTAGACATCATTGATTCGTGAAAATTAGTTGGTTGGGGAAAAATGGGGTTCAAGGCACAAACCTGTTGGACCGATTTATTAGCGTTTTGGGGTGTTTGAAATCGGTCCAGAATTCTTAATTTCGGTCCAGACCGGCTATTTTTCTGGTTTTCCCGAGCCCTGCCCACAACATATGCCTTTATAAAGACGTAGACAAAAAGTACACTGGCTGTAACCGGAAGACAACGGAATTGCTTGACTGTGCACTAATAGGGATATGTGCAGTAATTATGTCAAATACAATATTTTTGTAGACAAATAAGAAAAATATTTATCTGGATTCTCTTCTTATCAAAAGAGCTTGGAAGACCTTTGAGTATCTCGGTATAAATTAACCCTTGTCCTGCTGAACCCGGATATACCCTGTCTTTGCAAACAGTGTAGATCCAGATCAGTTGGCTTCTGAAGAAGCCAACTGATCTGGATCTGCACTGTTTGCCATTAAGTATGTGAATTTATAGCAACAATCTGGATCAAGTAATCTGATTGGCTGAAAATTAATAGTAGGTGTGGCATCTTAATTCATTCAGCAGGACAAAGGATTAACATTTCGAATACTGATATAATAACAAACGGTGCAAAGTAGTTGATCTGGATCTACACTGTTTGACCTACTCAGACAAGTTTGCTTGAATAATCTGGATAAACTATGGTAACAAGGAGTAAGTTTGCAATTTAAACATCTTCTTAACACTTTGCAAGCTGGATAAAAAATTCAGCAGAGGACATTTTGAACTTATTTTTCTTATTTTTCCCAGCAAACAGGCTTTGACTTTTCACGCAAATTGTTTCCTAAGAAGACAATTTGCATTAGATGTCAAGGAGAAAAGTAAGAAAAATATTTCATAACGCCGTCTGCTGAATGTTTTACCCAGCATGCTCTAGACTTAAACATCTACCTATTGTGACAAAACTGACTATTTAGTATATGAACAGGGTTTAGTCATATACCCGTTTTATGTACAATAAATAAGCCTAGATTGGTTCACGTCAGACTAATTTTACCTACACTATTTAGCTGTTTCATGAATCTATTTGTCATTTTAGTCATTGTACTTTATTGCTCATGCCTGTATCAAATTTTAAACCAACTGTTAGAATCTCTTATATATTCAACCTAATTACTGCACTGTGCACTTAGGTTTTTCAAAATTACTGGGAATATGTATCTGCTTATACTAAGAGTACACTTAAACAAAGATCAGCGAAGGACTTATCAAATGATACTCATGCGTTTTTTTTGTGTGTGTTTTTTTTTTCTGATTTTCTTTATAACTGCATATGTTGTAGGTACTCATTTGAATTGCATCAACAAGTTGATGCAATTCAAATGGGTACCCACAACAGATGCTTTTATAAAGAAGTAGATAAAAAGTACACTGGTGTAATCTGAAGACCACGGAATTGCTTGACTGTGCACTTATTGGGGCATATGTGGTTTCACCATTGAAATCAAATTTAGGGGGTAAAAATTTTCATTGAGCTTTACATCTTTTAACATAAAACGATTTCCTCCACAGTTCACACAGATTCATTTGTGAGCAGTAGCAGTACACTAGATCAGAAAGGGTTTAATCCTTAAAGCAGTGATGACAAATTTATTGCATTCTAGGTTGTTTTGTTGTTGCTGTTTTTCAGAGAAAATAAAGCTTGGTATTTCATGTGAATTGTCCCTCAGATTACTGTTCAAACCCTATACATACCAAGCTATCTGGCTGCCAGTCACATTTTCCTCTGCTTAATTAAATTAATTCTGTATCTCTAAATCCTCTCCAGGCCAGCTGAGGGACTTATTTTTCTTCTCTTTTATGCTACCAGATGCAGTCATGGAGAAATAAGAATAATATGCAGCATTTACATATTTATATATAATCTCCTTTATCACTCCCTGGGCAAAATCAGCAGATAACAAATTGATATTTTTTCCTCATTTTTCCCAGAAAATAGGATTAGACATTTCATACAAAACTGTCTCCTAAGAGACAATCTGCATGAAATGTCAAGTTCTGTTTGTATTTTTGCTTTGGAGACAATTTGCATGAAATGTTAAATCCTATTTTCCAGAAACAAAAACAAGAGGCCCATGGGCCACAACACTCACCTGAGTTAACTGCTGTAAGTTAATCAGGTCATTTACTCATCATTCCCTATTGGCCTGTCAAGTTTCAAGGCAATGGCTTAAACAGTTTTTGAGATATCTTGCTTACATGGTTAAAAGGCTGAAATTTTCAAAGGGCCATATTTAGTCCAAAAAAAAAGGGGGATGAGAGGAACATTTCTGTGAAATCATTTTGAAATCAGGCCACTAGCCAAGGAGAAGATTTCGTTCAATGTTGTTGTTTTTTTGGTTTGTTTTTTTCTATTTTTAGCTCTGGTAGCAATTTTGTTCAGCCCAGCTGAATTATTTTAGCAATTTGGTAAAGGACCATAAGAGAAACACTTCTGTGAAATTACTTTGAAATCAGGCTACTGGCCGTGGAGGAGATGTCTTTTAAATGTTTTTTCTATTTTTAGCTCTGGTCGCCATTTTGTTCAGCCAAGTGGAACCATTTTAGCAATTTTAGTAGAGGGTCATTGGAGGAACACTTCTGTGCAAATATTTTGAAATCAGGCCACTGGTCAAGGACAAGCTGTCGTTTGAAGATTTTCTATTTGTAGCTCTGGCAGCCATCTTGTCTAATGGAGTGGAACCATTGCGGCCATCTTGGAATTCCGATCAACAAAATTTTACCTTGTTTCGATCCTGTTGCTACAGAGCAAGTTTCGGCTCAAAGCAACCAAGAGATGTCGAAAACTGATTTTCAAGATGGCAGCTGTGGTGGCTATCTTGGATTTTCTATCGGCTCATTTAGCTATTTTGTGTCTACTAGGCACCCTAATGCTCATCAAGTTTCAATTTAACTGGATTATAGAGGAGACGTCCAAAATATGAAGTCTCAACATTTTTCCCAAATAAATGTATATGGCCCATACAAATGCATGGGGAAGCAAATTTGACCTTGCTGTAAAAAGGTCGAAAGTCAACATAGGACCATCATTTTAGCAATTTTGGTAGATCTCCTGTCCCCCATAATTTGTGCAAAGATTACGGCCAAGGGCTTATTTGGTTCTGGAGAAGAAGATTTTTAAAGGTTTTTACCATATATGGGCATGGCAGCCATTTTGGTCAATGGACCATGACCATTTTAGCAATCTTTCGTTCTCCTGCCCCAAGGAGGCTCCACATGAAATTTGAGCAACACTGGCCCAGAGGCTTCAGAGGAGAAGTCATTTGAAATTGTCAACATTTTTTTCCATACAAATGTACAGAGCCAATACAAATGCATATGGAAGCAAATTTGACCTTGCCGTAAAAAGATCAAATGTCAATGTACGACCATCATTTTAGCAACTTTGGTAGACCTCCCATCCCGGATGATTTGTGCAAAGATTCAGCCTGAAGGTATCCTCTGTTCTGGAGAAGATTTTTAAAGGTTTTTACCATATATGGGCGTGGCGGCCATCTTGGTCAATGAACAACTATTTTAAAAATCTTTCATTCCCCTGTCCCAAGGTCCGAGGCTCCAAATGAAATTGGAGCAACATTGGCCCAGAGGCTCCAGAGGAGAAGTCATTTGGAATTCTCAACATTTTTCCCATACAAATGCATAGGGAAGCAAACTTGATCTCGCTGTAAAAAGGTCAAATGTCAATGTACAACCATTATGTTAGCAACTTTGGTAGATCTCTGGTCCCCAATGATTTATGCAAAGATTCAGCCACAAGGCATCCTCTGTTCTGGAGAAGAAGATTTTTAAAGGTTTTACCATATTTGGGCATGGCGGCCATCTTGGTCAATGGACGGCAACTATTTTAAAATCTTTCATTCCCCTGTCCCAGGGAGGCTCCAAATAAAATTTGAGCAACATTGGCCCAGAGGCTCTAGAGGAGAAGTCATTTGAAATTCTCAACATTTTTCCCATACAAATGCATAAGGAAGCAAACTTGACCTCACCGTAAAAAGGTCAAATGTCAATGTACAATCATTATTTTAGCAATTTTGATAGATCTCCCATCCTCAATGATTTATGCAAAGATTCAGCCATAAGGCATCCTCGGTCTGGAGAAGAAGATTTTTAAAGGTTTTTACCATATATGGGCATAGCGGCCATCTTGGTCAACGGACAGCAATCATTTTAGCAATCTTTTGTTCCCCAAACCTAAGGAGGCTCCATATGAAATTTGAGCGAAATTGGCTTCACGGCTTCAGAGGAGAAGTCGTTTGAAAATGTTAATGGACGGATGGACCCACTGCCGGACGACGGACAAAAAGTGATCACTATAGCTCAGCCTGAGCATAATTTTTTCTTATTTCTCCACAAAAACATATTTAGGTAATTAGAAGTGCCTCGGATATATCCACATTCTTAAATTTTTCTTATTTCTCCACAAAAACCATATGTTATGGATTCATTAGAAGTGCCTCCCTATGCCTTGGCACTTGTAATGTATGTTTTTGTGGAGAAATATGAAAAATATCAATAATTTTCAGTTATAAAAAGTGCCTTATCTGTAGCTTGGAAACCTTTTGACTATCCTGTAGATTACTTCATATGTGGGAGGCTGCGCAAGTTCAGTACTCACAATATATGACATCCAGCATTACCAGCTCTTATCTGGAGCAATGCATTTTTAAATACATTGTACAGTGAAACCTGTGTAAGACAGCCACCTTTGAGACTGACTTTAAATAGTGATTTATGTGAAAAAAGGGTCTTTCTTATAAAGGTACATGTCATGTAATTTTGCTAGCAAAATTACATGACATGTACCTTTAAAGGACAGCCACCTTTCCATATCAGCCACTAAAGTCAATTTCAATGGTGGCTTTCTTACACAGGTTTCACTGTACCTTTATACCACCCTCTGAGCAAATTCAGCAGATGACAAATTGATAATATGAAATAGGCTTTGACATTTCAAGCAAGCTGTCTCAATTTGCATAAAAAGTCAAAACCTATTTTCTGGGAAAAAAAATAAGAAAAATATTTCAAACCTGCTGTCTGCTGAAATTTTTACCCAGCATGTTATTCCGCCAGAAAAAAAAGACTCACCTCTCAGCCTCAAGCTTTCTGTCTCTGTTAAATCTTCTCTTTGTCTTGCTAGACCTTCTAACTGGGGCATCTTTCGTTTCTAAATTTTTGTCACTTTCTGGAGTGGGGCTATGAGAAAGAATTCCATCATCACTGTCTAAATTATCCAAAGAATCATCAGACACAGCACCTAGTTCTGTAATTGCCTCCTCTTTGGGCTTTTGTGGCAGCACCTTTTCTGATTCAGCACTTCTTTGTTCGAAACTACTTTCTTTTTTGAGTATTCCTTTTGGTTCAGGTGGTTTGTTCAAATCAACTGAAGAATCCTTTTTAAGAACACTTTTAATTTCACTTGTAGCTTGAACAGTTTCACTTTCTGTTTTCAAAATTCCTTTAACTTTAGATTCTTTTTGTAAATGTAAGGTTAACTTTTGTTCTAACTCCTGTTTTAGAATACTTCGAGATGCCCTATCACCTTCACTTTTAACACCAGGTTTTTCATCAAGCTTTAGAATGCTACGGACCTCCTGATCAGTTTCACCTGGAAGCCCTTGAGACTTAAGAATGCTCTTTTTGTCTGATAACATATCACCTCTGTCAGGTTCCATCTTAAGAATACTTTTCACATCAGTGTCTGTAAGTTTAGATTTGTCTTTAAGAATTCCTTTAGCTTCTACATTTACAGTGGTATCTGAGCCAGACTTTAAAACACCTGTAAGAAAAAGTTAACCTTTAAAGCACTAAGCACAACAGACATTCTAATTTTTTATTATTATTTTTTTTTTCAGAGAAAAAAAAGACTTGGCATTTTATGTGAATCATCTGCTAGGCAGATGATTCACATTCAATGTCAGGTCTTATTTTTTTTCTTTCAAAGTGTCATCTGCTGTATGTGATTAGCGCTTTAAGAGTTAAACATTCTTTCAGACAAAGAAAACTGTAAAAATTCTCATAAATGCCCATGCTCTAATAAATGCCCAGCCCGCAATCTGGGCCTGAAAATTGGTGATTGTTTTTTTTTTTTTTTTTATTCATCTCGGCAATACCAGCCTCTAATAAACGCCCAAAAGTCAATTTAGAAAAAATAACAAAACTACCTCATGCAGTTAGTTTCCGAATCTGCTGTTTAATCACCAAAACCAACAAGTCCTTTTTTTTCTCTTGGACCAAATAAAGATATAAACATAGTATTTTTAGTCCTCCGCCAGGTACTACAATTCTCCTTCAGAGACTAACACGTCTTTTGTAATGCTAGTCTATACTTAACACGTCTTTTATAACATTAGTCTGTACTTCAGTTTACGATATCATTATGGTGGTCAACTGGAGAAAAACTTAAATATTTCGAAGATTTCCCAACACTTCCCACACATTGCAGCCTCTAATAAACACTCATCTCCCTCTTAAATATGAAAGATAATAATTCTAATAATAATAATAATAATAATAATAATAATCGACCTTATTTATAGAGGGTAACACATTTAGTAATCTAGTACTAATCTTCCATGTGGCCCTCTTTTTTCCTGGATAGAAACCAGTACTAAGCAATGTGGATAAAGTCTCTTGCTCAAGGAAACAACACTTGCTGTTAGTGGGGATCGAACCCGGTACCTGTCGATCTCGAGTCCGACACTTTACCACTGCACCACAGCGCTTCTAATAAATGCCTTGGCTATAATTAGAATTTTTACAGTAATAGAAAAGTGCTTATAAGTGTATTACCATAAAAAAATTGATGACAAAGCAGTCTGATCAGAGTCTACACTGTTTGTCATTCAGCCTGCTATTTTAGACATATTTACCTGGAGTATTCAAATGAACCTGTTCAAATTTTAAGATAATCATTCATAGCTATAGATAAGGGGGGGGGGGGGTAGGGGGGGGGGGGGGGTGTATTTACATAACATTTTTCTTATTTCTTGACGAAAACATATATTGTGGATACCCATTATAAGCGCCTCAGTGAGGCGCTTCTAATGAGTACCCAGAATATATGTTTTCGTTGATAAATAAAAAAAACTGTCAATACTTTTTGGTTGAAAAAAGTGCCTTATCTGGAATTATGACCGATGTGCTTGTGTTGTAAGGAATATTTAGGAAAATTAAACTTGTTTCAAAATGAATAAACTTTTACCATTCTCTTGGCAAATTCAGCAGATGACAAACTGATGTTTTTCTTAATCTTCCCATACTAAACTGTTCTTTTATCCATTTAAGACACTAGTTTCCTCTCTAAACATCATTATTTTGTTTTCAATATCATGCTACAATTCTATTGATTATTTTGATGATGTCATTAATAACATTAGTGATGTCATTAACCTTTACTACTCTCTGGGCAAATTCAGCAGACAATAAACTGAGGATATTTTTCTTATATATCCCAGAAAATCGGCTCTGACATTTCATGCAAATTGTCTCCTCAGGTTCTCAAGAGACAATTCACATGGACTGTCCAAGCCTATTTTCTAGGAAATATAAGAAAAAAATATTTCAAATTGTCATTTGTTGAAACTTTTACCCAGTGTGCTAAGCTTAAACAGAAACAGTTTGCTTCAAATTAACCCTAGTCCTGCTGAACCTGGATATATGTCCTGCTTTTGCAAACAGTGTAGATCCAGATCTGCACTGATCTAGATCTGCACTGTTTGCTATTAAGTGTGTGCATTTATATCAACAATCTGGATCAAGTAATCTGATTGGCTGAAAATTAGAAATGGGTGTGGCATTTCAATTTATTCAGCAGGACAAGGGTTAAATTATTTAATTAAATTAAACTGTTCACATTTAAATCTGTAACACTGTGTTTTTTTTTGTTTTGTTTTTCTTTGTTTATTTTTTTTTAAATATACAATCTAGTATTTTTATATCGATAACTGATACTCTTTCAGGGGAGATAACTCTGACAAAATTGTTTTTATCCCCTTCCAAAAAGGGACCTACTCTATAAGGAAAGAATTTGCTCCCAGCAGGAGCAAATTCTTTCCTTATATAGTAGACCCCTTTTTATATGAGCCAGAGGCTTGGCATGCAGAAAAGCAAGCAGGAAGTCACAAAAGTTGTCTCCCTTGGCAGAACTGATGGAGAAAAAAAAACCTACCAATTGTATCTTATCCCCTTTAATCTTTAATCTTTCTACGACTGTCTGTCGTAAGTTAGTTCTTTCTCTTTTGCGGACAGTAAAATAAATTCTTACACAATTCTACACATTATACTTGTGTTTGTTAAAACATTCTATTGTTTGCAACAGACATGAATTATAACTATTTTACACCTACATATTCCAATTTTATTTTTTCCTGACCTGACAAGAATCAAGCTTTAAAACACCAATAATGATAAGATTCCAATCCGTACCTCCAGATAAATCGCTTTTTTTCAACCAACGTGTGGATATTTGTGTTATTTCTGCACACATTGTGGGTACTCATTAGAAGTGCCTCAGTGAGGCCTCATTAGAAGTGCCTCTGTGAGGCACTTCTAATGAATACCACAACAAATGTTTTTGTGCAGAAATAATGAAAATACTTACCCAATACCCCTCTCTTACCTGGAGCAATGCAAACTTAGGCAAAATAAACCAGTTAGACAAAAAAAGGCCTTAAATGCATACTGACATACTATGAAAGTGCAGATAAGCTGAAGGGATCTAGACAGTCTGATCAGGGCCTTCACAGTTCTCCTCCTGAATGTTTGCTATTTATAGATTCTGCAATTGAAATTTCAAAGTCTCGTCAAACTATGTCGATGCACCGTCACTTTCTACACTTATCTTGAGCTTTAACATGCTTCTTCCTGGTTTTCTTTATTTGAACAATGTCACTATAATGCCTCTGTTACAACATATATGAATAATATGAATTTACTAGGTGCTACCTATATCTGTGTGTCCAAATTATCATCACATCCTTCATAGGTGGGTTGGCCAGATCTAAATGAATTTGATTTCAGACCACACTTTCCTTCTAATCCACTGCATGAATTGTGATATAACGTCCAAGTCAACAATATTTCAGTAGTTCAGAGACATTGCCTCCATTTGTGGGACTTTTACCCGACCCTGATCACATGAATTCGGGTCCTGCTTAGTTACCAGCAGCTCTGCCATGGAGGCTTTAGGCAGCCCATCTATTTTGCGGGCCCAGGTGGGTGGGTGGAAAGATGCTTTCCAAATACCGAAAACTAGAAATGCCAATGACAGGTACAACGACAATATACTATCGCTCGCTTACCTGTGTCAGAAGTATTTCAAGATTATCACACGAAAAAAGTGTAAAGTCTATGTGTTATCTAAAAATCTACATCAAAGTGTACCTTATGCACAAAACGAATCATGCTTAGCTTGTAAATAGATGGAGAATGGATAGAAATAAAATTCGAAGTGGAGACAAAATTCAAAATGGCGGCGATCGCAAATTTTGTAGGCTGACGTCATGTCTTGTGATTTAACCCCTTGCAACTGGAATACTTAGCGTTATTGGCTGTTTTGTTGCTATTATCGGCACGGCCGCCGTGTCAATAGCCTCTACCAAATCACGGAACGCTTATTGTTTTTCAGGATAAGCACCGAACCACCCAAGCATTTGTTGGATCATTACATTTTTGGTCACACACATCACTGGTCACATTGCTAGTCTATAGTAGTGCGTCTGCAAGCCGAACCACTCCGCGGTTCGGAGAACTGCTTCGCAGTTACTGTGGGACACACTTATAAAAGGCATTTATGCAGTCTGGTCAGGACCTTAATTGTTTGCAAGCAAAATACCAGAATTTTGTAGAATTTGAATAACTAAGAGCAAAGCCCCTGCTGGGCTGGAAGGAAGCCATTCCATTTTATGGGAACTATCCTGAAATTTTGTGCACAAACTTTTGACAAAACAGCATACATGAGTGCACATGCCGATCAGACTGCTCTTGAATTACTCTGACCAGGGTCTGCAATGTGTGTCATTCCACCAAGAACAGGTATCTTGTGAAACAAACACACCAAATACAAAATTTCGGCAGAAACAAAATTACAGAATAAACTGTTCGCAATTTTAGGACATTTACATCATACACTGTTAATTTCACCACCTGCAAGTTAAGACCAAATAGAAAACACATGCCATATAACCTGTCAATACAATAAAGCAAGGACAGACAGAAATTTATATTATTATTATCATAACTACTCTAAAAAGTTCAATGTCAAAACTCACATAGCTCCAGATAAGGTTTTTTTTTTCAACAGAAAGCTACATTTTTCTTATTTCTGCGCAAAAACATATGTTGTGAGCACTCATTAGAAGTGCCTCACCGAGGCACTTCTAATGAGTACCCACAACATATGTTTTTGTGAAGAAATAAGAAAGATATAATCTAGATGCCCCTCTTATCTGAAGCTATAAATTATTTCTTACTGTATTAAGCCTAGACTTCAAACAAGTTCATTTGATGATCATCTGGTGTTTTACATCCCTTTTAACATCATTTTAGTCATACTGAGATGATAAAAGGCGCTGTGCGACGAAGTGCCATGTAGTCCTAAGCTAAATTCCACCTTCAGCAGGATTCAAATCCTGGATCTTGTGATCCAAAGTCAGGCAGGCTAACCACCGGGCCACGCAGATGTTTCAAACAAGTTCATCTGATCACCTGGGCCCAGTTGTTCAAAGCATCGTTAGCTTAACGAGCTCGTTAAGGGTCATTTCGTTAACTGTTTTAGCAGATTCAATACACAATATTCTGATATTTTTTGCTGAAAAAATGTGAGTAGCTTTTGCATTGCAAAAGCTACTCACATTTTTTCAGCAAAAAATTTCAGCATATTTGCGAATCATTAACTAACGACGTCGTTAGCTTTGAACAACTGGGCCCTGGTTGTGTGTTTACTGTATGTATATTAAAGTTGGATGGCAAACAGTGCAGATCCTGATCAAACTGTTCATTTAGGAGCAGTCTGATCTGGGTCTACACTGTTTGCTCAGGCATGTCTCACTGAATGGTGTAAATATAGGGCTGTTATACAGGTCTAACAACTAGTTTGACTTTTGCATGCTGCAGGAGAATTTGGCTGAGGACAAACACACGACTGCTACTATGTAATAAAGGTTTGGTACTTCACATGCTGCAGATGAATTTAGCAGATGACAAACATTTTTTTTTTTTTTTTTATCTCAAAATAAACGGTTTGCTATTTTCATAAGATTCAGCTCATGAGAAGTGATTCCACAAAACGTCAAGCCCTATTTTCCAGAAAAATCAGAATTACTTTAAATTGTTGTTGTCTAGCATTGGAATTCAGCAGGTTAAAGTACAAAGCATTAAGATAAAATCTATTGAAAAGTAAATAAATTTAACCTGAAGGATTTTCTGAATATTCAATATTGATAGTATAAGGGTGAGTCAATAAGTAACCAGCCTAACTTATTTCCGGTTGAGATCCACCTCTTCTTTTTCAATGTAATTGCCCTCTAGTGTGATGCACTTAGACCAACGGTGTTCAAGTGCCATCAGCCCAGAACTGAAAAAGTCAGGGTCCTTTCCATAGACCCACTCCTCAACTGCCATCACGACTTTTTCATCAGACCGGAAATGAAGTCCACGGATATCCTTTTTCAAGTTTGGGAAAAGGAAGAAGTCGCTAGGTCAGGAGAATAGGCAGGATGTGCCACTTACACTACAATCTCTTTATAACACGGTTCGTTGTAACATAGTTTTGGATATAACATAGGTCAAAGATGGATCCTAAAAATGTATAGATTATATTGAAAAATGACCATAAATGGTCATTTTTCAATATAATCTATACATTTTTGTTTGGATATAACACAGTTATTTAACCCATTGTAGTCCAGAGACCCGTAACTGGCAAACAGTGCAGACCCAGATCAGATGCCGCAGAACGCAGCGTCTGATCAGGGTCTCCACTGTTTGCAAATAGTTTAGCCATTTTTCTCTAGGAATATGTAAATCTCATAGCCGGATATACCTAAAATTGAAATTGGACTCTTCCAATATATAGTGTGGGTGAGTCTATCCAGTATACAATGGGTTAACTAACACGGTTTATGCTATGGACCCCAACAATAGTGTTATAAAGAGTTTGTGGTGAACTAAGGTTTTAAAGCCCAGTTAACACTGTTATGGTCATGTCCAGTTGGTCACTGGGGACATAGATAAAGCTTTGGTAACTACCGTATTTAGTCTCCTAAGCCACCCTACCCCTATACATACACCCCTCCCACTTTTTCTAACTAAAACTAAACTAGAAATGTGGAGTTGTAAAAACACTTTGCCATCAATTATTTGCTTGTCCCTACAAAATGCATGAGTTGAAAAAGAACATAACTCTCACAAAATTAATCCCATTTTTTTTTCAAAAGGTATTTGGGCAATCTACTCCTCAGTCCCAATGAGCCCACCATGCTTCAAGGCCCAGGCTCAAATAGTTATTGAGCTATCTTGCTGACAAGAAAAGTGTGACAAATGAACAAATGGAAAAACCAACCCCAAAACAATATGCCCTTTCAACTTTGAGTTGTTTTTTGTTTGTTTGTGTTGAGGTTTTATGGCCCAGTCAATCCAATGGGGTCATGTCAGGCACGATCAGTTTACCTAACCACACTTTTACTGGACAGGCTTAGTCCTCTTCAGCGTTTAACCAGTATTGTGCACATTCTTTTGCCAGAAACTGACAACTGCCTTTTTTGAATCAGCAGAAGGGAGAGAATGTCTGCAGAAAATACTTCATGATCAATCTCCTGGAATGAATGTTGCTGACCCGGCAAACCTGTAACCTCCTGACCACCAGTCGGACATGCATCCAACAGAGCCACCTAGGCCAGCATCATTAAGACTTGGGGACATAATGAGTATCCACAACCTATCTTTACTTCAAGAAATGAAAAAGATACATGTACTGGTATTTTTTAGTTGAAAAAATGTCTGTATCTAGAATTGTTTAAAAAAAAAATTATCAGGATTTATAACTCACCTTTTGTTTCCGCATCACCACTCAGGTCACCCACTGAAGTAGTTCTAGAAACAGGCTGGGAGCCAGATCTGGATCCTGGCTGAGACAGAAATTTCTGAGCATGCTGGGACATCAATTCTCTCTGGGCCTTCACTGACAAACCTGACAAGATCTCGGGATCTGGCGGTTTCACCAGGCTCATGGCCAGCGGCGAGATCTTGGCTGCTTTCTCAACTTCCTCATATGTGACTGGCTGAAAAAGTTGGCAAAAATTTCAAATCAAAATCACAAACTATTGTATTAACACTATTTAAGACAAAAAAGCCTGTGCAAACAGTGCAGACCCAGATCTGATCTGGGTCTACACTGTTTGCCACTCACCCAGCATTGTTTTAGATCTATCAGCATGTAGTAAATGGGATTCGTTAAAAGTTTATGACAAAATATGGTGAGGAGCTGAGGTGTCCAAATATTTGTTGGAGTTTAATGACCCTGTCAACACTATTAAGGTCATATAGAGCCAGTAAGGTGTACCAATATTTAGGGTAAATACGGTAACATTCATTTCATGGTAATAGCTGAGCTCTGGGTAATCATATATGAGCTATATCAAGAGAGAACATAAGCAAGTGACATTACGAAAACACGCTTATTCATTCAAATATATTGAAAATTTTACAACCAAAAAAAGGAAAATTTTCAGATAAAAAGTTCTGATATGTTTTCATATTCCTGCACAAAACATAGATTGTGGGTACTCGTTAGAACCGCCTCGGCAATGCGGTTCTAACGAGTACCCACAATCTATGTTTTTTAGCAAAATTAAGAAAAATAATGTATACCCCTGTAAACCCCAGTTTTACTGTATAAAAGTGGGGTTTTTTAAGGGGGTCAAAATTATATAGGCATGTTTTCGTGATGACAGACCAGACTGCATAAATTATTCTGTTCAAGGTGTTTTTTACCATATCTGACATAATCTGAGTACACCTAACACTATAAGTGCAATCTCAAGCAATATCTGAATCCTCGCATTACCAGTCCAATAATTTTGTTAAGTTCTCTATAAATTGATTGTGTTGGGGTTTAAGGACATGTCAACCCTTGTGGATCATTTTGTGTCGTCTCCCAGAGAAAGGGAGAAGTGAGATAGACAAGATAGTTGAGGAGGAGATGAAAGAGAGGAACAGGGGAGAAATAGGAAAATGAAATGAAAGTGAAGACACAGAAGAAATTCAACATTCCCCCTCTACCCATACCTGCTGCAAGGACAGCAGGCCATGCCCAACTGTAAGCCAATATCAGTGGGACGCCCTGGTGAGGCAAGATACAAGACACCTTTGCCACACCCAACCACCTCCAAGTTCTCTATAAAAGCTAGCCTGGCCCCCACACTTAAGACTTTGTTTTCCAGTAGTGAACCCTCGTTACAACGACAACATTTGTTCCCAAAGACGTTGCCATTAAAATGAATTTGCTGTTGTACAGAATACTTAATGAGCAGATTTATATGCAAGATAGGTCCTGTTTTGTTCTTATTTCCTCATATAACATATGTTTTTGATATTTGTTAGAATCGCCTCACTGAGGCAATTCTAACAAATATCCAAAACATATGTTTTTGAAGTGTTAAATACAATACTCTTGCATGATATGTAACTAACTGTTACCTCTTAAGCAAAGGTTTCGTGACAGTCAAATTGTCATTTATAATATAACCAATTTCGTCATTGTATCGAGTGTCAGTATAAAGAGGGTTATCGGTATAACGAAGGTAAAATACGCTTCTTTGGCTATTTTTTCTTCACATATTATCTCCCTTTACTGATAAGCCAAATCAGAGAAAGGCATTCCAAAAGCTAGGATTTTGTAAAATATTTATAAATAGTTTTTATGTTGATCCAAATATTCAAAAATTCAGTTGACGGGAGCAAGTCTTCATAAAAGCATATGCTGTGGATGCCAAGTCAAAGCAATCCAAATGAGTATTCACAACAAACATGCTTTTAAAAAGAAAATCAAAAATACATTGTATATGTATCATAAAATTTTTTATCCAGCATGCTAGCAGAAAACAATTTTACAAATGTTTTCAACTGTTCTATTCATTGAACCTGTAGTAAGTTAACCCTAGTCCTGCTGAACTCGGATATGCCCTGCATTTGCAAACAGTGTAGATCCAGATCAGTTGGCTTCTGAAGAAGCCCACTGATCTAGATCTACACTGTTTGTCATTTAGTGTGGGAATTTGTACTAACAAACTGGATCGAGCAATCTGAATGGCTGAAAATTAGGGGTGGGCATGGCATTCTTAATTAATTCAGCATGACAAGGGTTAAAATAATGAACCTCATCACCTGTAGGAAATACGCAACTCCAAATCAGCCAGTTCTGCAATCTGATCAGTGTCTGCACACAGATCAGGGTGCCTTGGGGCATATGTGAACAGCAACGGCCAAGATCAGACTGCACATCTGTGCAGTCTGATCAGTGCCTTTGCTGTACGCTTACAAAATCATTGAATACCATAGAATGTTTCAGTTGAGGGCAAAGGTCCCACTCACTTGCTGAGAGGCCACAGTTAGTGGTTTGTCTGCTGCAGTTTTTGGTTAAAAAAATTAGGCCAAAAAAATATATGTTTCAGGTTTTCCGACCCTACCCAGGTTATTGCTGCGACCCTAAATATATTTATATAGGAATCTGGGCAATATAAATAAGTCAAAATACTGAAAAAAAGACAAAAAATATATAAAATACTTATAAAATGTTTGAAACAAATAAAATGTTAATGCCGACCTTCTATATCTAGCTTTTTTTTTCTTTTCAGGCTGAAATGGAAACACATATACATTTTATTTTGGCCTTATCTAAAGCTTATACAATGTGCAGAAGTGTAGGCCAAGCAGTGCCCCCCACCCCCACCCCCCCCCCCACCCCCCCTCCGATTTGGGGTTATTGGGGTTATTTTTCCACCTAAATTTATTATTCCCGACCATATTCAAGAACGTAAGATAAACAGTAAGGGTCCGTTAAATGCTTTGAAATTAATCTTCGCAAATCTGTCATAATCTTATAAACTTGAACAAGCATTTCTGTCCCAATCTTTCAAACTTGAATAAATTTATAAACATTGTATGTTTTCATCAAATTTAACATTTAGCACTCCAGGTAAAATTTTCAGCAGACGACTCTTTGAAATATTTTTCTTATTTCTCCCAGAAAAATTGATTTAACATTTCATGCAATATGCATGAAATGTCAAATCATGTTTACTCAGAAAAAAAAGAAGAAAATTTATAATCATCAATTTGTCGTCTGCTAAATTAGCCAAGAGAGCTGTAAAGGTAAACAGAGCTCCAGGTAAGAGGGGTATTCAGACAAATATTTTTCTTATTTCTCCACAAAAACATATATTGTGGGTACTCATTAGAAGCACCTCAGTGAGATGCTTCTAACAAGTACCCACAATGTATGTTTACATGGAGAAATAAGAAAAATATCAATAATTTTTGGTTGTAAAATATCTATAAATAGCACCTTATCTATAACTATGAGATTTGGAAGACCTCACACCATGCATGAAAAGGGTATTTATTCAATATGCTACAAAAGTAAGCATGATCAGACTGCAAATTTCTGGTCAGACTATATTATGCTCCACTTTGAGCCTAAAATAAACTGTCCATATGTCTCAGACTGCTGAAAATCATGAAGACTCTGATCAGACTATCCAAATCGGTCCATCTGCACCTGTCACTTTATGCTGTCCTAATCTGCTCTAGGGATACCTTTTCTTTGGACAACTCAAGCCCACCCCCTCAAAACTGACTTTGATGATCTGTGAGATATAGTATTTTAAAGCCAAATGTTTGTACTAGTCTTTAAAAACCTCAAACCTCAAGGCTGAAAAACCACATAATGGTAAATGTCTAAATTTTCGTACACCAAAAAGTTTCAGTCAAACTGACATATACAAACAGTGCAGACCCAGATCAGACTGCTCCTGTAGGTCTACATTGTTTGCCATTTCACTAAGTATTTAGCTACATTTGTAACTGCATAAAAAGCAAGATTTACGCCATAAAAGTTATGGAATAAATTGTTTGAAATTTTAGGACATTACCATACATATTCTTTTTTTTAAAAGGAGTCCCCTTTGAGAAGGGAGGCAAATACTTTAGGGTCAGATTGAACCCTCTCGGATGCCCCCCCTCCCCTCCCCACCCCCCATCCCCCCCCCCCACTCCAAAATTGGCTGCATCCACTGTTTACTTATGACATGGGGTCAAAATTTCTATAGGGGAAGTGTAAATTTACCTGAGTAGCAAATCTTGATGCTAGTTTTCTGTTCTTTCTCTTAGGGGGTGGGGCAGGCGCCTTCTTTGGGGCTTTTTTCTCCGCTTCTTCAATGCTCTTGAATAGCTTTACCTTATCTGCAAGGCTCTGTCTGTAATAGAATACGAAAGACAATAACTGAAAGCACATTGCAAAACTATAACAATATTTCGATTTTTGATTTTTTTATATGCATATATATATTATTATTTTTTTCAGAAAAAAAATAAGACTTTGCATATCATGCTTAGAGTTAACAACATCACAATGATTTTTTAATAACATCACAATAATTTTGATTCTCAATATAAGTGTTTTTTTGTTCAGTAGACAACATTTTGTAATTTTTTTTCTTTTCTGATTTTCCCTGAAAACAGGTTTAGATGTTTCTTGCAAATCCTTAGGAGACAATTTGTATGAAACACCATTTTCTTGGAAAAATAAGAAAACATATCATGAATTTATCATCTGCTGAGTTTGCCCTGAGGGGTGGTAAGTGTTAATTAACCCTTGTCATGCTGAATAAATTAAGATGCCATACCCACTTCTAACTGTCAGCCAATCAAATTACTTGATCTAGATTATTTGTTGATATAAAGTCACATGCTGTCGAATGACGAACAATGCAGATCCACATCAGAAGCCAACTGATCTGGATCTACACTGTTTACATATGCAGGGCTTATCTGAATTCAGCAGGACCAGGGTTAAAAGAAGAGCAAACTAAACTGTCTGTATTGTGCTGAACCACATGGCTGTAACAAACATCATTTCAATCATCTTTGAAAAAAAAACCAAAAAAAAAAAAACCACAAATGCAACCATTTGTTTCATTAATAATCATCACACTTTGCATAATAGATCAAAATTTAAAAGAAAGAAAAAAGGCAATTACATACAAAAAAGCTAATCTTTAGCATTATCTGGGTAAAATGTATTCAGCAGATGACACTTTTCTGTTATATAACTTACTCTTCCAAGAAAATATGACTTGAAAGTTCATGCAAATTGTGCCCTTCAGAACTATCAAACCCAAGAAAATTTAAGGAAAATATTCCAAATGTCATCTCCTGAAATACTGACCCAGCATGATAAGTGTTAATTACACAGCCTACTTGAGCCCAGTTTACCCTTAAAGCGCTGATCACAACTGCAGTAGATGGCCCCGGCCTTTATTTTTATTTTTTTATAGACAATAAAGCTTGATATTTCATTTCATATGAAATATCAAGCCTTATTTTCTATGAAAAATACCCACAAAAATCAAAATGACATCTTTTAGCACTTTAACCCTTGTCCTGCTGAACCCGGATATACCCTGCCTTTGCAAACAGTGTAGATCCAGATCAGTTGGCTTCTGAAGAAGCCAACTGATCTAGATCTGCACTGTTTGCTGTTAAGTATGAGAATTTATATCAACAAACCAGATCAAGTCATCTGATTGGCTGAAAATTAGAAGTGGGCGTGGCATCTTAATTTATTCAGCAGGACAAGGGTTAAGGTTAAAATTCTCAATTTAGACCAAAGTCATGAGAAAAACATATAAGAAAAGCTGTGTTCTGTAAGTCTATCATTATCGTTATTAGGAGAAAAACTTATCAAAAAGCTGTGTTCAGTAAGTCTATCATTATCACTATTAAGAGAAAAACATATGCAGAAAGCTGTGTTCTGTAAGTCTATCATTACTGCAAGTACATGTATTATACAAAATTATTATTATCACTATTAAGAGAAAAACATACACAAAAAGCTGTGTTCTGTAAGTCTATCATTATTGCTAGTATTAGGCAAGATTATTATTATTATCAGCCCATGGATTGTATTTCCTAGTGTTCAGTTTTTTTTAGAATAATAGAACAATAAGCTTTTGCTTTGATTTTTTCCAGAAAAGGGAGACAATTTAAATGAAATCCAGCACAACCTCTTTATAAAACTGTTGCTGAGTTCCACAGCAAAAACAGTCTAAGCCAAACAACTTTGTTTGTTTGTGTTGAGGTTTTGTTTGTTTGTTTGATTTGGGCTTAACGTCGCTTTCAACCTTTTTCAGTCATATCGCGACGGTGTCTGGATGTGGCAGGGAGCTCAATGCTCACTTTTGGAGTGCTGCCTCACTGAAATATCACGCCCCAGACACTTTGACATGATATTCCACCCAGTCACATTATACTGACACTGAGCTGACCAGTTCTAGCTCTACTTTCTTAATGCTGAGCGCCAAGCGAAAGAGCAGCTAGTACCATTTTTAAAGTCTTTGGTATGACCCGGCCGGGGTGTTGAGGTTTTACGGCCCAGTCAACCCAATGGGGTCATGTCGAGCGCGGTCAGTTTACCTAACCACACGTTTACTGGGCAGGCTTAGTCCTCTAAGCGGTTAACCAGTATTGTGCACATTCTTTCGCCAGAAACTGACAACTGCCCTTCTTGAATCAGCGGAAGGGAGAGAATGACCGTAGAAAATATTTCATGATCAATCTCCACGAAAGAATGTTGCCGACCTCGGCGGGGGTTGAACCCGCAACCTCCTGGTCTCCAGTCGGACGGCGCATCCAACTGAGCCACCGAGGCCGGCTAAGCCAAACAACTGTGTCATATAGGTATTCAATAAACAACATTGCATAGATTATATAGAAAAAATGACCATAAATGGTAATTTTTCTATATATTCTATACATTTTGTGTGGTCCATCTTTTAACAGCATTATAGCTGAAACCATGCAATAAGAGTTGAAAAGAGGTTCCCTTATACCAAGCCCTATTTTAATAAAAATTAACAAAAAAATATTTTAAAAATGTCATCAGCTAAAAATTAAATTCAGCATGTTAAAGTTCTAATGACTTTGAGAAATATATTTTAGGCAATTGTACTAGCCCTAAAATAAATCATCTATGATGAGCAAAACAGTTAAACACTGAAACTATTGTGTGAAACAACAAAATTACTGAGGTTCAAAATTAATTAAATCATCCCAAGTTTTTTCCCTTAAAGCCCTTGTTTGTAGCAGATGACATTCTAAAATAATGTTATTTTTCTGATAAGATAAGGCTTGACATTTCATGTGAAATGTCAAGCTTTATTTTTTCTAATAAATAACTAACAAAAAAATTTTTTAAAGTATCAGCTGCTGTAGTTGTGGTTAGTGCTTTAAGGGTTGAATCTTAAAATTTCAGATCAAGTTTATTAAAAACAGTACAATCCTGCAGTGTTGCATGATAATTTCAGATCAAGTTTATTATGCAGAACAAACCTGCAGTGTCTGACAAATGATTTCAGATCAAGTTCATTAATACAGTACATAAATAATTTTAGATCAAGTTTATTAATATAGTACAAACCTGCAGTTATATGAATAATTTCAGATCAAGTTTATAAATACAGTAAAAACCTGCAGTTGCACGAATAATTTCAGATCAAGTTTATTAATATAGTACAAACCTGCAGCTGTATGAATAATTTCAGATCAAGTTTACTTATTTATATAGTACAAACCTGCAGTTGTATGAATAATTTCAGATCAAGTTTATAAATAGAGTACAAACCTGCAGTTGCAAAAATAATTTCAGATCAAGTTTCTTATACAGTACCAACCTGCAGCTGCATGAATTATTTCAGATCAAGTTTATTATATTAACACTCACAGTACAAACCTGCAGTTGCATGAATAATTTCACACCAAGTTTTTTAATAAAGTACTAAAGTTTCATAAAAATATAACAGAAAATGTAGAAATATTTCTTCTAACAAACTCAAACTTTCTGTACCAAGAGATGAAAAAAAAAAAACAAAAAAAAACAAAAAAAAAAAAACAAACTTTTATGTCACACAATGCTGCTAATCATGCTAATCACTTCTGTGAAGTTTCATGAAAATCTAACAACAATGTAGTTCATGTCATAAATTCAAACAAGACAGTCCTGGCTGACTGACCAACCAACAAACCAACTGATTGAACAAAAGGAAGACTCCTATATACCCCACCTCAAACTTCATTAGTAAGGATATAATTTAGTATTATTATAGTTTGGCTATGTTTGTGGGAAGAATAAAATTTTCCAGTAAATAACAGTAATTCAGATAACCGGATTTGGATACTTTGATTTGTAATGCTTCGTAGGCTGCGTAATTCAGACAACATTTTGTAATATTTTTTCCTTATTTTTTCCAGAAAATAAGATTTGGCATTTCTGGTAAATTGTCTCCAGACAATTTGCATGAAATGTCAAATCCAATTTTCTAGGACAAAATAAGAAAAATAATTATCATCAATTTGAATTTCCCCTTAGCGTGCTAAGTAGTAATGTAACTGAAATCTGTTACATAATAAGAGCTGACATAAGAAAGCCTCCCTCCGTTGAATTGTGTTTGGCCGCTATATTTACGCAAAAATTTTAACAAATCTTTTCTAAGTCTGTGACCTTGACCACATGTGGGTTGGGCTGGTACAGCATAGAACTTCAGACCAGTATCTAACATTAGGGCAAGTATGAACTACTTCCATCTAGAGGTTCAGGTGATAAAGCCTTTAAAAAACTTCAACAAAAAACTTTAACCAATGCTGCTGCCATGATAACTGCTGCAGTTCTGCCTGTACTTTTGTGCAGGTGAGTTAAAAACTGATTATTCAAATGACACAACTCTATTTAACCCTTAAAGCACCATTCAAAATCACAGATGACAACATTTTAATTTTTATTTTTTGTTTTATTTTTTTCAGAGAAGATAATACCAAATTGTTTCACATAAATTGTCTGCTAATCAAACAATAGAAAACGAAATGGCAAGCCTTATTTTCTCAGAAAAAAAGTTCAGAATGTCGCTGTTATGAAAGTGCTTTCTAGGTAAAGTTTGCCTTTGGTAAACCATAGCCTAGAATCGGAAGAGCTAAAACTGGCAGTGCAATACAATAAGCACATAAAACATTGATCACTGCAGCTTTCTTGTCCATTACCATCAACAAATGAATGTATGTTTGCAGTGCCAATCACAATATCGGCAGATGACATTTGTTTTTGTTTTTTTGTATTTTTTCACAGAAAATAAGGTTTTGACATTTCATGTGAATCATGCACTGCAGATGATACACATGAAATGACAAGCCTTTTTTCTCTGAAAAATAATTATCATGATAAATAGAATGTCATCTACTACAATTTTGTTTGGCATTGATGATCATTACAAAAAAAAATTCCAAACAAAAACTTATTTGAGAGAAAAATGCATAGCTACAGATTAAGGTGCCTTTTTCAACCAAAAGTATTGATATTTTTTTCTTATTTCTCCATGAAAATGTATGTTGTGGGTACTCATTAGAGGCATCTCAGCAAGGACGAAAGCAAGGTACTCCTACTGAGTACCCACAGTATATGTTTTTGTAGAGAGATAATCAAACTACATATCTAGATATTCCTATTATCTGACCAATGAAAATGTGTAAAATTTCTCCAACAAAATCCAAGAAAAAAGTAGTTCTCAGTGTAATTTCGTTAATCCTTGCCATGCTGAATAAATCAAGATGCCAAGCCCATTGCTAATTTTCAGCCAATCAAATTACTTGATCCAGGTTGTTGATACAATTCACATACTAAATGGTAAACAGTGCAGATCAAGATCAGTTGGCTTCTTCAGAAGCCAACTGATCTGGATCTACACTGTTTGCAAATGCAATATATACTGGGTTCAGCAGGGCTAGGGTTAAGAGTGGTTTTGGAAAACCAATTCTTATGCACTGAATGTAGCCAAGATACGGTTTCAATTTCCATATGTTACATGTATGTGTGTGCGTGTGTTTTCCAAAATATCACAGACAGCAAAAATGAAGAAAAAAATGTATACAGATAGGCTCATATTCAAATTTAAACAATGCGCAACTAGATCCAACTGATACAGGTGTAGACAGAGGGCCGATATTTAAGTTTTCTAGAAACCTGTGAAACACAACAAATCACTGAAAGCGTGACTGTCACACAAACAAAATAAACAACAATATAGGATACCTGAAGCATCTAGTGGATTTCCTAGAAAAATACAAAAATTAAAGCTTGCTAAAATATAGTTCCAGGGAAATGGAGTATCCAATTCCTCTTATTTCTCCACAAAAACCAGGCAATTTTGCCTTTTTTTTGTAAATTAAAGAGAAATACCGTATTCAACCTAATTACCACATATACCTCTATAAGCGCACAGTAAAGCTTCATAGTTTTCAGATAAGAGACCATGTACTCATATCTACCGTATTCGCTCTAATTACCGCACTGTGCGCTTAAGTTTTTTTTTTTTTTCAAAATTACTAGAAAACTCGTGGTAAAATAGCCTGCTAATACGGGTACACTTAAAAAAAGATCAGCAGAGAACTTCATGAGGGGCGTATTTAATGATACTTACGCAATATTTTTTCTGATTTTCTCCATAAAAATATATATGTTGTTGGTATTCATTTGAATTGCCTCGACAAGTCGAGGCAATACAAATGAGTACCAACAACATATGTTTTTATAAAGAAGTAGATGAAAGTACACTGGCTGTAATCTAAAGACTACTAAATTTCTTGACTGTGCGATTATGGGAGCATGTGCGGTAATTAGGTCGATTACGGTATTTTATAAAAGCATATGCTGTTGGTTCTCATTTAATTCAAACTAGTAACACAGAGAAAACAGACATCCCCTCACTGTGAATTTTCAGTATTTCTACAGCTGTGACCCTGAAATTAAGTCAAGGTCACCAAAATTTAATCAGTTTTATGTTATGTCCCAATTATATATCCAAGACAATTTGGTAAGAATCCGACCACTGGTTCACAAGATATTATGCAGAAAAGAAAGTCTGATGTCAATGTTGACGCCAATGGGATCCGCACCAAAATCGATATGACCCCCTCCCCTTATAACATACGCTTTTATAAAGAAAATCTGAGAAAAAAAAATCTCATAAGCATCATTTAACACTTACCATGCTATGGGCAAATTCAGCAGTTGGCAAACTAAAAATAGGTTCTGACACTTCATGCAAATTGTCTCATAAGGAGACAATTTGTATGGAATGTCAAATCCTATTTCCTAGGAAAAATAAGAAAAAATATTTCAAAGTGTCATCTGCTGAAATTTTTACCTAGCACGCAAAGTGTTAAATGCACCCCATATGAAGAGCTCTGCTGATCATTCTTAACAGAAGATGTATATTTACTACATTATGTCATATTTTTCCAGTAATTTTGAAAAAAAAAAACCTATGTGCACTGTGCAGTAATTAGATCAAATACGGTATCTGTACTGTCTAGTTGAAAATAAAGTGTGTCTAAACAAGGGCTGTCATTGGATAAAAGCATTACCGTAACCCATTGTAGTCTGGAGACCCCTAATGGGATAACTGGCAAACAGTGCAGACCCAGATCAGATGCCGCGAATGCGGCATCTGATCAGGGTCTCCACTGTTTGCAAATAGTTCAACCATTTTTCTCTAGGAACATCTGAATCACATAGCCTGACATATCCAAAATCCAAATTAGAATCTTCCAATATACCTGTATAGTGTGGGGGAGTTCATTCAGTCTACAAAGGGTTGATTACTATTTGAGCTGTGCCACAAGAAAAGGTACCAAACAGGCAGAAGACAATTTATTTACCCAGTGATTTTTCCTGTAAAAATTCAGCTTAGCAAATAGTTCAGACACTGATCAAACTGTAAGTATAAACACAAACAGATTTTGGCCGCAGCTGTAACAGTTTCATTGCTCCATATGAGAGGGGGGTGTCACTGCTGTAGAAAAGAGGGAGTATCCTGATAAAATTTTATTTATTTCTTCATGAAAACATATGTTGTGGGTACTCATTAGAAGCCCCACAGTGAGGCACTTCTAATGAGCAACCCAACAGATGTTTTAGGTGGTGAAATATAAATAAAATTAATACTTTTTGGTTGAAAAAAAATGCCTTATTAGCTACGGTTGTTTAACTACTGCAGTGTAGCCTTATGTCTATACAGTACCTTTTGAAGTGACACGTACAATAAGTTTGTGCATTTGATTATGCATGGTAAATGTCCTAAAATTTTGTAGACCAAAGTGTCTGATCAAATGACATAACATATGCAAACAGTGTAGACCCAGATCAGACTGCTCCTAAAGGAGCAGTCTGATCAGGGTCTACACTGTTTGCCATACCACTGTGTATTTTATGAAACAAATGCATAAAAAGCAAAATTTAGGCAAAAAAAGGTAAGTGTTCAAAACTTTAGGACATTAACTGTACTGTTCAATATTGTGAATATGATTAACATGAAAATGAGTCACCTGATATGTCCTCTAGACCTCCTATCAAACACGGAACGTATATTTACTAAAGTCCATCATACCAAATTTACCCTAATGATTTGGACAGACGGGCCTGAGCAAATAGTGTAGACCCTGATCAAATGCACAGAATACAAAGTCTGCAAAGTTTGTTCAGGGCAATTTGGGCATTAAGGTTAAAATTATTCAATTTTGCCCTTTGTTCCCCAAATAAAACACATTTAGCTGGGAGTCAAGCTTGTGCCCTTGCCATGTTTTTGCCCAGGAACAGAGACTGGTCAATCGCATGCATTGCTCTGAATTTGGCCTGCCTCATGGACATCGAGATTCTCACGGGGTGTGGCATGGGTTCTGCCTGGAAGATCCCAGAGTCAGCTGATTTGCCCCAGATAGCCAAACTTAGTTGAGTGGACATAATATGTTTATTTGCATATCTATTTGTAGACATGTAGGATACACTTGAGTAATAAACTGTATGCTAGTATAAAACTGTCTTGCTTTTTATACAATATTAATTTATTTCAATAAATTTGAGTTTTTAGACATAACATTGGGTAGTAAATTGTACTTGTTCAAATTTTAGAACAAGTATGGTAAGGAGTTAAGGTGTCCAAATACCTAGGGTAAATACAAAAGGATGTCCAAATACTTAGGGTAAATATGACAGTTCTGAATAAGATACACAGGACCTTCATAACAGTCTTAGGACCAAGTGCCCACCTATTTATTGCACAATCTAAAGAACAATTACAAAGATCAACACCTTAACAGTTTTAATTGAAACAAAAATACAACTTGCTCTACACCAGCAGCTTGTCATATTTACATGTCTGTGAACACACCAGTTGAATAGTAATAAAACAAAGTGTAAATGATTTTATTTTCAAAAGGTGCAAAGAGTAGTTACAACACAGAGTAGCTGAAACTGAAAGCTGAATGTTAAAACAACAAATAATGATATTATACCATGATAGCAAAATTCAGGGTAATTTGATAGGAGTCAGATCTGACCCCCTCAAAAACACTTGGTCTATAGAGTGATAACATGGGCTGCATCGGGCGAAAAAGTGCCCTCGAACATGCACAAAATGCGCAAAGATTCAAATCCTCCTGTGCATATCCAAGAACCCCAAGCCCCCATCCAACACACAAAATATGTTGTATCCAAGCAAAAATGTATAGGTTTAATATACAGTTGACTCTCGTTATCTCGAATTCCAAGGGACTCTCTGAAATACTTCGAGATACCCGTACTTCGACATATCAGATTTGCAGAATTGGGGAAAAACTAATTCGATTAACCACATTTAACATATATATGTGTAATTGGACTCTTGAAGTTAGAGATATATTGAAAATATTGTGGAAAAGAGGAGAAATTGCTCCTTTCTCCTCTTTTCCACAATATTTTTTTACCTGTTGTTAGATTTTCATTTTTAAGCAGGGACAAGATTTTCACTTCGAGATAAGCGGTTATTCGAGATAAGCGAGTTCGGGATAGCAAGAGTCAACTGTATATGGTATATACATGTATATATGGTCATTTTTAATATGAGCTGCCAGGGCAGAGAAGTATCTCCAGACATGTGGGCCTAGCGGAGGTTCAGATCAGCCTGCGCATTCATGTAATCTGATCAAAATCTTGACTGGGCATATTATGAAGAGCCAAGGATCAATGTTTAATTCTTCTTAATGCTCAGTGCCAAGCAGAAGAGCAGCTACACCAATTTTAGGAAGTCTTCGGTATGACCCAGCACGGGATAAATCCCATAACGTCCCAATCTGAAGGAAGATGTGCGGCCAGCTGAGTCACTCGGATCAGTTTCCCAGTTGAGGGTTCTCACAACACAACACCATGTATAAATATTAAGTAACCCAAAACTCTTTTTTTAAACTGATTTTTTTTTTTTATTTCAATCTGAATGATGGCCAAACATATACACTTATACACTTCTTAACCCTTAAAGAGCAAATCACAACTGCAGCAGACGACATCTTGAAATATTTTTTTTTAATCTTTCAAAGAAAACAAGTCTTGATATTTCATGTGAATCGTCTGCTTGGCAGACGATTCACATGAAATATCAAGACTTGTTTTCTTTGAATAATTAAAAAAATAAAAATAAATGTCGACTGCTACAAATTTTGCTTGGCACTTTAAGGGCTAAACAAGTATAGTATGACCTGCATTAAACAAGCATCTGTGGGAAAGACTCAAAGTCAGATTGTAGCAGATTAAGACAGGTGCTTGCTTAATAAAGGTATACTTCTCACCTTTGCCTTTTCTGGGCCTGAAACTGAGGCCCTTTAAAACAGGTAATTGCTTAATACAGGTGACCTTTAAGACAGGTTTGGCTGAGTAGATAAATCTTTCAGTGCATAAAATCCTTTACAAACATAAATTAACCTGAAACTTACTTTTTTACTAACACACTTCCAATAATTGAACAAATAAAAGCATGTATTGCTTTAAACTACATTATTGATTCTTTAATTTTTCCAAAATTCTCTGATCACCCAACAACATGTGTATTTTACAGTCCCAACTAAATATTTACCTTCGAACAGTCCAGGACTTTGAATGATACCGTAATCTTCATTGATTATTTACCTCTTGCCCGATTTCTTTTGACAGGTTTTTAATCAAGTGGTAATACGCACATTAATTATGTAAATCCTAGTCTCAAGTTGGCTAATTACTTTATTCGGGCATTATGAAAAAGTGTTTATGTCAATTGTAGGGCTCCAGAGATGCTGGTATTTTGGTTTTGTTTTTCTTGATTTCATTTGGAGTTTTACAGCCCAGTCAACCCTGTTAAGGTCACATCGAGACAGACATTTAACCTACTCACTTTTTCCAGAGCAGGATTAGGTCGTCTCAGTGGTTAACCAGTACTTTGTGCTGATACAACATTATTTTTCTGTGCATCTGTCCGTCCATGCATCTGTCTGTCTCCTCCTAATCCACTGGGTGGAATTCAACCAAACTTGCTATATCACTTCCCCTAATGGTATGGGTGTGCAAGAGCAATATTATTTTCCCATGTGTGTGTCCTTCTGTGTGTCCGTCATCCATCCATCTGTCCATCCACTATCTCCTCCTAAACCACTGGGCAGAATTTAACCAAACTTGCTACATGACCTCCCCTCATGGTTAGGGTGTGTGAGAGCAAGCCCGTTTGTCCATCGTCTGTCCTCCCATCCATCAGCTATTAGCATCATTAGCAATGAGCATGGAGATTTGTCCTGGAAGGCCATCGACTGTGCATTCTAGTTAGTATTTGTTACAGTTTATCTGGAGAAATTAAACAATATATTTTAAGTGACCAAGAGCACAAAAAATTATGTTGTTTTATTTCTCCAGGGAAACTCTTACTCACAGCTAAACCAACTGATTTAATCTACACTGCTGCTTATCTCCATACGCGCAACACCGTGGTCTTCTCAATCACCACATATCCTTATGCTCGGCATCGCTCTCCTTACCAGCTGTCAAAAAAATGCTTAGTTTCTGTGCAATGGCAAAAGAGTGCAATATATTTTCATTTGAAGTACCAGTAACATGTTAAAACTTCACCGAAATTGTGATGTATTGTAATTTAACCAGAGACTTGTAATCTCTTCAAGAACTGGAGCTTTACATGCCTGTCTGTCACCAAAATGGCAAGATCTGCATCAGGAGAAAAATTATTTTTGTTCGGTATTTGCTTAAAGGACGATTCCGGTCTGATTATATGGGAGACTGAATAAGAGATTGAATTACATTGCCCAATTTTCGTTATTATCCCCACGCTTTTTAGAAAAAGCGTCAGGGATATTGTTATCGCCTCCATCCGTCTGTCCATCCGTCCGTCTGTCCGTTATGCTATCTCCTCCCAAACCGCTGGACAGAATCCAACCAAATTTGGTGAGTGGCTTGCTTACACAAGTGGGGCGTGCAAGAGCACGTTTATTTTTGGCCCCGCCCACAGGGGCCCTGGGGAGGGGTCAAAAGGTCAAATATTAACAATTTCCAATTTCAAAGTCAATTTTAAAGATTTTTATGCGAAACTGTGCACATATACTCAGTAGTGATAGATGTAAAACAAATTGAACGGGATTTACTTTGTGACCCGAGGAACACCCTTTGGGGTGGGACTTGGGGGGTGGGGCGGGGTCAAAAATTAAGTTTCTCACAACATGGTCATGTGGCATACCAAATTGAAGGGAATGATGTGTAGAATAACATACAAGTAGAATTTTGACCCAAAGGTCACATGTCTGCTCTGGGGAGGGGTCAAAACGTCAAAGGTCAAAATATTGAAATTTAAAAGACTTTAATGCCAAATTTTGCACATATACTCAGTAGTGATAGATGTAAGACATATTGAATGGGATTTACTTTGTGACCCCAGGATCACCCTTGGGGTGGGACTTGGAGGTGGGGCGGGGTCAAAAATTAAGTTTTTCACAACATGGTCATGTGGCATATTTATATTTGATGTAACATTATTATATTTGATGTAACATTATTGTATTTGGATGAGGATGGTTACAAACAATATCCTAGTACAACTTATCAGCCGAAAAGTTATTGACAAGTGAATTACTCTAAATTCCATAAAAATATTCCATTTTTTAAACCTGGTTGCTTAAAACTATGCTGTGTGGTACAAGGGCAATTTCTGCCAGAAGCGTGGGGATTTGCGATGGCGTGCCATCGACTGCCCGATCTAGTTACCAATTGTGCCAAACTATCAATCTTATTACAACTGAAACCCTCCTTCAATGCTACCTAAACTTTCTTTTCACCACACAGTGTTGTGTGTGTGGAGATAAGCAGCCGTGATCTATAAGTTACTAAAATTAACTTATTTATGCTCAGCGCCCAATAAAAGGGACACCGACAAACAGTGTTGACCCAGGTCAGGCACCGCAATATATTGCATCTGATCAGGTTTTACACTGCTTGCATTAAATGCAGGAATTTCTATAAAATTTCTATTAATCAGAAATTGCATCATACTTCTGCTGATTGCATTGTATTCTAAGGTGAGATTTATCTTTTTGCTTTAACAAGCAAGATTTATCTATTCAGGGTAAACCAATTTATTCAACAGATTTCATACAGGTGGTACAGCAGACATGTTATGTAATTAAACTTATGGACCAAAAGTGACAACCAGATTGGTTGAAAAAGTAGACAGAGCTGTAGGCCTCCTTACTAGCTATGCACATTGTTGAGGAATCTTGAGCCCACCTCCCAAAAATAATTTTTATACTACCTGACAACCTTTTTATAACACTATTGCTGGGATCCAAAGCAAAAACCATGTTAGCTAAAGAAATGTGATGTAGCCAAACAAAAATGTATGGATTGTATAGAAAAATGACCATTTGCCAAACAAAAATGCATAGATTATATAGAAAAAATGACCATAAATGGTCATTTTTCTATACAATCTATACATTTTTGTTTGGATACAATGCTTTTGCGGTCCACCTTTAGACTATCTTATATCCAAGACGTCTTATAATAAACCGTCTTATAAAGAGGTTCTAGCTTAACTATATTGACGACACACTTGGTAAAAATACACAAACTATATTTTAATGATTATCATATACGGGATAGTATGACTGATCCAATGTACAATGTATACATATAAATTGTAAAATTTACAATCTGCCACACACTTATATTCAAGATTGTCAGTTTTCATTTGAAAATGTAACTTTTCTTAATATTAATGAAGCATCCACAATGACCTAAGGATTATATCAAAGCTGTAATAAATTTGCCAAAGAAAACACTGCAGAATAAATTACCACACTTACCTTAACCTTGTATGTTGAAATGAAAATTTAATATCCCAAAATTTTGTTTACATAAAATTAATACACACATAAATAATATTATACAAACCTCCAAACAAGGTGCTTTTTTGACCAAAAAGTATTGATATTTTTCTTATTTCTCCACTAAAGCATGTTGTAGGTACTCATTAGAAGTGCCTCTCTGAGACACTTCTAATGAGTACCCACAACATATGTTTTTATGGAGAAATAAGAAAAATATTTTCATAATAACTCCTCATCTGGAACTATGATCATATAATTTAAGAATTCATTTCTAGCAAGTTTTTACTCACATAAAATAAGTTTTTACTCACGTACATAAAATCTAGTTTTTAAGTATAAAATTTCAATTTCCTAACCTGTTGTATTCTTCGAAATGTATGAATATAGTTTCACTTGCATTCGAAATTTAATATTAAAGTAATAGACAGTTAATAGGGCGAAATGGATGAGTAAATTCACATACACCCAAACATCAGTTAACTAAAGTATCATTTTCATTGGGAATATGTGCAAACTGACAAATTTGTTTTAGTTGAGGTTTTACAGCCCAGTCAACCCATTAAGCTCATGTCAAGCCAGGCAAATTAACAAAATTATCATTGTAGTTCAACCAATCAACTTCTTCAGATTTTCAATTAAGGGGAATGGATACACTTTCAAGGGAAGCAACTCTGTCAAACTGTTTTTCCCTCCCTTCTGAAAAGGGGTGTACCCCTAAAAGGAAACACTTTGCTCCCCTTGGGAGCAAATTCTTTCCTTTTAGAACAGGCCCCTTTGCAGAACTGGCTTGGCAAACAGGAAGTCATCAAAGTTGTCTCCCTTGTAAAATACAGCAGAAAAATCTACCAGGTATATAAAGTCCCCTTCAATCTTATTAGTGCTGTGCATCAACAAGATTGGTTACCTCCCCTGATATGGCTGTCACATATAGGGATTCTGACTGAGATTTCCACAAAAAGAATGTATTTTATATGACAGTCAAGGACTATACTCAGTATAAATACTACAACAGGCTTTAAACAGTTCTCATAGATAGGCAGACCAATTAAATATTAGAAAAGATAACATTTTTTTAAAGATAAAAATATTTTTCTGATATTCACCTGTTTGTAATAAGGCTTCCGAATGGCTATTTTGAATATGCAACTATCCAATCAAAAAAACATGTGAGAAAACTGAACTTGCTGTACATTTGTGTACAAATCAAGTTCAGTTCAAGATTCTAGAACATGTGTACAATTGGAGACCAGCTCAGGATTCCAGAATCTGTGTATAGCTGAAATCCAGTTCGAGAGTCTAGAATTCATGTGCAATTGGAGCCCAATTATATCAGAATTTGTGTACAATTGGAGCCCAGTTTGAGATTCCAGGACATGTGTACAATCAAGGCCCAATTTGGGATTCCAGGAATTGTGTACAACTGGAGCCCAGCTCATGAGTCCAGACTTTGTGTACAACTGGAGCCCAAGTTTTGTGACCTCCAGAATTGGTATATAACTGAAGCCTAGTTTTAGCCCTCCAGAACTGGTGTACAACTGGAGCACAATTTGGGATTCCAGGATTTGTGTACAACTGGAGCCCAGTTTGAGATTCCAGATTTGTGTACAAATGGAGCCCAGTCTGAGATTCCAGACTTTATGCACAACTCGAGCCCAGTTCTAGATTCCAGAATTTGTGCACAACTAGAGCCTAGCTCAAAATAACAGAATGTGTATACAACTAGAGCCCAGTTTGAGATTTCCAGAATGTGTACAACTGGGGCCCAGCTCAAGATACCAGAGTTTGTGTACAACTGGAGTCCAGAGACTTGCAGACTGTCTGATTCATTAACCCCTTGAGCCTGGCAGACCTGAAAACAGATACCTGTGTGAACAGCGATGATCCAGATGAGACAGCTCATAATGAGCTGTCTCATCAGGATCTACATTGTTTGCCATTCTGTTTTGGATTTCAGACTGAAACCCTTAAATGCATCCATGGACAAGTCCAAATTCAAAAATTGAAGAATCCACATCAGAAACTCAAGGATACAGGGTTAACTTAACCCTTGTCCTGCTGAACCTGGATATGCCCTGCCTTTGCAAACAGCAAAGCTTCTGAAGAACCAACTGATCTGGATCTGCACTGTTTGCCATTTAGTATGTGTATTTACAGCAACAATCCAGATCAAGTAATATGATTGGCTGAAAATTAGAAGTGGGTGTGGCATATTAATTTATTCAGCAGGGCAAGGGTTGACAGGACAGAGTAATTCTTTAGTTGATGTGCATAATACTCCCAGTGATTTCTGTGCAGCCAGGTAGCTGATGATAAATTTTACATTTATACATATGACAAGACATGTAGCTCCAGACGAGGCACGCAGACAGATGATTATTTTTCTTATTTCTCCATAAAAACATGTGTTGTGGGTACTCATTAGAAGCGCCTCAATGAGGCGCTTCTAATGAGTACCCACAACATATGTTTTCATAGAGAAATAAGAAACAAATGAATTTTTTTTCAACAAAATAAAAATAAATAATTTTATCTGGAGTTATGACAAGATAAATAAAGTTGAACTGAGTGGTGGTGGATGGATGAGATGAGTTCCTTTCATTAGAAAACCTGCCTTACCCTGTATTTTTTGATGACGGTTTTGTGTTTTACGCACCTTTGAACATTATTTAAGTCATATTGAGACAATGGGTCTTATGCTATATAAACACTACCAGCAATTGTACTGATAAGCAAGCAGCATAACTCTTCTTATGCACTTCATTATTTAGAATTTGAGAGTTCAATCAAATGTTCTGTTGTGAAGTGGAATGTGAAGTGGGTCCAGATATTTTTGTTTGAAAACTGGCCATTTTTCCTATTCATTGGAGAAAAATGGGCAAACAATTATATTGTTTGTTTTTTCACAATCAACTTATGTTCACTGACAGTTGATTTGTGATACTCATCAGAAGGGCCCCAATGAGGTGCTTCTAATGAGTACCCACAACAATGGGCTTATCTAAAATATAGAGCTATAGTGCCAAGCAAAATTGTCTTATTTTTTATTATTATTTTTCAGAGAAAATAAGGCTTGCCATTTCATGGGAATCATCTGCTAGGCAGGCAGATGATTCACATGAAATGTCAAGTCTTAGTTTCTTTGAAAAATAATTTAGAAAAAATTAATATGTTATCTGCAGCAGTAGTAATTGGCACTTTCAGGAATGTTGAATAAACACATATGAACAGGGAAGCCCCGATCAGTCAGAGCATCCATACAGCCTGGTCAAGCTCTTAACTTATCTAAGCAAAATATACAATAAGCTAAGATTCTGTACTCATGATAAAATGTGCAGGCTTTAAACTGTTCATGTATTCTGCACCTTTTTTTCAGAGTGAATCTCATAAAATTATATCTTTTTGCTATGCAAGAAATAAATAAAATCTATACTAGAAGACAAATATACATCAAGATGACAAATTTACCCTGGGAACAGATGGAAGGGAGATAATCAACAGAGTTTTACTTTACCAAATTTGAAAAATTGTTTCCCCCAATGTGACCTAACCCAAAATGTCAGCATCATAAAAACATTCCTACATAATTTTGACCCACTGAAACCCCCATTTTTATATAGTAAAACTGGGGTTTACAGGGGTATACATTATTTTTCTTATTTCTGCATAAAACATAGATTGTGGGTAATCGTTCGAACCGCCTCACCAAGGCGGTTCTAATGACTACCCACAATCTATGTTTTATGCAGAAATAAGAAAAATAGAGTTTTTATCTGAAAATTTTCAGTTTTTGGAGGTGAAATTTTCTATATATTTGAATAGGCGTGTTCTCGAAATGGGGTCAGTGGATAAGTGAATGCATTTTTTTGTTTTGTTTGTTTTGTGTTCTAAGATCTAACCAATATGATACGTAAATTTAATGCAGCATGCTGGGTAAAGATTTCAGTAGATTACAGTATGAGAAAATTTTCTTACCACATTTTTTGTAATGCCCCAAGGGGTAGCAATTCATTGTTGCTAACATGACGGTATTGAGTCCAAATTTGGGCCAGAAATGATATCTTAATGGCCTAAATTCAATTTTGCATGAAATGCTTTTCTCCTAGACTGACTGTTCAGATTTTTAACGCAACCAGGCAACTGAGTCGCACAGAGGCAGCGCCTTTTCTCCTAGAAAAGTAGGAGGGGCTTTTATTAGAGAGGGGTCTTATATGAGAATAAATACTGTATTTTTTTTTTTTTTTTTGTATTTTTTTTTAGAAAATAGGGTATGGCATTCAATGCAAACTGTCTCCCAAGGAGACAATTTGCATACAATATCAATCTTATTTTCTTTCAGGAACAATTTGCATGAAATGTTGAAATAAAAAAATATTAGAACATTTTGTTAGTGGAAATTTTTTACACAGTATGCTAAGCATTCACTATTGTATGAATGCACAGAACTAGAATGTTCTGTCGTGCAACAAAAACTGGGAAACTCACCTCGACAATTCATCAGCATCCCCTTGCCCTTCATCAGGTACTTCATCTTTTTCACTGGCAACCTCTGCTGTCTTCTCTTGCTCCTCCTTGATTTCTTCATCAGCTTTAACCGCTGCAGTATGAACCTCCTCTTCAGTTATTGGCTGTGTTCTCGATCTCTCACGCTTTTTACGATCAATATACCGTTTAGCACCACTTGCCGACTTTTTGTCAGGCCTCTCCTTTGATTTCTCCTCCATTTGATGAAACATGGAGGCTTTTGCTGAAACACTAAGTTTGACAGGATCATCCTCTGAGATATGTTCATCAAGGCTCTTAATACTGTCAGTGTCTCGCTCCAAGAAATCAATCTCAGATCCCGACAAAATGCCAGAGTCTGCCTTCGAGTCACGAGCCCCGAAAGCTTCAAATTTTTTCTTCAGGGAATTCATTGGGTCTGCTATTTGATCTTCTGGTACAGCATTTAATTCTGCTGCAGTAACGGGTAGAGTTTTGTGTCGCTGATCTCTGGGGCGTTTCTCCTTTCTGAAGTGTTGTGGGAATTCGGTCTTCTGGCCAGCAAATTTTTCTTCTTTTTGAAGATTTTCGAAAACATTGGTTGATGCCTTGTGAAGAATTTCTGCCCTGAATTTTCGGACTGTTTCCAAGCTGAAAATACACAAACAACAACTAAACTTAACTATTTTTTTCTTAATTAACCCTACCCAGATATACCCGACTTTGCAAACAGTGTTCTGAAGAAGCCAACTGATCTGGATCTGCACTGTTTGCCATTAAGTATGTGAATTTACATCAACAATCTGGATCAAGTAATCTGATTGCCTGAAAATTAGAAGTGGGAGTGGTATCTTAATTTATTCGGCATGACAAGGGTTAAATGGAATGGATACCCTTTCAAGGGAGGCAATTCAGTCAACTGTGTTTTGCTCCCTTCTGAAAAAGCAGTACACATCTTCTAAATGGAAAGTAAACAGGAAGTAATAAAGTTATCTCCCTTGCAAAAAATTGCGTAAAAACAACCAGATGTACCCTTAATATCAATTCGAAAACAGATGCTTCTAATAAACTACCATACTTATTTAAAAAAATATCTGGACACCTTATTAAAATTTCAACAAGCTCATCTTACTACCGTATTTACCCTAAGTATTGGGACACCTTACCTACTTACCATACTTGTCCTAAAATTTGAAATGCTGTATTTACTCAAATAACCACCCCAGGGGCACTGCAAGGATTCATCCGAAAAATGCTGATATCTTTCTTATTTCTCCACGAAAACATACGTTGTGCGTACTCATTAGAAGCGCCTAGCCAAGGCGCTTCTAATGAGTACCCACAACATATGTTTTCATGGCAAAATAAGAAAAATATTATGTGGATACCCCCTCTTATCTGTTGCTATGTTTGTGCGGCAACTTTATATGGGATTTTGACATCTTTTTTTACATAAAAAGTGAAATGGGGCACTTATTAGAGAGGGGGCATTTATTAGAATAAGGGGTCATCCTGGAGCTTTCAGAGGGAAAAGTTCTGCGACCATTTCAGGATTTCAGGGAGAGGTTTTGGTCCAGATTTTGGATTTCTCTATTATACTTTCTATACATTTTCACTTCTCCCTCAGCTCAAGATAGGGAGAAGTCAGCCAGCTAAGGGAGACTTTTTCTCCCAAATCGCCCTCTAGGATGACCCCTGTAGAATATGGTAGTCTATTCTACTACCTGCTGATGTGTCTAAAAATATTGCTGTATGTATTACAAACAGTGTAGACCGTGATTAGATGCCGCATTCTGCGACATCTGATCCCGGTCTACAATATTTGTGAAGGCCTATCTATCCCAATACTTAGAGTTATTACTTTACTTATGGTACTTAACCCTTGTCCTGCTGAACCCAGATATATCCTGTTTTTCAAACAGTGTAGATCCAGATCAGTTGGCTTCTGAAGAAGCCAACTGATCTGGATCTGCACTGTTTGCCATCAAGTATGCAAATTTATTGCAACAATCTGGATCAAGTAACCCGATTGGCTGAAAATAAGAAGTAGGCGTGGCATCTTAATTTATTCAGCAGGACAAGGGTTAATAATGTGCCTAAACTTTAAAGTACTGATGGAATGGCAAACAGTGTAGAACCTGATAAAACTGCTCCTGAAGGAGCTAATGCATGTCTGGTCAGATATTTATGGTAAATATGGCATTATATCAAGTTACAAAAAACGTTACAAAACAAATATGTACATATTTTGTGAAATTATACCCCATTGTCATGTATGTGCATACGCACAGCTGTGTTGTTAAGTTACGGTTGTGTTGGAATCTTGACTATAATCTAATTTACCATTTTTGCAGACATGCATTTCAGCTTCTTGTGCAGAAAGTTAGATTGGCTCCAGTCTCCAATGACTGAATATTTATTTTTATAATCCTGTTTGATAATCCACTGAAATAAAACCAAAATAATATCTAGTGACCAGCCTTTATAATCATAATATTTTTGTTTTATTTCAGTGGATATATCAAACATGATTATAAGAAAATATACTTTATCATTGAAGACTGGAGCCAGTCTAAAAGAAAGTATGTGGTTCTCAATAACAAATTTACCACTTATAAACAAAAGAAAACAATTATACATTTATTTTGAATTTACCTCTGTTTCTTAAAACTTTCCTGGTGAGTCAGAATATTGCCAGACTATTTTTGAGTGGCATTTTCAATGTTGTAAGTGCCATTTTGTTTTTGATTTTGATTGTGTTGGGGTTTAACGACACGTCAACCCTTGTGGGTCATTTTGTGTCGTCTCCCAGAGAAAGGGAGAAAAGAGATAGAAGAGATAGTAGAGGAGATGAAAGAGACGATTAGGGAAGAAATAGGAACAGGAATGAAAGTGAAGAAACAGAAGAAATAAAAACATTCCCCCTCTACCCTTACCTGCTACAAGGATAGCAGGCCTTGCCCAACTGTAAGCCAATTTCAGTTGGACGCCCCGGTGACGTAAGATACACGACACCATTGCCACTCCCGACCACCCCCACATTTTGTTTTTGAATGACATCACATAAGCCTAATGCTGATGACATCACAAGCGAACAATGACTTTATTCAATTACTTGCAAATACTTGATTGGAGTAAAAATAAAGAAAAAAAAAAAAATATAGCAAACAATTATTTTAAAGATAGTTACTATGCCTATAGTTTTTGTACATAATAGCTTTAAATCAGACTACAGTCGAACCTCAATAGCTCCGCTGGCTTGTTTACCATGGCTAATTCAAACTCATTTTTTAGTCCCTACAAAATTCTTCCGATAGCTCAAGAAAACAAATAATTAAGGAAATTTTCTTATTTTATTATGAAATTGGTTGTTTTGTGTACTCATTAGAATTGCCTCATTGAGGCTATTCTAATAAGTACACTCGACATAACACTATTGTCTAGAAGAAAGAAAAACAATCCCTAAATTATTGCCATTTGCTTCCTGACCTGGCATCATAATTGACCCTCAGTGGCTCGAACTAACATATCTCGAACAAATTTACATGGTCCCAAAGAGGTTAGTTATTGATGTTGGACTGTATTTAGTTTTGACATACTTCAACTTTCCATTACAGAAATACCGCAACAACCTAAAGTATTGGGACAGATAAGCCTGAGCAAACAGTGAAGCCCCAGATCATATGCTGTAGAATGCGGCATCTGATCAGGGTCTGCAATGTTTGCCTCTCATCCAGCAATATTTCAAACACATCAAAAGGCAGTAGAAAAGATTTTTTCAAACTTATAGACAAGAATAGTACGGAATTGATTGATTGTGTTGGGGTTTAACGACACGTCAACCCTTGTGGGTCATTTTGCGTCGTCTCCCAGAGAAAGGGAGAAGAGTGATAGAAGAGATAGTCGAAGAGATGAAAGAGAGGAACAGGGAAGAAAGAGGAACAGGAATGAAAGTGAAGAAACAGAAGATATGAAAACATTCCCCCTCTACCCTTACCTGCTACAAGGATAGCAGGCCTTGCCCAACTGTAAGCCAATATCAGTTGGACGCCCCGGTGACATAAGATACATGACACCTTCGCACCACCCGACCACCCCAAATAGTACGGAATTAAGATGTTCCAATACTTAGGGTAAATACGATATCTTGGCCACCTGTAGAAATCGTCAAGATTCCGTGTGCATTGTAACACCTGTAACAGTTTTACCAAAGGGTCTTGCTAATACCCTGACAATACTTCCTGTTATCAGTAGAAATTATTGCATGTGCAAGATACTGTTGAAAATTTTTCAAGATTCCACTGCTACCATTGTCCATTGTCAAGATTCCATTGTCATTTTGTGTTCATCTCCCAGAGAAATGGATAAAAGTGACATATGAGCTAACAGATCCAGTCTCCAGTGACTATTCTTTCCCTTATAATCCTATTTGAAAATCCACAGAAATAAAACCAAAATAATAGCATGTCTATAAAGGCTGGTCACAAGTGACCAGCCTTTATAGTCATGATATTATTTTGGTTTTATTTTAGTGGACTATCAAACAGGATTATAAGAAAAAAATATTTAGTCACTGGAGACTGGATCCAGTATACAAAGGAGATAGCATAGAGTGAGGTAAAACGTGAATGACAGTGCAGAAACAGAACAAATACCCTTTCCCCCCCAGCTACTGCAAGTAGGCCTTTATCAACAATAGGCCCTTCCAACCATGAGTCATTTTGTTTCCCCTCCAAGAAAGAGAGAAAAAAAGAGCAAATAGAGAGAAAAAAGGAGGGAAAAGCAATTGACAGTGCAGAAACAGACAAAATACTAACATATCCCCTTCCCTTACCTGCTGCAAGTACAGTAGGCCCTTACCACCACCCTCCCACCCATGGCAGAAAAAGGAAATAGCCATACATACCTTAAATAAATTATCCATCTGATTATGAATCTCAAAAATTTATAGAACCATATAAATCCATGGTAACATATTTTCCAAATAACTTTGAATGTCCACCAAAGACTGATGATAAGATAATGCAGGACTGTGATGGACCCATGTCCGAGTGTTCGAAAGAAAGCACTGGCCTCCATTTTTCAATAATTTCTTTAAATTTACACGTCAGTTTTGACTCAATTTTTTAAATGGCCAACCTTGAGCTCAGTATTTAGAAACTATTTTATCAATTTTATGTTCATTAGAAATAATGTCTTTTCGAAACATGGCTCCAGATAAGAAACTTTTTTTCAACTGAAAAAGTACCAATATTTTTCTTATTTCTTTTCAAAAACATATGTTGTGGGTACACATTTGAAGCATCTCAATGGGGTGTTTCTAATGAATACCAACAACAGTCATTTTCATGGAGAAATAAAAAAAAAAATATTTATCTGGGTATCCTGCTTATCTGAACCTATGGTCAGAATTCTTTCAAATGGTCCACTACAATATTTATGAATGAAATCTGTGTTGGTGGTTTTTAATCCTTTTGTATACAATTGTTATCCCACTGCATAATTCATTTCTTAAGATACACTGATAGTCTTTTAACACTTAGCATGCTAGGTAAAAAATTTTCAGCAAACAACACGTTATTTCTTTTTTTTTTTTTTTCAGAAAATACAGTTTGATATTTCATGCAAATTGTCCTAAAGCGAAAATTTAGCATAAAATGTTTAACCCTATTTCCTGGGAAAAATAAAAAAAAAAATATCGTAAGTTTGCCGGCTGCTTAATTTGCCAAGATTGTCTGTGTGAATGTGTTGTTTAACAAATGTTGAAACATTTTTCCGAGACAAGTATTTTGAAAAACAAATGAAACTAATACTCAATGAACAAATGTTCATAAACAAATATACATAAATGCATATCAGTGTGTACTTCTGACTGTCTAGTTGACTTTCAACTTTACCACTCTCTGGGCTATTTCAGCAGACGACATACCGAAGATATTTTTTTCTCATTTTTTGCAAGAGAATAGGCTGTGACCTTTCATGCAAACTGTCTCTAGGAGACAGTTTGCATGAAAGGTCACAGCCTATTTTCTGGAAAAATCAGAAAACTATTTTAAAATGTCATCTGCTGAAATTAATATCCAGCATGCTAAGAGTTAAACTTGCATGGCTGTCATCTTAGATGCCTAAGTCAAGTGAAAAGGGACCAGACAGCCTTTACACAAAAAGGCAGGGCCTAAATTAGACTGTACATATAACAATTTATGCATGTCCAAGTGGACCAGGATTTTCATTATTTGTAATGCGTTTATAAACAGAAAAGAGCCTGACTGGAAGAATGCACAGTTAGCCATCTGATCTCGGCCTCTACTGTTCCCTTAGCAAGAGCCCCTTTTTATCTGATCTGATCTAATTAAACCCTTCCTGAAGATAATACAGTCCTTACATAGCCCCAAACATCAAGTTTTTTTCAACCAAAAAGTACAGATATTTTTCTTATTTCTCCATGAAAACATATCTTGTGGGTACTCATTAGAAGCACCTCAGTTAGACACTTCTTATGGTTTCCCACAATGTATAGTTTCCTTGAAAAATAAGAAAAATATTTTGTCGATACCCCCACTTATCTGGCAATTTAAAAGTGTTCAGTTGCTAACTCTTATACATATAAAACTGTTACACAAATTCACAATTATCTTACAACAGCCTACAACAGCTTTCCGTTTTTCCGATTTTTCAATTTCTATGAAACCAAAACATCAGATAATGTCTTCCGATAAAAGTAACACATACACAGCTATTAGGCCAGATAAAGGATTAACTTGTCCGAAAAATGAAGACAAAAAATATATCAAAGGCCATGATACAATATAAGGTAACAAAATTATGTTCCATTTGGCAACAATTTGTAACCTAGAGTTAACCTTTATGCCACAAATCACAACTGCAGCAGAAGACATTTTTACATATTTTTATTTTTATTCTTTGAAGAAAATAAGTCTTGCCAATTTGGCAGACGATTCACATGAAATATAAAGACTCATTTTCTCTAAAAAAAAGTTAGAATGTCGTCTGCTACAGATTTTGCTTGGCACTTTAAGGGTTAATAAATGTATCATTTGACGTGTGGGAGAATTATGTTACTAACTAAAATAGGGTAAATATCCCAAAGCAGTACTATAAATATAAAGAAAACATTTACTGGTATGTGTGACCGTGAAAATAAACAGTCAAAAAGGTATCATATTTACTCCAAGTATTCGGACAGACTAGCCTGAGCGAACAATGCAGACCCAGATCAGATGCCGCAGAATGTGGCATCTGATCAGGGTCTACACTGTTTGCCACTCATCCTGTAATTCTTAGCACACAAACAGGTAGTGATATGGACTTGTTAAAATTTTAGGACAAGTATGGTAAGAATATTTTGGGTACATAATCTTATACAAGATTTCCTATTGTGTGACCCTGATCAGGGTCTACTCTGTTTGCCACTCAGACCAGCAATTTTTAAACCGATCAACAGGTAGCAAAATGGACGTTCACATTTTAGGACAAGTATGGTAAAGAATTAAGATGTTCCTAATCTGGGTAAATAAACTTGTACAAAAATTCCAGTATGTGTCCATGATCATGGTCTATACTGTTTGCCACGCTGTCCAGCAAGTTTTGGACATATTACCACATGGCAAAATGGACTAGTTCAAATCTAAGGACAAGAATGGTAAGAGTTAAGGTACCGAATATTTTGGGTAAAAACAAACTTATACAGGATTTCTTATAGTATGTCCCTGATTAGGGTCTACATGTTTCGCCTCTCAGTTTTTAGTTTCAACATCCACATACTTTTGGTGAATAAGCTTCTTCAGGATATCCTATGGTGTGACTCTATTTTAACAGAACAATTTAGCACAGAATGCAGTCTGATCAGGGTCTACACTATTTGCCATTCTGTTTTCCGTGTTACCATCCGGATACTTCAAGTGGATAAGCAAAAACAGGATATCCTATCCAGTCTGCCCTCTTGCCACTCAGTGCAGCAATTTTTTGATACATCAGCTTGTAGTAAAACAGACATGTTCAAACTTTAACCCATTGTAGACTGAATAGACTCCCCCACACTATACATCGGAAGATTCTAATTTTGATTTTAGGTATGTCTGGCTATGTGATTTAGATATTCTTAGAGAAAAATGGTTGAACTATTTGCAAACAGTGGAGACCCTGATCAGATGCCGCCTTCTGCGGCATCTGATCTGGGTCTGCACTGTTTGCCAATTACCCTTTTAGGGGTTTCCAGACTACAATGGGTTAAGACAAGTACCATAGCCATAGATAAGAGGGAAAATTAGGTAAAAAAAATTATTTCTCCACAAAAACTTTATGTTGTGGGTACTCATTAGAAGTGCCTCGCCATAGCGCTTCCAATGAGTACCCACAATGTATGTTTTCATGGAGAGATAAGAAGAATATCAGTATTTTTTTGCTGAAAAGAGTACTTTATCTGGAGTTATTAAGTACGGTAAGGAGTTGAGGTGTCAGAAACTTAGGCTCAATAAGTTAATACAGGATATCCTATAGTCTGACCTCTTACAAACAGCCCAGTCGTGCCATGACAAATACCATACAAGTCAAAACATGAAATAAGACACCATATAAACCTTTAGAATTGGGACAGACAGCCTGAGCAAGCAGTGTTGACCCAGATCAGATGCCAAAGAATGTGGCATCTGATCTGGGTCTGCACTGTTTGCCACGCAGCTTTTAGTTTTGCCATCCAGACACTTAAGATGAATAAGCTAATACAGGATATCCAAAGTTTATCCCTTTTTCAAATAGCACATACAAGCCTGATTGTGAGATAAGACGCCATATAAACCATAAGTATTGTAATCGGCAAGGTCTACGTCTTTGCCACTCATCCAACGGTATTTCAGACATATCGTAATCAGACTGGTTAAAATCAGCCGGGCCATGCGAAAACCTGTCCTCAGGCATATGTGGACAAGAAAGGCCCAGGTCAGCCTGCCCATCCATGCAGTTTGATCAGAACCTTCACTGTCCGCTAACAGAATCACTGGACGCTACAAAATGTATAAATGGAGAGCATAGGCCTGGGCCCAGTTATTCAAAGGGTCGTTAGCTTAACGAGCTCGTTAAGGGTCATTTTGTTAACTGTTTTAGCAGATTCAATATACAATATTCTGATATTTTTTGCTGAAAAAATGTGAGTAGCTTTTGCACTGCAAAAGCTACTCACATTTTTTCAGCAAAAAATTTCAGCATTTTTGCGTATCACTCGATGTAAATTTTAACGAATCGTTAACTAACAATGTCGTTAGCTTTGAACAACTGGGCCCAGGATAATACTTTCTGCATGAGCAGGATCATCTGACTCTGCATTTTGCACATGTTCAAAGCATTTTTTCACCTGACGCAGCCCAAATGAGAAGACATACTAAGTATGATACGGAGTAAAGATGTCTTAACCCTTAAACTGCCAATAACAACAATTGTCGTCTGCTTTGTCATGATAAGACATACTAAGTATGATACGGAGTAAAGATGTCTTAACCCTTAAACTGCCAATCACAACAATTGTCGTCTGCTTTGTCATCTGCTTGTGATTTTAAAAGTCATTTCTGCAAACAGCATGGACCCAGATCAGACTGCTCCTTTAGGAGCAGTCTGATCTGGGTCCACACTGTTTGCCTGTATGCAAAATTAGGTTTGAAAAGTTTGCAAGAATATTCAGCAGACGACATAAACAGACGACATTTTCAGATGCAGGTTTTCTTGGCGTTTTAAGGGTTAATACTTAGGGTAAATATGACAAATAAGTGTGTGAACTTTAAGCTAATGGCAAGCTGAAAATGATAGTCCAAATATGAATGTGAAGTTCCTGGGATGATATTTAAACAAGGGCAGGAAAAAGGCCTTACAATTACATTAACTCATTAATGCTTAGCACTCTGAAGGCTCAGCAGCTCATGTGAATTGTTTGCTAGGTGTCTGGATGGATGGACTGATGGATATGTATTGATGGATGGATGGATGGATGGATGGATGGATGGATGGATGGATGGATGGATGGATGGACGGACGGACGGACGGACGGACGGACGGACGGATGGATGGCTATGGATGGACAGATGGCTTGATGGATGGATATGTATGGATGGTTGGATGGATGCATGTATGGATGGATGCCAAAATGCCATATATCCCCTAAATATTTGCACACCATAACTCCTTACTGTATTTATCCTAAAATTTTAAATTACCAAAGGATGTGTCTAAAATGTGATGAAATGGCAAACAGTACCCACACAGAACATTTTCATGGAGAAGTCAAAAAAATATTTATCTGGACACTACTTCTTATCTGGAGTTACATCACCGGTCCAAGCTATAGACCACCTATTTTCCCTCACACCTTATAGTCTATGCATAAATAAAATCTTGGTGTAGGACAACTTTGAGGTAACCCAGTACATGTCACTTAACCCTTAAAGCGCCAATCATAACTGCAGCAGACGACAATCTAATTTTCTCAAATTTATTTTTCAGAGAAAATAAGACTTGACATTTCATGTGAGTCATCTGCCTAGCAGATGATTCACATGAAATGTCAAGTGTTATTTTCTCTGAAAAATAATTGAAAAAATATTCCAAAATGTCATCTGCAGTTATGACTGGTGCTAGGTTAATGGCCTTATCTGGACATAAAATACAGGCGGTCCTTTCAACTTGCTTTAGGCCAAAGAATTGCGGTTATATGCCAGTGTTACATGCATGTAAAAGTCAGTTTTTATTCAAAAGGTGACATTCTTTTTTCCATACTACACGCTAAAGTTACATACTTTATGTAAACTAATAACTCTACAAACTTTTACTGTGTCCTTTTTATGACTTTTACTACAAATGAGAAGAGATCTAACTACAAATGTCCAAGTGTATTCAAAGGAGTCAATCAAAGGGAGAAAACCAAAAAGTCTCAGGACAACACTAATTCTCTCCCCTCATATGACAGTGGTCCAAAACACAGTTAGAAAGAGACTCTGAATATCAAGCTTTGTTAAAAATTCAGAAGAAAAAAAATCTGTCTGTGAGCTTTGACAGATTTTTAGGGGGCAGCCGATACACTTTGAGGGAAGGTAATTCTTGTCAAATTGTTTTGTCCTTTCTGGAAAGGGGTCTCCTCTAAAAGGAAAGAATTTACTCCCAATGGGAGCAAATTCTTTCATTTTAGAGTAGACCCCTTTTCTGAAGGGACTTGGTATGCAGGAAAGCAAACAGGAAGTCACAAAAGTTGTCTCCCTTGAAAAGAGAGGCTGAAAAAATAACAGGTATATCTTAACCATCACCATTCTCTGGGCTAATTTAAGAGATGACAAACTGATAATATTTTTCTTAATTTTCCCAGAAAATAGGCTTTGATATTTCATGCCTATTGTCTCCTATTATTTTTCTTAGTTTTCACAGAAAAACAGGCTTTGACATTTCATACAAATTGTCTCCTTTTATTTTTCTTATTTTTCCCAGATAATAGGCATTGACATTTTATGCAAATTGTCTCCATAGGAAACAATGTGCATGAAATGTCAATGCCTATTTTCTGAGAAAAATATGAACAAGAAAAACACTTACTGGCATTATGGACAACTTTTTCAAAAAGGTTAACCAAAAGGTAAATCTCAAGACGACGCCCAATGCTTGACATCTGCCCGCCCGCCCGCCCAAACATCTTTATTTTCAAGTACAAATTTTTCAAAAAACCCATCCTAAATATATTATCAATTTGTCGTCTGCTGAAAATTTTATCTAGAGTGCTAAGCTTTAAGGCAGACTGCATGAGATTTAGGACCACACTCCTAGAAACTGGAACATACTGTATTGAACACAAATATTCAGAAAGACCGACAAACTTTAGCAAACAGTGCAGACGCAGATCAAACTGTTCCTAAGTAATAAATCAAATTATTAGTTGTTACCCATCACCTACTTTGCATAAATAATGACTGGTTACCTGAATGGTGAAGTGCTGTGGTGCAGTGGTAAAGCATGGGACTTGAGATCGAGAGGTAGTGGGTTTAAACCCCGGGAGCACCAAGTGTTGTGTCCTTGAGCAAGACACTTTATTACTGGTTTCTACCAATGAAGACCTGCCTAGAATGCTCGCGAGGGTGTTTGGCAGTATATATATAAAAAAAGAATTTTTTCCGAAAATCGATAAGTTTCACTGGTTATCCATAAGCCTCCTGTCATTCTGAAAGGTGACTGGTTACCTGTTATCTCCCTAAAATCAGGTAGAGTGTGGCTGGTTATATATAAGCCTCCTGTCATTCTGAAAAGGTGACTGGTTACCAGTCATTTCCCCAAAATTAAAAATAAGTGTGACTGATTATACATCAGCATCCTTTCAATCTGTAAAAGTGTCTGGTTACCAGCCATTTACCTAAATTCAAAATGTGTGACTGGTTACCTGTCAGCTTCCTGTACTTCTAAAAGTGTGACTGGTTGTGTTCTTGTTCTCCATTCGTCTTGTTTCCGTGCTGCTTGGTATTTCTTTCTTCTATCCTTCACTACTGTTTGCTTCCCTTCTAGACTGGTTAGCCTCTCAATAAGCTGGGAACTAGACACTGGGGTGGCTTTACCAGGCTCATCAAAACTGAATTGACTCTTTGGTGAGATAGTACCAGATCTAAACGATAAAACATAAAGAACATAAGAGATATACACCACAACCTCTTTATAACACTGTTACTGGGATCCAATGCAAAAATCAAATTAGCTTAACAACCCTGTTGTATCCAAACAAAAATGTATAGATTATATAGAAAAATGACAATAAATGGTCATTTTTCTATATTATCTATACATTTTGGTTTGACTACAATATTTTTAGGGTCCATCCTCAAACTGTCTTATAACCCTGTTTGTTTGTTTGTGTTGAGGTTTTACTGCCCAGTCAACCCAATGGGGTCATGTCCAGCATGGTTAGTTTACCTAACCACACTTTTACTGGGCGGGTTTAGTCCTCTATATATTAACGCGTGTTGTGCACATTCTTCCACCAGAAAATGACACCTGCCCTTCTCGATTCAGTGTAAGGGAGAGAATTACTGCAGAAAATATTTCATGATCAAATCTCCACTAAAGAATGTTGCTGCCCCGGCGGGGGTCGAACCCACAACCTCCTGATCACCAGTAGGATGCACATCCAACTGAGCCACAGAGGCCGGCCTTATAACTGTGTTATAATGAATCATGTTATAAAGAGATTCCTGTGTATGTGGACAGCAAAGTCTCAGTCTGCTCCTCTGGGCAATCTGATGAAGGACTTCACTGTCTACTTACAGAATGTATTAACTACTATGGAATATATTGATGAAGAGTAAAGGTTATAATACCATATTTACCTAAAGGACTTGTTAAGGAGGAGTATTTGATGACAATTCTGGGGTAATTTTCTTCAGTTCTACATAAAAATGTATGTTGTAGGTACTCATTAAAGGTGTCTCAGTGAGGTGCTTCTAATGAGTACCCACAAATATATATGTTTTAATGGAGAAATAAGAAAAATTATCCCATACCAGAATTATTGCTAAATACTCCTTAACAAATCCTCTGTTTACCTTAAATTCTGGGACAGACTGGCCTGAGCAAACAGTATGCAACCAGATCAGACACTGCTGAATGTAGAGTTTATGCATGATCTACACTGTTTGCCACTCATCCAGCAGTGTTTTAGACACATGAACTGGTAGTCAAATGTAGGTGTTAAGAGATAGAAGAAGAATATCATTACTTTTTGGTTAACCCTTGTCATGCTGAATAAATTAAGATGCTATGCCCATGTCTAATTGTCAGCCAATCAGATTACGTGATCCAGATTGTTGATATAAATTAACATACTTAATGGCAAATCTGGACCTTCATTGTTAGCAAAGGTGAGGTATATCCTGGTTCAGTAGGACCAGGGTTAAGATTTTAGGACAGGGATAGTTGAATTAACCTCCATCATTTTCTGGGTAAATTCAGCAGAAGACAAATTTAGGCAATTATGGAAATATTTATATTAATTTCATTATGCCTTAAACTTCCTGTCTGCAAAAGTTTTCTTCCTTCACAGAATGGCAGCTTAATCCTCTAAATTAAGCTTGAAAAAAAAAAATTCTTTTGGATGCAGATGTGATTGTTTTACCTGTTGATGGCTGATTTCGGGGTAGTTAAACCAGATCTTGCTTTCGGTGTTATGGGACACGATCTTACTTCTTCTATCTTAGTGTGCATCTGAAAAATCCTCTCTGCCACAGAAATATTCCTGCCTTCAGTCCCATCTTCAGTGCTTTGTTGAGACTCTCTGAAAAAATGAAAAAAAGATTTTAATGCTTAGCACATCTGGGTAAAATATTCAGCAGACGACATACTGAAATATTTTTTCTTCTTTTACCCAGAAAACTGGTCCTGCCATTTCATGCAAACTGTCTCCAATGGAGACAATTTGCATGAAATGTCAAATCCTGTTTTCTAAGAAAAATAAGAAAAAAATATCACAAATTTGTCATCTGCTGACTAAACCAAGAGAGTAGTACAGGTGGTTCAATGTGTAAAAATTGCATACTAATACATTTTCACAGGTATTTCCAAGAGAATTATATATTTGTGTGCCCAAGGAAGACTCAAATCAGCCTGCAATGCACACAGCCTGATCAGTCGTCATTGTCTGCATGTAGAAACTTTGCATCCTTGGCTATCCAAAATAAATGTGCTTAGCAATGACTCTGATCAGACTGCGTGGATGCCCTGGCTGATCTGAATCTTTGCTGGCTGCAAATGTCTGAAGATACATTTTCTAACATTGTTGCTCATACATCTGGTTTGACTGTTGACTCTAACATGACTCTAAGCTTCTTTATCCAAATGCCCTTCCCCTCATTACTTTGTGCAGACTAATCTGGGCTTCCACTGCTGTATTCTGGATTTGCACACTTTTTTTTTTTTTTTTTTTTTTTGCATGTGATTCAAGTATTCATATTAACAGATTGTTTCAAGGTAAGTTGTGAGCATTATAATACCCAGATAAGACCCTTTTCTCACACAAAAATTGTTGATATTTTTCTTATTTCTCGATAAAAACATTTGTTGTGGGTACTCGTTAGAAGCACCTCAATGAGGTGCTTTAATGAGTACCCACAACATATGTTTTTATCGACAAATGAAAAAAAAGTTTTTCCTAATACCCCTCTGATCTGGAGCTAAGCTGTGAACATATAATGCCAAGATTATGATGGCAACATGCCTATAGCTCCAGCTAAAGTTACCAAAAAGTGCTGATATTTCCTTTATTTCTCCACAAAAGCATATGTTCTGGGTACTCATTAGAAATGCGTCACCAAGGCGCTTCTAATGAGTACCAACAACATATGTTTTCTTGGAGAAATAAGAAAATTATTTACTTGATACCCCATCATATTTGGAGATATGCAGTATGCCATCTGAGATGAGGTGTGGTAAAACTATCACTATGGTGAAGGCCTATAAAAGCCTTCAAATCTTTGCAGTCTTATCAGAATCTTACTTTTCTAGTATGTACATTCTACAGAATTTTAATTTAAGGGGACTAGACACAACTGGTACATTTTCTGCTACTTTTTGCAAGGGAGACAACTTTTGTGAGTTCCTGTTTGCTTTCCTGGACACCAAGGCCCTTCTGAAGAGAGATCTACCCCAAAAAGCAAAGAATTTCTTTCCTTAAAGAGTAGACCCCTTTTCAGTGGGGGGGGCACAATCAATTTTGACAGGTTGCCTTGCTTGAAAGTGTATCCAATCCCCTTTACTTCTAATCCTAAAATTTGATCAAGTCAATCTGACAACCAATTTATGTGTCTAAAACAGAAAGGCAAACAGTGTAGACCCTGATCAACTTGCTACTCAGGAGCTGACTGATCTGAGTCTATACCCTGGGCATGATTTGTCCACATATCTAGTGTAAATACAGTACCATATGCTGGCAAAGAGACCTAAGTAACTATTCCGTTTTTCAAGGATAACGCATTGTACTGTAATAATCTTAAGTATTGGTACAAACAGGCCTAAACTGTGGAGACCCAAAATGTGGCATCTGATCAGGGTCTACACTGTTTGTCATTCATCCAGAAGTATTAAGGTCAACAGTCAGTAAAATGAACTTGTTTAAAGTTTTATGACAAGTATAGTAATGAGTCATCCTGCGAAAAATGCTTGCAAGAGCATAGGCAGTATAGACAGACAGACAGACTGACAGACAGATAGATAGATAGATAGATTGAGAGATGGTGTCTTAATATTTAGGGTAATAAGAAAATTCTAAATCAAGAAGCATTGCTTATTAAATTACTACCACTCACCCCTACTCCCCATCAAACTCCCCCCACTACCTCGCAACCCCCTGAGAAAACAAGAAAAATATCATCAGTTTGTCATCTGCTGAATTAACAGTGACATCCTTGGTCAGACTATGCTGTGTATGTCTTAGTATACCAGGGCCTTCTCTATTTGCATACAGAAAATGCTGGACTAAAAATGACAAAGTCACAGCAGACCACAAAACCAGCCTAAGTCCCTAAATACGTTAACCCTTGTCCTGATGAACCCGGATATGTCCTGCCTTTGCAAACAGTGTAGATCCAGATCGGTTGGCTTCTGAAGAAGCCAACTGATCTGGATCTGCACTGTTTGCCATCCAGCATTTGAATTTGTATCAACAACCTGGATCAAGTAATCTGATTGGCTGAAAATTAGAAGTGGGCGTGGCATCTTAATTTATTCAGCAGGACAAGGGTTAAAACCAGCCTGATACCATTACATTGACCAGAATGACTAGAAATGTGTCCAAAGGATACAGATAATGCCCCTATGATGCCCCAGCCTGAAAAACTTAAACGCAAATTGCTAATGCCGGACGCGAACGGAGACGGAAGGACAGACAGGGGTAGCACAATATACCCTTTCCACCATTCTTCCAATAGTGGGGGCATAAAAACTACCATTGTCCTAATTATATTTCACAAAGTGATACAATTTCCATTTTAAAGGGAATATAGGTATATCTAGGCCAACAGTTCCAGTCCAAATTCTTCAACAATTAATGTCAACTATTTCAATGTTCTTTGCCAGAACAGCTCAACCACATAAAAAAGGGTGCTTAGCATGTAACCCTTAGTGAACAGCAATGACTAGGATCAACATGAATATCCAGCAGTTTGATCAGAGTTTTCGACAGTACCCCGAGATTCTGGGAATGAAGACCCTGATCAGCCTGTGCATCTGATACAGAGGCTGCACAAACTCATAGTTGCAGATAAGATAAGATATCCTAATATTTTTCTTATTTCTCTGTGAAAACATGTTGTGGGTACTCATTAGAAGTGCCTTGGCGAGGTGCTTCTAATGAGTACCCACAACATATATTTTCATGGAGAAATAAGAAAAATGTCAACGTTTTTTTTTTTTTTTGGTCGGGAAAAACAAGCCTCATCTGGAACTACATATATAAATACAGCTCCTTTTCATCAAGGCAACGCTTAACCATTGTCCTGCTGAGTAAATTAAGAGGCCACATCCACTTCTAATTTTTAGCCAATCAGATTACTTGATCCAGATTGTTGATATAAATTCACATAGTTAATGGCAAACAGTGCAGATCCAGATCAGTTGGCGTCTTCAGAAGCTAACTGATCTGGATCTACACTGTTTGCAAAGGAGGGCATATCCGGGTTCAGCAGGACAAGGGTTAAGCAACAATCTTACCAGAGCTATAACAATTAATCCTCCTATCTGAAAATGCGGGGGAAACCGTTCAGGAGATAAAATAATTCTTGTAAATTTTCCCAGCAATAAACTGAACTTTGTATATAAAACAGCACTTCACTGACAAACATATAATACGTAATAGCACAGGTATATTTTCTGGAATGTGTATTCGAAAATATCACAATTTCCTATGTACCTTGGCAGCCAAGGAAGAAGTACAAATCTATAACATGGGAAAATCTTGCTGTATACACTCACAGTTATTTACAGGGGTGCAATATACCTGGTGTGCAATAGTCTTAGATCTTGTTAAGGTGCTCCAAATATCACCTTTACCATAGTTTCTCCAGTAAATTTGTGAGCGGTTATATGCATGAACATAAAAGCCTGCAAATTTTGATATCCAGAGGACTTGTTATGGAGTATTTGGTGATAATTCTGGGATAATTTTTCTTATTTCTGCACGAAAACATGTGTTGTGGGTACTCATTAGAAGCGCCTCAGCGAGGCGCTTCTAATGAGTACCCACAACATATGTTTTTATGGAGAACTAGAGAAAATTATCCCAAAATTATCACCAAATACTCCTCCTTAAATAATCTTCTGGATGTGCTTCATTTGAAATGAATTTTGATTTTTAAATTGTCATTCAAATGAGTTTTGATTTGAATTGTCATTCAAATGAATTGTCATTCCAACTTCCTGTCCATTAACTGCTGTTCAGGTATCAATTCAAAACATAGAGACGCTTCTAATGTGTACCCTCAACATATATTTTGTTTGCAGAAATAAGAAAAATACGTTGAGGCATTTTTATAAGTACCCACAACATCTTTTCATGAAGAAATAAGAAAAACATTTTACCGGATACTCCTCTTACCTAGAGCTCAGCTTGAGCACATATTAGATTGATTATGCAGCCCAAAGATATTCCCTACTGCAGTTAGTATGGTACATGTCTTTACAATAATTAGTGATCATTTGGCAGATCTTGGCAAGGAAAATGCAGCCCACATCAGTGTGTTATCTAACATATATCTAATAAAGATGACTGTAATTATTCTGCAATTACTACAGTAGTCATCACAGCCTGATTGACTAGGCCAGAAAATTATATACATGCAAATGAAATGGGCCGTATGAGGAGGAAATCTACCTTATTCCATGAGCCAAATACTGGAATAAGGGAAAAAGAGAATGAAAGTGCATAAATATAAGAAATACTGACTTGCCCCTAATCCCCACCTGCTGCAAGTACAGCATGCCTTTACCAGCACCCTAACACCCACACTTTTGGCCAGCTATTTTCTCCTATATGATCCTTACTATACCTAAAATGAAGTTCCATCAGATGTGCAAGTGATCCATACTGTACAACAAGCGAGCTTTCACGGGAGGCAAAATGACCCATGCTGTGCATAAAGTGAGGTTCAGTGACAGGTATAAGTGATCTGTACTGTGCCTAAAGAGATGCTCAAAAAGAGGCATAAATGATCCATACTATAAAGTGAGCCCCCTTGAGAGACATAAGTCATCCATATAGTACCTAAAGTGAGGTTCCATGTGAGGCATAAATGACCAGTGCTGTACCTAAAACATGCTAAAGGCTCCATGAGATGCATAAATGATCCATACTGTACCTAAAGTGAAGCTTCATGAGATGCATAAGTGATCCACACAGTATCTAAAGTAGGGCTCCATGAGAAGCAAAAACGATCCATACTGTTCCAAAAATGAGGCTCCATAAGAGGTATAAATGATCCATACTGTACCTAAAGTGGGGCTCTATTTGAGGTATAAATGATCCATACAGGACCTAAAGTGGGGCTCCATGTGAGGTTTAAATGGTCCATACTGTACCTAAAGTGGAGCTCCATGTGAGGTATAAATGATCCATACTGTACCTAAAGTGAAGCTCCATGAGAGGCATAAATGATCCATACTGAGACTAAAGTGCGGCTATATGAGGTATAAATGATCCATACTGAGACTAAAGTGAGGCTCCATGTGAGGTATAAATGATCCATACTGAGACTAAAGTGAGGCTCCATGTGAGGTATAAATGATCCATACTGAGACTAAAGTGGGGCTCCATTTGAGGTATAAATGATTCATACTGAGACTAAAGTAACGCTCCATGAGAGGCATAAATGATCCATACTGAAGTGGGGCTCCATTTGAGGCATAAACTGTAAATTGCCAGACTATTCTGTACAGCTATTCAGTCTGATTGAGGGTAGGGTGGAGTGAGGCTTTGCTCTTTGTACACACAGCATCTCAAGTTTGAAAAATCTACCGCAGTAGCCCTAAGAACTGGGACAGACAGGCCTGAGCAAACAATGTTAACACAAATCAGACACTGCAGAACATGACATCTGATCAGCGTCTTCTTGTCCAGACATTTTCAACACATTAATGGGTAGTAAAATGGAGTTTTCAAATTTTAGCATAAGTACTGTTTCCCAATATTCAGGGTAAATACGTTATTAGAAAACAGAAAATGGTACTAATGGCAGAAGGTGGGCTTTCTCATGACACAATTTCTTAACGCTTAATAAGCATTCTGTTTAAAACTTTCAGCAGATGACATCTTGAAATATGTTTCTTGTTTTTTTTTTTTCCAGAAAATAAGATTTGACATTCTATGCAAATGCACGGAATGTCAAAGCTCATTTTCCAAGGAAAAATAAGAAAAATATCATCAATCTGTCGTTTGCTGAATCTTCCCATAGAGTGGCAAGGTTCAATAGGCCTTTTAAAATGGGATGTGTCCAAGTCCTATTAACCCTTGTCCTGCTGAATAAATTAAGATGCCACCCCCATTTCTAATTTTCAGCCATCAGATTACTTGATCCAGATTGTTGATATAAATTAACATACTTAATGGCAAACAGTACAGATTCAGATCAGTTGGCTTCTTCTTCCGAAGCCAACTGATCTGGATCTACACTGTTTGCAAAGGCAGAAAATATCTGGGTTCAGCAGGACTAGGGTTAAACATTAATATGCTGAGTTTAAAACAATGTACTAGCAGACAACAATTTTATTCATTTTTTTTTATTTGTTTTTTTTTTATTTTCAGAAAACAGAGTTTTCTTATGGAGGAGATTCCATATGAATCATCTCTTTTGGAGACAATTCCTATGGAATGGCAATCCATTTTCTGCAGAAAATAAGAAATGTTCATTCATCACCTAACTATTCCAGCACAGGCATATTAAAGGTTCAATTTGTACTTGGATTTTATTATGGCAATTTAGTAATGATTTCCAAAATTGACCAAATTTCAGCCAGGGCTCTAGATAGGTTTGTAATTTGGAAATAAATTTATTGATATTTTCCATATTTCTCCATGAAAAAGTAATTTAAACTTGTGGGATCTGATTAGAGTCATTTCTAAAACATTCACACAAGATAGTACTTAGAGTCATTTCTAAAACATTCACACAAGATAGTACTAGATAAAAAAAAATAGTACTAGATAAAAGGTTATAGGTTTTAAGCAAAATTGTAGCACACAACAGTCTAAAATTATTTTCTCTGAAAAATAACTACAAAATAGCCCTGCCCAGGGGCATGACCCTGGGGCAACGGTACCATACATTAAAAGGTCTTGATGCAGGTAAGTGTCATACAAAGTTTCAACTTTCTAGCCTAGAAGGTATAAATGTTATTAGCTGCAAGAGAAATGCTGATGTAAATTTGCACCTAAACTTGCAGGTAAACTTGAATGTGACACGCATATACGTACATATGGACGTAACATCACGGCGAAACGCCGTATGCTCCACTCCTGCCAAAGGTAGGCGGGGGCATAAAAATATATCATATTGACATCTGTTGCACTGACCAGACTGTACACACTCCAGTTTGGGCATTAACAACTGATTTTATAATCACGTGTTAATAATAATAACTCCAGATAACTTTTTTACTCAAAAGGTAATGATAGTTTTCTTACAGCTCCAAGGATTTTTATGTTGTGGGTACTGACATTAGAAGTGCCTCAGTGAGATGAAAACATTACGAAAACACGCCTATTCAAATATATAGAATATTTTACCACCAAATAAATGAAAATTTTCAGATAAAAAATTCTGATATTTTTCTTATTTCTGCTCAAAACATAGATTGTGGGTACTCGTTAGAACCGCCTCGATGATGAGGCGGTTCTAACGAGTATCCACAATCTATGTTTTGAGCAGAAATAAGAAAAATGTTTACCCCTGTAAACCGCAGTTTTGCTATATAAAAGTGGGGTTTAAGGGGGTCAAAAATATATTGGCGTGTTTTCGTGATGAGAAGGCACCATCTTTCCTACTGAACAACTGCCTCACTTGGAGAATTATGAAAATTAATCCAGTTTTTAACTGTAGGGTGGGTGATAAAGAAGACTTACTCTGGTAAAACTACAGCACAAAATCATACTTATTATTTCCCCTGCCTTAAAACACAACTCGAACAGGTGTGTTTGCTAAAAGCAGCCAAATCCCCAATGTCAGATTCATTAATTAACTATAGCCATGTTTTTATCTGCTGAAATATGTTTCTCTTCTTAAGTGATTTCCTAATTAACTATTTTTATGACATTCTTTAAAAATGGCTTCATACCTTCAGATAAGATGCATTTTCAAAGCTCCAGATAGGCACAATTTTTTACACACACCCCCCCCCCCCCCCCAAAAAAAAAGATATTTTACCTATTTCTCCACAAAAACATATGTTGTGGGTACTCATTAGAAATGCCTCACCCAGGCACTTCTAATGAGTACCCACAACATATGTTTTTGTGGAGAAATAAGAAAAAATATCTAACTGGATACTTCTTTTATCTAAAGCATTTAATTTTAGATTAAAGCCTATCCACAGTTTTCTTATTACGACAAAAGTGTATGTTGTGGTTTTCATAAGAAACACCTTGTTGAGGTAATTCTAATGAATAACCACAATATGTTTTCCCTGAAAAAGAAGACTGCCTGTATGTCCCTCATATCTACGGCCTTGAAATCTCTGGCAAAACCTGGCATTTTGCATGGCTGTATTCCAAAACACAAAACACCAAACTGTTTGATTTCCAAATTGTTTACGTATAGCTCATGAGGTGTGCAAGTTTGTTCTCTTTCTCTTTCTCTCTCCTCTCTCCCCCTCTTATGCAGAGTGTTTGTGTGCATGCATGTGTGTGCTGCAGCATCTAATATGGGTCTACACTGTCAACATAGGCTTGTCTATCTGAATACTTAGGGTAATGATAACAACGTTTGTGAGTTCAATTCAAATTTAACAGTGCGTCAACCCAAGAGGGTCACTTGCCTTGAAATGGTATATTACTTTGATTTAGTAGCAAAACAGCTATAATAATAATGTGTCCCCAATACTTAGGGTAAATCGTGTAGTTTCCCTATACTCTATGCTGTTAAATACCATATTCCACCTAATTACCGCACATACCCTTATAAGTGCACAGTCAAGCGATTCCGTAGGTTTCAGAATACAACCAGCGCACTTTTGACTACTTTTTTATAAATACATATATTGTGGGTACCCATTTGAATTGCATCGACTTGTCGATGCAATTCAAATGTGTATCCACAACATATGCTTTTTTAAAGAAAATCAGGGAAAAAACACAAAAACATCACATAAACATCATTTGATAAGTCCTTTGCTGATCATTTTAAAGTGTACCTTTGGTACACTTTACCACAAGTTTTCTCAGTATTTTTGAAAAACCTACGCGCACAGTGCAGTAATTCGGTCGAATATGGTAAATAAATATTCCCTCTTGAATAAATGTAGTCTGGGTACAGTGAGTACTCTAAATAAACAAACATAACCCTGAACCATATTCATTCTAAAATTTGAGCATTTTTGTGAACCTGGTTGAGTTCAGGAGTATTTAATGATTCACTAATTCTGGGATAATTTTCTACAGTTCTCCATTGAAACATACGTCGTGAGTACTCATCAGCAGCATCTCACATATGTTTTCATGGAGAAATAAGAAAATATTACCTGGATATCTCCTCTTATCTAGAGCTATGCATAATGATCAGACTGCTAGGCTGTTTGTTTGTGTTGAGGTTTTACGGCCCAGTCAACCCAATGGGGTCATGTCGAGTGCGGTCAGTTTACCTAACCACACGTTTACTGGGCAGGCTTAGTCCTCTAAGCGGTTAACCAGTATTGTGCACATTCTTTCGCCAGAAACTGACAACTGCCCTTCTTGAATCTGCGGAAGGGAGAGAATGACCGTAGAAAATATTTCATGATCAATCTCTACGAAGGAATGTTGCCGACCTCAGCGGGGGTTGAACCCGCGACCTCCTGGTCTCCAGTCGGACGGCACATCCAACTGAGCCACCGAGGCCACTGCTAGGCTGTCCAGGCTGACTAGTATCTTAGTGTAATGCACAAAATCTCATCTTTTATTTGACACAACCATTTGGACCTTGAGATCGAAAAAAAAAAAACTTCAATAAATTTCATTGATTGATTGTGTTGGGGTTTAACGACACGTCAACCCTTGAGGGTCATTTTGTGTCGTCTCCCAGAGAAAGGGAGAAAAGAGATAGAAGAGAGAGTGGAGGAGATGAAAGAGAGGGACAGGGAAGAAAGAGGAACAGGAGTGAAAGTGAAGAAACAGAAGAAATAAAAACATTCCCCCTCTACCCTTACCCACTACAAGGATAGCAGGCCTTGCCCAACTGTAAGCCAATATCAGTTGGACGCCCCGGTGATGTAAGATACACAGCACCTTCGCACCACCCGACCACCCCCTCAATAAATTTCAACCAATGTTTTTGATCATCTTAATAACTAGAGGAGTTTTAAAGGAGTATTTGGAGATATGGGATAATTTTTCTTATTTCTCCATAAAACATGTTGTGGGTACTAATTAGATTGATTGTGTTGGGGTTTAACGACACGTCAACCCTTGTGGGTCATTTTGTGTCGTCTCCCAGAGAAAGGGAGAAAAGAGACAGAAGAGATAGCAGAAGAGATGAAAGTGAGGGACAGGGAAGAAAGAGGAACAGAAATGAAAGTGAAGAAACAGAAGAAATAAAAACATCACCTCCCTACCCTTACCTGCTACAAGGATAGCAGGCCTTGCCCAATTGTAAGCCAATATCAGCTGGATGCCCCGGTGACATAAGATACATGACACCTTCGCACCACCCGACCACCCATACCTCACCAATGTGCTTCTAATGAGTACCCATATGTTTTTATGGAGAAATGGAGAAAATTATCCCAGAATTATCGTCAAATACTCCTCCTTAACAACTGCTTTGTAACTAAGGAAACAATCTTACCTAGTCTTTTTTATTTCTTCTTGAGCTGTTAGTTTCTCTGCCACTTCTTCTTCTTCAACATCTTCGTGTTTGGCCCGACGATTTTTCAAAATGCTTGCTAACTCTGGATCCACATTCACTCCACTTTTGCGAAGCGATGGAGTTCTCTTTAGAATGCCCTTTGGTCTTTCAGATTCTGAGCGACCAACAGATTCAGTTCGAGTCAGTCCAGCACTGGCGCTGACCTTAACAGTAGAGGTCACTTTCATAGGACCATTTCTCTTTGGTGATTGCCGTTCCGGTGTTCTGTCCCTTGTAAACTTCCTCTTTATTTCATTTTTGTTTGTTATATCTACAGTACCTGCGGCACTAGGAGATTCTGATCTCAACTCTCTTTCCTGCCTTTCTTTACTGAATTCCTTTTCCTGACTTCTCTGCCTTTGTTCTCTACCAGACTTAGATTCAAAAGCTTTGTCCTCTCTAGATTTTACTTCATTCTCCAATGCTTCTATTTTAGTTCTCTCTTCTTTAACTGTTACACTATCTACATTTAACTTGGTATCTGGCACTTTTGGTTGAATCACAGTATGGTTTGCATTTAAATTATCACTGTCAACTGAATTAATAAATTGCATAACTTCAGTTTGTTTATCTACATGCACGTCATGTAATGCTTTATGGAGTTTTATTTCTTTTTCATCTTTTAAATCAACTTGGGGTTCATCTAGTTCATGAGTAACATGTTCCAACACAGCTAAGCTTGTATCAATGGATGAGAGATCTAGTTTAGGCACAACTTCTGAGATACCATTTGTTTTCGTTTCCTGTTGTGAGACAAGGTGATCCTCTGCCCTAGGTTTTGTTGATGATACATGTATGGATGCTTTACTTTCAAATGAAGATTGAGACTTAAGTTTTGGAATTTCTGTTTTTGTTAAAGATTTCTCTGGAGTCTGAGATCTACTTCTATCTTGAAGTTTTGTTACAGTCTTACTTTCAGCATTTACTGTTTCTACCTTTGTTTTTTGATCAATATCATGGCTGTTCTTTTGAGACTTTAAGTCCTTATCTGAGACACTTGTAACAGAAGAATCTGTTTCTTTCCTCCTAGACTTAAGCATTTTAGCCACTTCAGAGTCTGCAATAACTTCATCCACACCTGCTGATGAAAACTTATCAGCTTTTTCAACTTTACCATCATGTATTCTATCCCTTTCTTTTATTTCTCCTGTCTCTTGTTGTTCCTTCACAATCTGACTTCTCTTATTCAAAACATTCGCTAACTCTGGACTGGGTTTGTCAGTTTGCTCTTCTACATGTTTCTTAGTCACTGGTGTCTCAGGCAGCCTTCGCCGCTGTTCCGGCTCAGGGCTATACCTTCGCTTCATGAAGTCTGATTTAAAACTGGAAGACCTTTGAACTGCTGATCCTTCTTTCTCAATAGCAGGAGACTGACTACTCCTTAACCGCAAACTCTGAGTTCTCTCTGGAGTTCTACGTGTCTCTTCACTACTCGCACTGCTGCTGACGGTGTATGCCTCTTGCCGTGTCAGAAACGGTTTTCGCAAATTTGATGACTTTGTGTCTGTGTCAGATTTCTCTGAGCCTGATGCTTCGGAACTAGAGAACTTTTGTAAGAGGTCAGAAAAGTTGTTACCCCTTCTGAAACCTCTTGACGAAGACAGTTTGTCATCTCTACCAATAGATGATCCTTCCTTGTTGACACGTTCACTTGCCTCAGACAACTTGGTGATGGCAGAGGACACCTATAAAGAATATTAAGAAGAATAACATTATATGTATACAAACAGGTCTTAAAGGCCACCTGTATTAAGCAATCACCTCTATTAAGAGGCCAGAGTTTTGGTTCCCTTGAAAGGGAAATAAGTGTAAATGTACCTGTATTAAGCAAGCACCTGTCTTAAGCAACAACTTTTCTGCTTTCCCTAGGTGCATGCTTAACACAGGTTTGACTACGAGGGTGAGTCAATAAGTAACCAGCCTATCCCATTTCCGATGGACCGAGACGGTCATAATTTTCATGCTTTGTTTCAATATATGTTTTATACATGGGTACAAAATTGCACATGTATCAAGTCATTCTTTAATAAGATACTGAATGTCAAACATAGCTAGTGATACAAAGGCATGCTTTTCATCTAAAGTTGAGTACCGTGCTGTAATTTGGTACTTGTATTTAAAAGGTAAAACAGGCAAGGAAATACACAGCGAGTTAGACAATGTTTATGGGTCTTCTGCACCATCTTATGCTCAGGTTAAATTCTGGGCAGGGGAATTCAAACGCAGTAGAACGTCTTTAGAAGATGAAGCCAGGTCTGGACGCCTACTGGATGCCACCATCGAAGAAATGTGTTCGGGAGCTAGTATACTATGATAGGCGAATTCAGGTGGAAGAAATAGCACAGGCATTAGGCATTTCACATGGTAGCATTTCAACAATCTTACATGATCGTTTAGGTATGCGCAAGCTAACAGCCCGTTGGGTCCCCAAATCCCTTAGCGATGAGCAAATGGCAACAAGAGCATCAGTATGCAGTGCCTTGTTGAAGGGTTTTAGGTCAAAAGATGATTTTCTTTTGCATCTGGGGACTGTAGATGAGACTTGGGTTCATTATTATGAGCCAGAGAATAAAGCTCAGAGTCGTCAGTGGGTACGGCCTGGGTCCCCGAGGCCAAAGAAGTTCAAGACACAACCATATGCTGGCAAGGTGATGGCCACAGTATTTTAGGAGGCAAAAGGAGTTATTATGTTGGACTTTTTACCCAAGAGAAGTACAATAACTGGAGTGTACTGTGCAAACTTGTTAGACCAGCTGAGAACCGCCATCCGTGAAAAATGCCAAGATAAACTCTCTAAAGGTGTTTTGCTGCAACAGGACAACGCGAGAGTCCACATTTGCAAAGTTGCAATGGATGCTGTAGAGCGAAACGGGTATGAAATAATACCACATCCTGACTATTCGCCTGACCAAGCTCCTAGCGACTTCTTCCTATTCCCAAACTTGAAAAAGGATATCCGTGGACTTCATTTCCGGTCTGATGAAGAAGTCGAGACTGCAGTTGAGGAGTGGGTCAATGGAAAGGACCCTGACTTTTTCAGTTCTGGGCTGACGGCACTTGAACACTGTTGGTCTAAGTGCATCACACTAGAGGGCAATTACATCGAAAAAAAAGAGGTGGATCTCAACCGGAAATAAGTTAGGCTGGTTACTTACTGACTCACCCTCGTATATATCATATAGAGGGGGTAAAAAGAATGTTTTTTCTTATTTCTCCATGAAAACATATGTTGTGGGTACTCATTAGAAGTTCTGGGCAAAGCGCTTCTAATGAATACCCACAACATATGTTTTTGTGGAGAAATAAGAAAAATATCAAACTTTCTGGGTTTTAAGAAAAGTGCCATACATGTATTGGGGGAGCATGCATCAGGAGGATTTAAGGAGGAGTATTTGGTGATGATTTGGTGATAATTTTTCTTATTGCTCCATAAAAATATATGTTTAGAGTACTCATTAAAAGTGTGTCAGTAAGGCACTTCTAATGACTATAACTTATGTTTTTACAGAGAACAGGAGAAAATTATCCCAGAATTATAAGCAAATACAGTCGACTCCCGTTATCTCGAACTCGCTTATCTCGAATAACCGCTTATCTCGAAGTGAAAATCTGGTCCCTGTTTTAACACAGAGATCTACCAACAGGCAATAAAATATTGTGGAAAAGAGGAGAAATTGCTCCTTAGGAGCAATTTCTCCTCTTTTCCACAATATTTTCAAAATGTCTCTAACTTAGGAGTCAGATTACATATTCATTCTGTTAAAGGTGGTTGTTCGATTAATTGTTTTCCTGAGTCCGCAAATCTGATATGTCGAAGTACGGATATCTCGAACTGTTTCATAGAGTCCCTTGGAGTTCGAGATAACGAGAGTCGACTGTACATCTCTTTAACAACTCGTCGGATATACCTTAATGGAACTTCATATACCTTTGAGTTAGAAGTGTACGACCCAGTCAACACTGTTAAGGTCATGTCAAACTGGTCAGTTAACCTTCTCAGACTTTTCCTGGGCAGGCTTAGTCCTCTAAATGGTTAATCAGTACTTGTGTACAAACTTGTCATTAACTGACAACTGCCCTTCTTGAATTAGCAGAAGGGGGAGAATGGGCATAGAAATGATTTCGTGATCATTCTCCACGAAAGTCATGTGGTCGAGCTGGAATTCTACCTTACAACTCCTTGATCTGCAAGTCGCTTCTAATGAGTACCACAATGTATGTATTTATGGATGACTAGAGAAAATTATCACACCAAATCCGCTAGGGAGCCTGACGACTTCAGGTACCAGGTTGGAGGAGCTGCTAGGCTATTGTAATGTCTGAAATCTTTTACTCAAAGCTGCGACAGTTATGTCCCATGAGCTGTGTTACACAACAAATTATAACATAAAATGATGGTATGTAAATGCATACCACGAAAATGCATAAACTATCCAAATTATGAGATTTTTTTTTTAACCCATCGTAGTTTGGAAACCCCTAAAAGGGTAATTGGCAAACAGTGTAGACCCAGATCAGACGCCGCTAAAGGCAGCATCTGATCTGGGTATCTAATGTTTGTTAATAGTTCAACCATTTTGCTCAAGGAATATCTAAATCACATATCCTGACATACCTAAAATAGAAGTTAGAATCTTCCAACATATAGTGTGGGAGAGTTCATTCAGTCTACAATGGGTTAAGCTTAAGTAGCTCAACTTCAAACTCAACAAAAAATTCTCAAAAGTTTATGGATTCATGCATATCACATACAGCAGGCAAACAAATGGATAAAGATCCAGACAAGCCATAGAAATCTTGCAACTTCTTATTACTGTTGCCATTAGAACTGCATATCCCAAGAAAGAGATACGGTGTGTTTAATTCTTTCATCTGGGTTTAACGTCACTTCCAACAACCTTTCAGTCATATTGTGACAATGTCTGGATGTAGCAGGGAGCTCGATTCTTACTTTCAGATTGCTGCCTCACTGAAATATCAGGCCCGAAACATGACAATTGACATGATATTCCACCCAGTCACATTAGTTCTATATAAAGATATCCAGATAAGTACATGTATTTTTCTTATTTCTCCATCAAAACATATGTTGTAGGTACTCATTAGAAGTGCCTCAATGAGCTGCTTCTAATGAGTACCACAACATATGTTTTTTAAGGAATAATATAAATATTAATACATTTATGGTTGAACAAACAAGACCTGTCACCAGACAGGTAAGCTCACCTGAACTCGCACTTGTAAATCAAATAAAAAAAGTAAGACTTTGACCTTAAAGTCCAGATCATGTATATCAAATATAAACCAAATGAACAGTATGATTTGAAAACTAGCTGCGTAAATACAAGATCTTAAGAGCTTTGAGGTAAAACTTTAACATAAAATTTCTGAGACCTTGACTTCTAGGTCATAGGGTGGGGATAGTGATGATTAAATTGTGGACCAGTATCTATAATCGTGCCAAATATAAAGTAAATCCTTGCAAGGATTTAGAAATTAAGAGATCTTAAACACTTTAACGCAAAGCTTTATCATAAACTTCTACATCTGTGACCTTGACCTCTAGATCATAAGCAGGGGTGGGGATAGTGTGGAATAAAATTTTGGTCCAATATCTATAATCATACCAAATATATAGTAAATCCATGCAAGGATTTAGATCATAAAAATTTTGACGCAAAACTTTAACAAAAAATTTCTAAGTCTGTGACCTTGACCTATAGATCATAAGCAGGGGTGTGGATAGGGCTCAATAAAATCTATAACTATACCAAATATAAACTAAATCCATCTGAGAATTTAGAAAATATAAGGTCTTAAACACTTTGACGTAAATTTTTAACATGTTTGTAATGCCAATGCCGGGGGTAGTGCATTAGCTCTTCCTGTACCTTCGTAAAGGTGAGCTAAAAAGATGCCTTATCTGTATACTTAAAGTGCCAATTACAACTGCAGCAGATGATTTTTTTTTTTTTTTTTTTTTGGGTGGGGGTGGGGTGGTGGTGGTGGTGGTGGTGGTGGTGGTGGTGTGTGTGTGTGGGGGGGGGGGGGGGGGGGGGGGGGGGGGGGGGGGGGAGGGTTCAAAGAAAATAAGTCTTTATATTTCATGAAATGTGAGGACTTGTTTCTCTGAAAAATAAAAACAAGAGGACCATGATGGTCCTATATCGCTCACCTGACCAAACAGATTTGCATATTTACTGTTGAAGTTTCAGCCAAGTTCACTGCTCTAGGATTTTTGTATAAACTTTATAGCACTAACCACCCCCACCCCCCTCCACCACAACCCCCGCCATGTTTTTTTTACAAATCTTGACGAACATTTCTGCCAAGTTATATTGAAATTGGTCCAGTGGTTTAAAAAGTTTTATATAGCTATAAAGCCCTACGCCCTAACGGCCATGTTTTTTGACGAATCATGAAAGCTTGAACAAACTTGGTAGAGGGTCACCAAAGGAACATTCCTGCCAAATTATATTGAAATCTGTTCAGTGGTTTCTGACAAGAAGATTTTTAAAGTTTTCTATTTAGATATATAGGGAAAATAAGCCCCACCCCATGGCAGCCATGTTTTTTGACGAATCATGACTGCTTGTACAATCTTGATAGAGGTTCACCAAAGCAACATTCCAGCCAAGTAATATTGAAATCAGTCATGGGGTATGTGACAATAAGAATTTTAAAATTTTCTATGCTGATATAGACGAAAAATAAGCCCCGCCCACCTGGGGACCATGGTTTTGACATATCATGAAGGCTTGAACAATCTTGGTAGAAGGTCACCAAAGCAACATTCCTGCCAAGTTACATTGAACTCGGTCCAACTGTTTCTTACGAGAAGATTTTTAAAGTTTTCTATATAGATATATAGGGAAAATAAGCCCTGCCCCCTGGTGGCCACGTTTTTTGACGAATCCAAATGGCTTGAACAATCTTGGTAGAGCATCACCAAAGGAACATTTTTGCAAAATTATATTGAAATTGGTCCAGTGGTTTCGGACAAGAAGATCTTTAAACTTTTCTATATAGATATATAGGGAAAATAAGCCCCGCCCCCTGGCGGCCATGTTTTTTGACGAATCCAAATGGCTTGAACAATCTTCCTCAAGGAGCACCAAAGGAACGTTTTTGCAAAATTATATTGAAATCGGTCCAGTGGTTTCAGACAAGAAGATTTTTAAACTTTTCTATATAGATATATAGGGAAAATAAGCCCCGCCCCCTGGCGGCCATGTTTTTTGACGAATCCAAATGGCTTGAACAATCTTGGTAGAGGATAACCAAAGGAACATTTCTGCAAAATTATATTGAAATCGGTCCAGTGGTTTCTGACAAGAAGATTTTTTAAAGTTTTCTAAATAGATGTAAAGGGAAAATAAGCCCCGCCCCTGGCGGCCATGTTTTTTGACGAATCCAAATGGCTTCAACAATCTTGGTAGAGGATCACCAAAGGAACATTTCTGCAAAATTATATTGAAATCGGTCCAGTGGTTTCTGACAAGAAGATTTTTAAAGTTTTCTATATAGATATATAGGGAAAATAAGCCCCGCCCCCTGGCGGCCATGTTTTTTGACGAATCCAAATGTCTTGAACAATCTTGGTAGAGCATCACCAAAGGAACATTTTTGCAAAATTATATTGTAATCGGTCTAGTGGTTTCTGACAAGAAGATTTTTAAAGTTTTCTATACAGATATATAGGGAAAATAAGCCCCGCCCCCTGGCGACCATGTTTTTTGAAGAATCCAAAAGGCTTGAACAATCTTTGTAGAGGATTACCAAAGGAACATTTCTGCAAAATTATATTGAAATTGGTCCAGTGGTTTCTGACAAGAAGATTTTTAAAGTTTTCTATATAGATATATAGGGAAAATAAGCCCCGCCCCCTGGCGGCCATGTTTTTTGACGAATCCAAATGGCTTGAACAATCTTGGTAGAGGATCACCAAAGGAACATTTCTGCAAAATTTTATTGAAATCGGTCCAGTGGTTTCTGACGAGAAGATTTTTTGAGTTTTTAGTTAAAAAATCTATTTTTAGCTCCTGTGACCTAGATATGCAATGGACCGGAACCATTTGAACAACTTTGAAAGAGGATCAACCAAGGATCATTCCTGTGAAATTTGGTCAAAATCCAATCAGTGGTTTAGGAGGAGATGTTGTTTAAAGATTGTGAACGGACGGACGGACGGACGGACGGATGGACAGACGGACGACGACGACGACGACGACGACGATGGACGGTGAGTGATCACAATACATCACCTTGAGCCTTCGGCTCAGGTGAGCTAAAAAGATCAAAGTTGTCTGCTGCAGTTGTGATTTATGATCGGTGCTTTAAGGGATATAAGCTACGCAAATACAAGAAACTTTATCAAACCTTTGAAGGCAAGGCAAACCGTGACGGTAGGACAGTCTGCGAATCTAAAACTGATGTATGGATCACCCTACTCTGTGACATCAACTGGTCCAAGTTGTTGAGAGACTTATTCTGAGCAGACGACAAATTATTGGGCTGGTTCACATTCTCATTCCTTGAATTTTGACTGGTTTCATGCTTTGTGATAAATTTTGAAGCTTCATGCACTCTTTTGTCAGCCTGTTTAAAAAAAAACAAAAAAAAACAAAAACGCATGCATTTTGTGATCAATTCATTCTTTGCAGGCTGAATTAAAATATCTGCAGACAATTTTAATGCTCTGCATGCTTGTTAGAGATTTCAGAAGACGACAATTTTTCTTATTTTTCCTAGAAAACAGGCATTGACATTTCATGCAAATTGTCTTTTAGGGAGACAATTTGCATGAACAGTCAAAGCCTATTTTCTGGGATAAATAAGAAAAATTTCAAAATGTCGTCTGCTGAATTTGAAGGTTAATGTAATGTATTTACCCTCAGCTAGCCTGGTACCATGCTAAGAATTTTATATTTCTAAACTAACAAAGGTAAAATACTCCTCCTTGACTATTTTTCTACACATATTATCTCCCTTAGCAGTCAGAAACTCAGAGCATAACTGATCAGCCAAATCAGAGAAGGACATTCCAAAAGATAGGATTTTTTTAAAATATAAAGAGTTTTTATGCAGATTCATATATCAATTAGACGGGAGGCAGTCTAAACCTCAGCATTCAGGGCCCCGTTGTTCAAAGCATCGTTAGCTCAACTAGCTCATTAAGGGTCATTTCGTTGGCTGTTTTAGCGGATTCAATACACAATATTCTGATATTTTATGCTGAAAAAATGTGAGTAGCTTTTGCACTGCAAAAGCTACTCACATTTTTTCAGCGAAAAATTTTAGCATATCTGCATATCACTCTATGTAAATTTTAACGAATCGTTAACTAACGATATCATTAGCGTTGAACAACTGGGCCCAGACTTCTTATTTCCTTACCCTACTTGTTAAAGTCTTTTACTACCTATTGATATATCTAAAATACTGATGGATGAGTGTTTAACAGTGTACACTCTGATCAGCTGCCATATTCTGCTGCATCTGATCAAGGTAGATCTACCCTCTTTGTTCGGGCTTGCCCATCAAAATACTTTGGGTAAATACAGTTTTTGTTTTTTATTTCTGTACAAAAATAGGACTTGACATTTCTCATGAATCTTCTAAGAAGACTAAACACTTTAAATGCCAAATCCTTTTCTTAAAATGAAAAAAACAATAAAAGGCATCGTGTTGGACAAATTCATCTCAGCATGCAAAAAGTAAACATTTAATGCAACAAGGCAGCAGACAACTTTCTAAAATATTTATTTTTGCAGAGAAAATAAGGCTTGAGACATCATGTCAAATGTCTAGCCTTATTTTCTCTGCAAAAAAAAAGAAAAAAATAAGGATGTTGTCTGCAGCAAATTCTGAACTGCACTTTAACCCTTGTCCTGCTGAATAAATTAAGATACCACGCCCACTTCCAATTTTCAGCCAATCAGATTATTTGATCCAGATTGTTAATACAAATTCACATACATAATGACAAACAGTGCAGATCCAGATCAGTTGGCTTCTTCAGAAGCCAACTGATCTGGATCTACACTGTTTGCAAAAGGCAGGGCATATCCGGGTTCAGCAGGACTAGGGTTAAAGGTTAAACCCATGCAAATATGCCAAATATGCACAGTCTGCAGAACAGGGTCTCGAGGAGGCTTCCAAAATGCACAGGCTGATCATGATTACTCACATCATACTTTGAGGTATTTGAGGGGAATCCTGATGAATTCCCTTATTCTTTGCTTTGGTCCTTTGCTGCTTGCATAAAGCTTATTGACCCTAAATGACCTTTCATCTCCTTGCAATCAGAGCACCAGGTAAGAGGCAGCATCTGATATTTATTTTTCTTACAATATTCGAGGGTTGAGCGCAAGACTGTAGTAACTCAAACATATTTTTGAAACTTTTGTTTAGGGGCAACTTTGACCCCTTTGTAAAGAATGCAAATTTAGGTGCCATTGCTCATACGAGCAATGGCACCTAAATTTCCATTGTTTACAGAAAGAAATCTTGTAATCTTCATAAGGTCTTCATAGTAAGGAGAATAAGTACTGGGAAAAACAACTGTCTGACTTGCTACAGTCTTGCGATCAACCCTCGATGTGGTGGGTACTCATTAGAAGTGCCTCAGAGAAGCACTTCCAATGAGTACAATATGATTATCTTTTTGTGAAAAAATAAGAAAACTAACAGTGTTTACAGAGAAAACACTGATGTGCCCCTATCGTGAATTTTCAGTTTCTCTACTGCTGTGGCCTTGAAAATAAGCTCAAGGTCACCAAAATCTTATTAGTTCTTTGTTATGTCCAAATTGTATATCCATAAACAATTTGGTAAGAATCCAACTACTTGTTCACAAAATATTATGCAGACAAGACAGTGTCACAGAATTTTCAGTTTTTCTTCTGCTGTGACCTTGAAAATCAGATCAAGGTCACCAAAATGGTATCAGTTCTTTGTTGTATCCCAATTATATACTGAAAGGAAAAAGAAACGCAGGGTAAATTTTATTCCTAAATTTCATTCAAGTTTGAAAAAATTTGTTAAATATTTTACTATGATTACAAAACGGTACATGTATGGAACAAAAGTTCCAAATTTCATTGGTTTGTGATCAACAAGCCTCGAGTTATTGAAGTTCATTGGTAGCTATCCCCCAAATCTTGAAATCAAAATCAAACTGAAAATCAATATCGGACAATACGGAAAGCCAAAATTTCGTGCAAAACAAGCATGTTTAAACCTTCAGCACAAGATTTCCTCATACCATTTGGTACACTTCAACGATACACAACGCCCTTCGATTCTTTTACCGATTTTTCTTTTCATTTTTACGCTACTTTGAACTTGTTTTCAATCATGGTACGATTGACTGATGTTCAGAGGGGTAGGGCAATTGCGTTGCTGATGCAGGGTCTGAGGCAACAGCAAGTTGCCAATCATTTTGGGGTTAACGTCTCAACAATTGAACGTCTTGTTAGACGTTTAATGGAGACAGGGCATTTAGCAGACCGACCGCGGTCTGCGCGTCCACGCGTGACGTCGCGACGTCAAGACAGGACAATCCGTCTAGCACATTTGCGGAATCGTCATCTCACTGCTACCGAAACTGCCCTTAATACAGTAGGTACGTATAATCGACAAATTTCTCCGAAGACTGTTGGAAGTCGATTGCGTGAGATTGGTCTTCGAGCTCGTCGTCCATACGTTGGTCTGCCTCTGACCCAGGCACTTAGGTTGCGCCGTATGGCGTGGTTGACGGCGCATGCGCCCAGGCTATTTCCGATGAGGCAGTGGAGACGAGTTCTTTTTACGGACGAGTCTAGGTTCACTCTCTATCGCGCAGATGGTCGACGTCGTGTGTACCGACATCGCGGAGAACGCTTTGTCGACGCCTGTGTTGTCGAACGGGATCGGTTTGGGGGCGGCTCCGTTATGGTCTGGGGAGGCATTGCTCACGGGATAAAATCACAGTTGATTATTGTTGCGGGCAAGATGACCGCAGTAAGGTATAGGGATGAAATCTTGCGTCCTGTTGCAGTCCCGCTTGTGCAACAATGTAATCTGATTCTGCAGCAGGACAATGCCCGACCACATGTTGCCCGAGTTTGTTAGGATTTCCTGGCAAACAATAAAACGCAATCTAGCAATGCCACCGTACAGTCCAGATTTGACCCCAATAGAGCACATGTGGGATGAGCTGGACAGAAGGGTTAGGAAGCGCAGAAATCCCCCGCAACTCTCGCACAACTAAGGAATGCGTTGATCGCTGAATGGAATAACATCCCGATGCGAACTGTCAATGCTTTGGTTAACTCTATCCAAAGGAGAATTAGGGCAGCAACGGCAGCAAGAGGGGGGCACACCCGATATTGATTTTCAGTTTGATTTTGATTTCAAGATTTGGGAGGTAGCTACCAATGAACTTCAATAACTCGAGACTTGTTGATCACAAACCAATGAAATTTTGAACTTTTGTTCCATACATGTACCGTTTTGTAATCATAGTAAAATATTTAACAAACTTTTTCAAACTTGAATGAAATTTAGGAATAAAATTTACCCTGCGTTTCTTTTTCCTTTCAGTATATATCTATCCATGAAGATTTGGTAAAAATCCAACCACTTGTTCACAAGAAATTGTGCAGACAAGAAAGTGTGACACCAACGTCAATGCCAACACCCACATCAACAGGATTCACACCTAAAACAGTATGTCCCCTCCCCTTAGGTGTGGGGACATAAATATCAATACTTTTCAGCTGAAAAAAAGGGCCTTATCTGAAGCTATGTTACAATCTATTTAAATTTTGAATACACGTACATCTAGCACAACTAGCCTATGACATGTCTAAATTGCTGTGATGGATCGGCAAACAGTGTAGACTCAGGATCTACAATTTTTCCTGAGGTCTGTTAAAATATTTAGGGTAACTTAGGTCTATGTACATGTATATGCCTCTTTTTGTGTAACAAAACATGAATACAAGCCAGCACACGACAAAACCTACAATAAGACCTGAGTGACCAACAGAGATTCAGATCAGCCTGAACATCAACCCAGCATGGCAAGTAATCTCGTACATACCTCTTTGAATAGCTTGCAGGCAGTAGAATGCACGTGATCAGCGAAGACTCTGATCAGACTGCACGGATCGCAGGCTGATCTGAGTCTTCGCTTGTTGCACAAGTTTTTTTTTAGGTTTTGTCATGCGCCGAGTCATATATTTAATGCTAAGCATGCTGGGTAAAATTTTCAGCAGACAACATTTTGAAATATTTGTTTCTTAGTTTTCCCCCAAAATAGGATTTGACTTCTTAAGAAACAATCGGCATGAAATATCACACTTTATTGTTTGGGAAAAATAAGAAAAATATCATCAATTTTTCATCTGCTGAATCTACCCCTAGAGTAGTAAATGTAAATGCTTCGCATGCTGGGTAAAAAAATCAGCTGATAGAATTTTCAAACATTTTCTTAATTTTCCCCCCAAAAAACAAGAGAGTTTAACATTTCTTGCAAATTGTCTGTCTGACAATTTGCATGAAGTATCAAACTCTATTAGCGGGCCCCCGTAGCCTAGTGGATAAGAGAGTTGACTCTTAATCCATTAGGTTTCTCACCGCTGTGGTTCGAGCCTCGCTCGGGTCATATGTGGGAAAGCCAAGTTCTGCTTACGGATGATCAGGTGGTTTTTCTCCGGGTTCTCCGGTTTTCGCCCACCTTCGATGAACGATCGGCTCGATATAAGTGAAATATTCTTGAAAGGGCCGTAAAACCCAAATCAAAAAAAAAAAAAAAAAATCAAACTCTATTTTAAAGGAATAATAAGAAAAATATCATCAATTTGTCGTCTGCTGAATTTGCATGGAGATGAACAAATAAAATACCTCCTCCTTATATTTATCTTCCCTCGACTCCCGAGCTAGTCGCGATGAGGAGACGCGTCTAACTCCAATTCTGTTGGCACGTGACGGATCAGTGATACCATCCCTCCTCCTAGTTATTGAGTCTGTAAATAGAATAACATATGGGATAAATCATCATATTACAATAAACAGTTGACTCTCAATATTTCAAATACTTTTAAGTCACTACATGTACTGCTTCAGTCAAACTAAATAAAGGATTTTTGGTTTAGTTTGTTATATATTCCCTACATTTTTTATGATTTTACATTACATAGACCTGCAAACATAATGTTAACCCTTGTCTTGCTGAATAAATTAAGATGCCACGCCCATTTCTAATTGTCAGCCAATCAGACTCCTTGATCCAGATTGTTGATAAAAATTCACATACTAAATGGCAAACAGTGCAGATCCAGATCAGCTGGCTTCTTCAGAAGCCAGCTGATCTGGATCTACACTGTTTGCAAAGGCAGGGTATATATATCTGGGTTCAGCAGGACAAGGGATAACAGATATCAGCCCCAACTAAGAGATTTTTCTTCGTCTGAATAAAAACATAGCTGTTTCCCTTAAAACAACGCCCTTGAAAACTGCAACCAAAACGCATAATCTGAGAAATTTATCTCCTACTATAATTCCTGGTCATGAAAGATGTTAAGCACATGTGAATTCTGATATAACAACCACTAATCTGCTGAATTTAAGATGAAATGTATGTTTTCAATGAAGGAAACTCCATCAAAACTGTTTTCCCTCCCTTCTGAAAAGGGGTCTACTCTAAAAAGAAAGAATTACAGTCAACCACTCAATACAACAACAAAATTCGTTATAATGACAATTTGACTGTCACGAAACTTTTGCCTAAGAGGTAACAGTTAGACACAAATTATGCAAGAATATTGTATTTAATACCTTATACAAACATATGTTTTGGATATTTGTTAGAATTGCCTCGGTGAGGCAATTCTAACAAATATCCAAAACATATGATTAGAAGAGAACAAGACCTTTCTTACATATCAATCTGCTCTTTAAGTATTCTGTAAAACAGCAAATTCATTTTAATGACAATGTGCTGTCATTGTAGCGAAGGTTCACTGTACCTCCTGCAGAATACCATATTTAACCCATAATATTAAGGCAGCATAACCCCTTACCATAATTATCCTAAAATTTGAACAAGCCCATTTCACTACCTGTTCTTGTGTCTTAAAATTACTGAGTGAGAAGCAAACAGTGTAGACCCAGATCAGACACTGCATTCTGCAGTGTCTGATCTGGGTCTACACCGTTTGCTCAGGCCTGTCCGTCCGTATACCGAGGGTAAATACGTAATATCAAAGGACAGTAAAGGCCCTGATGATTTTGTTTGTGTTGATTTTTTATGGCCCAGTCAACACTATTAAGGTCATGTCATGCCAGCCAATGATTCTGCTCACAATTTTTCCGGTTAGCTGCGTGGATGCATCTCAACATTTTGTATATACTCAGGAGTGAGAAGCATCATTAATAATCAATCTCAAAATCTAAACATTCAGCCCAAAAACTAAAATTTTTTTTCTTAGTATTTCTCAACTATCATGGCGCTTCTAATGAGTACCCACAACAAATGTTTTTATTGAGAAATAAGAAAATTATTAAGTGGTGTACTCCCTCTTATCTGAAGCTATACAGCTAATAATTAGTTTAATAATTAGTTTTTAAAGTTATTTCAGGTATATATTAACCCAAATAACTACTTTTGACATAAAAGGATGGTCTTGTGAACAAGGGTAAAAGTGAAATTTCATGCTTAAAAATGAAAGTTCTCAATCCTGAAATCAAGACAAATCCTGAAGTTTCCCATCTGTATACCTGAAGACACTTTTCCCTTGACGTGGCTGTTATTATAACACATTGACTCAAGGACAGACAAATAGGCATAAACATACAGGTAGAGTTCAGAGCTGCTGTTGATTCATACAGACATACCGTAATAACCCGAAGTATTGGGACAGTCAGGGCTGAGCAAACAGTGTAGACCCAGATCAGATGCCTCAAAATGAGGCAAGCCACTCCTAGAAGAGATTTTAGACACATCAACTGGTAGTAAAATGAATTTGTTCAAATTTTTAGGACAAGTATGGTAAGAAGTCGAGATGTCCCAAAAGTCAGTGTAAATCCATTTTTGGCACAAAAGATCCTAATGGATTGACAGGTCATAAAACCTAACTCATCATCAAAAAAATGTACAACAAACAAGTCATCAGACATCCTTTGGAGATGACGACACACGAATGACTCAAAACTGAGTGATGCCAAGTGACAAGGTGTCTTTGGATCATTATAACCAGACAGCAAATGCAAACATCAGCCTGCAAATCCATGCCTCCACTAATCATTTACAGAATCATTGGAAACTGTATAAATTACTGATATATGTAACAATCTTTGCCCTGACTCCATAGCTCCAGAGAAGTTGCTTTTTTCAATGGAAAATTACTCATACTTTTCTTATTTCTCCAAAAAACCATATGCTGTGGGTACTCATTAGAAGCGCCTCAGAGAGGTGCTTCTAATGAGTACCAACAATATATGTTTTTGTGGAGAAATAAGAAAAATATATGGATTCCACCTCTTATCTGAAGCTGTGTGACTATTCATTTCATATACACTTGAAGAGCCCTTTTTGCTTGATACTGTTCAATTACAGAGGAAAGCAGGTAATACCGTATTTTACCGTTAATACTGGGACACCTTAACTCCTTACCATACTTGCCCTAAATTTTGAACAAGTCCATTTTACTACCTGTTGATGTGTCGGAAATACTATTAGATGAGTGGCAAACCGTATAGACTCTGATCACATGCCATATTCTGCAGCATCAGATCTGGATCTACACCATTTGCTCAGGCCTTCCTGTCCCAATAATTAGGGTTATTAAGGTATGTTTGTACTTTAACTCTTTGCATGCTGGGTAATTCTGCATGCTTTTTTGTGGTCTGTGGATTTTTTTTGATTTTTTTTTAAATTAACTTTTTCAAAAAAATCTTTCAGGAATACCATCAGAGTGTCAAACAGTTTGGATCAAGATCAAGGCCGACATTTTGTCGGGCCTGATCTGGTTCCTAACTGTTTGCAAAGATTATCAGCAAACGACAAAAGTCGCCACTAGCAGGTAAAGTAAAATGTCTTTTACTTTAGATGGGCTATAAATAGTCTTTAGCCTGCTGTAGGCAAAAGACAACAACATACTAAGATCACAAACACATGAACAGTAATGTGAGACATAATTGAAGACAAAGACCAGCCTGTGCATCCACTCTGTCTAATCAGAGTTTTCATTATGTTAAAATGTCTATGACCTTATTAGGGTTTTTTTTAATAATTTATTTGTTTTTAAGGAACTGGATGCACTCGGTAGTTTTCAAATTTCCACATTTTTATAAGGGCACTTTTAACCCTTCTCTTGCTGAACACGGCATGCCGTGTCTTAGCAAACAGTGTAGATCCAGATCAGTTGGCTTCTGAAGATGCCAACTGATCTGGATCTGCACTGTTTGTCATTCAGTATGTGAATATGTATCAACAAACTGGATCAAGTAATCTGATTGGCTGGAAATTAGAAGTGGGCGTGGCATCTTAATTTATTCAGCATGAGAAGGGTTAAGAAATATCATAGCATGAAATGTTAAAGCCTCAATTTCTAGGCAAAAGAGAAAAAATTTCAAAGCAATGTCTGATAATTTTTTTACCAAGCATGCTAACTATTAATACTCAGACACTGAACCCCATTGTTGCAATTTTTTCTCATGTCTCTTTGGAGCAGTTTGGTCTGCACCTACACTGTTTGTTTAGGTCTGTCTGTTCCACAACACAGCCTCACAATGAAGATACAGCAGTCAATTACTTGACTATTATTATTTCTGCCAGAAAATAAGGCTTCATCATAAAAAAAAAATGGCAAGACTCCTTTCTACCGCGAAAATGAAGAAAAATATTTATAAAAAGAGGGTCATGACGGCTCTGTAATGCTCACCTAAGAATCATAGCACTTAGAGAACCTGACCTAGGAATCATCAAGACAAACATTCTGACCAAGATTCATGATGACACAAAGACAATATAGCATGCCTAATATACCATGAAATATAGGTCAAGGTCAAATATGGATGACCACACTCAGGAGGTCATGCTAAGATGTATGCATGTGCCAAGGATCACTGCTGTAGGACCAAGAGTGACTGAGAAACTGACCAAAATGGAAAAACCTAACAAAGTCACTGAACCGTAAACCATAGCTCATAAGTAACCCAGTTTTGAACTTGACTTAAAATCATCAAGACAAACTTTTTGAGCAAGATTCATGATGTACTTGCAAAATGTGACCTCTAGAGTATAAATGAGGTTTTCCTTTGACCTGGTGACCTAGTTTTTGACCCCAAGTGATCCAATTTGAACCTGACCTAGAAATCATCAAGACAAATATTTTGAGCAAGATTCATAATGATTACAAAAAAATGACCTCTAGAGTGTTCACTAAAAGTGTAGCACTTTAAAGGTGTTAACAAATACATTAAAATTTTATTTAACCCTTAGCATCCTTATCACACAATTTGCAGATGACAAACTTGTGATATTTTTCTTTCTTGTCCAAGTAAACAGTTCTCGAAATTTCCTGTAATTTCTCCTATTTTCAGAGAAAACATTTGACATTTCATGTGAATTATCTCCATAGGAGACAATTCACATGGCAATGTCACATATTTTCTCGAAAGAAAAATATAATGAAAATATTTTAAAATGTTGTCTGCTGATATTTAAATTTGGCCCAGTAAAACTAAATAATATACATACATTAAAGTTTTATTTACCTATCACTCTTTCCAATGCTTAAAAGCATCCAACAATCAAAATTAAATCCATTTTTCCCCGACAAGAATACATTTAATAGATATAAAGCTGTCTGGGACTACAGAAATGAATTTTACATTAAAAGCAGTTAGAATGTAAATTCTATTTCCGTTGAACATAAAGACTGAAATCGGCAGCAGTCGGACAATGGTCCTAATGCATTTGATCGAATATAGTCAATATCGCAGATAGAAACTGATCAATCAAAAGCTATAATTAGACATAATTGGTCTGTCTGCAAGGACAGCCGGCCTTAAGCCTTAAAGCACTAAGCAAAACTCTAGCAGACGACAATCTAATTTTTTCTATTGTTTTTCAGAGAAAATAAGATTTGGCATTTCATGTGAACTGTCTGCTAAACAGACAATTCACATGAAATGTCGAGCCTTATTTACTCTGAAAATTACAAAAGATCAGACTGTTGTCTGCTGCAGTTGTGATTAGCACTTTTGACAGTTAAATAGAGGGCAGCAGACAGAATTTAACCCTTAAAACGCCCAAGAAAACCTGCATCTGAAAATGTTGTCTGTTTATGTCGTCTGCTGAATATTCTTGCAAATTTTTCAATCTATTTTTGCATACAGGCAAACAGTGTGGACCCTGATCAGACTGCTCCTAGAGGAGTAGTCTGATCTGGGTCCACACTGTTTGCAAAAATGACTTTTAAAATCACAAGCAGATGACAAAGCAGATGACAATTGTTGTGATTAAGGGTTAAAGAATCACCATGCCTTAAGGCTTATGGTTAACAAGTGTGATCCACTTAATAAATTAACAATTGGCATGTTAGGGCAAATTCAGCAGACGTCAAATTGATATTTTTCTTATTTTTCCCAGTAAATAAGATTTGAGCTGTCATGCAAATTGTCTAAGAAAATAGGATTTGATATTTCATGCAATTTGTCTCCTTTGGAGACAATTTGCATGAAATAATAAATCCTGGATCTTGGGAAAAAATAAGAAGAATATTTCAAAACGTTGTCTGTTGAAAATTTTACCCGGAGTGCTTAGTGTTAAGGTTGCAAAGGGTTCAATCTAGAGGTCAAAGGACAATTTAGAAGATCAAATTTATCTGGACACGTTTTTTTGTGATGGTCACGCTTTGACATATGGGAAATTTTATTTTTTATCATGATCACATCAAAATTTCGGGGTACTCAAATACTACATGTTCAATGGCCATACATTCTATCTGCCCTACCAATCTCATAACAGTGATCTGATCTACCTTAATGCTTTGCATGCTGGGTAAAAATTTCAGCAGATGACATTTTGATTTTTTGTTCCTCCAGAAAACAGGCTACAAATTTAGAGGCAATTTGCACAAAATATCAAAGCCTATTTTCTGGGAAAAAAATATTTCAAATTGTCATCTGCTGGAATTTTTATCCAGCATGTTAAGCATTAAATTATTGCATTACGAAAACACGCCTATTCAAATATAATGAAAATTTTACCACCAAAAAATGAAAATTTTCAGATAAAAAAAATCTGATATTTTTCATATTTCTGCTCAAAAAATAGATTGTGGGTACTCATTAGTACCCACAATCTATGTTTTTGAGCAGAAATAAGAAAAATAATGTATACCCCTGTAAACCCCAGTTTTACTATATAAAAATGGGGTTTAAGGGGGTCAAAATTATATAGGTACATTGTATGTTTTCGTGATGTAGTTGTGAAAACAACATACATGAATTATTTACTCCTTACTTTTATAGAAAATTATTAATTAAAATCAAATACACCCCAACTCAGCAGGTCTTCTCTTTAAAGGTGACTTCTGATCCAGATTATGTTGTCTACTGATTTTTTTTTTCTTTGATTTTTTTTTTTTTTTTTTAACCCAGCACGTTAAGCATTAAAGATGGAAGGTTATGAAGAAATATAAAGATAGGTCAGATAATTTGCCACCAAAGAAAACAAAAAAAAAATCAACCATTGTTTTTTCCATCACCGATCATAAACAATACACCTGGGCAAAGTATAACTCAGGTCTGAGCCTCCCCACAACTAAACCAACCATACAACATGTGATATCAAAAGTCAGATGGTATCAAAAGTTAGACTCACTGTCCAATCTAACCATCTGTCCTTATAATGTCTGACAAGGGCTGAATCTTCACTGTTCAAACAAACAATCTAGAGTGTGAACAGCCAAGACTCAGATCAACCTGCACATATATATCTGGACCCAGTTGTTCAAAGCTAACGGCGTTGTTAGTTAACAATTCGTTAAAATTTACATCGAGTGACACGCAAATATGCTGAAATTTTTTGCTGAAAAAATGTGAGTAGCTTTTGCAGTGCAAAAGCTACTCACATTTTTTCAGCAAAAAATATCAGAATATTGTATACTGAATCCGCTAAAACAGTTAACGAAATGACCCTTAACGAGCTCGTTAAGCTAACGACGCTTTGAACAACTGGGCCCTGAGTCTTAGCTGTTCACCAAACCCAAATGGCTGATTGCCGGGCTTATTATTTATTTCGTATATGACATAATGTTAACATATGCAATGACCAGGTGATGACATTTATTTCAGTTTGATTGACAGGACATACACATGTCCATTGTCATGGATAATAAAAGAATGTTCCCTTGATGGAAAATTAGCAGAAAGACAATTATTATGAAAGTAAATGGGAACAATTGGGAAATCACTTAACTTTTATTTTAGACCTCTCTGGACAAAATCAGCAGATGACAAATTGATATATTTCTCATTCTCCATAGGAAAATAGGGTATGACCTTTCATGCAAATCTGCTGACTGTATGAATGGTAAACAGTGTAGACTTTGATCAAACTGCTCCATTGGAGCAGTTTGATCAGGGTTTTCACTGTTTGTTCAGGCATGTCTATCAGATGATTATGATGACGATTTGGCTTTTATGTCACTTTCAACATTATTTTAAGGGGTATTCGAATGCAACCCTTATATAAAATACATTTCACAACCAAGAGGTTAACAAACCATAAAAATTGATACAAGTTGGATAAAAATTGGTCAAGAAATAACAAAGTTATTATTATTTGAAGGATTTAACATGACTCACATTGGCGCTGCCATTTTGAATATTTAATGAGACTCCCAAGAATTTTTCAACTTTAAAACATTATTTTTTTAACCAAAGCATTTGTATTTTTAGAAAAATAAGTTGCTTATAATACCACTTTAGGCAGACATGTTCAGAAACATTAAGACAAAATATCCATCTGTATGCTATTTATTTTAATTATGCATATTTAATTAGGGCTGTATGACATCACAAAGCCTATAGATGGCAGCCTCCATAACAGTTGGTTTTCAAATATTTAAACTCCAATTACTTTATTTGCTGGTCGATTTTGATCAAACTTGTATTAAAATTTTTGGCTTGAATGGTTCTGTGCCAATAGATATACTCTCTTTCCGTATTGCCTTTCCCTTTATGTCATATCAAGATGACAAAGGGTGATAATGAAGGCTCTGTACAATGACGTGCCGTACAGTCATATGTTGAATTAAGCCTCCAGTGGGATTCAAATCCTGGACCTTGTGATTCTTAAAGTCTAGAATGCTAGCCACCAGGCCATGCAGACACTTGTGGACACTATCAGAATGCAATAAGAAAAGTCCTGTTCATTTTTGGCATCCTTACCTTTTGCCAGTTGTGGCTGAGCCAACACCAGTGTAAAGGTTGATCTAAAAATAGTTCCATGCATTATTCCAGTTGTCTGAAGTCTGTGTTTTTCAATCCAACATAACAAATTCCATCACAGTGTGAACACAAATTAAACTACTCACTTATTCCTACAGTTTCTGCAGCATTACATTACTGAGAACAATGTACATTTCCATTGCTGAATAAGAAAATTACCTTCCCGTATTTGATCTAATTATTACACTGAGCATTAAGGTTTTTTTGTTGTTGTTTTTTTTCAAAATCACTGGAAAAACTTACAGTAAAATATCAACCTAATAAAAAATATCAACCTAATAACAGCCCATTTTAAAGACTTACTAAGACAGCAAATGATTTCATAAGGGGCCTATTTAACACTTACAATGCTAAGGGCAGATTCAGCAGATGATTTGGTGATATTTTTTCTTATTTTTCCTAAAAAATAGGATCTGACATTTCATGCATATTGTCTCCTTCTAAGAAAAATAAGAAAAATATTTCAAAATGGAGGAGTGGATTGTGCGACTGATGCAGGGGATGTATGCAAATGCACGGAGCCATGTCCGTGTTGGGGAGGGGTACAGTGAAGAGTTTGAAGTGAAGGTTGGTGTTCACCAAAATCAGTACTCAGCCCACTGCTCTTCATCATTGTGCTTGGAGCCTTATCACGAGAGTTCCGCTCTGGGGACCCCTGGGAGGACCTCTATGCCGATGACCTTGTTATCATCGCTGAATCGCTTGAGGAATGTGTCAGGAGGCTCTTGACTTGGAAAGAAGCAATGGAGAAGAAAGGACTGAGAGTAAATGCAGGAAAGACAAAGATCACGATCTGCGGTATGGGACTGGACCTCCTGCAGAGTTCAGGCGAGTTTCCATGAGCTGTCTGTCGTACTGGAGTGGGCAGCAACAGCATCTTCTGCAATGGCTGCAAGCACTGGGTGCAGAAGAAATGCAGTGAGCTCAAGCGCTTGAAAAAGGACCCTGACTATAGATGTACACGGTGCCAGGGAACTGCACGCCCCTTGGATGGAAGACCACAGAAGAAAGTCCATTTCGGACCTGACAAGCTTGAGGTGGTAGCTTCCTTTTGCTACCTAGGAGACATGCTCTCAGCAGCAGGTGGCTGTGAATTTTCAACCACAACACATGTGAAAACTGCCTGGAAGAAGTTCAAGGATCTGCTACCAGTCCTCTCTTCACGCCACCTCTCTTTCAAAACACGTGGCCATGTGTACAGCTCTTGTGTGCAGAGCGCAATGATCCATGCCAGCAAGACTTGGCCATTTACAAAGCCGAACCTCCAGCATCTGCAGCGAAATGACAGGGCAATGATCAGACAGATCTGCAAAGTCAGGCCGCAAGACATTGTCACCACCAGGTCCAATGAGCTACTTGTGTGGCTTGGCATTAATGATCTGGACCTCATTCTGAAGGAGAGAAGACTTCGATGGTATGGACATGTGGAACGCTCCAGTAGTGCAATCAAGACAGCCTTTGATATACAGGCTGATAGAAAGCATGGGCCTGGGAGGCCCAAAATGACATGGAAGCAGCTGACAGAGAGGGACTGCAGAGAGTGGAAGCTCTCGGCTATCAACCCTCATGACAGACGCACTTGGAGATCTGGTGTGAGATCTGCCATGCCTGCAGCAAGCCAGCTATCTGGAAGGGGGCCCACTGGTGTTGCCCCTGTACCTGCACGTTAATCAAAAATCCGATTATGATATGATGTCATCTGCTGAAATTTTTACCCAGCATGCAAAGCATTAATGGTGCATATGTATGCAGTATGTTTTTCTGACTTTCTTTATAGCAGCATATGTCGTGGGTACTCATTTGAATTATTTCAACTTGTCAATGCAATTCAAATGAGTACCAGTATGTAACAATTATCATGTTACTTGAGAGCAGCATAAATCTGCAAATTCAGGTTTTCATGTTTTTAAATGTCATTTTTTGGCTTATACCTAAAATGTCAATCAAGCAATCTACCGATACAGGAACTTTCAACTTTAACCCTTAAAGCACTAAGCAAATTTGTAGCAGACAACATTCCAAAACTGATTGTTATTTTTCAGAGAAAATAAAAAAGACTTGATATTTCATGTGAATCATACATCTGCTATGCAGACAAATCACATGAAATGTAAAGCCTTATTTTCTCTGAAAAATAAAAAAATCAAAGTGTCATTTGCTGCAGTTGTGATTTGCACTTTAAGGGTTAAAGAAGCATTTTTGGAAAGAACCGTATTTTTTTGTTCATTTTAATAGGGATTTAGCTCTAAAATTTTGCTTGCGAATAAAAACCCAAATACGGTGAATTTCATTATAACACAGTTCATTACAGCACAATTTCAGATATAACATATTTCATTACAGCAAAGTTTCAGATATAACATGGTTTAATAATAATGAAGAGTTCAGGTTTAATGACCCGTCAATTCATGAGGGTCATTTGCATCAAAACGGTATATTAATTTGGTTTAGTAGTGAACAGCTATAATCACAGCATGTCAGGTAAAACTTTTTAAAGACGGATCCCAAAAGTACTTAATTCAAAATAAAAATGCATAGATTATATTAATCCTAGTCATGCTGAATAAATTAAGATGCCACACCCACTTCTGAATTTTCAACCAATCAGATTGTTGATACAAAGTCACATTCTAATTGACAAACAGTGCAGATCCAGATCAGTTGGCTTCTTCAGAAGCAAGATTAGGGTTAATGACCACAAATGGTCTCTTTTTTTCTATATAAACCTTAATATTCCTGTTTGGATTTTTCAGTCATTTTTCATATAATCTACACATTTCTGTTTGGATTTTTCTGTCATTTTTTAACATAATCTATACATTTATGTTTGAAAGTGATGTTGTTTAGCTAATATGTTGTTATTGTTTTTTTGGGGTGGGTTTTTTGTTGTTGTTTTTTTATTTATAAAGACTTTGTGGTGAACTTTAAGTAACAATCATCCTGCCAAGAATCATACTTCTCCTCACCCCATTTTTCAGAAAAAAATATTTCAATATCATGCAATTTTGACTAGAAGTTTACTTTACACCCCCCTACTTCAAATTTCCTTACCAAATGCCCCCTCCTCCTCTAGCCCCGCCCTATTTTCGAACATAAGGCATCCTACAAGTATTATACTTGCTGACCTAATGTTAGCTCAGAAACCTATCATTATAATTGTACCCAAGCCTGTAGAATGAACCCAACTGTACTACCCTATAAACCCTAAGTACTGTGGCACTTTAATTCCTTACCACACTACAGCCCTAGAAATTGAATACCATAATTTCCCTAAGTATTGGGACATCTTATCTAATTACTATACTTGTTCTAGAATTTGAAATTATGAGTCCTCTCACTACTACTTGATGTGTCTAAAATATTGCTGTATGTATGGCAGACAGTGTAGACCCTGATCAGATGCCACATTCTGCGGTATCTGATCTGGGTCTACACTGTTTGCAAAGGCCTAACTGTCCAAATACTTAGGGTTATGATGGTAAGTCTGATCTGGGTTTACACTGTTTGCAAAAGCCTATCTGTCCCAATTCTTAGGGTTTTTACGGTAAGTGATCTGGGTCTACACTGTTTGCAAAGGCCTATCAGTGTCCAAATACTTAGTGTTATCAGGATAAGTCCCTTTTACTACATTTAATGTGTCTAGAACAATGCTGGATAAAAGGCAAACACAGTAGACCCTGATCAGATGCCACAGAATGTGGCATCTGATCTGGGTCTACACATTTTGCTAAAGCTTGCCGGTCTTGATACTTAAGAGTTATTACAGTATATTTATTTTATTTGATTTTTTAAGAAGGTAGTATTCTTGCTATCATTTTTGGCACCGGTGACATGATAATTAACAGGTGTATTATAGATACCCTTTAATCATAAAACTTGACTCATTTTGCTAAAGGATATTGCTGACAGACTTTTGAATAAAAGTACAGTGGGTTTGACCAACAAAGCACTGACTCAGACCTAGACTGGCTCCAGTCTCCAGTGACTATTTTTTTTCTTATAATCCTGTTTGATAATCCACTGAAATAAAACCAAAATAATATCATGACTATAAAGAGTGGCTTTTATAGTCATGATATTATTTTAGTTTTATTTTAGTGGACTATCAAACAGTATTGTAAGAAAAAACAAAAAAACATTTAGTCACTGGAGACTGGAGCCAGTCTAACTCTGACCAGGTTTAACACACTTACCCTAAGTATTTGGACACTTTAAATCCTTACCATACCTGTCCTAAAATTTGAACATTTTACTACCAGTTAACCCATTGTAGACTGAATAGACTCTCCCACATGATATATTGGAAGAGTCCAATTTCAATTTTAGGTACGTCCAGTTATGAGATTTACATATTCCTAGAGAAAAATGGCTAAACTATTAGCAAACAGTGGAGACCCTGATCAGACGCCGCATTCTACAGCGTCTGATCTGGGTCTGCACTGTTTGCAAATTACCCTTTTACGGGTCTCCCGACTACAATGGGTTAATGTGTCCAAAAAATTGCGGGATGAGTGGCCAACAGTGCAGACTGATCAGAACTGATTTGAGTCTACACTGTTTGCTCAGGCCTTTCTGTCCAAACACTTAGGGTAATAAGAGCTGTGGCAGGATAGTGTAGCTCGCCTGAATTGTGTTTTGCCTCTAAACCAAAAACTTTAACATAATTTTTTTCAAAGTCTATGACCTTGACCTCAAGGTCACTCATGTGGGTCGGGATGGCACAGCGTCTAGAACTTTAGACCCATATCTAACATCATGTCAAGTAAGAACTTAGTGACTTCCATCCAGAGGTTCAGGAGATATAGCCTTTTTAAAAACTTTAACCAGAACTTTTAACCAATGCCGATGCCAACACTGATGCCGTGGTGTCACTGCGAAAGCTCAACCTGTACTTTCGTACAGGTGAGCTAAAAATTAGACAGAATGAAGACGGCAATATTAATGTGGAAAAAAATAATTTAAAACTTGCCATTCAAATAACTTTATTAACATTCATAACTTAATTGCTTTTATTAATTTCCCTGAGGTCATAATCTGACCTGTTTGCTGCTCAGACTTGATAAATTAATTCATTTTAAATGACATTGTTTTTATGGCTTTATATCAAGCTTTTTTATCATATATATAGTAGTGGAATATATGAAAAGAAGAAAGCAAACTTTAGATAATGTGCTTTCGTTTCAACTAACAAGTATTCATAAGTATCATTAGCTATAATATGTGGCCTTAGTTAGAAGCTGTACATAACTATGAAGTTTCATTGAAATATTCTACACAGAAAATGCCCCAATCCCCACCTCTCAAAACAATTTTTGGACATTGGAAAGGGTCTTAAGTCTGTCAAACACTATGGATTTTGCTCATTAACAATTCCAAACCATTCATCCCTACAATTTTTATGCATGCAAACTTTGAACAAAATCCATAAGCAAGCACCTTGAGTTATTAATTGAAAACAAAGTGCAGACAGATGGACCACAAGTTACTTGAATGTGGGGTATAAAACATCTGAAAAAAACCCTCAAAAAATGACTTTCTAATAATCCTGGAGCAGAATATTGTTTTCCCACTTTCTATTCCTACTGCAATAATTCCAGGAACCAACATTTGCAGTTGCAATTATACATGCTGATTATTTAAACAGAGCAATTAGTGCAAAATGTCACAGGCAATCAATCATATTTTAAACTGTTTAAAAGTCTGCAAAGTATACATAATAAGGTTTAACGAGTTCACCTGTTCATGAATTAATTGCAAATTTCTTATCATTCTGTCAATATATTTCAGCAGATACACAATAAATGTCCTAAAATTCCATACACCATCTTATAAAATGGCAAATGCAATCAGTAAAGACCCAGATCAGACTGCTCCAGAAGGATTTTTTTGATTGATTGATTGAGGTTTTACTTCCCAGTCAACCCATTAGGGCCATGTTGAGTCTGTCAGTTTACCGATCCACACATTTCCAGCGCAGGCTTAGTCTTCTAAGTGGTTAACCAGTATCTGTGCATTTTCTTTGGCTAGAAACTGACAACTGCCTGTCTTGAATCAGCAAAGGGGGAGAATGACCGTAGAAAATATTTCATGATCAATCTCTATGAAGATTGAATGTTGCTGGACCCGTCCGGGATCGAACCTGTGACCTCCTGATCACCTAATTTTACTGTATGGTAAATGCCTTAAAATTTTGTATGTATACCAAAGTGTCTGACAAAATGGCATATGCAAACAGTGCAGACCAAGATCAGACTACAGTCTTTGCCATACAAAAAAGTATTTTCAGAAAAAAATTGCATAAAAAGCAAAATTTAGGCCAAAACAAATATGGGATAAAGTGTTCGAAATTTTAGTACATTACCCTACTTAATATTCTTGGCCATCTAAACTGAGTACCTTAAAGAATCAGTAAAGTCTGGAATCAAAAACAGGGTGGATTCCTTCAGTCTCTTGAGTTAAACAAGAAAAATGGATGATACCATATAAGCCCATACATTCTTTTTTTCTATTTAATATCTTTTTCTTTTGTTTCTTTTATCCCAAAAATTTAAACATTATATGTACATTTGTATTCACTCTGTTTTAAAAATTACTTTTCTCCATTTGAGTTTAGCAAAATTTGTAACTTCTTAATCAATCAATTGATCAATCAATCGATCAATTGATTGATCTATCCATCAATTGATCGATCAATTCTGTATATTTTACTTATATATATTTTTTTTTTAACCAAAATTTATTCAAGTAACTTCTAATCTTACCATTTTATCTTATTTATTTTTTATACATATTATACCTAAATAAAACTTGTATCCTGTATAATTACAAGAACATCTGCGGTACAATGCTGCAATATGTGTATTGTGGATTTATATTACAAGTACTCCATTATTTTTTAAGTTTAATTTGTTAGAATGAGAAGAAATTCTCAAAATTTTATTGCAAAAATCCCACATTATAAACAGATGAGCATAGCTACAGATAAGAGGGGGTATCGACATAATATTTTTCTTATTTCTCGACGAAAACATATGTTGTGGGTACTCATTAGAAGCGCCTCGCTGAGGAGCTTCTAATGAGTACCCACAACGTATGTTTTTTTGAGAAATAAGAAAGTTATCAGCATTTTTTGGATGAAAAAAGCACCTTATCTGTTGCTATGGATGAGCCTATGTTTGTTTACTGACCATTATGTCATACAGGAATACTGAAATTTCAACGCTTAGCATGCCTGGTAAACTTTTCAGCAAATGACATTTTGAAACTTTTTTTTTTTCTGATTTTTCTCAGAAGATAGGCTTTGACAATTCATGCAAACTGTCTCCTAAGGAGACAGTTTGCATGAACTGTCAAAGCCTATTTTCTGAGTTAATTAAGAAAAATATTTCAAAATGTTGTTGTCTGCATGTATACCCCAAAATTGGTAAACATTAATGCTAAGCATGGGAATGGAAGCATGGGAATGGGAATTCCACGCTAAGTCATGATCAGTACTCATCTACTTATACATAATGGTCAGAGTAGTATAGGGCCTATACTACTGGTCAGCAAAGCTCAAAAAAAAGGAACTTTTTTTTTAACCAAAAATTGATATTTTTCTTATTTGTCCATAAAAACATATGTTGTGCTGGTACTCATTAGAAGCACCTTGCTTCTAATGAGTACCTACAACATATGTTTTCATGGACAAATAAGAAAAATATTTTCCTAGTATCCCTTTTATCTGGGGCTATGTGGTCAGTAAGTATGCCTTTGTTTATATAGTCTGTTTGATTTGGATACTAAATCAGCATTTAAAAATAAATATCTGCCACTAAATTAATTCACAAGAGTTCACTGTCTTTCTTGAATGCATAATCCATTTATTCACATGGTGACTGAGCCAATTTTTCACAACTTCACACTTTTTGGACAAATTTTAAAAATTCCAAATTAAAACTCCATAATAGTAAAATAAGGACAATACTATTGGAATTGTTAGTTAAAAGATATATCACTGGTTGTGTTTTCCCCTTTGGTCAAATCATTACAACTCATCACGTCCAGCAATAAACGTCAGTCAGGTCACAGTCCACTAAAATTCTGAATACAATATTTGTATTTGTAGTGCTAAGCAAAATGGTGCCTTTAAGCATATTACATATTAATTTCACCTACCGTAATAACCCTAAATATTGTCACAGACATGCTTTTGCAGACAATGTAGACCCAGATCAGATGCTGCAGAATGCGGCATCTGATCAGGGTCTACACTGTTTGCCACTCATCAAGCGCTATTTTAGACACATCAACACGCAGTAAAATAGACAATAACCAAGTTTTAGGACAAGTATGGTAAGGAGTTAAGTGCCCCAATACTTAGGGTAAATACGGTATATAAAATGTACATTTCTTAGCTATAGCTCTAAATAAGCAAATATTGTAACCAAAAATACTGAGATTTTGTTTTATTTCTCCATCAAAACATATGTTGTGGGTACTCAATAGAAGTGCCTTTGTGAGGGTCATCTAATGAGTGCCCACAACATATGATTTTGTAGAGAAATCAGAAAATTACTAACCTTGATACCTACTTATCTAGAGCTATGTAAAGCAAATGTCATTTTCACTATATAACATAAGAAATGAGAATTAACTTGGTGATTAAGCGATTTAAGACTGATTTTGGCAGCAGAAGTTTTCCTTATTGTTCCATAAAAACCTATGTTTTGGGTTCTCATTAGAATTGCCTCTCTGAGAAAATTCTAACCGGTACAAACAACAAGTTCTTATATGGAAAAGAAAATTATCCCAAAATTATCACCTAATATTCCTCCTTTACAATTCACTTCTCTGATTTACAATATATACTATGGTAACTGTCCTAATAATTCAATACTTTTTTGCCCTAAATTTTGCTTTTATGAGGAGTTTCTTAAAATACTTAGTGAAATCTGAATACCCTGTTCCAGTATCCTCAATTATACTGTAACACCCTAAATATTCAAAGGTCTAAACTCTTTAAAGCCCTGACTGTATATATCCTAAATATTCACCTTAGCTCCTTACCATACTTGTCCTAAAAAGTCAAACATTTTTGTATCTCTTGATATGTCTGAAAAACTGCTGGATGAGTAGCAAACAGTGTAGACCCTGATCAGATGCCACATTCTGTGGCATCTGATCTGGGTCTACACTGATTGCTCAGACCTGACTGTCCCAATACTGAGGGTTATTATGGTATCCTAAAATTGAACAAGTCAGTCTGACTACCTGACTGAACCTAAAAGATACAGACTGAATAGTAAATAGTGTACACCCTGATCAAACTGCTCCTTAATCCAGTTTGCTCAGGCATGAATTTCTGAATGTCTGAATATTTAGAATAAATACACTACTGTTTCTATAGATTTCAGTTTCCACTTTACTTTATCAGAGGACTTATTAAGGAGAAGTGTTTGGTGATAATTATGGGATAATTTTTCTTATTTCTCCATAAAAACATATGTTGTGGGTACTCATTAGAAGCGCCTCGCTGAGGCACTTCTAATGAGTACCCACAACATATGTTTTAGAAGCACCTCGCCGAGGTGCTTCTAATGAGTACCCACAACATATGTTTTTATGGAGAACTGGAGAAAATTATCCCAGAATTATCACCAAGTACTCCTCCTTAGCAAGTCCTCTGTATATTTATCCTAAATATTTGTGTTCGGGTGTGGCAAAGGTGTTGTGTATCTTAGTCACTGGGGCGTCCAGCTGAAATTGGCTACAGTTGGGCAAGGCCTGCTATCCTTGTAGCAGGTAAGTGTAGAGGGGGAATGTTTTTATTTCTTCTATTTCTTCACTTTCATTCCTGTTCCTCTTTCTTCCCGGTCCTTCTCTTTCATCTCCTCTACTATCTCTACTATCTCTCCTATCTCTTTTCTCCCTTTCTCCGGGAGACGACAAAAATGACCCACAAGGGTTGACGTGTTGTTAAACCCCAACACAATCAATTATCCTAAATATATGGGCACCTTAACTCCTTACCATACTTGTCCTAAAATTTGATCAACCCATATTACTACCATATTTGCAATGTGTGAAATTGAATTCAGAACTACCAGAATAGCAATATAAAGTAGTTGCGGTCATGGTACCAAAGCCGTAATTCAAAATCATAAATCCATAAACGAATGACGAATCAGAATGTTCAGACCAACAGACATGGACCCCAGAACAAAGGGTGTAATCAGGCGTCCGCGGATAGTAAGCATTACTTGGTAAGCAAGCTTCGCCCACCATGCCCATGGGCCTGAACGAAGGAAATATCGGTAGAAGCATATGTCCGGGATTTGGGAAGTCTACTTATGGCGCGTCACTGGCAAAAACATCAGAAACAATTCTGGAAACTGCCACATTGTAGGGATTGACTAGATCATGATGTCTCCCATAGAACTTCTTAAGTGTTGCTACCAGTTTGGTTTTTTGGCTCAACAACTTTTGAGTGAGCACTTTCCCTGAAATATAAACTGAAATCAGAACTACAAAATCTGTAATTGTGCTATCAGCGCTTTTTGCAGTATCACACTAAAAGGCACAGAAAATTGGGAACTGTGGCCTTTCTTTTCTTCTATTTTTAACTCCCGTAGTCTTGTCAAAATAAACTGACAGGTGATTCATGAAACTAACAGGTAAATATAGACAGTAGGATTTTTTCTGAAAACGGTAAAAAGGGGTGTGAAAAATCGCTGCAGGGTGATCAATAGATCCAGCTGAAGATAATGTCTTATTATAGGTTTAATTTTTCACTTCAATGAAACTGAGTACCCCAGTACATGGATCAATTTGTTTAGCTCTGAATAGGGATTAGGTTTTCAGTTAATTAGATTTTCAGTTAAACAGTGTCACGGCATCCTTCAATCATTATATATATATGTTATAAAAGTTGAGAGAAGGAGCATGGAGCATACCATCTATATATATATATATATATATATATATATATATATATATATATATATATATATATATATATATATATATATATATATATATATATATATATATATATATATATATATATATATATATATATATATATTTTTTTTTTTTTTTTTTTTTTTTTGGGGGGGTGGGTGGGTGGGGGTGGGGGGGGGGGGTAGTGGTGGTGGTGGTGGTGGGGTGGGGTGGGGTGGGGTGGGCTTGGGAAACAGGGCATTGTGTTGTAGCATGGGCATTCTATTGAAATTTTATGTACTGATGTACTTTAACAACCTCTTTATAACAGTGTTGCTGGGATCCAAAACAAAAACCCTGTCAACTAAACAACTATGCTTTATCTAAACAAAATGTATACATTATATAGAAAAATGACCATAAATGGTCAGTTTTCTTATTATCTATACATTTTGTTTGGATCCAGTACTTTTGGGGTCCACCTTTAACCCACTGTAGACTGAATAGACTCTCCGACACTATATACTGGAAGAGTCCAATTTCAGATTTGGGTATGCCCAGAGGCAGCTTCACCTCCGGGGGGTGGGGGGGAGGGGGCGGGTGCCAATCACAACAATTGTCGTCTGCTTTGTCTTCTGCCGGTTACTTTAAAAGTCATTGTTGCAAACAGTGTGGACCCAGATCAGACTGCTCCTTTAGCAGTCTGATCTTAAAAGAGCAGTCTGATCTGGGTCCACACTGTTTGCCTATATGCAAAATGTAAGTTTGAAAAGTTTGCAAGAAGATGCAGCAGATGACATAAGCAGACGACATTTTCAGATGCAGATTTTCTTGGCGCTTAAAGGGTTAATGGAAAAGATCTGGTGATAGCACACAGTTATGTTTGGCTGCTGAAGGCAAGAAACAAGACAAGAAATTGTAACAAAGTGGCCAAAGTTCGTCTGCTGTAATATAAGAAGTTGTAAATTTTATGGCTGTTAGATATCAGTTCAAGATGACACATTGTTATCATCAAGTTCAGTTTATTATTTATTATGTATGTGAAGTTTCATGAAAATATTCCATAGGGTTAAAGAACTATTGCTCAAACTCTTAAGTGTGATGGAACCATGAAATCATAGAAACACAGAACCATGGAGGGTCAGAACTACTACTACTAATGTCCCCTGCTTTGCTAGTGGTAGGGGACAAATGAGCAGAATATAAAGTCATTAAGAAAACACGCCTATTCAAATATATACAAAATTGCACAGCCAAAAACTGAAAATTTTCTAATAAAAAACAGGTATTTTTCATATTTCTGCTCAAAATATAGACTGTGGATACATGTTAGAACTGCCTTGGCAAGGCAGTTCAAATGAGTACCCACAATCTATTTGAGCAAAAATAAGAAAAATAATGTATACCCCTGTAAACCTCAGTTTTACTATATAAAAGGGGGTTTTAAGGGGGTCAAAATTATATAGGTGTTTTCGTGATGGGGGATATGGACACAATTGCGCTTGAAATTAAGAACTGCTCACTGACTCTGTCTTTGCTAGTGACATCAAGAGCACAAAACAAAGAAGAAACTAGTACAATAAAAGTGCAATATTATAAAGAGACAGTCAAAACAAGTACTGTGTAATCTTATGACATATAAAATCAACAATGGACAAATTCCTATGGGAAAACCAACCTTCTTATGTATGTTACATATAAAAACAAGTCCAGCTTGAGTGAGCAGAGGTCTTAATTGTTAAGGACAAGTATTTGGTGATGATTTTGGAATAATTTTCTCCAATTCTCCATAAAAATGTATGCTGTAGGTACTCATCAGAAATGCCTCACTGAGGCACTTCTAATGAGTACCCACAACATATGTTTTGTGGGTACTCATCAAAAGTGCCTAACCAAGGCACTTCAAATGAGTATCCATAACACTTTATGCTTTATGGAGATATAAGAAAAAGTATCCCTTAATTATCATCAAATACTCTTCCTTAACCCTTGTCCTGCTGAACCCGGATATACCCTGCCTTTGCAAACAGTGTAGATCCAGATCAGTTGGCTTCTAAAGAAGCCAACTGATCTGGATCTGCACTGTTTGCCATTATGTGAATTTATAGCAACAATCCTGATCAAGTAATCTGATTGGCTGAAAATTAGAAGTGGGCGTGGCATCTTAATTTATTCAGCAGGACATGGGTTAACATCTCCTATGAACTAAGCCTTCTGTACATCCAGGCAATACCAGGACCTTAAAATACACATAAAGCATAACAGACCAGATGTTGTAGTTTTTTTAACTTAAAATGTTGGATATTTTTCTTGTTTCTCTATGATAACATATGTTGTGGGTACTCATTGGATTTTGTGGAAAAATAAGAAAAATATTTATATAGATACTCCTCTTACCTAAAGCTATGGTGCAAATGTACATGATGATTAGTGTTTCGACTGTTCTCTAACATGTGGTCATGTTGGTTTTCTCGCAATTTGCCCAATAACTGTCAATGAATGATCAATGACCCTCTTGGGTAATAATATAATACATCTCTTTTAGCTATTACATCTGCATAGGTAATACATGTCAAAGAAAAGAACAAACAACTAAAGTATATATGTAACAATCCTGTTACTTTGTTATTATTACAGTATTAAATCTAATAAGGACACATGCTCCAATAACACCAACCCACATTGCTTAATTTCTGAAAATAGGACTGAATATCAATCAAAATTTTCTGTAAATATCTGTAAGATCTGGACAGTGAAAAAGCTACAATTGTGCTCACTTGTACAAATGTCCTCCTCCACCCCCCCCCCCTCCCTCCCCCCACCCCCCTTGTACCCTTTCATAAGTTTGTAGTCAGCAGACTAGTGACATGATTTGACATACGTTTGTAGTCAGCAGACTTGTGACACAGATGCCGCAGGCTTGTACCCTCTCATAAGTTTGTAGTCAGCAGACTAGTGACAGAGATGCGACAGGCTTGTACCCTCTCATAAGTTTGTAGTCAGCAGACTAGTTGCATGATTTCATACAAGTTTGTAGTCAGCAGACTAGTGACATGATTTGACATAAGTTTGTAGTCAGCAGACCAGTGACAGGAGTTGACATAAGTCTGTAGTCAACAGACTAGTGACATGATTTGACATAAGTTTGTAGTCAGCAGACTAGTGACATGAGTTGACATAAGTTTGTAGTCAGCAGTGACATGATTTGACATAAGTTTGTAGTCAGCAGACTAGTGACATGATTTGACATAAGTTTGTAGTTAGCAGACTAGTGACATGATTTGACATAAGTTTGTAGTTAGCAGACCAGTGACATGAGTTGACATATAAGTCTGTAGTCAACAGACTAGTGACACAGACTAGTGACATGCTTAGCTGATGCTGTATACAAACAATTTCTATAAGTACTCTGTTGACAATTTGCATGAAATTCCTAGGCTTATTTTCAGGGAAAAAAGAAAAATATTTCAAAATATTATCTGCTGAAATGTTTTCCAAGCATGCTTAGTAATAACATTACTCCAACTGCAGCTAGTTTATTAACTGGGCTGTATAAGACGAACATTATTTTTTGTGACTGGATGACGAGGGATATGTCACCCTTCAATGCAGCAAACATTTTCTTTTCTCTTTTCATTTTTCTGAGAAAAAAAAAATAAGACATGAAATTTTAAGTTTTACATCCTTGGAAAAATAGAATAAAAAGATTTTGCTGCTGTTTTGACTGGGGCTTTAAGGTGGGTTAACACCCGGGGTTAACTTACCTGGTACGTAATTTTATCAGGGTGTCCAACTTAGTGGATACAAGATAAAAGGTTATTTGGTATCCTTTTCCATATGTGGCCAATACCAGTATATCAGTATATGGTATCTTATATACCCTAAGTATTCCGACACATTATCTCCTTACCATACTTGTCATAAAATTTGAACAAGTCCATTTGATTACCTGTTGACGCATTTTAAAACTTGCTTGATGTATGGCAAACAATGTAGACCCAGATCAGATGCACATTCTGCGGCATCTGACCTGGGCCTACACTGTTTGCTCAAGTCGGAATCTCCGAATACTTAGGGTAAATAGTGTATATCACAGCTTCAGATAAGCGGGCGTAATAGATAAATATTTTTCTTATATCTCAATCAAAACATATATTGTTGGTACTCATTAGAAGTGCCTCGGTGAGGTGCTTCTAATGAGTACCACAACATATGTTTTCACGGACAAATAAGAAAAATATCAATACTTTTTAGTTGAAAAACGTACCTTATCTGGAGCTGTGAGTATACTGATCAAACCACCTACACAATTCAATCCATGTTTGGCTTAAACTGAAATTAGGTCTTTAAATCAAAGTTAAAGGTCCTAAAATCCTCATAAAATTTGAAAACAATCACATAATAAGTGATATTAAGGTTCAATAATTTAACATGTAGGTAAATAACTTTTGAAGTTTTATGACTTTAATGAGATAATTGAATCAGAGGTACCACATGGGGTCCACATGTATAGCAGGTGTTTTTCTTTTGCAAATATGCAAAATCAAGTCATTTGGAGGACTTGTTAAGGGGTGAGTGTTTGGTGATAATTCTAGGATAATTTTTGTTATTTCTACATAAAAGCATACATTGTGGGTACTCATTGGAATTGCCTCACTGAGACAATTCTAATTACCCACAATAAATGGTTTAATGGAGAATTGAAGATTATCATCAAATACTTTTCCTTGACAATTAATTCCTGGGGGTTGAGGTTTTACAGTCCAGTCAACCCAATTACAATGGGGTCATGTCGAGCGCAGTCAGTTTACCTAACCACACTTTTACTGGGCAGGCTTAGTCCTCCAAGCCGTTAACCAGTATTGTGTACATTCTTTCACCAGAAACTGATAAATGCCCTTCTTGAATCAGCAGAGGGGAGGGAATGACTGCTGAAAAATTTTATGATCAATCTCCATGAAAGAATGTTGCCGACCCGGCGGGGATCGAACCCGCATTCTGCGGCATCTGATCTTGGTCTGCACTGCTGTTTGCCAATTACCCTTTTAGGGGTCTCCAGACTATAATGGACTAATTGATGGTCCACAAATGACCTTATGAGCTTTTGCAGACTGTCACCATTTTTTGACAATTTCATTTTCTCATAATATGTAGTCTGATGATGATGGTGACGGTTTTATGTTTTTACATGCCATTCAATATTATCAAAGCCATACTGAGATTATGCAAGGTGATAATGAAAGACTGCACAATGAAGTACCGTACAGTCAGGAGCTGAATTCCGCCTCCTGCGGGATTCAAACCCAGGACCTCATTATCTGAAGTAGGGAGTGCTGACTGTTCAACCATCCGGACACTTCTGGGCAGTCTGATCAGTTATCACTGGGAGGTCTGCTGATAGCTGCCAAGGATAAAAAAGTTTCTTCAGGTGGGGAGCTAAGACTGATCAAACTCCATGGCATCTTAACCCTGGTCCTGCTGAGCCCGGATATGCCCTGCCTTTGCAAACAGTGTAGATCAAGATTAGTTGGCTAACTGATCTGGATCTTCACTGTTTGCCATTCAGTATGTGAACTTGTATCAACAATTTGGAATAAGTACATTGTCTTGTGATTGGCTGACAATTAGAAGAGGGCATGGCATCTTAATTTGTTCAGCATGACAAGAGTTATAATGTATTCAGCATGACAAGGGCAAGGGTTAGCTCATGCAGCCATTCATTTTTTTTTACCTTATCACTTGCTGGGTAGATTCCAGACAAGAATCTAATGATATTTTTCTAAGAAAATAGGCTAAAAAATTACATTTTCATGCAAATTGTCTCCTAAGAAAACTGCTTCAAAATGTGTTCTGCCGAATTTTTTACCCAGCATGCTAAGTGTTAATTATCAGCAAGATTAACTCTTTGCATGCTGGGTAATTTTGTATGTTTTTTTGTCCTTGTAGATTTTTTTATTTTTTTTTAAATTATCCTTTTCAAAATTATCTTTCGGGAATACCAGCGGTGTCAAACAGTTTGGATCCAGATCAGCACCGACGTTTAGATGGGCCCGATCTGGGTTCAAACTATTTGCAAAGGTTATCAGCAGATGACAAAAGTTGCCACTAGTGGGGAAAGAGTTACTGTATCATATTTAACCATAAAATATTAAGTAAACAATTGAAGATCAGGTCAAACTAAGGGAAGTAATTCTGTAAATCTCTCAAAGACCACAAAGCTCTGCATGCTGGGTAAAATTTTATGCAAACAACATTTTTAAATATTTTTATTTTTCCCCTGAAAACAGGTTTTGTCATTTCATGCAAATTGTCTGCAAGAAATGTCAAATCTATTTTCTGGAAAAAAAAACAACAAAAAACAGGAAAATATCACCAATTTGTTGTCTGCTGATTTGCCCAGAGAATGGTAAAGGTTAAAGGTCATAAATTTCTTGAAATTGCTTGTATCTGCCCAGTAAACATACTAGCCATTGGAATGTAAACAAGTAAAGCTCTTCTATGGCTTCAATCTGCCCAAAAACTTATTTGAAAATACTTGACCTCATTCTTACTTACTTAAACTGTTAGGAGATATTGAATACTGTTGCAGAAAATGGGAAGACAAATCTTGTACCTATTATATATGTATAACTACAACTGCAAACACTGACAGAATGTATAACAGAACTATTGTTGCAGCTTTCTAAAACCATAGAATGTATAACTGCAAACATTTACAGAATGTATAAGGGAATATTGTTGCGGGAATCTGTACCCACAGAATGTGCAACTGCAAACAATAACAATATATAACTGAAATACTATCATGTTGCAAGAATCTGCACCCGGTAGAATGTATAAGTGCAACTGCAAACAATGACAATGTGTAATTGAAATACTGTTGCAAGAATCTGCACCCACAGAATATATAAGTGCAACTGCAAACAATGACAATGTGAATGTAAAAGTGCAACTGCAAAAAACAGACATTGCTCCAAAATATTATTTGTGAGTTGAGGTTTAACATAACTCTCAACAATCTTTCCATCATGTTGCTACAGTGTCTGGATGTGATGTTGGGAACTGATGCCCTTTTATAGAACTGCCTCATCGCAGTACACCCCCATTTGCACAAATGGAAATGTAAAGATTCATAAAAGGAAAGGTCCATTTCAGAAACATAGGGGAGAAAGGATAAGTAAATGTAAATTAGTGTATCAATATTCTATTCCTACATCTGAAATGATAATTTATCTAATATAGCCAAACATTAACCCTTAAAGCACTAAGTAAAACAAAATTGCAGCAGACAACACACTCTGAATTTTTTTAAACTATTTTTTCAAATAAAAAAAAAAAAAAAAAAAGCTTTGGCATTTAATGTGAATAGTCTGTTAGGTAGATGATTCACATAAAATGCCAAGCCTTATTTTCTCTGAAAAAAAAAAAATACAAAACAAAAATCAAAATGTCATCTGCTGCACTTTTGATTCGCACTATAAGGGTTAAAACTTCTATTATACTTTTAAATGCAGCCAAATTACCATCAATTAAACTTTTGAACCTGTAATTTAAGCTGGTTAAACAGACACAATTTGAAAATCAGATTAAAGAATTTAAATTTGAACAAATTACAGGTGAAATAAGACCAGCTGACAAAACAATGACTTTTTAACTTCTTTTCTTCTAGAAGACTTGGCATTTCAAATTAGTCCTTAAAGTGCAAAGCAAAATTGTAGCGGACCACATCCTAATTTTTTTTTATTTTAATCCTAGTCCTGCTGAACCCGGATATGTTCTGCTTTTGCAAACAGTGTAGATCCAGATCAATTGGCTTCTTCAGAAGCCAACTGATCTGGATCTGCACTGTTTGCCATTAAGTATGCAAATTTATACCAACAATCTGAATCAAGTAATCTGATTGGCTGAAAATTAGAAATCAGTGAGGCATTTTAATTTATTCAGCAGGACAAGGGTTTTAAACTGTTTTTATTATTTTTTCAGAGAAAATAAGATTTGGCATTCATGTGAATCATCTACGCAGATGATTCACATAAAATGTCAAGCTTTATTGTCTCTGAAAAAAAAAAAAAAAAGAAAAGAAAAAAAGAAAAAATCAAACCATTGTCTGCTACAGTTGTGATTAGTACATGTACTTTAATGCTTAGTCTGAGGAAACAATCCAAGTTCCGGGTACTCATTAGAAGTGCTTTGGCGAGGTGCTTCTAATGACTACTACAACATGTTTTTGTGGAGAAATAAGAAAAATATTTACTTGATATCTGCTCCCATCTGAAGTTATATGTGTCAGCTGGGGGGGGGGGGGGGGGGGGGGGGGGGGGGGGGGTGGGCGTGGGGGGGGGGGGGGAACAATGCTACATTCAGCCTCCAAAAAGTCCCAGAAAATGCAGGTGTCAGTGGTGTTTTTGCTAATCTATTTTACTGAGCTAAGCCCTGTCATTAAATCAAACTAAAGTTTGGATGCCCAACCATACTCTGAAAAGAACTCTTCACCAAAAAGAGTGGAATCATTATGGAGCCCTATGAGACCAATAATTAGTTCCCTGTACCCTTGTTCTTTGGCTCTGTATTATATGTATGAGAAAACGGTATCATACTCACGCAGGAAATGACTACAGTAAATATCCTAAAATTTCAAACACTTTATTCCATGCCTTTTTTGGCCAAATGTTTGCTTTCTCTGTAGTTATTTCTAAAAATACTTTGTGGAATGGCAATCAATGTAGATTCTGATCAGACTGCTCTTGAAGGAGCAGTCTGATCTGCATCTATACTGTTTCTGTTTGCCATTTTATCAGGAATACTGATGTATGAATTTTTAGGACATTTACCATATGTCTAGATCCAAATCAAAATGTTACAAGCTATGTAATGACTGACAGTTTCTATGCCGAGGATGACTTCGGAGTACTGGCTACACCAATCAGAAATCCATGCAGTCTGATCATGGCCTTTGTTATTAATTTATAGGACAAACTGAAACTGTAGATCAAACAGACACAAAAGATCCTGATAAGACTGTGCAGAGTTGACAGCTGATCTGAGACGACATATTTCGATCATGCTCACGGCACCTTTTCACGAGACATGGCTCATGGCTCATGCATGCAACAGCTGTGAAACAGGGACAATATCCAATCTTATAGTAAATCATAGCTCAAGATCAGATGCTTTTTTTTTTCAACAATAAAGTACTGATATCTCTCTTATTTCTCCATGAAAACATATGTTGTGGGTACCCATTAGAAGCGCCTTGGTGAGGCGCTTCTAATGGGTACCCACAACATATGTTTTTGTCAAGAAATAAAAGAGATATTTATCTTGATATCCTCTTATCTAGAGCTGGCCCCACTGCATGTCTTTTTCTACAGTAAATCAATATCTGATCTGATATCATCAGCATATCTTCTTTTTAGGAGAAAATGATAATTTATATTTATGACTCAGCTTAAAAGCATTCCTCCATATTCAATTATGTCACAAATATAATACATTAATGGAACCATGACTTATTGGGTGCAGAAGTGCAAAAAAAATGCAGATGTCTAAGGGCTCTAGAAGAATTATTGTGGAGATGAAAATTTTCTATTTTTCATCAAAATATTTCTTCTGTCCTTGCAGTCCCTGGTGAAATACACCCAGTTTACCATATTTGATTGGCCCCTGCCCATTGGGGACCATAAAATAGCAGAGACGCCACAAACTTGCGACAAGAGTAAGACATGAGTTTCTGAGTTTGAGTTGGTGTTTTACTGCCCAATCAACACTGTTTGGTAATGCCAAGCCTCTCACATTTTTCCTGGGCAGGCTTAGTCTTCTAAGCAGCTAACCAGTACACCACAACCTCTTTATAATACTGTTGTTGGAGTTAAAAGCATAAACCGTGTTAGCTATCCAAATCTTGCTATATCCAAACAGAAATGTATAGATTATATTGAAAAATGACCATTTATGGTCATTTTTCAATATAACCTATACATTTTTGGGATCCATCTTTGAACTGTGTTATATACAAAATCGTGTTATAACAAATCGTGTTATAAGAGGTTGTGCTGTACTTGTCCACAGACATTCTCCAGTAACTGACAACTGCCTTTCTTAAATCAACGCAAGGGGGAGAATGAGCAAAGAAATGATTTCATGTTCATTTCCACAGAAGTTATGTAGCCTTGCTAGGATTCCAACTTACAACCCTTGGATCTGCAGTCAGACATGCTACCTACTGTGCTATGAAGCCCTGCAGGACATGAGTTTGTTATTTGTCTTAGGTTAGGTAAAAATTCCACAGACTCAGATTCAGAGACAATGTCTAGATTGTACAAAAATACTGGCGACTGGGATGTCAACTCAGCATAGTTCCTTTTTATAGTTAATTATTTTTTATTTTTGCAAAAGTAAGTATATTTGCATGTCATGTAATGGCTTATTACCGAAACCTCAACTCAACAATCATTTGTGGTTTTGTATGTTTTGAATTTGAGTTTTACGGCCCAGTCAACACTGTTAAGGTCATCTGTCGAGAGTGGTAGTGGTAGAGGTGCTGTTTTGGCTTTTTATGGCCCCTTAATAATGTTTCAGTTATAGTGAGACCCTACATGTTTCCTTGGATCTGTCTATCTGAAGACTAAGGGCAAATGTGTATCACAGCTGGCCTCATCATTACTGATACAAGACCATAACTGGCTTAACCCTTGTCTTGCTGAACCCGGATATACCCTGCCATTGCAAACAGTATTGATCCAGATCAGTTGGCTTCTTCAGAAACCAACTGATCTGGATCTGCACTGTTTGTCATTTGGACTGTGAATTTGCATCAACAAACCTGGATCAAGTAATCTGATTGGCTGAAAAATAGAAGTGGGTGTGGCATCTTAATTTATTCAGCAGGACAACCGTTAAATGTTCAGACTTGGACCTTAGCTCCAGATAAGACTTTTTGTCAACGAAAAATTAGTGGTATTTTTTCTTATTTCTCCACTAAAACATATGTTGTGGGTACTCATTAGAAGTGCCTTGGCAAGGCACGTCTAATGAGTACCCACAACATATGTTTTCATGGAGAAATAAAAAAAATACTTATCTAGGTACCACCCTGATCTAGACTGACTGACACCATAATCTTACTGTGCTGATCCTAAAACCTGAACAAGGCCATTTGTCTACCAGCTGTACTGTTTAAAAAGAGCTGACCAATTTAGCAAACAGTGTAGAACCTCATCAAACTGCTCCTAAAGGCCCTGCACTGTTTGCTCAGGCATGTCTGTGCGAATATTTAGGGTAAACATGATGGACTATGTCACCTTTCATTATCATTGTAATCTCTCTTATCTCCAGACTTGATATTGTTTCTTCAACCAAAAATATTTTCTCCAGAAAAACATAATGCTGTGGGTACTCATTAGTAAACACCACACAATGGCAATTCTGTACCCACAACATATATTTTGTGTAGAAATAAACAAAATTTACATGGACACCCTTCTTACCAAGAGATATGACTTGCATAAGAAATATTTTTGATAAAATCAAAATTTCATGCTAATTTGACTGATATGGATTTGAACAATACAGTTCATTGAGTTCAAATATGGGGCTTAGTCCCCAAAATTTAGATACAAACATACCATAAATATCCTAAATACTGGATAGTTTAACTCTTCACCCTACAACTGTATTTTACCTAAATATTTGGACACAACTTTTTATCATACTTTGCCATAAACCTAACTATGCTGTGTTTAACCCTTAATGCTTAGCATGCTGCAAAGCTCTTGACCCTTGTCATGTTGAATAAATTAAGATGCCATGCCCGCTTCTAATTTCTAGCCAATCAAATTACTTCATCTGGGTTTTTGATAAAAATTCACATATTTAATGACAAACAGTGCAGATCCAGATCAGTTGGCTTCTTCAGCAAGAGAAGGGTTAACAAGATGCTTTTTTCAATCCATAAGTATTGATATTTTTCTTATTTCTCCATGAAAACATAATTATGTTGTGGATATTCATTAGAGGCACCTCAGCCAGGTCGCTAATGAGTAACCCACAACATATGTTTTCATGGAGAAATAAAAAAAATATTTACCTGACACCCACTCTTAATTGGACCAATGATGCTGGGTAAACATTTAGCAGAACCACATTTTGAAATATTTTTTCTTGTTTTTTCTAGAAGATAGCTTTTGACATTTCATGCAAATTAGCAGACAATTTGTATGAATTGTTAAAGCCTACTTTCCAGTGAAAATAAGAAAAAAATATCAGTTTGTCAGCTACTTAATTAGCCCACAGATCTAGTAAAGGTTAAAGCAGTAAGTTTAAATAAGTCTTATTTTCTCTGAAAAAATACACACAAAAAAAAAAATTGAAATGTCTGCTGTTTTTTGTGATTAGCTCTTGAACAGGGCTCTCCTTATTTTTATCCTAATATCTGATCTGGATCTACACTGTTTGCTCAGGCTGTCCAAGTCAATATTACTGGGGTTATACATTACAGTACTTCCAGGTACCAGCCTTTTACCGAATAGGGTATCTAACCTCTTCCATGTTTTTCTACCTGCTTAATTATTTTTCTTATGGCTCCAAAATGGCCAGAAAAATATATAAATGCGAATGAAAGAAAATCAGATATTTTACAGGTAATGACTAGTAAATGTATTAAGCTTTCTTTATGATTTTTATGGTTCACCTTTACCACTCTCTGGTCAAATTCAGCCAACAACAAATTACTTATATTTTTTCTTATTTTTCCCAGAATACAGACTTTGACATTCCCTACAAACTGTCTCCAAAGGAAACAATCTGCATGGAATGTCAAAGTCTATTTTTTGGGAAAAATCAGAAAATTTTTTCAAGATGTCATCTGCTGAAATTTTTATCTTGCATATTAAGTCTTAACAAAAACTGACTATAAAATATTACCATTACTTTGAGGTCACAAACAATAGGTGTATGGCATTTCTCATTATTTTTATGGCATTCGTTTTCCTTTTTTTATGACATTTTCTGACTGGTATGAAATAAAAGCTTTACACAGATGTTTGAAAGGTTTTGCTGGAGAAGACTTATTTGTTAACCCTTGTCATGCTGAATAAATTAAGATGACATGCCCACTTCCAATTTTCAGCCAAACAGATTACTTGATCCAGGTTGTTGATATAAATTCACATAATGGCAAACAGTGCAGCTCCAGATCAGTTGGCTTCTTCAGAAGCCAACTGATCTGGATCTAGGCTGTTTGCAAAGACAGGGTATATCCGGGTTCAGCAAGACAAGGGTTAAGGAGGAGTATCAGTTGATAATTTTGGGATAAATTTTCTTATTTCTCCATAAAAAGCAGATTGCAGGAATGCATTTGCAGACTGACTTAGCCTTCCTTGGCCATTCATGCAACAAGAGTTCCTTCCCCAGATTATGGCTCAAATGTGGTCTTGGAATCCCTATGACATCTCGCAACATTTTGTCAAAAGAGCATCCCAAGCTGACAAATCCCAACCCCCACATAGATACACAGCACAAGATAAGGCACGTTTTTTCACTCTTTCGGTGCCAAATTTCAGACGACATTTGTCGTCCGCTTTTTTATTTTAACAAACTATCGCTTGGAAAGGCGTTTATATGTAAAGTTGATAGACTGAAAGTCAAACAGCGTAGATCCAGATGAGATGGCTCATTGAGCAGTCTCATCTGGATCTAGCCATCTCATCTGGATCTATGCTGTTTGCAAAAGCCTATTATTATCCCCTGTGGCAGCGAAAGAGTTAACCAAAGCCTGCTGATATTTTCTTATTTCTCCATATAAATACAGTCAACTCCCGTTATCTCGAATTCCAAGGGACTCACTGAAACACTTCGCGATATCCGTACTTCGACATATCAGAGTTGAGAGAGTGAGGAAAACAATAAATTGAACAACCACATTTAACAAATGAATATGTAATTTGACTCCTGAAGTTAGAAATATATATATAAAATAATGTGGGAAAGAGGAGAAATTGCTCCTGAGGAGCAATTTCTCCACTTTTCCACATTATTTTGTTACCTGTTGTCATAGTTTTATGTTAAATCAGGGACCAGATTTTCACTTCAAGATAAGCAGTAATTCGAAATAAGCAAGTTCGAGATAACGAGGTTCAACTGTATATTATATTTTTCTTATTTTTCTGCACAAACATATTGTGGGTACTCATTAGAAGCACCTCAGTGGATATTTTTCTAATTTCTCCACCAAAAACATATGTTTTCTTAATTCTCCACAAAAATATACATGATATTTTTCTTATTTCACCACAAAAACAAAAACATGCTGTGGGTATTCATTAGAAGCAGCTTGGTGGATATTTTTGTTTATTTCTCCACCAAATACATACGTTGTGGGTACTCATTGGAATCACCTCGGTGAGTTGCTTCTGAGTACACACAACACTTACTTTTGTGGAGTAATAAGAAAAAACATTTTCCTGATACCTCCTGTTACCTGGTGCTCTGTATACAGGTACAGGCCATATTAATTCTCACACAATCAGAATCAAGTGCTTCTATTGAAGGGCCATAAAATACAAAATCTGTATCAAACAAACCAAAACAAAAAATCTTACCTGCCATAATGAAACTGTTACACACTCGATTTATCCATGAAAACACATTATTGATGTCAAAGCTGGCAACAACAATGACTCATCCGGAATATTACAATAATTATTTTACTCTTTCACTCATGAAATTCTTATTCCCTCTCTAACAATACAGACACAAAAACTTCAACCCCATTTCTGACCACTTTGTGGACGTAAATCCTAAATGGTTATCATAATATTTTTCAACTAAGGTTAAAAATTAAACGAAGCCTTCTTCCAAGCCCAGTGCAAACATTTGTCACTTTAAAGTCCGGTTTCTGAGGTGCTCCAGAAAAGCAATATTTCTTTTTTTTCTCATTTCTCCACAAAATCATACACTATTGCAACATTAGAAATGTTTGACACAATTCTACTAGGATGCTGCAATATTTGCTCTTGTGGAGAAATTAAAAAAAAAAACAAAAAGCATTATTTTTAGTATCTTAAAAATAAAACATGACCTACAGCCTTGCCTTTGTCAATAATACCAAACCACTAAAGATATTGAGATCGGTGATATTCTATCCTTTTGTACATGAGTCCTTTCATTGATAAAAATTTAATGTGATCTTCTTTTTAACACATAGGTAAGTATATCTACATCTACTACATTTTGAGATCTAAATTGGCCTGCTGGGTTTTCAAAACTCAGATCCTGACAGGGCAGATTAAGCTTTCTATTTAAAGGACTCCAGATAGAAAAAAATTTTGTTTTCTTCTTGTTTTTGTTGTTTTTCAACCAAGAAAAAAATGTACTTTAATAACCCTAAGAATTGGACAGCCAGGCCTGCCTGAGCAAACTGTTTAGACCAAGATCAGATGTCGCAGACTGCAACATCTGATCAAGGTCTACACTGTTTGCCAATCATCTAGCAGCTTTTCGACACAGCAACAGGCAGTTTGTTTGTTTGTTTGATTTGGGCTTAACATCGCTTTCAACCTTTTTCAATCATATCGCGACGGTGTCTGGATGTGGCAGGCAGCTCAATGCTCACTTTTAGCGTGCTGCCTCACTGAAATATCACGCCCCAGACACTTTGACATGATATTCCACCCAGTCACATTATACTGACACTGAGCTGACCAGTTCTAGCTCTACTTTCTTAATGCTGAGCGCCAAACGAAAGAGCAGCTAGTACCATTTTTAAAGTCTTTGGTATGACCCGGCCGGGGATCGAACCCGCAACCTCCCGGTCACAAAGCAGACGCTCTACCACTGAGCCACTGTGCGGGTGGCAACAGGCAGTGAAATGAACTTTAAGACAATTATGGTATTGAGTTATTGATTGATTGTGTTGGGGTTTAACGACAATTCAACCTTGTGGGTCATTTTGTGTCATCTCCCAGAGAAAAGGAGAAGAGAGACAGAAGGGATAGTAGTGGAGATGAAAGACAGGGACAGGGAAGAAAGAGGAAAATGAATGAAAGTGAAGAAACAGAAGAAATAAAAACATTCCCCCTCTACCCTTACCTGCTGCAAAAACAGCAGGCCTTGCCCAACTGTAAGCCAGTATCAGTTGGATGCCACGGTGATGCAAGGTATGGAGTTAATGGTTTCCCAATATTAAGGGTAAATAAGAAAAAATCTTTAATCCTCATCAACATACACTGACATAAAGGTTCAAAATAAATGAAGTTACCCAGAAAGGGTCTCGATCATGTAGCTCAGTCTTTCCATTTAGGCACCAAAGGAAGGTCAGAAGCAAACAAAACAAGTGGCACACATTTGCAATAACCAATGTAGGAACAACGTAGGCTGGCCTTCCAGCCATTGGGTAGCTTCTTTTTCTTCTTCTTAAATATTCAGTCAGTTGCTCCTATGTTGATGCCTTAAGGCATGAAAGCACCCTCACATGTCCAGGGTTAGGAACAAAAAAGAACAACAACAAAGGAACCTCTTTGGAATGGTCAGTACAAAAACTACTGTGGGGCTTGAACTAGTTTTACTTGTGTGCAACCTCGCCCTTAATTCTGATGCAGCTACAAATTATAAATGTTTGTATAATCCTTCTACTGAGTACCCACAACCATAGGGACAAGGGTCATGGACATTTTTTTTTTTTTTTATTAAAACAGAAATGTACGAAATTATACCTTCATGGTAGTTGTATGCAATTGACAGGGAGGAAAGTAACATCAACACCGAACAATACCCTGACCTACTTTGCATACCGAATTCTAACAAGATCAAATGTATCGTTTCTTAACACTTATCCCCGTCTATTCCCTACATACCCTAGTTTTCCTATGTTACACGCAAAATCCCCAGAATGGCCTGGAAATATATATAATTGAGATATTTTTTAACAATAATATTGTTCAATTCTTCAATTCCAGCAAGTCTGCACTTACGTTCCGCCCACAAGTAAATTTGCATTCCAAAAGTAGGTATTTCCCAGTGCCTGAAGTACTGATTTGATTTACGTCAGAGTTTTTACTTACGGCATCCAAACAAAAATACTTCTGGCACAAGGAAACACCCACTTCCAGAATGCAAATTTAATTGTGGGCGGTGTATAAGTGTTGGCTTGCTGGAACTGAAGAAATGAACACTGTAATTGTTGAAAAAAATCTTGATTATAAATATTTCTAAGAGATTCCGGGGATTTTGCATGTCACATAGGAAAACTAGGGTGTCTAGGGAATAGACAGGGATAAGTGTTTTGAAACAATACATTTGATCTTGTTAGAATTCGGTATGCAAAGTAGTCAGGATAGGGTTCGGTGTTGACGTTACTTTCCTCCCTGGTCAATCATACAACTACCCTAAAGGTACTATTTCGTATATTTCTGTTTTAATCGAAAAAAATATCCATTTTGTGCCCTTATGCCCACTACATGTTTTCCTTGGGGAAATAAGAGAAATAAACTTCTGGATGCTCTTCTTATCTGGTATCTATGTTGTTATCTGATTAAGATTTTATCTGATTCAAATAAAATCTCACAAAAAATAATGATGTGGAGAAATAAAATCCTTTTTATTTGACATAATTGTAATGAGAACCTACAACACAGGTTTTCACAGAAAAGTAAGAAAAATATATAACCTTTACCACTCTAGGCAAATTCAGCAGATGACAAATTAATGAGATTTTTCTTATTTTCCCCTGAAAACAGTTTGACATTTCATGCAAATTGGAGACAATTTGCATGAAATGTCAAAACCTGTTTTTGGAGAAAAAAATAAGAAAAATATTTCAAAATGTTGTCTGCTGAAAATATTACCTAGAATGCTAAGCATTATGTGGATTCCTTTGGTCTGAACATTTTTTCTGATATCATATGTGCAACTGCATTGTTTTAAATGAATATAACTGCAACTGCAATTTATGTTATTTTTAAAAGCCAAAAGCAAGGTTATTTTTGTGGATTTTTTTCAAATGGCTGACTTGCTTATACAAGAAGGAGCCCTGAGGGGTACATAGGGAACTATTCAGCATAATATGGTATAAGTAAAACCTGACCTCTCTTAAACAAATCAAACATTTTGTGACAGACAATAACCACATTTGTCTTTAATAGTACCAGGTTACCCAACATTCTATAAATGGGATGATCATGATCAATGCCAATATCATTCTATAAACAGGACTAATGATGCCAACAATCTACAGATGGGATTATTAAGACCAAATTTTTACATTTATGGTATAAATGCAGCCAACATTCTGTAAATGGGATTGTTTGTTTGTGTTAAGGCTTTACGGCCCAATGGGGTTCTATACTATAAAACATATTTAAACTGTTCACATTAATCAGGCCCACCTTGGTTTCTTTAGCTAAATCCGCCACTAGTCTCTCCATCTACATGTATATCACCCACGTGTCAAATAAAATAGCAATACTTTTCATTTCAATGATTTTTCAAGCCCCACTGACTGTCAGCATAACATTTTAAGATTTTTTTTAACATTATATGTGAATTTTAACAGGTCCGTTGATGGATGAAAAGTGGGGTGAAATTAGTCATCATAGACACATAAAATCTGCTTGTTACTTTTACCACTCTCTCGCAAATTCAGCAGATGACAAATTGATATTTTTTTCTTATATTTCCCAGAAAACAGGCTTTGAGATTTTATCCAAATTGTCTTCTTAGGAGACAATTTGCATGAAATGCCAAAGCCTATTTTCTGGGAAAAATAAGAAAATTATTTCAAATGCTGCCTGGTGAAATTATCACCCAGCATGCTAAACGTTAAATGGCATTTAGCATTCAAATCTATAAATGCACTTGAATACAGCTACAGATTTGTTTGAGTTGAGGTTTTACGGCCCAGTCAACCCAATGGGGTTATGTCGAGCGTGGTCAGTTTACCTAACCACATGTTTATTGAGCAGGCTTAGTCCTTTAAGCGGTTAACCAGTATTGTGCACATTCTTTCACCAGAAACTGACAACTGCCCTTCTTGAATCAGTGGAAGGGAGAGAATGACCGTAGAAAATATTTCATGATCAATCTCCACGAAAGAAGGTTGCCGACCTCGGCGGGGGTTTAACCCGCGACCTCCTGGTCTCCAGTCGGATGGCGCATCCAACTGAGCCACCGAGGCCCTACAGCTACAGATATTACTGGGTATCAGGTAAATATCTTTATTTCTCCATAAAAAACTATGCTGAGGGTAATCATTAGAAGCACCTCAGCCAGGCACTTCTATTGAGTACCTACAATGTATGTTTTCATGTATCATAGTTCTTCATGAAAAAGTATGATGTGGGTACACAACAGATCTACCGGTAATAGAAGTGCCTCGGCAAGGTGATTCTAACAAGTTCTCATTAGAAGTGCCTCGGCAAGGTGATTCTAACATGTTCTCACAACATATGTTTTAAGAAAATAAGAAAAACATCCACAATGTTTAGCTAAAAAATGTTCATGCTTGAAAACATTTATAAGCAGACAATATTGAAAATACTATATTCAACCTAATTACCACACTGTGCGCTTAAGTTTTTCAAAATTACTGGAAAAAATGTAGTAAAACATCTTCCTAAGGCCAAAAAAAAAAAAAAAGATTAGATTCTCCGATACTTTTTCAAAGAATAGATGCGTGCGGGCGGCTTTTTATTTTTATTTTTACTTTCCGGTTGGGTAAATTCTTGGACATTTGGGTTTGTTTGGCTAAACAAAATGGCGACCAGAAATATCTAAAATACACCTTAGTATCTATCTGCAAGTTTAAAGTCTCAAACAACAAAAACAGATCATAATTTACCGATTTTCTTTAAAAGTAAGTAAGAATACCATATGTTTGTGGTCTAGATTGCAATTTGGATAGAAATGATTCTCAGAAAAGCAAGTAAACGCCAGTGTCACATATTTTCGTGGGTCCGAAAAAAACTTACCACTGAAAACAATCATATATGGGGGACCTTTTGGACAGATGTGGCGGTGTCTGAGAATCTAATATTTTTTCCTTTTTTTTTTGGCCTAATAAGGGCACACTTTAAAGGGATATGAGTACGAGGGTTGTGCAAAAAGTTCTGTCACTAACAGGCTTCCTTAGTTTTATCCCAGGTATATTTTAAAATGCTTCACTGCACTTGAATGGTGTGTTGAATAGCTAACGATACCCATTTATTTCGTGCAAACTGCTTTCAACTGACCGAGTTATTTCAAATTGAAATAGATGGAGTCATACACACTGACCGATTTACTTGTTACATTGGAACATGGACCAGTAGACTGAAATTTGTAGCTATATTAAATGCTGCATTAGGCTTAATATAGATTCAAAGCAGATATTTAATGAATTGTGTGGTATATATGGACTACAGACCATTTCAATGCGCACAGTTTTTCGGTGGGTTAAAGCTTTTAAAGCTGGGAAACTTTCTGTTGAAGATGATACCCGTCTTGGAAGGCCTAAAACCTCTGTTACCAAGGCTAACATCGCTGCTGTAAAGATTGTGGTCGAACAGGATGCATGATTGTCTGTCAAAGATACAGCTAGTTGTACTGGCATATCAGAAGGCAGTGTGCAAACAATTCTGAAAAAGCATTTGGACCTGAGAAAGGTTTGCGCTAGGTGGGGAGCAAAACGCCTTAAATGTGCCCGAGAACTTTTGAAAACATACAAAGGCTGTAATAGTCGGGTTATTTCTTGCTAACAGTGTGATGAAACCTGGGTGCACATGTTTGAGCCACAAAGAAGGGCTGATAATAAGCAATGGAAGCGAAAAGATCAAAAATGACAATGTATTGCCAAGAGAATCATACATAAGTTCAAAAAAGATGTTGTATGCAATTTTCTGTCATTCAAGTGGGCCGGTCTACAAGAATTCTGTACTGAAGAAAGTGAAAGAGTTTTACAATAGTAAACGACCAAGCAAAGGATGGTCAGGAGTCCACCTTTTACATGACAACACCTCCTCTCATTAGTGTGAAGTTGTTAAGTCTTTTTTAGGCTTCAGAAAAGGTGGAAGTTTTAAACCATCCACCTTATTCACCTGACCTGAGTCCCTGTGATTTCTTTTTATTTCAAGGCTTAAGAAAATGCTTTCTGGAAATAAGTATACGTCTAGAAGTTCTCTTGGCAGCGCTATTTATCAGTATCACCAACAGATACCAAAAGAAGACTATTTATCTGCTTTTCCCGACTGGGTAAAAAGGTTACAAAAATGTGTTTCAGTAAAGGGGGAATACTTTGAAGGTTTGTAATAAAAATATGTTTGACAAAACGTTGCACTGAAGTAATCCGAACCCAATGACAAAACTTTTTGCAGGACCTTCGCAGAGGACCTCCTGAGGTGCGTATTTAATGATGCTTATGTGATATGTGTCCTGGGCTCAGTTGTTCAAAGCGTCGTTAGCTTAACGAGCTCGTTAAGGGTCATTTCGTTAACTGTTTTAGCAGATTCAATATACAATATGCTGATATTTTTTGCTGAAAAAATGTGAGTAGCTTTTGCACTGCAAAAGCTACTCACATTTTTTCAGCAAAAAATTTCAGCATATTTGCGTACCACTCGATGTAAATTTTAACGAATCGTTAACTATCGACATGGTTAGCTTTGAACAACTGGGCCCTGATTTTCTTTATAAAAGAGTATATTGTGGGTACTCATTAATGCATTACTTTGACAAGTTTATAAATCATATGTTGTGGGTATTCATTTGAATTACATCAACAAATCGAGGCAATTCAAATGAGTACCCACCACATATGCTATTATAAAGAGGCAGATAATATTACAGGGACTACAATATGAAGCCTATGAAATTGCTTTACTGTGCGCTTATAGGGGTATGTGCTGTAATTAGGTCGAATATGGTATGTTGTATTTAGAAAATAGGGGATATCATTACATATGATATTTTTTTTACCAGGAAAGAAAAAAGAAAAGGACAAGTATCTTTTTTTCTTTTTTTTTTTTTCAAAGTAGAATCTTTCCATGGCAAAACAGAAACGAATGAACCCTGTTTACTCTATACACTCCTTATCAAAAGATCTACTGAATGAATAGCAAAAAATGAAGACCCTGATCAGATGCTACATTCTGCAGCATCTTATCTGGGTCTACACTGTTTGCTCAGGCCTATCTGTCCCAATACTTAGGGGTAATTATGTTTACAACTGGTGAAAAACAAGCAATGAGTTGGATGACAATAAGTAAACTGATCAATCAATCATGAAAGATGACCCATCAACTGACAATGGCCAGCTCAGTTGACCCTTAATGGTTAACATGATGAAAAAATTTCAGCAAACATTTTGGAATTGTTTTCTTATTTTTCCCAGACAATAGGGTTTGACATATCAGCAAATTGTCTCCAAGAAGACAATTTGTATGAAATGTGAAATCCCATTTTCTGAAAAAAAAAAAAAAAAAATAGGGACTCCGAGAATATTGATAACTAGTTTGCTACTGAATCTGCTCCAAGAACGATAAGGTTCATATACAGAAAACCGAAATAGCTGATAATAACAATATATAGGTTAACCGATTGTTAATGCTTTAAAGCTCCAAGCAAAATATGTAGCAGATGACATTCTAATTTTTTTAACATTATTTTTCAGAGAAAGTAAGACTTGACATTTCATGTGAATTGTCTGCTAGCAGACAATTCACATAAAATGTCAAGTCTTATTTTCTCTGAAAAGTAATAAAAAATATTTCAAAATCTTGTCCGTAAAGCTCAAAACAAGAGGGCCATGATGGCACTGTAACACTCACCTGAGTATCATAGCACTTAGAGAACCTGATCTAGAACTGATCAAAACAAACATTCTTACCAAAATTCATGATGATGATTATATTAACAAGTCTGAGTCAATTGGCCTTTCCGTTGAAGAGAAGAAGTTCAATATTGATTTTCAAGATGGTGGCCATCTTGGATTTCCAATCAGAACAATTTTGGCTACTTTTGATCTACAAGTCACCTTGATACTTCCAATGAAGTTTGAGTCAATTGCCCTTTTGGTTCAGAAGAAAAAGTCCAAAATAGATTTGTAACATGGCTGCTTGGGCAATCACCTTGGATTTCTGATCAGAATGATTTTAGCTTCTTTTGATCAACAAGTCCCTCTCATACTGCCTATTAAATTTCCAGTCAATGGGCCTTTCTTGTTTGTTTGTGTTGAGGTTTTACGGCCCAGTCAACCCAATGGGGTCATGTCGAGCGCGGTCAGTCTACCTAACCACACGTTTACTGGGCAGGTTTAGTCCTCCAAGCGGTTAACCAGTATTGTGCACATTCTTTCGCCAGAAACTGACAACTACTGCCCTTCTTGAATCAGCAGAAGGGAGAGAATGACCGTAGAAAATATTTCATGATCAATCTCCATGAAAGAATGTTGCCAATATCAATGGGCCTTTCTATTCAGGAGAAAAAGTTAAAAATAGATTTTCAAGATGGCAACTGTGGGGGCCATCTTGTATTTCTGATCAGAGCAATTTTAGCTATTTTTGATCTACAAGTAACCTTGATGATTCTTACCAAGTTTCAAGTCAATTGGACTTCCGGTTCAGGAAAAGAAGCAAAAAACAGATTTTCAACATGGCCACCATGGTGGCCATCTTGGATGTCCTATCAAAATGATTTTAGCTGTTTTGATCTACCAGTCACCCCTATGCTTTCTACCAAGTTTCAAATCAATTGGCTCTCAGTTCATCAGAAGAAACTAAAAATAAATGGTGGCCATCTTGGATTTCCGATCAGAACAATTTTTTTTTTATCTATTTTTGATCTAAAATTCACCCCAAAGCTTGGAAATCCAATAGGGACTATTTTAGCTATTTTTGATCTACAAGTCACCCCGATGCTTCCTGCCAAGTTTCAGGTCAATAAACTTTTCGGTTCAAGAGAAGAAGCGAAAAATAGATTTTCAAGATGCCCACCATGGCGGCCATCTTGGATTTCCAATCAGAAAGATTGTAGCTGTTTTTGACCTACAAGTCAACCTTATGCTACCTATCAAGTTTCGAGTCAATTGTTTGTTTGTTTGTGTTGAGGTTTTGCGGCCCAGTCAACCCAATGGGGTCATGTCGAGCGTGGTCAGTTTACCTAACCACACGTTTACTGGGCAGGCTTAGTCCTCTATGCGGTTAACCAGAATTCTGCACATTCTTTCGCCAGAAACTGACAACTGCCCTTCTTGAATCAGCGGAAGGGAGAGAATGATCGTAGAAAATATTTCATGAACAATCTCCACGAAAGAATGTTGCCGACCTCGGCGGGGGCTCCTGGTCTCCAGTCGGACGAGCATCCAACTGTGCCACCGAGGCCGGCTTCGAGTCAATTGGCTTTTCAGTTTAGGAGAAAAGCGAAAAAATAGATTTTCAAGATGGCTGCCTTGGCGGCCATCTTGGATTTCCTATCAGAACAATTTTAGCTATTTTTTATCTACAAGTCACCCCAATGCTGCCTACCAAGTTTCGAGTCAATTGACCTTTCAGTTCAGGAGAAGAAGCGAAAAATAGATTTTCAAGATGGCCACCATGGCAGCCATTTTGGACTTCCAATCTAACGATTTTTGCTATTTTTGATCTACAAGTCACCCTGACACTTACCACCAAGTTTCAAGTCAGTTGGCCCTTCGGTTCAGGAGAAGAAGCGAAAAATAAGTATCAAGTCAATTAGCCCAGAGTAGGAGGAGTAGGCTTTCAAAGCAATTGTTGACGCCCCACGACGCATGATGGACATTGACTGACCACAATAGCTCACCATGAGCACAGGTGAGCTAATAAGGTGGTATCTGTGTCCCTATTATAGGGTATTATTGTTATTTTTCCCTGATAGGTACTCACTTGAACTACTTTAAAGTTGGCTGAGGAAATGAAGGACAATAACTTTTGGAGAATGATGGCAAGGTTCTTTTATGCTGCCACACTTTATGTCATCTTTATTTTGAAAACTAATGGTTTTTAGGCACAGCAAAAGGTAGTCAAACAGATTTGTTCAAAAAAAAAAAGGAGAAATGTGATAAGGAGTAAAGGCGTCTGAATATGTAACCCTTGCCATGCTGAATAAATTAAGATGCCACACCCATTTCTAATTTTCAGCCAATCAGATTACTTGATTACTTCTTCAGAAGCCAACTGATCTGGATCTACACTGTTTGCAAAGGCATTACATATCCAGGTTCAGCAGACTAGGGTTAAAGTAAACAAGAGTATATAGGTTAATTATTCCAATAGTTCCTTCCAGAAGCCATAGACAATATGATTTTCAAACAGCTTGATAATAAAACTGTGAATAATTTATCTCCACTCTTTTCACAAGGAACAAAGTCAGTGTTCCACTGGTTCCATCCATGAGGGTTTTTGAACAATACTGGAAATAAATAGACATGTTCTGTACTTTATCAAGCAAAAAGATATTCTCAAGTATATATGCAAACACTGAGCAATGTTCTGCCAAGGTCATGCCCTGGCACCATAAAAACATCCAAACCATTTGTGTTGTCTCGAAGATTGATTATAATCGATCATCAGTCATTTTTGCCTCTTGTGACTGAAGACCGAAAAGAATTTTAACAGCAGACTAATTGGAAAATTCTATTTTTATTAACATATTTTCTCTCTTTTTATTTTAACAGACAAGTTGTAAAAAATGAAATACTAAGCTGTCTGTTTGGGTCATTTTAGATTTGTAGTGTATAAAAGTGAAGAGTGAAGATCAAATAACCTGAAAAAAGTACCTGGAAGAGAGCTAAAATAAGAACAAACTATTAGTCGATGATCAGTCAGTTATACAAAACTGATGATCGACTAAGAAATTCTGGTCAATTCCAAACACTAGTCGATTCCAAAAACTACTTCAGGTATATAATATTCCACCATCTGAAAAAGGTATGCTGGACAAACAGCATTAACCCTTGTCCTGCTGAACCCTGGATATACCCTGACTTTGCAAACAGTGTAGATCCAGATCAGTTGGCTTCTGAAGAAGCCAACTGATCTGGATCTGCACTGTTTGCCATTCAGTATTTCAATTTGTATCAACAACCTGGATCAAGTAATCTGATTGGCTGAAAATCAGAAGTGGGCGTGGCATCTTAATTTATTCAGCATGACAAGGGTTAAGTGCAGATTACTTTATTGATGATCAGCCAACAGTTTTCATTGGTTAAAGAAGACCAATCACTAGCTGTATAATTAATCTTTTTTTTGTTTTGTTTTGTTTGGAAAAGCCAACTGTACTGTCTACCTTGTGATATATCTGAAAATGTGCTAGCTGAATAGCAAACAGTGCAAACCTTGAGTTTGAGCTGGGTCTACAATGTTTGCTCAGGCATGTCTCTCAAAAAAATTGGAGTATATAACTAGTCAGAGGCTTATTATTCTACTAATGGGAGGAAAGTGCCATGTCATTGGCTAGCTGGCTTCAGCAGTGATTGGCATTAATGGGTTTTTGTATAGCCATTGCTCTAAATTATAATATCAGATAAAGAAATGGTTTCAAGTTTAACCTTTACCACACTCAAGGCAAATTCAACAGACAACGATTTGATGATGTCTTTTTTCAGAAAAAAGGCTTTGACATTTCATGCAAACTCAGTTTGCATGAAATGTCAAACTCTGTTTTCTGGAACAAATCAGAAAAATATTTCAAAATGTTGTCTGTTAATTGTTTTCTTTGTGCAACTGGCATGTGTAATTATTATATTTGTAGCATTTATTGAAGTTCTGCAGAGGTGTTCTTAGTCAGCAGCCAATCAGATGATAAGAACCGGCACGCTACATGCTGCACACCAATACTAGGGAGCTGATGGCCTGTTAGTACAATTATAAGCCTCTGAACCAGTTTATTTGAAAATGATAAAAGAAAACTTTACTTACCATCAGACGATTCATTCAGTTTGGATTTCCTCAGTGAACTCTTGTCCTTTCGTTTCTTCCTGCTGCCCTCACTCAAGGTTGATGATGCCACACTCTGATCACTCTCAGGAGTGGCCATCCGTTTTGCCTCTTCATAGTCTCCCTTTGCATCACTAGAAAGGATCTCATATCGCCGACGATCCGAAAAATCACTTGTATCACTTAGTAGTTCCATGGAAGAATGAGCAGCTAGGTCACTTACAGTATCAGAAAATTCTTTTTCTGAACTATCCTGTTTTCTATATAGCACACCATCAGCAGATGGAGATTTTCTAATTTCTGGCACAACAGTCTGATTCTCAACATTTTCACTTTTTGCTATAGGAATTTCATCAATAACATCTGTACCAGTCTGATGTTCAGACTGTGCTTTTGAATCAGTTGGAATCTGTCTGACTTTATCCTTATCCACACCTGAATCATTTGGATATTCTCTCTTTTTATCCTCTAGCACAGATGACTTGAACAAAACTTTCTCCACACTGCCTTCTGATTTTGGTTTTGCTTTGCTATCGAATCTCGAAACACGCTCTGAAGATGTACTGTCCGTTTCTGTTTCACTCTTTTCTCCTCTACGTAAGTTTGCCCAGTCTTGTCTGAAAATGACAGAAAAGCATGCAGAGAAATTACATGCGAAGTTCTGCAGTTTGGTACAGTTTCAACATGAAACATGCAAAGCAGGAAAGCCAATACAATCACTGTAGTTCTTAATGCTTAGCACTCTGGGTTAAGCCTGATCCCACACTATCAGTTTTAGTTTTCTTATCTAACAAAGGTAAAGTACTCCTCCCTGACTATTTTTCTCCACTCATCAACCAAATCAGAAAGAAAGACATTCCAACAGACAGGATTTTTGTAAAATATGAATCATTTTTATCTTCATTCAAAATCAGTTAGATGGGAGCCAGTCTACACCATGGGTAACTTTTTCAGCTGACATCATTTTGAAATATTTTTCTTATTTTTCCCAGGAAGCAGGACTTGATATTTCATGCAAACTGACTCCAGTGGGGACAATTTACCTGAAATGTCACATTCTGTTTTCTGGAAAAAAAGAAAAATATGCAGTTTGTTGTTTGCTGAATTTGCCCAGAGAGTAGTAAAGGTTCATCAAGCATTATCATAAAATGAAAAAAAAAAAAAAAAGGTTTCTCATTTTTAATGTACATTGTATTTATTTTATTATAAAATTGTTTATATGTTTGTGTTGAGGTTTTAAGGCCCAGTCAACCCAATGGGGTCATGTTGAGCACAGTCAGTTTACCTAACTACATTTTTACTGGGCAGACTTAGTCCTCTAAGCGGTTAACCAGTATTGTGCACATTCTTTCACCAGAAACTGACAACTGCCCTTCTTGAATCAGCAGAAGGAGAATTGTTTAACTTTCTATAGCACTGTTAGGGCAAAGTCAGCAGTTGACAAACTGATATCATGAACTATTTCAAAATGTTGTCTGCTCAAATTGGTTAAAACATATTTTATTTCATTAATAGTACATGTGACACACACATAAATATCTCAAATAAATGAGGGATTAGAACGAAAGCGTGAGTGCTTAAGGAGTTCTTCTCCCAATTTTTACCAAGCATGATAAGTGTTAACTTTTACCACTCTCAGTCAGGAGTCAAATTCAGCAGACAAACTGATGATATTTTTCTTATTCGTTCAAGAAAATAGGCTCTGACATTTCATGAAAATTATCTCATCGATTAGAAGACAATAATTGGTCAATTTTTTCTATAGAATATATACATTTTTGTTTGGATATAACACTTTTAGGGTCCACCTTCAATGTGTCAAATGTCCGAAACTGTCTTGTTATGTGAACCATATAGGGAGGTTCCAGTGTGTTTAACCCTTGTCATGCTGAATAAATTAAGATGCCACGCCCACTTCTAATTTTCAGCCAATCAGATTATTTGATCCAGATTGTTGATATAAATTCACATACTTAATGGAAAACAGTGCAGATCCAGATCAGTTGGCTTCTTCAGAAGCCAACTGATCTGGATCTACACTGTTTGCAAGCAGAACTTGGGTTTAAAATAAACACAAAAATTGTATTTGCAAAGATTAAAAACAAGTTTAGAGGCTGGTCAAAAGTCAGGTCACAGTTCATCAAACTGACCTTTGCAAAAGACTAATCCTTTCTAACATGCAGGATTAAATAGACCGCGCCATGCAAAAACATGTCTTTGGGCATATACAAACAGCTAAGATCCAGATCAGCCTGAGCATCTGCGCAGTCTGATCAGGGCCCTCACTGTCCGCTAATAGAATCGTTGGATACTATAGAATGTATGAATGGAAAGCAAAGGCGAAATAATACTTTGTACATGACTGCAGGATGATCTGAATCTGTGCATTTTGCGCATGTTCAAAGGCCATTTTTCACTTGATGCGGCCTAAATATGTCATGTAAGACAAAATGGGTAACAGAGAGAATAATTGAGTAGTGACAATTTCAAATGTGAAATAGGTAGAGTGAAAGAACTGGAAAAACTTTCATGATTACCCAGATCATGAAAGATATTTGTAACAGGTATATAGAAAATAAAAAATTTTGTTTCCAAAAAAAAAAAAAAAAAAAATTGGGTATTCTTGAGCAATGTTCTTTTCATAATACTTACTCAGATCAGAAAGAGGAAAGAGTACAGACAGGGCCCAAACATGAAGAACACCAGTCTATGCTAAATTCGTAGGATGGCAGGACATGTCAGACAAAACTCTGTGCGGTCTGGAAAAAGTTCTAAGAAATTCAAGTATACTATTTGTCCGATCATACTCTGGAACAATGCACCTATATATTCCAGTCCGATATCATGCCAGTGAACTGAACAAAAATGTATGCCATTTACAATACATGTATGTAGCGCAGTGAAACTAATGGACATATTATAAAAAGACAGATTCATGTTATTAAAGTGATAATCGATTATAAATCGTAATGCAAAGCAATTTATTGATATACATTAACACAACCCTTGCTTCAGTCACTTTCCTGGTTCTTCTTTGCACTCTTAAGGGATTATGATTACTTGGTATTTTACGTCCCTTTCAACATTAATCAAGTCATATTGAGATGATAAAAGAATGATAATGAACAGTTCTGTGCAATGAAGTGCTGTACAGTCATAAGCTGACTTTCACCTCAACGGGATTTCAGTCACCTGGACACGCGGATACTTCCACTCTGGACAAAGAGGTGGTGAAAACATCTGTTCTGAGAACAAACAACCAGAGTTTGTTGTTCTTGAGTCATGTTCTTACTGTTTGTGCGATGATCCTAGACACAGTGCCAAAGGAAACCCTATATGACATGTTTTAAGTTAAACAGGGTAATTTCAGCAAAATGCAAAGAAGCATCACTACACGTGCAGACTAAGATATTCTGACAATTATTTTTAAATGCATTGACCCTTAAAAAGCCATGAAATTATAAAGAGCATTCAAATTTGTAGCAGACATATTCTACAATCTATACTTTTATTTTTTCCAAGAAAATAAGGCTTGACATTTCATGGGAATTGTCTGCTGGGCAGACAATTCCCATATAATATCAAGCCTTATTTTCTGAGGAAAATAAAGTTAAAATATGTTAGACTGTCATCCACTGCTAACGAGACTATAAAGCTTTAAGGGTTAAGAAATTTACATGGGGAAAGAATGCGGCTTAAAATAGACACACCTAGCTTTAAAATTTGAATACATGCACCACCTTCCAAAATGCCATTGCAACATGAGTGGTTCATGCAGTGTATGATACATGCATATTTATGAGCTGAGCTTATGCATATTTATAAGTTCAGCTTGCATTATCTTCATCTAAGTATCTTAGTCTGTCAATGCAATGCAATGCTTAATAAATATGCATAAATACATGCATATCTATGAGCTGAGCTTATGCATATTTATAAGTTCAGCATCCTTTTATCTTAGTCTGTCAGTGCAATGCAATGCTTCTTTTCATTCTTTGTTGCTGATATGCCCAGGCTCAAGATGATGATGATGATGAGTTGGCAATTTATGTCCCTTTCAACATTTAAAGTCATATTGAGACAATGGAAGCATGATATTGAAAGGCTCTGTGTAATGATGTGCTGTACAGTGTCATCAGGTGAATTCTGCCGTTTGCACAATTAAAATCCAGGATCTTGTGATCCAAACTTGCTAGTGCTACGTAACCAATTGACCACCCAGATGCTTCCCTGGCCTCAAGAAATATTGCAGAGAAAAAAATATTATGAGCTGTTACCGCTTGAACAGACAACAGTTGGTCTGACCTCTACCCATAGCTCAGATGAGGATTTTTCTCAACTAAAAAATATTGATACTTTTGTTATTTCTCCATGACAATTTATATTGTGGGTTCTTATTAGAAGAGCCCACAGAGGCACTTTTAGTGAGTACCCAGACATTATGACCTTTGCATGAAAAGTCAAAGCCTATTTTCTGGGAAAAAAAAAAATAAAATATCATCAACTTGATGTCTGCTGAATCTGCCCAGAGAATGGTAAAGGCCAGTTAGATTGATTGTGTTGGGGTTTAACAACACATCAATCCATGTGGGTCATTTTGTATTGTCTCCCAGAGAAAGGGAGAAAAGAGACAGAAGAGATAGTCGAGGAGGTGAAAGAGAAGGACAGTGAAGAAAGAGGAACAGGAATGAAAGTGAAGAAATAGAAACATTCCCCCTCTACCCTTACCTGCTATAAGGATAGCAGGCCTTGCCCAACTGTAAGACAATATCAATTGAACGCCCCCGTGATGTAAGATTCACAACACCGTCGCCACACCCGACCACCCCCAAAGGCCAATTAGAAAAATAGTTTAAAATATCACCTGTTAATATTTTAATTCAGATGGTTAAAGGTTAGTGTCAACGAGGTTTCTATAAGTTATATTCCATGAAAAATCTTTGTAAATCCATCACACAAACAGTAGTCAAACACAGCGGGTATAACGACAAAAAATGAAAAAGTTACTTTTGAATTAGTAGTTCATTGATAAAAAGCAAGCTTAACCCTAAACCTGCTGAATTTATTCATAGAAATCATCAGCTATCAGGTTTTAACAGATCATTTTCTTCATTTGAAACTGAATTTACATGTCTCCTAAGAGACAGTTCACTTGCAATGTTGTCCTTTGCTCTGCAAAACAAGGAAACTATCACTAACAAATATGCCATCTGCGAAGTTCACCACCAGCGAACAAAAGGTTAGTATCTGTTAGAAAGTAGGTCAACCGTTGCTTTTATTATTATTTTGATTTTTGCCTTTATGTGTTTTATTCTCACCTGTAAAAAATTGGATCTTCTTTAAACGAAAAGACCTTATTAAACCATTTCAAAAAAAGTTTTTTCACACCTAACTGACCTAAATGCTACATCAAATTGTTACGATTTTGAATGCAGTATTTACATAATTATTCATTTCATAGAGGAAAAGAGAGTTCAAATCTGAAAGAAGATTTAAATCGTACTAAGTACCTGTTATCAGTTTTGTATCTGACTCGTTTAGTGCACTGGGAATCAAAATTTTGTATCTTATAATTTCTTTGAATTCAACCCTTCGAGTGCTAATCACAACTGCAGCTTATGACATTTCGATTTTTTTTCCCTTGTTTTTTTGTTTTGTATTTTTTCTGGGAAAATAGAGCTTGACACTGCTGAGTGGACAATTCACATGAAAAAACCAAGTCTTATATTCTCTGAAAAATAATTAAAAGAATTTTTTTTTGGACTGTGGTCAGCTACAATTTTGCTTAGCACTTTAACCCTTGCTGATTTTTTTTTTTATTTTAATCCTAGTCCTGCTGAACCCGGATATACCCTGTTTTGCAAACAGTGTAGATCCAGATCAGTTGGCTTCTGAAGAAGCCAACTGATCTGGATCTGCACTGTTTGCCATCAAGTATGCAAATTTATAGCAACAATCTGGATCAGGTAACCAGATTGGCTGAAAATTAGAAGTGGGTGTGGATTCTTAATTTATTCAGCAGGACAAGGTTTAGGATTAAAATGCTTCCCACACTAAATAGAAATATCAGGAGTATTTTTATACATTTCTCAGAAACTAAGGCATTACAATTCAATTAAGGGTGTCTCCAAAAGTAATATGAGACCTGTTTTCTAGGAAAAATAAGAAAATATTTTAAAATGTCATCTGCTGATATCTAAATTCTGCAGGTTCAAGGTCATTGTCAACTGCACTTGTTTAACACTTGGCATGCTAGGTATTATTTCAGCTGATGACACTCTGAAATATTTTTTTTTTTTTTTCTGCAAGCACAGCGGGCCCTTACCAACAAACACCCTACCACCTACAGTTTGGAATGTACTGGTTACTTACTCACTTTGCCTTTCGCTTTAACCCTCAAGTTGCCAATAAAAACTGCAGCAGATGACATTTTTTAAACATTTTTTTTTTTTTTTTTTTTAGACATTTTTAAAACATTCTATTTTTCATTATCATTTATAAAGAAAATAAGTCTTGACATTTCATATGAATTGTCTGCCAAAGACAATTCACAAGAAATGTCAGGCCTTATATTCTCTGAAAAATAATAAAAAATTAAAATGTTGTCTGCTACAATTCTGTAAGGCAGACAATTTCCACTGAAATTCATCCTTATTTTCTCTGAAATGAAACTAAAAATCAAATAAAAAATTTAGGAAGTCGTCTGCTACATTCTTCTTGGCACTTCAAGGGTTAAACAATAAAACTTCTGTTTATCCTGTTTTCCATTTATCTCAAGAACTCGAATGAACAAAAGAGCTTTTTGCCATCTTTTTGTTATAAACATTATCCCAAATATGTTTTGAATCGCACATTACTGAAGAAAAAAATATTTATTATTTTTAAGAGCCTATGGCAAAGTAATGTTACCAAGCAGCAAGTGTGTTTCACTATAAAAATCTTAGGACCTGTTCCCATAAGTTATTTACACGTATTTCAGTGAAAATTGCAGGGTTTTTTCTTTCAGTTTGTTCAATCTATCATGAGTAAGATTAATCCTGAACAAAAACATTAGTTACAAAAACAAGATCACAGTTTTCACAGACAGTAACAGATTACTTAGGAAAAACACTACAGAACACATTAGAAAGGTTTAATTTGTGCACAATCACCTGTTTAATTAACAGCTAAGGCCAAAAAAAGCAAGTCTTCAGATTCTCAGACACTTTTTTAAAATAACAGATGCATGTGGGCAGCTTTTGATTTTTCTGGTTGGGTACATTCTTGGACTTTTTGGTTTGCTTGGCAAAACAAAATGCCAGGTGCACTTTTAGGGAAAGTTTTTGATGTGCAAGTTTTCAGTCTCAAACAATAACATAAACAGATCATAATCTACTGATTTTCTTTGCAAGTAAGTAAGAATACCTTACATTTGTGGGCAGGATCAAAATTTGGTTCAAAATAATTTTAATACTCCAGAGTCATGTATTTTTATGGGCTGAAAAATAAATTCCCATTAAAAAAATTGTAAATGCGGGAACATTTGGACATATGCAACAGTGTCTGAGACTCAAACAATTTTTTTATTTGGCCTAAAATAATACAAAAGCAGTCTGGTGTGAAAGTGGCATTTTGAAAATCCTTCGAGATTTTTCGGGAGACAAAATAAGATAAATTCGTTTTATTTGGACTGCTTCTGATCTACAGACATAAACCAGCTTGCTCAATGCAGGTCAAAGGCTAAAGGTTAAGTATGTGTTCAAGCAATCCGACGATAACAATGTGTGCACAGAACATCGGCTAGTGTAACATATTTACCCTAAGTATTTGGAAAGACAAGACCATGAAAACAGTTTAGACCCATATCAGATGTCATAATTTGCCGCAGTTTTCAGACACATCAATAAGTAGTCAAAAGTGAAAAGGCATAGCTCCAGATGAGGCCCTTTTTTCAACAGAAAAGTATTGATATTTTTTCTTATTTCCTATATACCCCTTCTTATCTGGAGCTATGAAAAAAAGGGTAGTTAAAAGGAATTGTTCAAATTTTAGATCAAATATGGTAAGGTGTCCCAATACATGTATTTATGGTAAATACTTTAAAAATAAAATTTCACAGTTGCCATCACAAAAACATGCCTATATAATTTTACCCCCTTAAACCACACTTTAATATAGTAAAACTGGGGTTTACAGGGGTATACATTATTTTTCTTATTTCTGCTCAAAAACATAGATTGTGGGTACTCGTTAGAACCACCTCAACGAGGTGGTTCTAACAGGTACCCACAATCTATGTTTTGAGCAGAAATATGGAAAATATCAAAGTTTTTTTTATATGAAATTTTTCAGTTTTTGGAGGTGAAATTTTCTATATATTTGAATAGGTATGTTTTCGTGATGCAAAATGTGTACAGAGCATTAGGACTTTACAATAAAATCTGTGCACAGAAAATGTTACAGTTCTAATACCTCACTAATCATGCCTCCCCCACATTCCCCCTCAAACATCCCTCATACACACACACATCCAGCTCAACTTAGGGCCGACATTACATGAGGACAGTGGACATTTTTTAATTCCTTTAATTAAGCTGTATCTATTTCACATTACTTACATATTCAGATATGGTTTTTCTCAGGTGGTGTTGGGGTTGGGGAGTTGGGATGAAAAAGTGGGAGGTTTGCAGTCATCCATATATTGGTGGAAAACGTCTCAAGTCTGTTCACCAGCCTCGGACAGTCTACCAGCTATTTCATTTCAATTCATTGCTATATTTACCAAAAATATTCTGAAAGATGAGCCCTGAGTATTGTATTAACTCTAAATATTCAAACACCTTATCTCTTTAACCCTAGTCCTGCTGAATAAATTAAGATGCCATACCCTTTTCAAATTTTCAGCCAATCAGATTACTTGATCCAGATTGTTGATATAAATTCACATACTGAATGGCAAACACTGCAGATCCAGATCAGTTCGCTTCTTCAGAAGCCAACTGATCTGGATCTACATTGTTTGCAAAGGCAGGGTATGTCCTGGTTCAGCAGGACTAGGGTTAATATCACACATGCCCTAAAATTTGAACAAATACATTTGGCAAACTGATGATGCATCTAAAAACTGCAGGATGACAGTGGCAAACAGTGCAGACCTTGATTAGATGCATCCTGCAGCATCTGATCTGGGTCTACACTTTTTGCTCAGGCCTGTCTGTCTGAAGATTTAGAGTAAATACAGTAAACACAACTTCAGACATATAAGAATGCCTTTTTAAATTCAATTACAGCTCAAAAGATGAAAAAGAAGTTAACCAATGGCTAGACGGTCAACCTAAACAGTGAAGAACTGGCACTCGATCAACGCCTTCTCCAGGTCTACCAAAGCCATGTAGAGTCTCTTGTTGGCAGCTAAATACTTCTCTTGGAGCTGCCTGACAACAAAGATTGCATGTTGTGCCTCTGCCTGGGACAAAGCCAAACTGGGAATTGTCGATTGACACCACCTCTCTGATGAGGCCATCTGCAATCCTTTCCAGGATTTTCATGACCTGCTCTGTCAGCTTGAGACCGCGGTAGTTGCCCCTTTCCAATGCATCCCCCTTACCCTTGTAGAGGCAGACAATGAAACTCTGCTCTCAGTCAGAGGGTACCTTGCCATCGCGAATGATTGCAGCTGCAAGGTCACAGATCATGGAGGCACCCGGCTGCTCATATCATCTCCACCACTATGCCTGATGGGCCCAGATTTGCCTGCCTTCATCTGAGAGATAGCCTTCTTAACCATATCAATGGTGATTGGGATCGGAGGGCCTTCCACTGGTGGTTCATCAGACATGTGGTCTGGGTCCCAGTCAAACTCAACATTAAAAAGCCTTTGGTAGTGCTCTAACCAGACCTTCTGCTTTGAGTCTTCACCCAGTGACATCTCTCCTGCATCATTCTTCACTGGTTTGTCACCAACAACATCTGGGTTCTCTCTTCTAAACTGGTTAGCAAAAGGCGGTAGACTTCTGAAGACTTGGGGTCAATATTCTCGTAGACCTTCTTGTCAGCTTCATGATGAGCATGGTGCACTGCATGTCTGGCAATGCATTTGGCTGCGTCGTATGATGTCCTAGTGCCTTTACCAGTTTCCAGGCCTTGAAAGTTTTCCGCTTGGCAGCAATGGCTTTTTCAACATGCTCATCCCATCCCCAGGTTTCACGACTCCAACAGTGGGGCCAAGTTCTGCCACAAAACACCTCAGTTGTCTTGCGCAGGCCAGTCTTGATGTTGTTCCAGATATCCTCAGTGGCAGCATCAGCTAAACCTGCAGATGCACTGACATGCGAGTTGAAGACCTCCTGGAAATTACTGCTTGTCTGAGGGTCTTTAAGCTTCCAAACTTTAAGGCTAGGGGTGAACTTGCGCTTGGATTTTGGAATATGGAACCTTAAATAGTTTTAGTTTTTTTTTTATATATGATTCAGTGATCAGGCCCCATTTAGCATGATGGAGCCTAAAATATAACAGAAAACACTGACTCTAAATGAACACTGCCTGTTGATATACCATATCCATTATCAATCATCAAAAGCAAAAAAACTAGGTCACTTGTATATACAAGTTCTGATTTACTTCTTTTTGTATAAACAAAGCAAAGAGGGCCATAGGCATCTGGCCACTTCATGGTGTAAACTTTAGCTGACCAAATTTCTGAGTTAAAGATCAATGGAGGACAAGACTACCGTATATAACCTACTCTGTTTCGAAATCCTTCAGAAAGTCATATTTTGCATGGCGCTTTACTCACAAGAAGTAAATTTGCAACTTTTGTCCAAAGTCAATGCAAAAGCTTTTGTCAATTATCTAAGTTTCATTTATTCATTGGTATTTAAAAACAAAATATTTTCATTTTTCCCATGATAAAAATAGCAAAAATTATGCAAAACTGATGGGGCAGATTTTTGCAACAAGTTATGTTTGTTCAAAATTTCTGAAACTTTCACAATACTGTTGAATGACATTAATAATTAAATCAGTGTCAAAAAGAAAACACTATTTTTACTATATAAAAATTAACGTTACTATAGAAATTGCCTAGGTCAGATTAATTTCTGGGCCATAATTTTATTTTAGGTTAAATATTTGAGAAGTTTAAGCACAGACAGGCTGTTTTTTTTGTTGTTTTTTTTTTATTATTATTATTATTTTTAGGTCTACGGAAGAGCCTACCCTAGGATTTTAGCCCCTCCGGAAAAATAAAATTTGTGTTTCCAATTTTTATTTTTATTTAATGTCCCTACCCTTCAATTTTGGGATCCTGAAATAATGCATTTTTACATGTATTTTTGTTTGACAATTATTTTATTTGATCAACCCAAGCTTTTTTTCATATTTTTATTTTTATATTTATTTCTTCCTCTATACAGCACCTTTTTAAGAAATTTCCCACAAACCTAAAGAAAAAAAAATCTGGCCAAAGAGAAAAGAGAAATGGTTCCTGATAAGACATGGTCAATCCAAAACAACTGTTTTTGCATTTTGAATAAAACACAGTGACCAACCTCTTTCCAAGGAATATTCAAACACCTTAATTAACCCTTGCCATGCTGAATAAATTAAGATACCACACCCACTTCTAATTTTCAGCCAATCAGATTACTTGATACAAATTGTTGACACAAATTCACATACTTAATGACAAACAGTGCAGGTCCAGATCAGTTGGCTTCTTCAGAAGCCAACTGATCTGGATCTACACTGTTTGAAAAGGCAGGGCATATCTGGGTTCAGCAGGACCAGGGTTAAGTCCATCCAAAGTAGGGCAAACATGTACAGGTCAAAGTGACCTACTTTTGGTATGAGACATACAGTCTAAACAAGATATACACAAAAAAAAAATAAAAAAAAAAATAAAAAAAAAATGATAGCATAACTCAAACAGAAGATATGAACAAGAGGCTTCTAATGAGTATACCACAAGACACCACAACCTCTTTTAGTCTGGTGTTAGGTAAATGTATGGACTCCTTATCATTGCTTTCCTTTCTATTTATAACACTATATTACTGGGATCCAAAGGAAAGATTGTGTTCCCTAAAGAAGAAGCCCAAAAGTATTGCAGCCAAACAAAAAAAAAATTTTTTTTTTTTTTGAATACAACACTTTTGGGGTCCTCCTCTAACCCTTAAAATGCCAAGAAAACCTGCATCTGAAAATGTCGTCTGTTTAAGTCGCCTACTGAATATTCTTGCAAACTTTTCAAACCTATTTTTGCATACAGGCAAACAGTGTGGACCCTGATCAGACTGCTCCTAGAGGAGCAGTCTGATCTGGTCCACACTGTTTGCAAAAGTGACTTCACAAGCAGATGACAAAGCAGACAACAATTGTTGTGATTGGCAGTTTAAGGGTTCAATAAACTGTCTTATATCTGAAACTGTCATGTAATGAACCATCTTGTAAAGAGTGTATGTGTTTTCATAGAGAAATAAGAAAAAAAAATATTAACACTGTTTGTCTGAAGAAAGCTCTAAGTATCTAGAGTTATGCTAAATGTATGCAAGTTCAAGCTTTTGTTTAATAACCAGATAATCTGTCAATCATTGGAATCATTAGGGCTCCAGATAAAGGGTTCTCATGAATATTCATCGCTCCAGATAAGACAGGTACCCAGAAAATTATTTTACTTATGTCTACTGAAGAACATATGTTGTGGTACTCTTCAGAAGCACCTCTGAGGTGCTTCTAATGAGTATACCACAACATTGTTTTCATGGAGAAATAAGAAGAATAAAAAATCCATACTTTTTCATTAAAAATGTACCTTGTCTGGATATTCCTGGTTTTCTCCAAGAAACCATAATCCTCTGGTGGGATGATCCATAAGGTAAGAAACCATACATAATCAATTAGGATGATCCATAAGTTCTGGCAAAGGGAGTATTCCAAAACATATTTATTTTCGTTCTTGCACCAAACACTGTCCTTGTGGGTACCATATTAACCCTCAATACTGGGACACCTTAACTTCTTACCTACTTGTCCTAAACTATGAACCAGTCCTGTTTTACTATCTTTTCCACTAAAAGGGACATAACTTATCAAAGCATTATAAGCTGTACTAGATTATGTACCTTTGATAAGAAAATAGAAAATGACAGAAAATGACAGAGTCTAGAGACAGACTACATCCTGAGCTGAATTCCACCTCCAGCAGGATTCAAACCCAGGTCTTGTGATCCTAAGTGAGGAGCACTAACTATTCGGCCACCCAGACGCTTCTTTACAAAGAACATAATTATCATGGAGGGTTGTGAAAAGTTTAGTTTGGAATAAAAGGTTGGGAATAAGAATTTTCTACCATTTATGCTATATCAAGTTAACTCTTGTCATGCTGAGCCCAGATATATCCTGCCTTTGCAAACAGTGTAGATCCAGATCAGTTGGCTTCTTCAGAAGCCAACTGATCTGGATCTGCACTGTTTGTCATTAAATATATGACTTATAGCAACAATCCAGATCAAGCATTTAGATTAGCTGAAAATTAGAAGTGGGTGTGTCATCTTAATTTATTCAGCATGACATTAGGGTTAAGTAGCTAAGTTTTCAACCTTTAAAAAAAATTACATGGAAAACATGCTTGGCTTATATAGGACTTTATGATCAGTCACACATTTCATTGTTTACATATTCCCCTAATCAAATCATTAAATACAGTCCAGGATTTATTTGCTCATTAATCTTCATAAGTCAAAGAAATACAACTCCAATTGTTATTTTCTTGCCATATCTGACCTAATGAAGCATGGTAGTAAGCAGAGCTTACTTAATACCTCCCTATGAAACATTCTACGAACAGGTATTACAGGAAGCATGATTTCCTTTACATGTGAGATACTGAGCTGAAACCAAATTCTAACAATAATCATCCCAAGACCTAGCTCCGGTCAACAGCAATATGCAAAACTTGGTCAAATTCCATCAATTTGTTCACAGGACATTAAGCAGAACAAAATTTCAACAATAAACAAGGGCCATAACTGTGTTGTATATCTGGAAGAACAGACGTGGAACAATCCCAACCTAGATCTCGTCAACGTCAATGTATATGCAAGATTTGGTCTAATTACATCAATCCCTTCTCAAGATATTGAGCAGAAACAAAATTCCGATGTTAATCAAGGCCCAAAACTCTGTTGTAAATAACTTTGTTGTAAATTTGTGAAAATTAATGTGTAACAATCCCAACCTAGATCTGGTTAAGGTCAATGAATATGCAAAATTTCATCAGATTCCATTGATTTGTTCACAAGATATTGAGTTCAAAGGAAATTTTGACAATAACCAAGAGCCATAACCATGTTGTAAATTTGCAAAAATTGACGTGTAAAAAAACTGAACCTAGATCTGGTTAAGGTCAATGCACATGCAAAATTTGATAAAAATTCCATCAGTTCGCTCACAAGATATTGAGTGGAAATGAAATTTAAACAAGGGCCATAACTGTGTTGTAAATTTAACAATAACAATCCCAACATAGATCTGGTCTGCATATGCATAATTTGGTCTAATTCCATCAATTTATTCTCAAGATACTGAGCAGAAATAAAGTTAGAATCACCAAATGATGGACAACCTGAAAACAGTATATGCTCCCCACAACCCTACCCCACTCAACCCCAGTTCACCCCCTTATATATATAAACTAGTGCTGGTGTTTGTAAAACACTATGCCCCCAACTGCCAGACTCTAACACTGCTTCACTCCAACACTGCTTGCCCTTGACAGTAACAACAGTACAAATATATGAGATTTCAATGTTATTTTATCAAAGGGAAATAACTCTAAAATAGGAGATAATTGGGATAAGAAAAAAATACAGGTCACCTATTTTTTCATGAGGAATCAAAATATCAAATTTCAAAACATTAGCATACATGGTTCTAAACTTATGCTATACACAATAAAGCAACGACATTAAATGGCCAGAAATTGCAAAGGGCCATAACTCCAACATTTCATTTAATTGGCTCAAAATTAAATCAGGTGATCTCCTCCTCAGTCCCAATCAGTATACCAAATATCATGGCTCTGGCTTAAACACTTTTTGAGATATCTTGCTGACAAGGTCAAAATGCCTAGAACTACAAAGGGCCATAACTACCTCAGTTTTTCATGGAATTCCTTAAAAAACAAATCAAGTAATCTCCACATTATCCCCAATCAGCATATAATATTTCAAGACCCTAGCTTATGTTTCGAGACATCTTGCTGACAAGGTCAAAATGCGTAGAACTGCAACGGGCTGTAACTTTATCAATATTTTCACGGATTTCTCTCAAAATATAATCAGGTAATTTACACATCATTCCCACTCACTATATCGAATTTCAAGAACCTAGCTTAAATACTTTTCAAGACATCTTGGTCACAAGATTTAATTCTGATTTTTTTCAAAGGGGCATAACTCTAAACAAACAAACATGCTAGACAAGAAAAAAAAGTACGGGTCAGCTATTTTTTCATTGGGAACCCAAATATAAAATTTCAAAACCCTAGCATATCTTAAGATATGGCATGCACAAAAAAGCTTGACGAACGGACAAACAGACGGATGGACAAATGAAGGCAAAATAATATGCCCCATCAAATTAATTCAAACTTGGGGGCATAATCAGGTCATCTACTCATCGCTACCAATCTATTCATCAAGTTTCAAGGCTCCAGCTTCAGTAGTTTTTCAAATATTTTGCTGCCTAAATTTACAAAGGGCCATTACTTATGAAATATTTTTCAGAATTCATAAAAAAGTTAATCAGGTCATCTATTCATCATTACCAATCAAATCACCATGTTTCAAGTCTCTAGCTCTAACAGTTTTTTAGATATTTTGCTGACAAGATAAAAATGCCCAAAATAACTAAGGGCCATCGCAATAAGTATTTTTCAAAATTTATTCAAAAGTTACTCAGGTTGTCTACTCATCATTACAAATCCATTTACTAAGTTTCAAGGCTCTAGCTCTAACAGTTTTTGAGATATTTTGCTGACAAGGTAAAAAATGCCCAAAATTACAAAGGGCCATAACTCAAGCAGTATATTTCAGAATTTCTTCAAAATTTAATCCGGTCATCTACTCATCACTACAAATCCATTTACTAAAGTTCAAGGCTCTAGCTCTAACAGTTTTGAGATATTTTGCTGACAAGGTAAAAAAGGCCCAAAATTAAAAAGGGCCATAACTCAAGAAGTATTTTTCAGAATTTCATCAAAAGTTAATCAGGTTGTCTACTCATCACTACCAGTCTATTAATCAAGTTTCAAGGCTCTAGTTCCAACGTTTTTTGAGATATTTTGCTGACAAGGTAAAATTGCCCAAAATAACAAAGGGCCATAACTCATGAAGTATTTTTCAGAATTTCTTCAAAAGTTAATCAGGTCATCTACTCATCACTACAAATCCATTTACTAAGTTTCAAGGCTCTAGCTCTAACAGTTTTTGAGATATTTTGCTGACAAGGTAAAAATGCCTAAAATTACAAAGGGGCATAACTGAAGAAGTATATTTCAAAATTTCATCAAAAGTTAATCAGGTTGTCTACTCATCACTACCAGTCTATTAATTAAGTTTCAAGGCTCTAGTTCCAACGTTTTTTGAGATATTTTGCTGACAAGGTAAAATTGCCCAAAATTACAAAGGGCCATAACATGAAGTATTTTTCAGAATTTCTTCAAAAGTTAATCAGGTCATCTACTCATCACTACAAATCCATTTACTAAGTTTCAAGGCTCTAGCTCTAACAGTTTTTGAGATATTTTGCTGACAAGGAAAAAATGCCTAAAATTACAAAGGGGCATAACTGAAGAAGTACCGGTATATTTCAAAATTTCTTCAAAAGTTAATCAGGTTGTCTACTCATCACTACCAGTCTATTCATTAAGTTTCAAGGCTCTAGCTCCAACAGTTTTTGAGATATTTTGCCGACAAGGTAAAAATGCCCAAAATTACAAAGGGCCATAACTCAAGAAGTATTTTTCAAAATTTCGTCAAAAGTTAATCAGGTTGTCTACTCATCACTACCAGTCTATTCATCAAGTTTCAAGGCTCTAGCTTCAATAGTTTTTAAGATATTTTGCTGACAAGATTGCATCCATATTTTTTCAAAGGGCCATAACTCAGAAAAGGGGCATGATCCTGACAAGAAAAAAAAATACATTCCAGCTATTTTTTCATGAGGAATCCATATAAGAAATTTCAAAACAACAGCATTCACGGTTCTAAAGTTATGCTATGCATCAAAAAGTGTGATGAACGGATGGACGGGCGGACGGACGGACAGAAGGACGGACGGATGGAAGGATGGACGGACGAACAACCCAGAAGCAATATGCCCCTCCAAGAGGCCCACAGGGCACAGCTCGCTCACCTGAGTGACATAGCCACTGCAGATATGCAGATGTAATGCAAAATTTTTCCAATCCTATCATCGCAACTAATGAAAAGCTCATCATTTGAGCAGTTCTTAGTTTTGAAGAAGAATATATGGGCCTGACAGTCAATGGAGCAGGATCATTTGAATAAACTATCAATCACATTTCAACAGTAGGATCAATGTGAAATTTGGTGGAAATTGGCTTAGTGGTTTCTGAAGACATGATTTTATACATGTAAACAGCACAGTGGCAGGGAAATATAATAAACATAAACAAGATGACGGCCATCTTAGATTTCCAATCAGAATGATTTTAGCTACTGTTGATCTACAAGTCACCTGGATACTTCCAATATAAATGTATATGGCCCATACAAATGCATGGGGAAGCAAATTTGACCTAAAAAAGGTCAAACATAGGACCATCATTTTAGCAATTTTGGTTGATCTGATGTCCCCAATAATTTGTGCAAAGATTAGGGCCCAGGGCTTATTTGGTTCTGGAGAAGATTTTTTAAGATTCTTACCATATCTGGGCATGGCAGCCAATTTGATCAATGGACCACACCCATTTTAGCAATCTTTCATTCTCCTGCCCCAAGGAGGCGCCACATGAAATTTGAGCAACACTGATTCAGCCACAAGGCATTCTCGGTTTTGGAGAAGAAGATTTTTAAAGGTTTTTACCATATATAGGCATGGCGGCCATCTTGGTCAATGGACGGCAACCATTTTAATGAGCAACATTGGACCAGAGGCTTCAGAGGAGAAGACATTTGAAATTCTGAACATTTTTCCCATACAAATGCATAGGGAAGCAAACTTGATCTTGCCATAAAAAAGTCAACTGTCAATGTACGGCCATTATTTTAGCAACTTTGGCAGATCTCCTGTCCCCGATGATTTATGTAAAGATTCAGCCCCAAGGTATCCTTGGTTCTAAAGAAGAAGATTTTTAAAGGTTTTTACCATATATGGGCATGGCGGCCATCTTGGTCAACACACCGTGACCATTTTAGCAATCTTTCGTTCCCCCAACCTAAGGAGGCTCCATATGAAATTTGAGCAAAATTGGCTCAGGTGCTTCAGAGGAGAAGTTGTTTGAAAATGTTAACAGACGGAAGACGGACAAAAAGTGATCACTATAGCTCATACTGAGCATAGCTAGGTGCGCTAAAAAGTATTTTAACCTTTACTATTCTCTGGGCTAATTCAGCAGACAACTAACTGATTGTATTTTTTCTTATTTCTCCCAGAAAATAGGCTTTGACAGTTCATGTAAATTGTCTCCTAAGATATCAAAGCCTATTTTCTGGGAAAAATAAAAAAAAAAAGGAATATTGCAATTGCTGAATATTTTACCCAGCATGCTAAGCATTAACCATTAGCACAGTGTAGGCTAATAGTGGTGATAAATGATAATTTTACTATTTTTCTTAAAAAAAAAAAAAAAAAAAAAGACTAGAAATTTCATTCAAGATCTGTAAACTGTCATATCTAATATTCAATGACATGATCTAATATTCAAGGAAAAACAAGATTTTTTTTAAAATGTCATCTGCTGTTATGTAAACTTAGCTGATGAAAGAATAAACAACTTCTAATTTTCCCTTACAGAAGGAATACTTAACCTTAGCATTCTCAGGGAAAATTCAGCAGATGATTTTTTTTTTTTCTAATTTTTGCCAGAAAATAGGTATGACAATTCATACTGATTTGATACTTTATGCAAATTGTCTCTTTTGGAAGCAAATTTTTCTCCTTAGAAAAATAACATATCATACCCTGTTTTCTGGTAAAAATAAGAAAAATATATTTCAAAATGTTGTCTGCTGAAATTTTTACCCAGCATGCTAAGCATAAAGATGAAAACAAAGCAGTTAGAATTAGATTAATGAAACAACAACAGAAGCCAATCTAGGGGGAAAAGAAGTTATAACCCTTAAAGTGCTAAGCAAAATTGGAGAAGAAGACATTCTATTTTTTCTTAATTATTTTTACTGAGAAAATAAGACTTGGCATTTCATGTGTATCATCTGCTAAGCAGATGATTCATGTGAAATATATTATGTTTTATTTTCTCAGAAAAATGAAAAAAAAAAAATCAAAACGTTTTGTGCTCCAGTTGTGATTAGCAGCAATTTAAGGGTTAAGTGTGGGCTGATGGCACAATCATGTGAAGCCTTATTTGCAGGGAAAAATAAGAATATGTTAAAATGTCAGCTGCCTTTTTTTTTTTTTTTTTTTTTTATTTCTGCAGGTCATGGTTAAGGAGTAGGAAATGTCAGTGCGGAAACTTTACAGGAAAGATTTAAAGAGGAAGAAAAAGAAATATTTACCTGAGCAATCCGAATAATAACAATACCAAATATCCGAAAATGAAATTCCAAATTGTCACAAACAGTCTCGAAACAGAGTGAATATTCCACATCTTCACACGTACCAACTTTGGTCCAAATCAGTTTACAAATTATACATATTTTTCTTTATTTCTTTTACCCATTTCACTGATTTGTTCGCTTTTCTGACAGCTTTATACTTCATCCTTATGTTCTTTATATCTGCATTTCGTATTGTAAAACTTTTCAAATGTCACTTTTACAGTTTGATTATAAATTATACAATACCAGTTTATATTTTTTTAATCTGTCCATAAGGAACTTACAATACCTAGCTCCATACCTCTGGATAAGGTATGTTTTTTGACCAAAAAATGTTGATATTTTTCTTATTTATCAACGAAAACATATGTTGTGGTACTCATTAGAATTGCCTCACTGAGGCACTTCTAATGGGTACCCACAACACATGTTTCCCTGTAGAAATAAGTAAAATATTGATATGGCTATCCTCTTATCTAGAATTGTATGGCTAGTTTAATACTTGTTTTATTAACAATGAATAAAACATACCAAGTATGGGAAAACTGAACATCTTCCTGAGCAAAGAAAAACCAGAAAAATCCTGACCAGACAGGGCATCAATGCAGCCTAATCAAGATCTTTGATAATCACTAATTTTACAAGGTGCCATTAACTGTGTTGGCAAACAGGGATGACCCAAGCTAGACTGCGCAGCTGCACAGTCTGGCCTGGTTCTACCTGTTTGCAATATCGAAAAAGTGCTCATTTTCCTGCAACGTTCAATAAAAGACTATTATTATAACCCAAAGAACTGGGACACAGGCCTGAGCAAACAGGGTCCACCTGGATGAGAGGCTATAGAATACAGCATCTAATCAGTGTCTACACTGTTTGCCACATGTCCAACAGTTTTTAGACACATCATCAGGCAGTAAAAATGGTCCTAACAAATTTTAGGACATGTATAATAAAAAGTTTACCTTTACCACTTTCCTGGGCTCATTCAGCAGACAACAAATTAACAACATTTTTCTTACTTTTCCCCCCAAAAAAAGGATTTGAGATTTTATGCAAATTGTAATTTGCATAAAACATCAAAACCTGTTTTGAGAAAAGTAAGAAAAATATAAATTTCAAAATGTCGTCTGCTGAAATTTTTTCCCAGAGTATGTAACGTCTTAAGGTGTCCAAAATAATTAGAGCAAATACTGTCAAACCAATAAATCTTTGAAAGTTCATGTACAAAGCAATTTTTAGAACAACAGTACATTTTCATGTTCATGCAGTTTTATCATATATGGCAAGATGCCAAATGTTGCAAGTATCGTAGGCATGTGTATGTTCAAACATTTTCTTAAGACAATAAATTGTCCTCGAACAACAACTTGCATATGGGCAAGCAAAATATATACAAAATAATTTTCTGTGTAGTTCTTCTGTCATGAAAATTTGTGTTTTAGGCTTAATTCTGAAAGACTCCAGCAAAGTATGTAGCGGCCACTTTCTAAATTTTTTATTTTATTTTCCATAGAAAATAAGTCTTGACATCTACAATCAAGACACTTAGAGGAGACCATTTTAACTTGATACAAGCAAAATGATGACTTAGGGCTTAGCACTCTGGGTAAAATTTTCAGCAGACATCCTGCTTTCTGGGGAAAAAAGTAAGAAAGTATTGCCAATCTGTCATCTGCTGAATTAGCCTAGAGAGTGGTAAAGGTTTGACTCCACTCATCTCAGCCACTCATGAAAAATGATGGGTCAATATTAGAAATCATTTTCTTTTTTTTTCTTTTTTTCAAAATTTTACAAAGGCAAAGAAAAGTTTGATGTCCATGGAGTCAATAACCATTTTAAATAACAGACCCTTTCTGGTAACTCAATTATGCTAAGGACCAAGTGAGTCACACCATACACTTTCCAAACTCCCTTTAGAAAATGTAAAAAGATAAAAAAATTTCATAACAACAGACTTCCATCTTTGTTGTCTAACAATGTCTCCCACATTATGAGGTATATGTGGAGTTTACAGAGCCTTTTAGCACATTATGAGGTATATGGGAGTTCACAGAATTTTTCATCACATTATGAGGTATATGGGAGTTTATAGAACTTTTTCATCTCCTTATGAGGTATATGGGGATTTAAAGAACTTTGTCCCCCATTATGTGGTATTATGGCAGTTTATGGAACTTTTTACCACATAATGAGGTATATGGTTTAAAGAACTCTTTTCCCCACCATCATATGGGAGTTTATAGATCATTTTCCATTATGAATTATATGAATGTTTATAGAACTTTTTATCCCATTATGAGGCACATGCTTTTATAGAACTTTTAACCCCATTATGAGATATATGGAAGTTTATAGAATTTTTCCACATTAATGAGATATATGGGAGTTTATAGAACTTTTTCCCCATTTATGAGGTATATGGGAGTTTATAGAACTTTTTACCCTATTATATGAGGTATATGGGAGTTTATAGAACTTTTCTCACATCATGAAGTATATGAGAGTTTATAGAACTTTTTATTCCATTATGAGGTATATGGGTTTGTAGAGACTTTTACCCAGGTATATGGGAGTTTATAGAATTTTTACCACATAATGAGGTATATGGGAGTTTATAGAACTTTTTACCACATTATGAGGCCGGCCTCGGTGGCTCAGCTGGATGCGCTGTCCGACTTGAGACCAGGAGGTCGCCGGTTCAACCCCTGCCGAGGTTGGCAACATTCTTTCATGGAGAGTGATCATGAAATATTTTCTACGGTCATTCTCTCCCTTCAGCTGATTCAAGAAGGGCAGTTGTCTGGTGAAAGAATGTGCACAATACTGGTTAACCGCTTAGAGGACTAAGCCTGCCCAGTAAACGTGTGGTTAGGTAAACTGACCGTGCTTGACATGACCCCATTGGGTTGACTGAGCCGTAAAACCTCAACACAAACAAACAAACAAACCACATTATGAGGTATATGGGAGTTTATAGAATTTTACCACATTATGAGGTATATGGGAGTTTATAGAACTTTTTATTCCTAATAAGGTATATGGGAGTTTATAGAATTTAACACAACATATTGAGGTATATGGGAGCTTATAGAATTTTATACCACATTATGAGGTATATGGGAGTTTATAGAATTTTTTACCACATAATGATTTATATGGGAGTTAATAGAATTCTACCCCCCTCCCCCACCTCATTCCCCCATTATGAGGTATACGGGAATTTATAGAATTTTTACCACATTATGAGGCACATGAGAGTTTACAGAATTTTATACCACATTATGAGGTATATGGAAGTTTATGGAATTCTTACCACATTATAAAGTATATGGGAGTTTATAAAATTTTTACCACATAATAAGTTTTATGGGAGTTTATGGAACTTTTTACCTTATTATGAGGTATATCCTCCAAAAGTGTATCCATTCCAGGCAAATACAAGTACCAATATTTTTCACCAGAACAACAATTTGTCAAAAGCAATGATATGTATTACAGTGAAAGCTACCAATTCAGAATATCAGAAAGCTACCAATTCAGTATATGGGAGTTTATATAATTTTACCACATTATGAGGTATGCGGGAGTTTATAGAACTTTTTATTCCTTATAAGGTATATGGGAGTTTATAGAATTTTTACCACAATTTGAGGTATATGGAATTTTATACCACATTATGAGGTACATGGGAGTTTATAGAATTTTATACCACATTATGAGGTATATGGGAGTTAATAGAATTTTAACAACATAATAAGGTATATGGGATTTATTTAACTTTTCCCCCCATATGAGGTATATGAGAGTTTATAAAAATTTTACTACATTATGAGGTATGTGAGAGTTTATAGAACTTGATACCACATTAGGAGGTATGTGGGAGTTCATGGCATTATTGCCAAATTATAAAGTATATGGGGGTTTATAGAATTTGACATCACATTTTGAGGCATATCAGAATTTACAGAATTTTACACATGTTGAGGTATATGGGAGTTTATAGAATTTTATGCCATATTATGAGGTACATGAAGGTATAGGTTTTTCATTACATCACGAGGTACCAGTATATGGAAATTGACAAAAAAATTTTTCCCACATTATAAAGTATATGGATGTTTGTAGAACTTAACCACATTATGAAGTATATGGCGTTTACAGAATTCTACCATTTTATGGGGTTTGTGGGAGGTTATAGAATTTTACCACATAAAGTATATGGAGGATTGTAGAACTTTACCACATTATGAAGTATATGAAGTTCATAGAACTTTACCACATTACAAGGTATATGGTGGTTTATAGAACTTTTTACCACATTATGAGGTATATAGGAATCAGGCTGAAACTGTAATTCAGAATAATCTTAAACCTGAAGTTCTTTTAATTAGTCCTTAATTCCAGTGCTGTGCATTACATTCTTTGGCAAGTCCATTAATTTCAAGCTATGTATTGAGAACACTTGCCAAACTGGAATATTTTGCATGGTTCCACAGGTATTCTGAATTGGTAGCTTTCACTGTAATACATATCATTGCTTTTGACAAACTGTTGTTCTGGTGAAAAATATTGGTACTTGTATTTGCCTGGAATGGGTACACTTTGGAGGAGGCAACTTTGTCAAATACATTTTGCCTCCTTTGTAAAATGGGATCTACTCTAAAAGGAAAAATTTGCTCCCCTTGGGAGCAAAATCTTTCCTTTCAGAGAAGACCTTTTTTCAAGAAGGGGCTTGGTGTGAAGGATGGCAAACAGGAAGTCACAAAAGTTATCTGTCTTGTAAAAAAATAGCAGAAAATCTACCAAGTGTATCCAGTCCCCTTAAGAGTATCCAACCCCAACCCCTTCCCACATCCCCTACACCCCTCCCCACAACCCCAACCCCCACCCACCCACTCCCCCTGCCCCCACCCTACTGCATAATGTAATATAATCTGGCTAAACTCTGACACTATTTGACCCTAGCTGACCTTGAAAATAAGGACAAGGTCACCTAAATCCAATCAGCTCTAGAAACTGTCCCAATAATGTATCCCTTTAAGTTTGATAAAATCTATCTACTAGTATTAACCCTTAAAGCACTAAGTAAAATTTGTAGCAGGTAACATTCTTTTTTTTTTTTTCTTTTTTAATTTTTCAAAGAAAAAGTCTTGATTATTTCATGTCAATCTATTGCAGTTGTGACTGGCACTTTCAGGGTTAAATGATAACTGGTTTAAGTGATATATCATGTACACAAAAAATTGCCATGCCCCCGCCAATGCTGATGCTAAAGCTAACAGAACTGGGATGAAAAACAATTTGTTCCTCATCATCTCTGGACATATTTAGCTAGCTCAATAATCATTCAAATGAGTTGGTTTGTGTTGAGGTTTTACAGCCCAGTCAACCCAATGGTCATGTTGAGCACCGTCAGTTTACCTACACACACTTTTACTGGCAGGCTTAGCCCAGTATAGTGCACAATCTTTTGCCAGAAACTGACAACTGCCCTTCTTGAATCAGAGGAAGGGAGAGAATGACCGAAGAAAATATTTCATGATCAATCGCCATGAAAGAATGTTGCCAACCCGGCAGGGGTCAAACCCGCAACCTCCTGATCACCAGTCGGGGCCCAGTTGTTCAAAGCTAACGACGTCGTTAGTTAACGATTCATTAAAATTTACATCGAGTGATACACAAATATGCTGAAATTTTTTGCTGAAAAATTGTGAGTAGCTTTTGCAGTGCAAAAGCTACTCACATTTTTTCAGCAAAAAATATCAGAATATTGTATATTGAATCCGCTAAAACAGTTAACGAAATCACCCTTAACGAGCTCGTTAAGCTAACGACACTTTGAACAACTGGGCCCAGATGCGCGTCTAACTGAGCCGCCGAGCTAGCCATTCAAATGAGGGGTATCATGAGACATCTTCTATCTAATGAGAAAACCTAAAATTCTCTAACCAGACGGACACCACTGGTTTGAGATGGTAAAGCATATAATTTCGTGGAGAGATAACACAAAAGAACGTATGAAAACTCAGCTTTATATCTGAAGCTTCAAAGAACAACCAAATGCAAAAAGAACTAAAAATATTCCTCAGAAAACAACACAACACGATGCCTTTGCCAAATTATCTTTTCCTCCCAAAAATGTCTTTTTTTTCTTTTTTATCATTTAACCCTTGTCAAGCTGAATAAATTAAGATGCTATGCCCATTTCTAATTGTCAGCCAATCAGATTCCTTGATCCAGATTGTTGATAAAATTAACATATTTAATGGCAAACAGTGCAGATCCTGATCAGTTGGCTTCTTCAGAAGCCAACTGATCTGGATCTACATTGTTTGCAAAGGCAGGGTATATCCAGCTTCAGCAGGACTAAGGTTAACTTTTACCACTCTCTGGGATAATTTAGCAGATGAAAAATTGACACTGTTTTTCTTATTTTTCCCAGAAAAAGTCTTTTCACATTTCATGCAAATTGTCTCCTAAGGAGACAATGAAATGTCAATGCCTATTTTCTGGGAAAAATAAGAAAAATATTTCAAAGTGTCATCTACTGAAATTTTTACCCAGCATGCTTTGACATTTCATGTAAATTGCAAAATTTGCATGAAATGCATAGCCTATTTTCTGGGGAAAAAAAAGAAAGATTTCAAAATGTCCACTGAAATTTTTACCAAGCATGCTTTAATAGCATGCTTTGATTTGGCAATTTGAATAAGTCAAAGTCTATTTTCTGTGGAAAATAAGTAAGATATTTCAAAAAGTTGCCAGCTGAAATTTTAATCCAGCATGAAAAGCATTAAAAACAACTTCCTAACAACCCAGAAAGCAACAAAAGACAACAAGTAAATTGCCACTTGCAAGCTTGTCTGCATTCAAAAGTGCATTTATTGGTTTCTAAGGAGATACAAAATGTACTTGTCTCAATGTCAGAATATATCGATTTGTGAACTGCGTATTACGTATGTTAGAATTAATATTGGCACATAGTTCGAGATATTTACCATACTAATCTCAATATTGGGACAACTTAACTTCTTACCATACTTGTCCTGAAAGGCTCCATATTCCTCAAAAAAAGACATTTTTTTACCTAAGAAAGGTTTTATAAATTGATATATAGTTTTAATATGATCATAAAATGTGGCAGCCTGCATAATTTCTGCTAGTCTCATTTTTTGAACTGGATTAAAAATGAAATGATTTTTAATTGTATCTCTGATTTAATGTTGGCAACATTAATTCAGAGATATGATAAAAAATCATTTCATTTCAAGAACAAGAGACTATCTGAAATATGATCATTTCATTTCAAGAACAAGAGACTATCTGAAATTTTACAGGCTGTCAAGTGCCACATTTTATGATTATATTAATAATTTAATACCATATATCAATTTATTAAATCTTTCTTGGAAAATAAAATGTCTATTTTTGAGGAATATGGAGCCTTTAAACTCAAACAAGTCCATTTTATAGTCTTTTGATGCAGTATGCAGCATTCGATATGGGTCTACATTGTTTGCTCAGGCCTATCTGTCCCGATATTTTCGGTAAATACATAGCTACAGATAAGAGGGGGTATCCACATAATATTTTTCTTATTTCTCCACGAAAACATATGTTGTGGGTACTCATTAGAAGCACCTCGCACCTCGCTGAGGTGCTTCTAATGAGTACCCACAACATATGTTTTCGTGGAGAAATAAGAAAAATATCAGTATTTTTCGGATGAAAAAAGCACCCTATCTGTTGCTATGTAACTATAATAGTATATATATATAGCCGCCTAATTGCTTAGAACACCTGAATTCCTATTACAAACGAGCCTCATCGAGCACTCACAATACATACCATAATTATCCCAACAATAAGGAAACCATTAAATCATATACATAATATTACTGGTAGATAAGGCACTTTTTCTTATTTCTCCACAAAAAGATATGTACCCACAAGAAAAGTTTTCTTGCAAATCTAACAAAAATTATCCCCAGATCTAGACCTATAAAGTCTTCCAGAATACTATTAATTTCAAAAGGCATACTCAGAAAATCCTCAGATCTGAACATTTCTCCACAGCAAACATATGGGGTTTAACTACAGTAAAATTTAGGAGACTTTGGCACTCAGAATTTCGGTAGCATTAAATCATAGTTAACTATTAGCACGCTATGGACAAATTCAGCAGATGACAAATTGATCTGTTTTTCTTTTTTTTTCCAGAAAATAGGTTCTGACATGTCACAGTTTGTATGAAATGTCAAAACCTATTTTCTGGAAAAAATAAGAAAAAATATTTCAAAATGTCATCTGATGAAATTCTTACCCAGCAAGCCAAGCATTAATTACTTTGCACTATTTCTATTTACATAAGTGAACTTTGCAAGTATTGTTAAATTAATCCAGCAAATTCCAAACAAATCTGTCTATTATAGCCAATAACAATTCCTTTATCCAACCACTTGTTCTTTTCAGGAGATAATAAATGCTATAAGAAGGAACAGCTATATCAGTAAATAATACTTTCTTTATCGCTTTGCACACTATGGGCAAATTCAGCAGACAACAAATCTCCAATATTTTTCATATTTTCCCCAGAAAATAGGATTGGACATTTCATGCAAACTGTCTCCTAAGGAGACAGTTTGCATGAAATGTCAAAACCCATTTTCTGGGAAAAAATAAGAAAAATATTGCAAAGTGTCGTCTGCTGAATTTTTTTCCCCACCATGCTTAGCGTTATAGACTATAAGATATACCTATAATATGAAGCAGTTTCTACCTGGCTTATTCAGGAAACCAATTTATGGAGATGCTAACTGGCAATGTTTTGATCATGATCTGGAGTTTTACACCCCATCAACAATATTTCAGTCATTTCAGGATTAAGACTTTGAAGGATTATTCCAAGGCTGATAGTCTGAGGATAGAGATCAGAACGGGAGTTCTAGATAACAGGAGTATGCAGAAAATGTTTCTTATTTTTTCATGAAAACAAAAATATTTTTCTTATAACTCCAGGATAACATGCTGTGGGTATACTCACTGCAGTTGCCATATGTCTGTTTTAAAGAAGAAAAAAGACAATATGTTTCTCAACTGAAAAAATATTGATATTTTTTTCTTCTTTTCTCCTCATAAAAAACATATGGAGAGTTGTTTGTGATAATGCCAGGATAATTTTTATGTTTAATGTCTGAGGGTACTCACTGGAAACACTTCGGTGAGGTATATCTCCAGATAAGATTTTTTTTTTTTTTTTTTTTTAATCATGGTCTGTATATTTGTCTTATTTCTGCATGAAAACATTATGTTGTGGGTACTCATTAGAAGCACCTCACCAAAGCGCTTCTAATGAAACCACAACATACCTTTTCAGGCAAAAATTAGAAAAATGTTTACCCAACATCCCTTTTTATCTGGAGTTGTGGATTTTCAGTTGCTGAAGAAATTAAGGCAAAAGGATACTGTAATAACCCTAAGTAATGGGACAGACAGGCATGTGCAAACAATGTAGACAGATCAGATGCTGCATTCTGTGGCATCTGATCAGGATCTACACTGTTTGCCACTCATCCAGCAATATTTTAGACACACATCAGGTAGCAGAATAGATACTTTCAAGTTTTAGGGCAAGTATCGTAAGTAGATAAGATGTCCACCTACCATATTCGACTTGATTACACCACACACCCCTATAAGCACTCAGTCAAGCAATTCTGTAGTCTTCAGATAACAACCTGTGTACTTATTGTCTACTTCTTTATAAAGGCATATATGTTGTAGATGCACTTAACCCTTTCTTGCTGAACCCGGATATATCCTGTCTTTACAAACAGTGCAGATCCAGATCAGTTGGCTTCTGAAGAAGCCAACTGATCTGGATCTGAACTGTTTGCCATTAAATATGTGAATTTATAGCAACAATCAGGATCAAATAATCTGATTGGCTGAAAATTAGAAGTGGCTGTGGCATTTTAATTTATTCAGCAGGACAAGGGTTAAAATGGGTACCCACAACATGTGCTTTTATAAAGAAAATCAGGAGAAGAAAGACACACAAAAACATAGCATAAGCATCATTTGATAAGTCCTTCTCTGATCTTTTTTTTTTTCAAAGTGTACCCTTAGTATAGGTAGGTACATATTTTTTACCACAAGTTTTCCCAGTATTTTTTAAAAACTTAAGTGCAAAATGCGGTAATTAGGTCAAATATGGTACTAAAAGTAAATATGGTATAGTCAAAAGATTTTGCTGTCATTTTTTCATAAGGGAGACAGTTTTTGAGACTTCCTCTCTGTTTGCTCTTCTGTATACCAATCCCCTTAAGAAAAAGGTGGCTAACTTGTCACCTAGAGTAGACCCATTCCTGGCTGGATCAAATACACCTGACAAATGTTGCTGTCATCTTGCAAAGGGAGACAACTTTTTTCTTCAACCCCCTCACCCCCATCCCACAAAATTATCCAGCCTGATGAAGTAAAAACAAAGTGAGATTCAAAAATCTCACAGAATCATATTGCCAGACAAAATTCTGTAATATGTAAATAATATCACATTAAGTGAGACCTGGCATGTATGTGTACATGAAACAAAAGCAACTGCTGAGCATGATTGTTATTAACCAGCTAAGAACAGACACAAACAAACGTCAAGAGTGGCGCACATAGTATTTCCTTTTGTCTGGAATAATTATCAACTTTCTTTCTCTGCAGGATTTCCAGCCAGTTTTTTTACCTTTCTGAAGTCATTTACCTTGCTCTAATGCTCATGAAACTAAGGCAAGGTCTAGTTAAAAAGTACCCTATCACAACAGCAAACAGTACAGATCCAAACCTGACTAAGGTCTGATAAAAAAAGTACCCTATCAAACAAGCAAGCAGTACAGATACAAACCTGACTAAAGCCACAAACTGCATAGCTCATGGATGTATATGATTTTTGATTTGGAGTTACAGCCCAGTCACAGTCATTTCAAGGTGCACAGTTAACTTGCTAACATTTTTCATGTCTATTTGAGCCACACAGTTAACTTGCTCACACTTCCTGTCTATTTGAGCCGCACAGTTAACTTGCTCACACTTTTTCTGTCTATTCAAGCCACACAGTTAACTTGCTCACACTTTTCCTGTCTATGCAGTTAATTAAATATGTACCTTTGCACATACTTTTGCCAGTAACTGACAACTGCCCTTCTCGAATCAGCAGAAGGGAGAGAAGGACCGTAAAAATTATTTTATTATCAATCTCCACGAAAGTTGTATGGCTGAGCTTGGATTCGAATTTGAAATCCTGGATCTGCTACCCACTGTGGTGGAAGTGGGCTCCTTCATGGATGTATAGCTCTAAATATGATGATTACTAAGGCTATTATTTAGTACAATTTCTCATATTTGCATAAAAAGCATATACCGTATTCAACCCAATTACCACACTGTGCGCTTAGGTTTTTCAAAAGCACTGGGAAAACTTGCAGTAAAATATCTACCTAATAGGGGTACACTTTAAAGAAAAATCAACAGAAGACTTCATGAGAAGCGTATTTAATGATGCTTATGTGATATTATTTTCTGTTTTCTTTATAGAAGCATATGTTGTGAGTACTCGTTTGAATTGCCTCGAATTCAAATGAGTACCCAGAACATAAATAATGTTTTTATAAAGAAGTAGATAAAAGTACACTGGTTGTAATCTTTTAGATTACTAAATTGCTTGACTGTGCGCTTATAGGTGCAGTAATTAGGTTGAATATGGAATTGTGGGTGCACTCTGAAATTGCCTCGATCAGGCAATTTCAACATGTACCCACAAGATATATTTTTGTGCAAAAGTATACCAATAACAAGAAATTAAGGGAAGTGGGTGTTATCCCTGTCAGATCTGCCAGTATAACAATATATCTAAAAAATCTTACAATTTGTCTGTTTCGCCATATGCTCTGGTTGACTTAAAAATGACATTGGACTATGTAATATAGGTCAAGGTTATAAAATGATACATGCAGGTCAAGGTTATATAAAATGATAAATGTAGGTCAAGGTCATAAAAGGATACCACACCGAGTCCATGCTAGGGAGAAAGTGTTTTTCATGTTTAAAGACCGAGTTTGAGTTTGAATTCTTGTATAACCCTTGTCCTGCTGAACCTGAATACACCCTGCCTTAGCAAACAGTGCAGATCCAGATCAGTTGGCTTCTGAAGAAGCCAACTGATCTGGATCTGCACTGTTTGTCATTCAATATGTGAATTCATATCAACAGCCTGGATCAAGTAATCTGATTGGCTGAAAATTGGAAGTGGGCATGGCATCCAATTTATTCAGCATGACAAGGGTTAATGGCACAATCCCTACTGGATCATTTTGTGTCATCCCCCATAGAAAGTGAGAAAATGGACAGAAGAGCTAGAAGATGAGAGAAAAGAAGGAAACAGAATAAAGACAAGGGAAAATGCGAATGACAGTGCAGAAATAGAAGAAATAAAACACTAATATGCTCCCTTCTCTCACTCACTGCAAGTACAACTAGTAACAGTGTTTCAGAAAAGACAGATGTCCCCCAACAGTGAGTTTTCATTCTTTCTACTGCTGTGACCTTGAAAATTAGGTCAAGGTCACCAAAATCTAATCAGTTCATTGTTATATCTCAATTATATATCCATGAAAATTTGTTAAGACTCCAACACTGGTTCATAAGATATTGTGCAGACAAGAAAGTGTCACGTCAATGCCAACAAGATCTGCACCACTGCATCAAAATTAATATGTCTCCCTTTCCGTAGGTTGGGGGATGTAACAAGCCACTACCACCACCCTAAAATGATTGTTTGTGTCGAATTGTTAGTGTATGCATTGACAGATGAACCAACAAGTGACTGAAGGAATCGACAAAAAAAAAGGACCCAGATCAAACTTCTTCTAAAAGCTATTACTCAGGGTCTGCACTCTTTCCCCCTCTGTCTGCAATCTGAGTTTTTGCAGAATTTGAAATCAAAACTTGTTTTCTTTCTTTTTTTTTTTTTAGTTGGCTCAACATAAACTAGTAGGCCTTTTTAACCCTTAACCCTTGTCCTGTTGAACCTGGATATACCCTGCCTTTGCAAACAGTGTAGATCCAGATCAGTTGGCTTCTGAAGATCTGGATCTGCACTGTTTGCCATTATGTGAATTTGTATCAACAATCTGGATCAAGTGATCTGATTGGCTGAAAATCAGAAGTGGGCATGGCATCTTAATTTATTCAGCAGGTCAAGGGTTAAAGCACACAACTGCAGCAGAGGACATTTTGAAATATGTATACATATATTTTTTTTTCCCAAAGACAATAAGTCTTGACATTTCATGTGATTTGCCTGCTTGTTATACAATTCACATGAAATGTCAAGACTTATTTTCTCTGAAAAATAATAAAAGTAGAATGCTGTCCACTGCAAATTTTGCTTGAAGCTTTAAGAGTTAAAATAAAATCAGCAGAGAAGTTAAGGAGGAATATTTTGGGACAACTTTTTGCATAATTTTTTTCTTATTTCTCCATAAAAACAGATGTTATAGTTACACATTAAAAGTGCCTGGTCACGGATTTGTTCCCTACTGGGTTCGGCAACATTCTTTTGTGGAGACTGATCATAAAATATTTTCTACAGTCATTCTCTCCCTTCGGCTGATACAAGAAGGGCAAAAGTCAGCTCTTGGCAAAAGTCAGTGCACAAGTATTAGTTAACTGGTTAGAGGACTAAGCCGACCCAGTAAGTGTGGTTAGGTTAACTGATAACTGTTAGAGGACTAAGCCTACCCAATAAGTGTGGTTAGATTAACCGACTGGCTCAGTGTTAATAGTGATGACTGGGCCATTAACCACCAAACCAACAAACAACATATGTTTTTATGAAGACTTAGAGAAAATTATCCCAGAATTATCATCAATACTTCTCCTCTAATCATACAAGACACAATCATCTTAGGTGTAAGTATACATTTTTTATGCAAAGAGAAGAAGAGTAAATAATTTTGATTTTTTTTTATTTCCACAAGACTTTTGTAATAAACATAACTTTAAAGCCGACAAAGACTAGTTAATAAAACTTCTAAGACCCAAACATAAACAGTTGCATGCATTATTTCAGTTATAACCTCGTAATGAATCTTAAGAATAGAGAATCTCTAAAAACCTGGAATATTAAAACATAATTAGTAATAATAACATAACCCAAATATCAGAGTTGCAACATGAGAAAATGTTCGTTCTGACATGCGGACAATGAAGGCTTAAAACAGCCTGCGTGTCTGCAAAGTCTGATCCCAGGCTTCATTGTTCACATGAAGAATTTTCGCATTCTTGGGTATCCAAAATGTCCCTAGTGAAGATTCTGATCCCACTGCATGAATGTGCAGGCTGATCTGATTCTTGGCTTGGTGCATGTGTCCGAAGGTATGTTTTATGACTTTGCTGCTCATTTTCTACAGTCACCAATTCTGACTAAATTTGCATGCCTGACATATATCCCTTAAAAGTAAAAAAAAAAAATGTCAAACTCCAAAATACTTTTCTTATTATGCCTAGATCGGTAATATCATGGTATTTGTAACAATAAAAATCCAAACTCTTCCTTAACTGGAAATATCCATGTGGAATAAGATAAAAGATCATTAGATTCCACAAGAATTAAAACTGGAAATCTGGGGAATTCCATGTTCATGTGATATCCACGCACATATGAGTTTACCATATTGATTTTGTTAACTGCCCAGAGGTAAAAGTTGTTATCTATGTAAAATGACAAATGCAGATCAGCAACATTCCTGCTATTTCTGCGAAAAAAATAACAATAAAATGAATGTACAGGTTATTATCATTGTTTTACTTTTTATAAAACGTGTGAATTTATCATTTAGCACACTATGGGAAAATTCAGCAGACAACAAATTGATGATATTTTTTTCTTATTTATCCCAGAAAATATGCTTTGACATTTCAAGCAAATTGTCTCCTTTAAAGGAGGCAGTTGGCATAAAATGCTAAAGCATAATTACCTTCTGGACAAAATAAGAAAGATATTTCAAAATGTCATCCGATGAAAGTTTTACCTAAGCATTAATGACATGGGTTCACTAAATCTAGGAAAATTACTCATTTAGTATCTTAACCCTAATTATCAGCATCAAGATAAGATACAAAAAAAAAAAACAAATACACAACAACTTTACTACTCTTTGAGTGTTAGCCTAAGTGTAAATCTAATTGTATGTATGTGCACAAATATTGTGGTTTAAAGAGGTGAGACTTCAATTTGTATTTCTTAGAAGTTATTACATCTAACACTGGTGGAATATGTGACAAACAGAAGAGTTAAGCACAAAATTTGGTCCAATTATTACAACATTGACTTTTAAGCACATTAGTATAATTTCTTAACTTTTAAAATTATCTATGTTCAGCTGAGCATTTGGCAAATAATCCTATATAATGCAAAATACGTCTTAAAATATATAAATTTACTGAGCAAGCTGGAACACAGCCCTAAATATACATCTAATCCTGGTCTAGGCACCAAATGATTTATATGACTTCAACATAGCTCTAGATAAGAGGTATATCAGGTGTTTTTCTCATTTCTCCACAAATGATTGAGTTGAGAGGTTTTACAGCCCAGTCAACCCATTAGGGTCATGCCTAGCTGGTCAGTTTACCTAACCATACTTTTCCTGGGCAGGCTTCGCCTTCTTAGCGGTCAAATAGTATTTGTGCACATTCTTTCACCAGAAACTGATAACTGCCCTTCTTGAATCAACGGAAGGGTGAGAATAACCATAGTAAATATTTCATGATCAATATCCAAGAAATAATGTTGCCAGAGCCTGCGGGGATCAAACCCGCTACCTCCTGATCACCAGTTGGATGTGCATCCTTCTGAGCCACAGAGACTGGCTCATTTCTCCATAAAACAGATATTGTGGGTCCTTATCAGAAGTGCTTCAGCAAGATCTTTTAATGAGTACCCACAACATACGTTTTCATGGTGAAATAAGAAAAAAATCAATACTTTTTCGTTGAAAAAGAACCTTATCTGGAGCTATGCTTCATTCCATATAAATTTTTCACATAAAAACAGTAAAATATCACTTTGTATCTTATACATCTAATACACCTAAGACAAAAAAAAAAAAAAAAAAAAATAGTAATGGTCAAGGCTGATGGTTCAAAATAAAGATGTATATGTAGACATTTATCTGTATTAGCATAATCCAAGTTGATATGAATGTACTTGAGAACAGATACCTCACATTCAGTATCAGATCAAGATATTATTATTTTTAGTTTAACTGCAGACATACCAGTTTGCTAAGGACAGTAATTTTAAAACAACTTAAAAGATACCTACATATGAAATGACTATAAAAGTCACATACTAATATGTACACTATTATGTATATTGCACTTATTTTAAAAGCTGAATAAAATTCTGGGTGTTGAAATTTTTATCCAAGCAAAAGCTGTCAATATTATAAATAAAATGAGCAAAGTTACAAATACTAAAATAATGAAAATAAAAAAAATTACAGCATTATCTAAATCTGTGCATTTTGCCTAAATATGAAGGCTGTATGCTTGACGCAGGCTATATTGTATTCAAAAAGTTGCTTAACTGTGATAAGATTTTTCAAATATGCAACACCTGTGAATAAGAATATTGAGCAAAGTATCAAAATAGGCCTATAACACTCATTAAGCAAATGCAGATGCCAGATGATAAAAATATTTCCAGAAAAAAAAAGAAAAGCTTGAAAAAATTAAAAGGCATAATGGTATAAATTATGTTGCTAACTAAAGTGAGTGCAAACAACATAAAATTATGTCAGATTTGTTGTATGAAATTTATGTCACCAATAATGTCCACATCACTTTTAAGTGGATGAACACCTAACTTACAGTTTGAATCATAAAATTTTGAACAATAAAAAAAGATATTTATGAAAAGCCTGTCAAAACATAGAAAAAGTCGCATTTTGAATAAATATTATGAACTCAATATCTGTTCATAGACAAATGACTCAACCCTTTAAGTTCCTATTATAACTGCGGCAGAATGATGACATTTTGAAATACATGTATATTTTTATTTTTTTTAATTTTCAAAGAAACTATTTTTTTTACACATCATGTGAACCATCTGCTTGGCAGACAATTCACATGACATGCAAAGACTCATTTTCTCTGAAAAATAAAAAAAATATATAGAATACTGTCTACTACAAATTTTGCTTGATGCTTTAAGGATTAATAAAAACCAAACATGAGACTGGCTGCTTTGTGACTTTCATAGAAGATCCTATCTTCATTTCAACATAACTGTCAGCCTGTTAAACTGGAAAATTAGCTTCATGTAAGACCTTTATCACATAGCTCCAAGTAAGGGTGGTTGTCAGGTAAATATTTTTCTTATTTCTGCACGACATATATTTTCATGCAAAAGTAAGAAAAATATCCATACTTTTTGGTTAAAAAAAAAATTTACATCTCTTTATCTGGAGTTGAATATTCTAATAGGAATTAAGTTAAACAATGATATGTTTGTTTTTTTTTTTTGAAAAGAAAAACAAAAAAAAACCAAACAGTGAAATTATTCAATTTATTTTACTTTTTTTTTTGATATTTTGCATTGCACTAAATTGATATTGTTAAGCAAATTATCCTTTGAACCAATTAACCCTAACCACTTTATGGGCTATTTCAGCAGCCGACAAATTGCTGATATTATTCATATTTTTCCCAGAAAACAGGATATGACTTCATGCAAATTGTCTCCAATGGGGACAATTTACATGAAATGTCAAATCTTGTTTCCTGGGAAATATAAGAAAAATATTTTAAATGTTGGCTGCAGAAAATTTTACTCAGAGTGCTAAGCGTTTATCATTATCACATTCATTCTTTGCAGCTGCAGTTATACAGTTAAATTCTATTAGGAGGAGTAGAAGGCCTTGTAAATTAGCAAAATACAAAACAACTTTTTATGAAGCAATCACACAATTTTATTTACTCTAAATGTTCAGATACTTATGCCTGAGAAAACACTAGAGACTATTTCAGTTATGCCCCAGCATCTGATCAGGGTCTACACTGTTCTCCATTCATTCAATATTTTTTGGATATGTCACCAGGCATTCAAACCAACTTTGAAAGTGCATGAGGATGTTATATATTTTCAGGAGAGGCAACTGTCAAAAATGGTTCACAAAATGTGTAAAGAAGAAGCTATACCAGTACATGTATATACAAAAATAGAGCTAAAATATTGTTTCAAATATCATTTATTTAGGATCATATTTAATCAAGGCTTTATGACATCACAAAACCTCATTAGATATTCAAAATGGCAGCACCCATAAAAGCAATTTAGTAATCTTCAAACCCCAAAATTTTCTTATCGTTTGTCCGATTTTGATCAAATTTGCATCAAAATGAATGGTTTATCAAGGCCTTTCATTTCAATAGAATTTTCACCAATACTGCCTTTCCCTCTAAGGCGTCTGAATATTAAGGGTAAACAAAAAAGACAAACTTTAACAATGCCTCAAACACAACACTATACTAATTTGACTACTAACAACAGTATAATAAAAACAGATACAAGTCATACCTCTAGATAAGATGGGTTTTATCCCTAGTCCTACTGAACTAGGACATACTCTGCCTTTGCAAACAGTGTAGATCCAGATCAGTTGGCTTCTGAAGAAGCCAACTGATCTGGATCTGCACTGTTTGCCATTAAGTATGAGAATTTATATCAACAGATTGGATCGAGTAATCTGATTGGCTGAAAATTAGACATTGGCGTGGCATCTTAATTTATTCAGCATGACAAGTGTTAGCTCACTTTAGACTGACTAAACTCCCCCACACTATAAACTCTCCCCCACACTATAAACTGAAAGAGCCCAATTTCATTTTTTTTTTATATGTCCACCCTTTGATTTAGATATTCCTACAGAAAAATATCTAAACTATTTGCAAACAGTGGCGACCCTAATTATACACCGCATTCTGCTTCATCTGGTCTGGGTCTGCACTGTTTGCCAATTACCCTTTTTGGGCATACCAGTCAGAGACTCATAGCCTGGTAAACTTTGTATTGGAGGTCTCAGGAATTCGTAGACACTACATTGATTGACAGCTTGACCTCATAGTTCATAACAGTTTATAGAGTTAAAATGGTGAAAATCAGAAACTGGCCGGGCATCTTAATTTATTCAGCATGACAAGTGTTAACTCATTTTAGACTGATTAAACTCCCCCACACTATAAACTGAAAGAGTCCAATTTCATTTTTTTATATGTCCACCCTTTGATTTAGATATTTCTACAGAAAAATTTCTAAACTATTTGCAAACAGTGGCAACCCTGATTATACACCGCATTCTGCGGCATTTGGTCTGGGTCTGTACTGTTTGCCAATTACCTTTTTGGGCGTACCAGTCAGAGACTCACAGCCTGGTAAACTTTGTCTTGGAGGTCCCAGGAATTTGTAGACCCTAAATTGATTGACAGCTTGACCTCATAGTTCTTAATAGTTTATAGAGTTCAGATCAGCCAAATCAGAGGGAAGGACATTCCAAAAGATAGGATTTTTGTAAACTATAAATCATTTTTATGCTGATTCATATATCAGTTAGACAGGAGCCAGTCTACGCACCACCCTACCACCGACTTTTCATGAAGAAATGCTGCATACTGTAGCTTCTAATCTGGGACTTCACTGCTTGCTCAGACCAATCTTTTTTAGTACTTATGGTAGTTGCAGTCAACTCTATACCAACACACAACACAACAAATCATTAAAATAATAATTTGACTGGTTCGAAACTTTTGCTCAAGAGGTGACAGTTAATCAGAAATTATGCAAGAACATTGTATCTACTACTTCAAGAAATATATGTTTTGGATATTTGTTAGAATAGCCACACTAAGGCAATTCTCACAAACATCAAAAACATATGTTCTACGAGGAAATAAGAATATTGGCCATAATCAGTTTAACGGCTATATTCTTAGGGAACAAAGGAGGCCGTTGTAACAAGGGTTTGCTGTACTGTATTGTACTGGGTGCCCCTCTTATCTAGAGCTAAATACATGTACAATATTCGATAACACATATAAAATGCACATCACAGTCAATTTTGTACGGACGAAGCCTTTCAACAATCCTTGAAATAAAGCACTTTTTTCATATTTACAGTTTGTTGTTGCAGAAGACAAAATTCACATCACAAAACAAATATAAATATGACTTTGGATTAACATTTACCACTCTATAGGAAAATTTAACAGACAACAAATTGATGATATTTTTCTTATTTTTCCCAAAAAACAGGTTTTGACATTTCATGCAAATTGTCCCCACTGGAGACAATTTGCATGAAATGTCAAAAACTGATTTCTGGGCAAAATAATAAAAACGTTTTAATATGTCATCTGCTGAAAATTTTACCCAGAGTGCTAAGCATTATAAAAATGTTTATCTACATGTACATTGTCAACAAAGACCACATATCGAGGGTTGAGCGCAAGACTAGCGTAAGTCAGATGGTTGTTTTTCCCCAAACCTAATCTCCTCACCATGAAAGCATTATGAAGATTACGACATTTCTTTCTGTAAACAATGAAAATTTAGGTGCCATTGCTCGTATGAGCAATGGCACCTAAATTTGCATTGTTTACAAAGGGGTCCAAGTTGCCCCTAAACAAGGGTTTCAAAAACATGTTTGAGTTACCATAGTCTTGCGCTCAACCCTCGATATAACGATTCAATCAAAACTTACTGGCTTTCATGTAAAAGAAAAATAAATAAATAATTCAGAAGATTTGTTATGGAGAAATATTTCATGATAATTTTAGGATAATTTTCTCAATTTCTCCATAAAATAAAAAGCATGTTGTGGGTACTCAATAGAAGTGTCTCGCAGAGGCACTTTAATGAGTACACACAACATATGTTTTTATGCAGAACTGGAAAAAATCATACCCTGCACTTCTAATGAGTACCCACAATTAATGTTTTTATGTAGAAATAAGAAAAATTATCTGAGAATTATCACCCAATACTCATCCTTAACAAGTCCTCTGTAAATAATAAAATAAAATAAAAACCCCTGCTAGCGTCATTAACCACATTAACTGTCATGATTCTTATCAACTCAACATATCATAAATGATAAATCTAATCAACTCAACAAAAACCTTTCACATACTACACATACCAGAATCCCGATCTGTAAAAATCCTTGAAAAACATGGCATTTCATCAAACCCTTATCATGAAATCCTTAGCCTTTGCCTCCACCCCCATTCCCAATAAGTATGACCAATATCCCTAATATGGCTAAAGGTTTACATAACAAACTTCAGTTAAAATCTTGAACCACCAGATAAGTTGTTAAGGAGAAATATTTGGTGATAACTGTAGGAAATTTTTTTTATTATTTCTCCATAAACACATACATTGTGGAGACTCTTAAGAATTGCTTCATTGATGCAATTCTCAACAGAGCCCACATTGTATGTTTTTTATGGAAAACTGGAGAAAAAGATCCCAAAATTATCATCATGTACCCCCCGCCCCCATCCCCCTCTATAAACAAGTCCTATGAATCTTCAGTAAAAATCTCATCCCATCTCTGCCAAAAATCTGATTCCATTCCCATAGTAGTCTGTTTCCAGTCTATATCTTTTCTTTTATATTGGTTTGTCTTTTCAAGGGATACAATCTAGTGTAGCTTGCATTATTATAATCAGTTACGTCTCTTAGCTAAAAAAGATCCTTCAGCAGAACAGCAAACTGCTAGGCTACATAAAGTGTTAGAAAGAATGACATTGTAGAAAGGAACCTCATACTTGTATGTATAATTAATAATCAAATCTGTTAAAATGCACGGTAAAATTTTGAATGCTTTTTTTTTTTTTTTTTTTGACTCCATTTTGTTTTGTATGCATTTGTTTCACAAAATACATGACGGAAGGGCAGACAATGTATGGTCTGTGTTTGCACTGTTTGCATGTACTATTGTGTCAGAAAAGCTTGCATATGAAATTTTAGGACATTTATCATACTCGGTGAGAAAACGCAAGCTTTCATATTATCAAAATAATTCGACCAATACAAATTAGCACACAAATCATTTAAAATTTACTCAAATTATAATCCTCTAACTGAAAGCTATTCTATTCGAAAACACAAAAGAAGTTTACAAAATTTCCATATGATTTCATGAAAATGGTCCAAAATGCTCTAATAAAATTCAATATTCTATAATAACATTATAGTCATGACACAGCATAAACACCTTAAGAAGTTTAGCCAAACTGTAGTTACCCAAAATATTTGGACACCTTAACACTTACCATGCTATGAGCAGATTCAGCAGATGACAAACTGGTGATATTTTTCTTATTTTTCCTAGAAAATAGGATCAATTTTCTAGGAAAAATAAGAAAAATCTTTCAAAATGTCTTTGGCTGAAATTTTTAACCAGCACGCAGTGTTAATTCCTTGCCATTCTTGTCCTACTGTCCATGTCTATTTGTTCTGCCTTTTGCTGTGTCTAAAAGCTGTCAGATGCATGCCAAATGATGTGGAACCTGATCAGATCTAATCTGGGTGTACACTGTTTGCTCAGGCCTATCTGTCTGAATAATTTGGATAAATATAGTATACATTTAGGTATCAAGCTGTTTCTATACATAAAAATTTGCATTTTTCTTAAGGTGGTAGGCATGCTGTTGACTGTTACTTTCTTAACCCTTGTCCTGCTGAACCCGGATATACCCTGCCTTTGCAAACAGTGTAGATCCTGATCAGTTGGCTTCTGAAGAAGCCAACTGATCTGGATCTACACTGTTTGCCATTAAGTATGTGAATTTATAGCAAAAATCCACATCAAGTAATCCGATTGGCTGAAAATTAGAAGTGGGTGTGGCATCTTAATTTATTCAGGAGGACAAGGGTTAAAAAAAAAAAAAAAAAAAAAAAGAAGTCTGAATTGCAATAAAAATGTGCTATGTGCATGGCTTAGAAAAATATCTAAACGCAACTATAAGTAAAAGGCTGTTGTTAAATTTAAGATGTTTTTTTATTTGTTTTAGTATTATTCTCTGATAAAGCCAGCCATGCAGTACATGTATACCAAATTCACTCAAAAAAGAAATCTAAATGAATAAAAAGGTAAATAAGACTTGCCACCTTAAGTAAAAGGCTGTTGTTAAGGTTAAGATTTTTTTTATTTGTTTTAGTATTATTCTCTGATAAAGCCAGCCACACAGTACATGTATACCAAATTCAATCAAAAAAGGAATTTAAATAAATAAATAGGTTAATAAGACTATCATATATTTGTGGTCAGGACTGCAATTTAGTTAAAAATAATTCTCAGATATATGAAAAAACTCAACTGTCATGTACTTTTGAAGGTTGAAAAAAATTCACATTGAAAAAAATTATGTACATTTATATATATGCAGTAGTAACCAAGAAATTATTTATTATTTTCGTTTTTTTTTTTTGTTTGTTTTTTTTTGGCCTAAGTGAATTCTTTTTACAATCCATGTAGAAAATGGAATTTCTTTAATTTAAAATTCTTCTTATCATATTCAAGCCTTTATCATTTGGAAAATTTGAAAAATTCTTTTTAATTTGTGACAGTTCAAAACCAATTTACTTCTACTAATCTTCTTACCCACACTCTAAACATTGTAACAGCTTTTGTTAAGTAAGTGTGTGTTTACAATAAACGTTTGACCCCTTTCTCCTATAACAATACTTATAATAATACTAATATTTATATATTGAAAATATTTTATTTATATCTGAAGATCTAGATAAGGTGTACACTGATAAATATTTTTCTTATTTCTCCACAAAAACTTATGTTGTGGTACTCATTAGAAGTGCCTCAATGAGGCACTTCTAATGAGTAACCACAATATGTTCTTGTGAGAAATAAGAAAAATATCAATACTTTTTAGTTGAAAAAAATGTGCCTTACCTAGCCCTGTTTAATAATAACAGACCAACAAATGTTTTTGAAATGTAACAATGTGAAAAATAATTAAAATTCTTGAATGGGAATATTGTAGACCGGAGCTACAGAGAAAAATTGGAAACAAAATCGAAATGATATGTGTAAATAGATATATTTTTAAACATAAAAGCAAACAAGCCTAGGCCCTGAAGCGACTGAAAGCAACACAGTTACTATCTTTTACCTTTTCACTTTACATATGAGCATGTGCTTAAAGAAAGGCAAAACTTGACTTTGGTCCAAAACAGCCTGCACATCTGAGTAGTCCAGTCAAGATCTTTGCTGTTTCTTATAAGAACTTATACAGCAAGCATTTCGAGTTTTGTTTGTGTTGAGGTTTTACGGCCCAGTCAACCCAATGGGGTCATGTCAAGCCAATCAATTTACATAACCACCCTTTTACTGGGCAGGCATAGTCCTGTAAGTGGTTTACCAGTATAGTGCACATTCTTTCGCCAGAAACTGACAACTGTCTTTATGAACATTTCAAGTTAGGAGCCTCTATGTGAGTGGAAAAATTAATTTGTATTTTTACAATATCTAAACCAAGTGTGAAGATTTGGTACCAGTAAAATCATTTTGTCCTAATTGTTCACAGGTCTTGATAAGAGGGGGTATCAGGTAAATAGTTTTCTTATTTCCCAATGAAAACATTATGTTTTGGGTACTCATTAGAAGTGCCTCAGTGAGGCACTTCTAATGAGTACCCACAACATATGTTTTTATCGTGAAATAAGAAAATATAGATTCTTTTTGGTTGAAAAAAGCGCCTTATCAAGAGCTATGAAATTTGTTGTGTTTACTAGATCCTGTCTGGCATTGTGATCCCCTTTTATGGGGAAGAGGGAGCTGTTGCTTTGCTTTTCATTGGTTTGTATCATATGATGATGATGGTGGTTTGGGCCCAGTTGTTCAAAACTAACGATATCATTAGTTAACGTATCGTTAAAACTTTGATCATTAAATATGGCATATATGCTAATACTTTTGCTGAAAAAATGTGAGTAGCTTTTGCATTTGCAAAAGCTACTCACATTTTTTTCAGCAAAACTACCTGTGAATTAGATTTTGTACTTACAAGACCAGTTAACATTTTGACCACTAACGAGCTCTTTAAGCTAATGATGCTTTGAACAACTGGGCCTTGGTGTTTTACATCCCTTTCAACATTATTTAAGTCATACTAAGGTAATGGAAGGATGATAATGAAAGGCTCTGCGCAATGAAGCGCCATACAGTCATGAGATGATTCGAAACAGGGACCTCGTGATCCATAGTCGGGAGCGCTATCATTTGGCACCTGAATGTCTCTTGTATCATGTGTGATGTCCATCATGGATTCTTTATTCGCCCTCTTGTTGTCATTAATCCTGGTCCTGTTGAACCCCGATATGCCCTCTCTTTGCAAACAGTGCAGAGCCAGATCAGCTGGCTTCTTCAGAAGCCAACTGATCTGGATCTACACTGGTTGCAAAGGCAGGGTATATCCTGTTTCAGCAGGTCAAGGATTACAAATCAGCAACTAGACGCTGTAAAGTATATATACCGGTGGCCCATGCCAAGTTGTACCATTCTGCATCGCATGCTCATATCATCCTATCACACTATCATATCAGTACCACAGACTGATCTCACTACCATAAAAACAAATAAAGTTTAATATTAATTTACATGAAACTATAAATGTCACAAGATAGTCTCAATGGAAGTCTTTGAACTAGCACCAGTTAAATCCAAAAGGAAAAACCCTGAAATGTATCCAATCTCGAGACATATGTGTCCTCTGTTATTCTTGCAATTCAATCAAATTGCTGGCCGATAAATCACTATAAGCATAGCTCCAGATAATGACTTTTTTTTTCAACCAATAACTACTGGCACTTCCCTTATTTCTCCTGAAAAACATATGTTGTGGGTACTCATTAAAAGCACCTCACTGAGGCACTTCTAATGGGTACCACAACATGTTTTTCTCCACACTATGTTGTGGATATTCATCAGAAGTGCCTCACTTAGACACTTCTAATGAGTACCCACAACATATGTTTTTTTTTGAGAAATAAAAGAAATATTTCTGTGGATACCCTATTATCTGAAGGTATGTGCGAATGCAGCATTTAGAAGCCTACGCTTGTTATTTTTGCATGATACCCCATGAAATGACCTCTGTGAGGCAATTCAAATGAGTACACTCATAATTATTTTGGTGCAAAAATCACCAAACTCATCACTTGAATTATCCATTATGTGATTATCCATTATCCAATCGTACTCTTGAAGGCCATGATGTCCAATAATTTATTCCTTCAGATGAAGCATTTGTGTCACTCTGTTAATCTGCCACTCCATTTTCTTGCTCTTTGCTGCATGATCTTCTTCCTCTTTCCTACAAACAAGGGCTGCTATTCTTCACAAAGTTAAGTTATATTGCAGGCAAATTACCTGATATTTGCAAAGGCAACAATCTATGCCATTAACATGGTGATATTCACATTTCTGTGACAGTATCATTTATTTGGATTAATGCCAATATCACTAAGAATGCCATCTTGACTTACCAAGGCTCAAACTACACTATTTTCCCCCTGGCCTAATGAGTTACAATTTTTATGAATGACCATGTAACATTATCTTATATGTAGTCTGTCTTTAACCCTTAAAACGCCAAGAAAACCTGCATCTGAAAATGTCGTCTGTTTATGTTGTCTACTGAATATTCTTGCAAACTTTTCAAACCTATTTTTGCATACAGACAAACAATGTGGACCCAGATCAGACTGCTCCTAGAGGAGCAGTCTGATCTGGGTCCACAATGTTTTCAAAAATGCCTTTTAAAATCACAAGCAGATGACAAAGCAGATGACAACTGTTGTGATTGGCAGTTTAATTAAACATTTTATCCGGGAGATTCTGAAGTAGACTCTTCCATCCTTGATTTTTGACATGTCCATTGCTACAGATGGGTTGTCATTCAAAAAATCAAATGGCAAACAATGTAGATCCAAATGAGATGGCTGGTTATGAGCCATCTTATCAGGTTCTACACTGTTTGCAAAGATATATGTTTTGGTCTGCTGGTCTAACTAGCTCTCTCATTGGCAGTCACTGTTTTGGAAACTGGCCATTTGATTGGATAACTGATTGTTACTAATAAATATCTCACTCAACAGGGCAAGGTACTGAATTTATGAAGTTTATTTAGACCTTGGGGAGGCAAGATGTAAGAGTGCAAAATGCAGAGAAAATTCACTGAGCGACCAAACATATCCATTTTATTACTGTCTTTCACCAAGAAAATGCGAACTCCATGCACATATCTTTGCTGCAAACATATGTATTTCAATCAAATATGCTCAAACTAAATAATTTTACTATGTAGTAACTGTCAAACTTCAGAAGCCCCATTTTCCAGTAGACAGTCCATATGGCAGGGTAATTGGTGCACTAAGTGAAGTTTCTTAACCACATAAAAATCAGGGCCCAGTTGTTCAAAACTAACAATGTCGTTAGTTAACGATTCGTTAAAATTTACATTGAGTGATACGCAAATATGCTGAAAAAGCTACTCACATTTTTTCAGCAAAAAATATCAGAATATTGTGTATTGAATCCGCTAAAACAGTTACCGAAATGACCCTTAACAAGCTCATTAAGCTAACAACGCTTTGAACAACTGGGCCCTGGTTAATTCAGTAAATGTCCAAAAAATGTAACTGTCGAAATAATGTGATTTGGTCACCATTATGATGTAGGTTGTAAACAGTGACTTACTGTATTGATTTATTTTTTGGGACATGTCAAATTGAAATAATGCATGCTGCTTTTAAATAAATTGTTTGCAAGAGCTATAAGTCCTACTGAAACCTTTTAACCCTTGTCCTGCTGAACCCGGATATGTCCTGCCTTTGCAAACAGTGCAGATCCAGATCAGTTGGCTTCTGAAGAAGCCAACTGATCTGGATCTGCACGGTTTGCCATTCAGTATGAGAATTTATATCAACAATCTGGATCAAGTACTCTGACTGGCTGAAAATTAGAAGTAGGCGTGGCATCTTAATTTATTCAGAATGACAAAGGTTAAGGGGAATAGATAAACTTTCAGGTGATGCAATTCTGTCAGAACTGTTTTGCCACCCTTCTGAAAAGCAGTCTATTCTAAAAGGAAAGAATTTGCTTCCTTCTGGGTCCAATTCTTTCCTTTTAGAGTAGACCCATTTTTGGAAGGGACTTTGGGGAGCAGAAAATTCAACAGTCACCAGTCTTCCACGTAAAAAATGATGAAAATCTATCACGTGTATCTAGTCCCCTTATGGTAATGTACCGGGAAAACATTTTATAATACATGCAAATTATTACACCTGGAGAAGTTCTAGGTACACCGGGGATCTAAACTATTCTAGGTTAAAACGGTTGGTGCATTTAATAATTCCTGGAAAGGATAACAACTGAAATCATCCCATTAGACTCCATAAGGTGCCCATTTTTTGCAATTTATATAGCTTTCAGGTGTGTGCATTTAAACTTTTGTATGAAAAAGAAACCCTTTTTCAGACATTCAGGCCACTTCTAAGCTACTTGAAATGATACCATAGGACATTAAGGAGGCATAATTGATGATAATTCTGAGATAAGTTTTCTTAAAACATATGTTGTGGATACTCATTAGAAGCGCTTCATTGTGCAGTACTAGAGAAAATTATCCCAGAATTATCACCAAATACTCCTCAACAAGCCCTATGGATACTGTATCCAGTTATCACTGAAACTTACGTTGAGCAAATTTGTTCAATAAAAAAAAAATCTGGCATAATAAAATATCAGAGCCACTAGTACGGGGAAAGAAAGAGGAACCACCACCAGATACTGTGTTTGGGAAGCAAGCGGAGGTGTGGCTGGCATGACATATTTCAAAATTACTATGTGTTATAGAGACAGTTTACCAGTTCGCTATTATACTGAATATCTTTTAAGACAAATTTACCAGTAGTCTGACACTAGTTCAATGCTCCAGAAAAACAACCTATTGTTTTTGTTGTTTCTTTTGATACTTTTTGTTGTTATTTTTAATCTGCTGTTTTTATTATTATTATTACTTCATTTGTTTTGTTTTACTTTACCTGCTGTTTTCATTCATTTTTTTCTTTTCTGTCTGTGATATTTTGTTTCTTTTTTTTTTTAATTTTACCTGTTGTTTCTTTCTTTTTTTTCAGCCAGGGCACAGCATTACCTACAAAAGTGCATACGTGCCAAGTGGAGACTCAGATCAGCCTGCGCGTTGAATCCTCATCACAAAAACATACCTATATAGTTTTGACCTCCTTAAACCCCACTATTATATAGTAAAACTGGGGTTTACAGGGGGTATACATTATTTTTCATATTTCTGCTCAAAACATAGATTGTGGGTACTCATTAGAACCACCTCAGTGAGGCAGTTCTAATGAGTACCCACAATCTATGTTTTGAGCAGAAATATGAAAAATATCAGATTTTTTTATCCAAAAATTTTCATTTTTTTGGTGGTAAAATTTTCAATATATTTGAATAGGCGTGTTTTCGTAATGTTGGCTACCCACAGAGTGCCCTGCAAGGAATCTGATCAGACTGTGCAGATGTGCAGGCTGATCACAGTCTTTGCTCGGGGGACACATGCATTCTTTTAGGAAATGCTGTGCCCCAGCTCATTTATCAAATTAAGCAATGTTAAAGCTCAAAATTAATGCTAATGTGTTTATGTACATGCAATTTGAATGGTGGTAATTATTTTCAGTTCCAAAATATTTTATCCAGAATTTATGTACCATATAAACAACAAGGCTAGTCACAGTGACCTGACAGTAGACATTTCTGTCACTAAAATGCTGAGCTGAGATTATAATTATATATGCTGGCAGATAGTGCTAAGATTAAAACTTTAAACAACAAAAATACCATAACTCCAATCTTCAGAAAGCCATAATTCCACAGAGAAAATTTAAACAAATTCAGCTTTACTCACCTATTATTTCTTGATACCGACTCTGCTCCAGTAGCTTTTTCTTTTGATTTTTGAATGTCCTCAGTACCCTGTGACCTTTTGACAACCCCCGTATCTTCTACTTTAAAATGAGATCTATCTTCAGACTTGCTTCTCTGAAGGTTTTTCTTCTTAAAGATCCTCTTAGTTCTACCATGACTTCTGGACTCTTCATGAACACTTTGTGGTCTACTCTTCTTATTCGTTCGCCCTCTACCTGATCCAGATGACCCTTTGCCTTCATCAGACAAGTAATCAACATTCCTGCTTAGGATGTCATCCAGACTTGTATCTAGAAGCATTTTCTCTACAGTCTTTTTATGAAATTCTGAAGTCGTGTCAACAGGTTTCTTCCATTCTTCTTCTTTGGCACGCCTACTTATAAAATCTCTATCACTTTCTTTTACTTTATCTTGTTTTTCGCCTTTCACTTCAGTTTTAATATCTGCTTTCTTTTCTAATAAATGCAATGTTTTTGTTTGAGATATTTCTACTGCTTTAGGAGTTTCTGTCTTTGCTGAAAATGTCAGAAGTGGAGAAGGATGAACATATTGCACAGGTTTGCTTCTCTCTTTTTCTGCTGTTTTGCTTTTCACTGTAATTTGATCTATTGTTCTATCAGCTGACACTGGTTTAATTTCAATATTAGATTTTTCTCTCTCAACTGGTTTTAGTTCTGTTGGTTCTAAATTAGATTTTTTCTCATCTGATTTAGGTTCTGCTGATTCTGAAGTTTGTCTTTCCAAAGAAATCTGAGTTGATGTTGTTTTCCTTGCTGTTTCTTTATTTAATATTGGCCCTACTTCAGTTTTTATATCTAACTTAGGAACAGAATCTTTTGCCACAGAGCTTACAACTTTTGGTGGTGATTTTTGTCTTGGAGATACAGGTACTTCAATGATATGACCACTGGCAGATGAAACTGCTTCAGCTTTAATACTAAATTTACTATCAACTTTAGCAATATCTACATTTTTGTCCTCTTTTGAAGATCTTTCTAATATATTGAATGCAGATTTCTTACTATTAGACTCCTGTTTTGCAACAGTATCTGTTTTGTCAACTTTCATCATTGTAGGTTTTACATCAGTAGAAGGTACTGCCTCATGCAACTGCTGTTGATCTGTTTTTAAAATATCATGTGGGATTTTGTCTTCCTGAATACTTATAGCAGAGTATTCAGCATCACTTTTTGTTTTTTTGTAATCACTTCCAAATACCACCTTATGAGGCCTTTCTTTACTATCAGTGTCTGTTTTATTAATATGTCTATAATCACTTCCAAACACCACATTTTCTGATCTGTCCTTACTGTCAGTTTCAAATTTTCTTTGTATTTCACGTTTTGACTTTTCTAAATCTCTGTATGAAATTTTTGTAACTCCAGTCTTTGGTATAGTGTCTACACTTGGAGACCTTTCTTTTATGGTGCTTGCTAGTTTTACTTCACTTTTAGGTAAACTCTCCAAACTTGGTGATCTCTCTTTAACTTTGCCTACAAATTTCTGGATTTCCTTCTCTCTACTGAGCTCTCTCGATTTGCTCCTTTCCCTTTCTTTCCTTATATCTGCTTTAACTTCTTCACTTTCACTTGATCTATAGGACACTTTGCCAAACTTAGAATCAGTAGGCCTTTTCCTTTCTGAACGGGGTGATAATGGAGGTTTCATTCCAGTAAAGTCAGTCAATTCACCCTTCGTGGGAACTTTATGAGGCTTTTTTATCTCTTGCTGTAACTCAGTCAATGGTCTTTGATCAGCTGATTTAACACCTAGTAACTCTTGTCTTTTAAGTTCTCTTTGGAATTCATTAAAAACTGCATCAGTGTCCTTTTCCATCACAGATTGGCTAACCTTTATGTGATCTGATAATTCTTTGTTTTTCTGAACATACTCTGTTCCAAAAACTTGCTGATCTGAAGTTGAGCCTTCTGAAAACACTTTTCGGGCTTCTGATACTGAAATTACTCTCTCTGGACTACTAGACCTTCTATCCAAATGTTTATTTGTGTCTTCATCCTTAATGGAATCCACAGTTACAGGAAATTTGGAGTGAATGACATCAGCAGCTGGTTTATTTTGTTGAACAGCAACTTCAGGGTCAGGGATTGTTTTTATTTCATGAACACCCTTAGCTTTATAATCAGTATCTGTTTTAGGTTTCCTAAAATCACTACCAAAAACCATAATATCAGGTCTACTTGATTTTTCAGTATGCATAAAATGTTTTGACATCCTAGATACAGAATCTTTTGGAATTTCTGAATCAGTCAGCTCAGTTTGTTTCTCCTGTGGCATTTCACTAATCACAGATATGGGTTGAGTCTCTAATGTCCTTCTTTCTGCATTATCAAACCCAGGTTTAAATGATTTTTTGTCAGTTTCAAATTTCGATTCTGACTGACTTTCTGCAACTTGTGGTCTAACTATTCCAATATTTTCAAGTACTATTTGATCTTGTGAAACTTCAACTGGGGTAGCTTTTGATGGTATTTTAACTTTTGAGTAATCTAATGAAAATTCTACTGGAGCTGGAGCTTGCCTTTTTTCATTATCTTTCAATTTACTGACTGGCTTTTTTCTGTCATTCTTCAAATGTTTCATTTCAGCCTGTTTTGTTTCATTTTTTTCTTTTTCTATCACAGTAGTTCCTAACACATCTTCTAATGAGGGTAATTGCCTTCTGATTCTTTTAGAAGAATCAGTACTTTCATGTCCTGAATCTGTTTCTTTTTCAAAACTTGACTTAAGTGCCTGTTCTCTGTCTTCTGCTAAAACCATTTCTGCTAGCATTGTTCTATGTGTAATTTCCTTTGAGTCTTTATCAAGACCTTTTGAATGACTAGGTACCTGTGAAGTTTGTTTTATTATTTCACTACCATGATGGCTTTCAAATGCATCTTTTGACTGACTTCCTATTTCAGCTAGCTGCAGACCACTTATTTTAGTGTTTGGAACTGGTGAATTTTCTTTCATGCTTTTGGATCTTCCAAGTGAACTTTGTGAAGTATCAGGTTTTAAGCTAGATTCGACTTTCAAACTCCGTGACCGCAATAATTGTGTGGGGTCGGTTTCAGCTCTACTAGAAAGAAATAGAGATGGAAGTTCAGAATCTCCTCCACCAAATATGGAGGCAAGTTGTTTCTTTCTTTCCTCCTTGTATTTGTCAATTCTTTCTTTCCTAGACAATTCATCCAAACTAAGGTTTGGCACAACTGATGTATCATCATGAGACATATGTAGATCAACTTTTTCCTCTTGTGGCTGAGATAACAAACCAAGTTCTAATGATTTTGCTTTTGCATATTTTTTCATATGTCTTGATGTTTTTCTTTCAGAATCACTTACTTTTCTTTCAAGTTTGTCTCTACCTTTCTCTGTTTCATCTGATTTTGTATCTTTTGAACTTTTATAAGATGGCACATGATCTATTGCAGATTTTGTAGGGTATGTAACACCATAAGGAACTGAAAAAGAACTTTTTGGGGCTGGTTCTTGATAAACCAGTGAGTACACTGGCTTTTCCACAAGATTAATCTGATCAGTTTGTTCCTTTTCTTTCACATCGGAACTATCTAAGAAAGGTTCATAAGAAGGGACTGACTTTTCAATGTCTTTCTTATGGTCCATTTTTTCACTTTCCTTTTCTTTACTATCAAATGATTTTGGTTTACTGGTAAAAGATGTTCCAAATTCAAAACCAGAAGATTCCTTTTTAAATTTTTCAGCAAGTGCTTTTCGATGCTGTTCTCTGTCAGTTTGCGTTACTTTTAACTGTTCAGTTTCAGATATTTTAGGGCTCTCATTTTCAGGCCTTGCCCGATATTCAATATGTTCTTTATGTTTGTGTCTTCTCTGAGAACGTTTCTTTGCTAAATTTTCAGTTTCACTCGGCCTTACCTTTTCTTCATTTTCTTTTTCTTCTTTTTTACTCTCAATATATTTAGCTTTCAGATCATCTGACACTAGTTTTTGTCTTGCTAATTTTGGAGCAGATTTTGAAAGTTGTTTCTCATCTGCAGCCTCTTCAATACTTGAGGATGATAACAGTTTTTTCCTTTCAGTGCCAGAAGGGGATATAGTTCTCAAGTCATCTGGTTTTGACTGTGCTTCTTTCAAATGTTTAATCTGAGCTTTGGCTGCTCTTATTTTCTCTATCATTTCAGCCGTACTTTTTTGAACATCTTTTGAAGAGTCTCTCTCTTCTGATGTTCTTCTCTCTTCCGAAACTTGATGACGACGGAGGGCTTGCCGAAAATTGAACATAAGCTCATCTGCTTTATCTGCTTCCTGTTGTTTTGGAGAAGCTGCGTCCTTTGTGATTCGAGGTCTTTCCAATTTTTTACTTCCTTCATATTTTTTATCGATTTTCTTGACATCATGTTTGTCATGATCTTCACTTGACCTCAAGCCTTTGCTGTGTCTTTCAAGTCTAGGCTTTTCTGAATCAAGTGACTTACTTCCTACAGTTCTGCTCTCGTCTTCAAAATGTCCGCTCCGTCGCCAAGACGAAAATGGTGCTTTTGTTGTTGATTCTTCAGCATGTTTATCAGCATGTTCCTTGTACCTGTTTTGATATGCTTTGAACAGTGCCTTAGAATTATCTCCCTTATCTGATCTTTCAGATGACTGACTGCTCAATGAATCACCAGAATTCAGACGCTGTCTTTGCAATGGCTGCTGGACAGGTTCATAGTGCTCAGCCTTGTGCCTGTCATGATCAGTGAGGCTGAAATGAGAAGGAAAAAACATTTCTGAGGCAAATATTTGGACATTTGTTGAAAACGTTAACCCATTTTAGTCTGGAAACCGCTAAAAGGGTAACTGGACAACAGCGCAGACCCAGATCAGATGCTGCATTGTGATGTCTGATCAGTGTCTACATTGTTTGCACTAACTACAGGAATTTCTATAAAACATGGTAATAATAAAAACTAACCAGACATTCTGCTATTGGAAATAGGACTTGTAGTAGAAGAGTTCACTTGATGTAAATGGGTTGTCATGGGATCAGCTTAGGAAGATCTCAACAAGATAATTCTAATTAGATCCTAAAACAGATTCTAGGTTATCTTAATTCATTTATATCAATGGACTCTTCTACCACAACTGTTTGGACCTGTCTATTTCCAATAGCAGGGTGTCTGGTTAGTTTTTTACCATTACTATGTTTATAGAACTTCCTGTATTTAATGCAAATAGCTTAGACCCTGATTAGACGCCACATTCTAGGTTTGTACTGTTTTCCAATTAATCTTTTTGGGGGTTTCCTTGACTGTTTATAGGAATGTGTTTTTATAGCCCACAGGTTATTCAGATAAATATATTTTCTCATGTCTCCATAAAAACATAATTACCGTATTCAATCTAATTCCCGCATATACCCCTATAAGTACACAGTCAAGCAATTTCTTAGTCTTCAGGTTACAACCAGTGTGCCTCCATGTGCTTTTATCTACCTCTTTCTATAAGCATATGTTGTTGGTACTCATTTGAATTGCCTCAACTTGTTGAGGCAATTCAAATGATTACCAACAACATAATTCTGCTTTTAGAAATTAATCAGAAAAAAATATCGCATATGCTTCAAAAAATAATTCTCTCATGAAATAGTCAGCTGATCTTTTTTCTTTAACGTGTACCTTATTAGGTGGTTATTTTACTAAACGTTTCTTTAGTAATTTTGAAAAGCCTAAGCACACTGTGAGGTAATAAGACTGAATACGGTATGTTTTAGGTATTCATTAGAAGCACTTCTAATAAGTACCACAACATAATATGTTTTCATACAGAAATAAGAAAAATATCAGTGGTTTACAGTGTCAATAAAGACAGTTTTAAATTTACACATTTTCCTATTTATAAAGATGACTTTTACCTTGTGATTTATGTTTACAAGAATGATTTTGCTGCCATTCTGCAAAGGGAGACAAATATTACAATCATGAGGTTGCCAGTCCTAGCAGTTAACTTTTACCACTCTATGGGCAAATTCAACATGACAATCACTTTTTTTATTTTTTCCCAGAAAACAGGTTTTGACATTACATGCAAACTGTCTCTTAAGGAGACAATATACATGAGTGTCAGATCTGAATATTATATTTGGGCTGCAATGTGAGGGAATATCAAGTGAAGATTCAGATCAGCATCATTAGATGCTCTGTAGATAGCTAAGGCCTTCCATAATTGGACAGCAAATACTGATCAGACAGAGGAGACGTGCAGTCTGATCTGACTGAGTCATTGCTGGGCACATATGCACCTTGCAATTCATTTAACCCATTTTATACTGAATAAACTCTCCCCCACTATATATAGGAAGAGTATATTTCAATTTTAGGCATGCCAGGTATGTCATTTAGATATTCCTAGAGAATAATAAGCAAATTGCAAACAATGGAGACCCTGATCAGATGCCACATTCTGCAGCATCTGATCTGGGTCTGCACTGTTTTAGGGGTCTCCAGACTACAATGGTTATTGAAATACAAGCATTAATTGTAAAAAAAATGTAACGCACAAGTTTAATTTGCTATTACTTTTAAGTTTCAGTTATGATCTTTATGCCTACCCAGAGTCTCTAGAGAGTATAAATGTTCCAACAGAATTACCAAATGTAACAGAGTAAACCAAGAACAATCTGTTTGAACTTTTGATAAAAAAAAAACAAAAAAAAAAACAAAAAACTTTGCACTGACTGTCAATGAAGCTCAACTCAAATATGAGTGATAAGAAAGACAACTCCAAAAACAGACAGGTAAAAGTTTCAGTGAGAGTTATTACTCTTGCGCATCATTTTACTACCCTAAGTGCTGGTACAGGCAGGCCTGAGCAAACACTTTATACCCAGATCAGATGCCATAGATTGGGTCTACATTATTTGCCACTCATCCAGCACTGTTGTAGACATTACAAATGGACATTACAATTTTAAGACAAGTATGTTAAAGAGTTTATGGAAAAGGAAACAGTTTTTTTTTTTTTTTCACTATTTTTAGAAGAGAGAAAACATTTGTGACTTTCTGTTTGCATTTCTGCACATCAATCCTCTTCTGAAAAGGATCTGCTCTAAAAGGAAAGAATCTGTTCCCTTTAGGATAGATTCTTACCTTTTAGAGTAGATCCTTTCTCAGAAGGGAAGCAAAACAATTTTGATAGAAATGCTTCCCCTGAAAGTTACCATTTCTTCTAAAGGTGTCCAAATATGTAGGGTAATTATGATGATCAGCAGTTTCTGCATTATGAACAGACACTGTATCTTCGCACTCTGGTTTGGCCACTTGGTTATAAGCATTTTTCAAATAGTAGAATCTGAACACTATATTTGGTCTCACTATTCAGAGAAATGCCTCAGCAAACAGTGTAGACCCAGATCAAACTGCTCAAGAAGCAGTTTGATCAGGGTTTGCACTGTTTGCTATTCGTCTGCCACTTTCTGGCCAAATCACTAGGAAGTAAAAATAATGGTCTGGTCAAAATTCAGGATAGTAGTTCAGCTGAGTCGAATTGAGTTTCGGTTTAATATTCAATCAACAAGATTTCATTCATGATGAGACAATTAGCTTCTGAATCTATTGGACCAGCTCTACAACAAAGCCACCTGAATTTGTGGGACCAGCTCTGCCACAGTCACCATGAGCCCTACATGAGCCTACAACTTTTTTCATACTCAACTCAGCTGAGCATGAAATTTGTCCTGCTAATAAATCTCAAATTACTAACAACTGCAAATTCTTTCTTGCTAAATACAGCTGAGCATGAAAATTTCTCTGCTAATAAATATGAAAATGCCAACTATTGTTGAGTTGAGCATGAAAAAAGTTTTATAACCTCAGGGCCTGATGTCAAGGAAATACACAAAGATATGGTATATAATTTTGTGCCATTTTGAATATAAGAGTATTGTAGACACTGTTAGATACCCTGACACCACTGGCAACAAGTATGTAATTTTTCTCAAGATATTAAAGCAAACCACAAGTCTGATATCAATCAAGGGCCATAACTCAGTTGAAATGCAATGAAATTGGCCTATCTTCTATCTCAACCTAGTACTAATCAATACCAATGTATACATAACATTCAATCAAATCCATCCATTCATTCTCAAGATATTAAGCAAAAACTCAGTTTTGCAGTATTTTCTCATAATGTCAAAATCGATATGCTCCAAATTTAGAAGAAAAAAACAAAAAAATGCCCCTTCCAATTCATTCAAATACAGAATTATGCAACAGAAGGAAAGAAAGTGCAAAAATTATTTTTCCCCATTTGGTTTCTCCAAAAGTCAGGGGCTAGAAAAGTACAGCACTCATAAAATTTTCAGAGCCAAAAATCAGAAGTCTCCCTGAACAAAAGCGCCATGTTTTCTTGCTACCTCTACACATAAAACACCATTTTCTTGGAAAGTACAGAAAACTGTGTATATTTCCTTGGTAACATGTATGAGCTACTGTTATTTTCCCTGTAACTTCCCTGTCAGCCTTGCCGTTTTCTCTTTTATTTACCTGAGCAAAGTAGATGCTTTCTCACCAGAGATACTATCGTAAACTTGGAACCTGATCAAATCCTAGTTCGTACCAAACACAAATCTCTACATAAAATGCTCAAAAGTATTCTAAGATGTTTTTTTTTTATTTCTCCCCCTAAACATATGTAGCGGGTACTCATCAGAAGTGCCTCAGTGAGGTGCTTCTGATGATTACCCATGACAAATGTTTTTGGGGAGAAATAAGAAAAATTATATATCTGACTACCCTTCTTATTTGGAGATATATGAACAACTAGCTACTTGTCTGTGCCAATTTACATCTGCTTGCATCAAAACTCTCTGAGTTGGGTAATATCATATTTGCCTGAGTATTCCGGCAGGCAGGCCTCGGCAAACAGTGTAGACCCAGATCAGATGCTGCATTCTGCAGCATCTGATCTGGATCAACACTGTTTCCCACTCATCCAGCATTTTTTTAGACACATTACAGGTAGTCAAGTGGAACCGGTCCAAGTTTAGGTCAAATATGATAAGGAGTTAAGGTGTCCGAATACTTATGATAAGTATGGTGTTTGGTAATATACCTTGCTAAATGAAATAAACAGCTGTCTATACAGTAATGACATTACTAAGAACTGTTTTTTGTGTGTTTATTCATTGCCTACAATTCAAAGACAGAAACAAAGGTATGAAACTTATTGCAATATGAAATCAACAAGGGTTTAAGTACCTTGCGTATAAACACAAAGGGTCTCTTTGTTCAGTCAAATCAAAAAGAAATAAAGAAAATATTTTATAGATTCTGAGTAGATATTGCAGTGATGGAAGCCAGTCTGTCTCCCAAGGGAAACATGTTTCTTTGCTACCTACAGAGAACTTGTTAAGAAGGAGTATTTCTCCATAAAAAAAAAACATATGTTGTGGGTACTTGTTAGAAGCTCCTTGGTGAGGCGCTTCTTATGAGTACCTCCATGTTTTTATAGAACTGGATAAGAGGAGTATCCGAGTAGTAGTAAATATTTTTTTGTATTTCCCCATAAAAACTCCTAATGAGTTCCACTGAGGCACTTCTAATGAGTTCTCATAATATTTGTTTTCACAGAGAACTAAGAAAAAATCTATACTTTTTGGATGCACAGAGCCTTATCCAGAGATATGCTCATTTGGCCTCTGCAAATTTTTGCCACATGCATGCTAAAGGCCATGTGTTACAGGAAATTGTACAAAAATTAATACTTTCAACTTCTTCATAACCCTAATTGAAAACTATAACAGCTGCTGGTTTCATTGATACATTTGAAGCTTTCTGTATTCTGTAACCATCAATGTTTGTAATTTTGTGAGTGAATAATGGAAAATCTTTCAGCTTGCATTAAAAGTGGTTTTAATGATTAACCATTACCCACTCTTTGAGCAAATTCAGCAGACGACAAATTGATTTTTTTTTTTTTTTACTCCAGAAAGCAGGATTTGACATTTCATGCAAATTGTCTCCCTTGGAGACAATTTGCAAGAATGTTAAAACCTGATGTCTTGGGAAAAATAAGAAAAATATTTCAATATGCCGTCTGCTTAAAATTTTACCCAGAATGCTAAGCGCTTTCAGCTGATTGTACCTTCAATAGATAACTGCAACTATGCAGTTGAATAATCACTGTCTCCTTATAACTCTCTGCATGCTAGGTAAAAAATCAGCATATTTTGAAACATTTTTTTCTTATTTTCCCAGAAAACAGACTTTAACATTTCATGTAGATTGCCTCCTAAGATTTTTCAAAGAGAATAATCAGTGAACAAAACTAGAAACGTGTTTGTAAAACACTATGCCCCCCAACTATATGCATGCTGATACAAAATGCCAAAGTTTAAAAGGGGCATAATTCTAACAGTAATCCAAAGTTCACCAAAATTTAATCAGGTCATCTACACATTGATTCCAAACTGCTTGCAAAATTTCTAAAAGCCTAACTCAAGCGGTTAGATATTTTGCTTACAAGACTTTCATTTGCCTCCGTCTGAAAAGGGGCCTAATTCCACCATGAACAATCTGACAGAAAAAAACAACAACATATGTCAGACAATTTTTCAAAAGCAATGCATATATGAAATTTCAGAATGCTAGCCTACATGGTTCCAACTATATGAGAGGTCTCAAAAGCCTGATGTACAGACAAGTCCAAAGTGATAAGCCCTCCCAACTTCTTTGAAGTTGAGGGCATAACAGAATGGCTCCCGTCTTACTGATAAATATATGAATCGGCATAAAACCCATTCTTCTCTCTGATTTGGCTGACTGGTAAGGGAGATGATATGTGTAGAAAAATAGTCAAGAAGGAGTTGTTTACCTTAGTTTGAGCAGAAAAGAAAAACTCATAGCGTGGGGCCAAGCTAAGGACATAACAAAACAATATACCCTCAATATACCCTCAATATACCCACAATATACCCTCTATATACCCTCAATATACCCACAATATACCCTCTATATACCCTCTATATACCCTCAATATACCCTCAATATACCCACAATATACCCTCAATGTACCCTCAATATACCCACAATATACCCTCTATATACCCTCTATATACCCTCAATATACCCTCAATATGTTTGGGTTGAATAAATAATTTCTGTGAATGACTTGTTAACCCTTGTCCTGCTGAATAAATTAAGATGCTACTCCCACTTCTAATTTTCAGCCAATCGGGTTACTTGATCCAGATTGTTGATATAAATTCACATACTGAATGGCAAACAGTGCAGATCCAGATCAGTTGGCTTCTTCCGAAGCCAACTGATCTGGATCTACACTGTTTGCAAAGGCAGGGTATATCCGGGTTCAGCAGGACAAGGGTTAAAGAGGAGTATTTGTTGAGTATTTGCAGAATATTTTTTCTTATTTCCCTAAAATCAAGTTAATACTCATTAGAAACACCTCGAAACATATCTTTTTACAGATAAAATTATTCTAGAGTTATCATGTAATTATCTCGGTATCCTGGTACCCTGCACCCCCATCCCCACTCATTAACTTGACAGATAGAATATAAATTCTAACCCTCTGCTAATTTTAATAAATATTTGGGAAGTAATTTGAATAAATTTGGTAATCTTGTTATCAAAAGCATTTTAAGTTTTGGCAAACTGACAGTCCAATGTGCATAGCTCCAGGTAAGGTTAATTTATTGGGCAAAAAAAAAGTTGATATTTTCTTATTTTCTCAGTAAAAAATTATGAAGGCTGTTCTTTTGATTTCAGCTGAGGTTTTAAGGCCCAGTCAGCCATTAGGGTCATGTCGAGTGTGGTCAGTTAACGTACTCATCCTGTTCCTGGGCAGGCTTGGTCCTGTTCATGTTAACCAGTACTTTGTACACATAATCTTGTTAGAAACTGACAACTGCCCTTCTTGAATCAATGGAAGGGGGAGAATGACCAAAGAAATTATTTTATGACTGATTTCCATGGAAGTTATGTGGCCAAACTGAGGTTCAAACTCGCAACTCCTGGATCTGTAGTCAAATATGCTACCAACTGTGCTATGGAACCTGGTTGAGGCTGTTCTGATGAGTACCCACAATATATGTTTTTATCGAGAAATAAGAAAAAAGAATCCCAGAACTATTGGCAAATAGTCGACTCTCGTTATCTCGAATTCTAAGGGACTCTCTGAAATACTTTGAGATATCCGTACATCGACATATCAGAGTGCAGAATTTAGGATAAAATGAATCAAACAGCAACATTTAACAAATGTATATGTAATTTGACTCCTGAAGTTTGAGATATATTGAAAATATTGTGGAAAAGAGAAGAAATTGCTCCTTAGGAGCAATTTCTCCTCTTTTCCACAATATTTTGTCACCCGTTGTTAGATTTTCATGTTATAGCAGGGACCAGATTATTGCTTCGAGATGCGGTTATTCGAGATAAGCCAGTTCGAGATAACGAGAGTCAACTGTACTCCTCTTTAATCCTGCTCCTGCTGAACACGGATATACCCTGTCTTTGCAAACAGTGTATATCCAGATCAGTTGGTTTCTTCAGAAGCAAATTTTAGACACATCAAAAAGTAGGAACTTCAAATTTTAGGGCAAGAATGGTATGGGATTTAGACATCTGAACACTTAGGGGAAATATGTTTGTTTGTTTTTTACTGTACAGACCAGCCATCTATTTCTGACATGATATTATTTTGGTTTTACTTTAGTGATCAAACAGGATTATAAGAAAAAAATATTTAGTCACTGGAGACTGGAGCCAGTCTAGGCTCTGTGCAATGAAGCACTGTACACGCATGAGCTTAATTCCACCTCCAGCAGGATTGGAACCTGGGACCTTGTGATTCGAAGTTGAGAGTGCTAACCCACTCAGACGCTTCAAACTCTAATCTGACTGCACGGTCTGATCAGAGTCACTGGAAGCACTTATCCTCCTGTTGGTTTGTTTAGGTTTTTAACAGCCCAGTCAGTACTCAAAGATATATCTAGAAACTGATACAGTCGAACCTCAATGGCTCGAACATCTTTGGGACCATGGAAATTTGTTCAAGACATGGGTAGTTCGAGCCACTGAGGGTTAATCATGGCAACAATTCAGGAAGCAAATAGCGATAATTTAGGGAAATTTTTTTGATTTTCTACACAATGATTGTATGTTGAGTGTACTCATTAGAATTGCCTCATTGAGGCAATTCTAATGAGTACACACAACATACAATGTCATCATAAAATAAGAAAAAATTCCTAAATATTTGTTTTCTTGAGCTATTGGAAGGATTTTGTAGGGGCTGAAAAAAGAGTTCGAATCATCCAGGGTAAATGAGCCATCCGGGTTCAAGCCATTGAGGTTATACTGTATCTAAATGGCAAACAGCAGATCCTCATCAAATGGCTCCCAAAGGAGCCATTCAATCAGATTCTATACAGTAGCTGTGTCTGCCTGAAATATTTAGGTTCAATATGGTATGTACAAGTTCTGCTTATGGACGGTCAGGTGGTTTTTCCCCGGGTTCTCCAGTTTTCGCCCACCTTTGATGAATGATCAGCTCGATACATGTGAAATATTCTTGAAAGGGCCGTAAACCCAAATCAATATGGTATGTACATGAAAAATGAAATTTAAAGACGCTATCTCACCTTGTTGTACGTGCTGGTGATCTTGATTTGAAATCCCCACCAGAATCTCTGTTGTAAGTTCTGGCAGAGGACTCGTGTGTCCTATCACTAGCATTCCGCCGTCTGAAGTCGGTTCCGAGATCCAGGATTGGTCTTTCTGTTTCTGGTGATTTACGTTCGTACAGCCTGAAGCAAAATTAAGAAATGATTCCTGCTTTGCATAACTGTTCTCATGGCATAATTATGTGAAAAGGAAGGGCCCAGATAAGCATTGACACTTTTTGAATGTCATGGCAATAGATCAGGTACTTCTATTTTTTTTGACCAAAATTATTGATATTTTTCTTATTTATTACTCCATGAGAATATAATGTTGTAGGTATTCATTAGAAGTGCCTCAATGAGGCACTTCTAATGAGTACCCACAACATGGGGTTTCATGGAGAAATAAGAAAAAGATTTATTTATCCAAATACCCTTTTATCTAGAGCTTTTGCATTCTAAGTCATGGCACTGGATAAGATACTTTTTTTTTTCCAACCAAAATTATTGATATTTTTCTTATTTATTACTCCATGAGAATATATGTTGTAGGTACTTATTAGAAGATTGAGGCACTTCTAATCAGTATCCACAATGCATTTTCAGGGAGAAATAAGAAAAAGATTTATCCGAATACCTGCTGATCTAGAACTAAACCAATGCCGTTTTGTTGTTTGTTTGTTGTTGTTTTTTTATTTATTTTTTTTATTTTTATTTATTTATTTTTTTTTTTTTTTATTGATTTTGTAGATGCAGCTTAACTGTCAAAGTTACTGTGCTTACCCTAAGTCACCCTTATCATGCTGAGTAAATTAAGATTCCACACCTACTTCTAATTTTCAGCCAATCAGATTACTTGATCCAGATTGTTGATATAAATTCACATAATGGCAAACAGTGCAGAGCCAGATCAGTTGGCTTCTTCAGAAGCCAACTGATCTGGATCTACACTGTTTGCAAAGGCAGGGTATACCCTGGTTCAGCAGGACTAGGATTATGAACATGTATTTCGGCTTCTTGTGCTTAAAGTATGTATAACTCTCAATTACAAATTTACCACTTAAAAACAAACGAAAAAAATATTTTGAATTTACCTCTACTTCTTCAAATTTTCCTAGTCAGAAAATCATCAGACTATTTTTGGATGGCATTTTCAATGTTGTACTATTGCTGGATGCTGCAATTTTGAATGACGTCACATAGGCTAAGCCTGACATTGATGATGTCATAAGTGTTGATGTGGTGACTCACAGGCAAGAGGTAAACTGTACTTCCTGTGCATACATTTTTTAATTTGGTTTGCATAACACACATCTTTAGACAGCTTCTGTCGTGCTTTTTCTTTTTTTCTTCATTTGTTACATTTTGTTCTGTTAAAACCAGTAACTCTCACATGACTTGTTAAGGAGGAGAATTTGATAATAATTTTTCTTATTTCTCCATCAAAACATATGTTGTGGGTCCTCATTAGAAGTGTCTCAGACAGGCACTTCTAATGAGTACCCACAACATATGTTTTGATGGAGAAATGGAGAAAATTATCCCAGAATTATCATCAACCACTCCTCCTCCTCCTTAACAAGAATTCCGAGTTATACTACTGTCACCTGATACACATACCTTGGTGAGTCGTAGGTTTTTGTGTTTACATCAAAGTTTCTGTTGCTGGCGTCATAGTGTTTTGTGTACCTTGACATAGTCCCACCATCAGAATACAGATTGTTTAAACTCTGGTATGGGTAATAGGGTTCCCTGACTGATTCTGAAAGAGAGAAATCATTTTAGTAGCAACACAAGAAAATATACCTTATGTATATCATAGCATCAGATAAGAGAGGGTATCGGGAAAATAGTTTTGCTTATATCTCAGCGAGGCACTTCTAATGACTACCCACAATATATATTTTCATGGAGAAATGAGAAAATTTGTTTGACTTGGAATTTTACAGTCCAGTTAATACTGTTAACCCTTTAAGCGCCAGTCACAACTATTGTCATCTGCTTTGTCTTCTGCCGGTTACTTTAAAAGTCATTGTTGCAAACAGTGTGGACCCAGATCAGACTGCTCCTTCTGATCTGGGTCCACACTGTTTGCCTATATGCAAAAATAGATTTGAAAAGTTTGCAAGAATATTCAGCAGACGACATACACAGACGACATTTTCAGATGCAGGTTTTCTTGGCGTTTTAAGGGTTAAGGTGACAACAAGCTGGTCAGTTAGCCTACTCAAACTGGGCAGGCTTACTTAGTCTTCTAAGTATTTAACCAGTACTTTGTGTGCATACTTTTGCCAGTATTAAACTGACAACTGTCCTTTTTGAACCAGCAGACAGCAGAAGTGGGAAGAATGACCACAGAAATTATTTCATGATCAATCTCTAGGAAAGATGCGGCCAAGCTGGGACTGAAACTTGTGACCCCTGAATCTGCAGTCTTATATCCTACCAACTGTGCTATGGAGCCAGGTAAGCTCAATATAGGTAGGATAGTCAAGATACATGACTCCAGAAAAGACACTTTTTCTCAACCAAAAAAATGCTGATATTTTTCTCATTTTTAACAAAAAAATATGTTGTGATACTCATTAGAAACATCTCTTGAAGAAATAACAATAATGTTTACCAAATAACCCATCTTATCTTGAGCTAGGCAGGTAAATACATTTAACCCTTGTCATGCTGAACCCGGATATACCCAACCTTTGCAAACAGTGTAGATCCAGATCAGTTGGCTTCTAAGTAAGCTGAATTTATAGCAACAATCCTGATCAAGCAATCTTGACTGGCTGAAAATTAGAAGTGGGCATGGCATCTTAATTTATTCAGCATGACTAGGGTTAATTATATATTAATTTCTCCATAAAAACATAAATAATGTTCTATCAGTGAGATAAAAGCATTTCATTTTCCCGAAAACAGTCTTGACACTCAGAATGAGGATTCAAATAAAATTTTGTTCCAAGAAAGGGTTATGGGCATCATGGCCCATGTGCTAGTCTATGTGGAGGCAGTGGTGTTTTGTGGGGCTGAGTGGGAGGCAGGCGAGGGTGATCATGAAGAAGGAAAGGCACAAACAACCAAATGCATGAATAAATATTGAATGTTTGGTAAAATATAAAATCTCATTTATCGGATAATCTAACTGGGCTGCATCAAGCAAAAAGTGACTTTGAGCACGCACAAACTGTGTGGCTTCTCATCATCCTGCATATGTGCAACATCTCATCCGGGCATTTGTTCTCCACTGAAACATTCTGTTTGTGGACAGTGAAGACCCTGATCAGACTACACAGATGTCCAGGCTGATCTGGGCCTTCACTACTATATGCCCGAAGACATGTTTTCACATGGCACGGCCCAACTATAAAATGTAAAATTCAGTCGGTGTATATCAGATAGCATGTAGGTGTAAATCATCAAATTTGCAGGTGTTTGCCAAGAAGTTTGCACTGCACAAGCAGGCAGACAGTTTGTTGGTTTTTTTTTTTTTTTCTTTTTACAAAAAATATTGTGTTTTTTTTTTTATTTCTCCATGAAAACATGTATTGCAGGGGCTCGCTAGAATTGCCTCACTAAGACAGTTTCAATTAGTACCAACATAAATTTTAGTGATGATGATGATGATGATGATGATGATGATTACGATTATGATGATGATGAGTTGGTGTTTTACATCCCTTTCACCATTATCTGTACACCATATCAAGATGATGAACAAGTGAAAATCGAGGGTTGAGCGCAAGACTATGGTAACTCAAACATATTTTTTAAACCCTTGTTTAGGGGCAACCTGGACCCCTTTGTAAACAATGCAAATTTAGGTGCCATTGCTCATACGAGCAATGGCACCTAAATTTTCATTGTTTACAGAAAGAAATGTTGTAATCTTCATAACGCCTTCATGGTGAGGAGATTAGGTTTGGGGAAAAACAACCATCTGACTTACACCAGTCTTGCGCTCAACCCTCGAAATGAAAAGGTCTGTGCAATGAAGCTCATAGTCATGAGCAGAATAGTTTTGCTTTTGTTTTTTTTTTTTTTGTTTTTTTTGTTTTGTTTTTTTATGGGGAAACAGGAAACATAGCTCCAGATAAGGCACTTTTTTCCAACAAAAAGGTATTGATATTTTTTTCTAATTATCTGAGTGGTGCTTTTAATGAGTACCATATTATTTTTATGGAGAAACAGAAAAAATATTAATATTTTTTCGTGCTTCTAATGAGTACCACAACATATGTTTCAGTTGGGCACTTCTAATGGGTACCCACAACATGTGTTTGAGTGGAGAATTAAGAATATATATATCGAGGGTTGAGCGCAAGACTGGCGTAAGTCAGATGGTTGTTTTTCCCCAAACCTAATCTCCTCACCATGAAGGCATTATGAAGATTACAACATTTCTTTCTGTAAACAATGAAAATTTAGGTGCCATTGCTCGTATGAGCAATGGCACCTAAATTTGCATTGTTTACAAAGGGGTCCAAGTTGCCCCTAAACAAGGGTTTCAAAAATATGTTTGAGTTACCATAGTCTTGCGCTCAACCCTCGATATATGGATATGCCACTTATCTGGAGCTCTGAGGTAAATTATTTCTCTGGATACATTTTATCTGGAGAAAAAAAATGTTGCTACATCAACCCTTGTCCTGCTGAATAAATTAAGATGCCACGCCCACTTCTAATTTTCAGCCAATCAGATTACTTGATCCAGATTGTTGATACAATTCACATCCTTTTTCAGAAGCCAACTGATCTGGATCCACACTATTTACAAAGGCAAGGCATATCCAATTCAGCAGGACTAGTGTTAATCTCTTTAAGCTTAGCATGCTGGGGAAATATTTCAGCAGACAACAGTTTAAAACACTTTTATTTCTCCCAGAAAACAGGGTTTGACATTTATGCAAAATGTCTCCTTAGGATAACCCAATTTTTCTGAGAAAAAAGAAGAAAATTATCAACTATCTAAACTGTAAACCATAAAGTGCTAAGCAAAAATTGTAGCCGACAAAATTCTAAATTTTCTTGTTTTCATTTTTCAAAGAAAAAAAAAAACTTGCCATTTCATGTGAATCACCTGCCTAGCAGATGATTCACATGAAATGTCATGCCTTAATTTCTCTGAAAATGATAATAATATAAAAAAAAAAAGAAAAAAGAAGTCAAAATGCCATCTGCTCAAGTGGCAATATGCCACCTTAATCTGCTGCATTTGTGATTAGCGCTTTCAGGGTTAATTCATGCCATGTGATAAAATCATACCATATGGAATATATCATATCATGTCATTGTAACCGTTGTTTGCCCTAAATATTTGGCAGCTATGCCTGTAAACTGTGTAGACCCAGATCAAATTGCTCCTACAGAAGATGTTTGATCATAATCACTGTTTGCCATTCCAGCCAGCAATTTTTAAACACAAGACAAGAAGTCAAATAGGCTTAAAAATAAACTTAACCCTTGTCCTGCTGAACCCAGATATACCCTGCCTTTGCAAACAGTGTTGATCCAGATCTGTTGGCTTCTGAAGAAGCCAACTGATCTGGATCTGCACTGTTTGTCATTAAATATGTAAATTTCTATCAAAACCCAGGATCAAGTAATCTGACTGGCTGGAAATTAGAAGTGGGCGTGGCATCTTAATTTAATGAGCATGACAAGGGTTAAGAACATGTATGGTAAGGAGTTGATGTCTCTTAATATTTTTAGGGTAATCATGACATCACATAATAAGCCACACTGTGGGAAAATCCACATTCTCTGATTAACCAGCAGACAATTGGACAACTTGACCCTGTAAAACTTGATTGTTTGAGTTTGAGTTTTACCCATGAGTCAACACTGTAAAGCTCATGTCTAGCAGGTCAGTTAACCTACTCACACTTTCCTGGGCAGGCTTAATGGTCTAAACAGTTAGCCACTACCTGAATAAAATCAATCATAATTCAGTTTGGTCTGACTTAACTGACATTGATCAGCTGACCATCCATGCAGTCTGATTAAGGCCTTTGTCGTCTGCTTTTAGAATCAACAGATTAAGATACTGTAGAATCTATAGCTGTATAGGAAAGGTCCCAGTAAGCATTCTACATAAATCTATAGCGGGCCTTTATCGGCCCGTCAGGGTAGCTGATGGGCCGATAACGGCCCGCTATAGATTTATGCAGAATGCTAGCTGGGGTATGACTACTGGCTGATCTGTATCTTTCCTGTTTGCGTACAACCCGAAGACACCTTTCTCACGGCGTGTTTCATACAGATCAGTGTTAGCCCATAAAGCGCTAATCACAACAACAGCTGACAATACTTTGAAATATATTTTATTCATTTTTCAGAGAAAAATGAGACTTGACATTTTATGTGAATTGTCTGCCTTGCAGATGATTCACATGAATTGATTGAGTTGGGGTTTAACGACACGTCAACCCTTGTGGGTCATTTTGTGTCGTCTCCCAGAGAAAGGGAGAAAATAGACAGAAAAGATAGCAGAACAGATAAAAGGGAGGGACAGGGAAGAAAGAGAAACAGGAATGAAAGTGAAGAAACAGAAGAAATAAAAACATCACCTCCCTACCCTTACCTGCTACAAGGATAGCAGGCCTTGCCCAACTATAAGCCAATATCAGCTGGACGCCCCGGGTGACAAAAGATACATGACACCTTCGCACCACCCAACCACCCACAGATTCACATGATATGCCAAGTCTTATTTTCTCTGAAAAATAATTTAAAAAAAAAAAAAAAAAAAAAAAAAAAATCAGAATGTCATCTGCTACAATTTTGATTAGCCCTTTAAGAGTTCATAGTTTTCTATTGTCTCTCACTTTCTTGTCTGCCAGATGATTTCTTAAAACTTTTTTTTTACATTATTACATTTCAGCAGTGATTTACCGAGATTTATCAGTGAATTATAATCGATAATTCACCGAGTGAACTATTTCATTTTGAACGTTTTGACGTCATAATTGCTAGGCGACATTGCTGGTAACAACAATAACAATAGCTGACGTTTCGCGGAAAATTTAATTGATAGAATCATGGAAATCAGACTGAAATTTTCACGTCCAGTTGGCGTTTTTGAGGAAAGACCTGCAACACAAATATAAAGTAAGATTTTCTTGATAACCCACTTCTATTTTCGTGACATTTTTGTGTCTGTATTTCAAGCACAGGATGATTTTTTCATTGAAGTGAAAATAAGATGGCGACTGATTTTCAAACAAAACAACGCCTCTTGAAATTCGTGCACTGACTGGAACTATTTTGGTAGGAAATCATAATGGCTGAATGTGAAAATTCAAAGGTAAAACATGGATGAAAATGAAATAAACAGTTTATTTAGTTGTTTTGATCAATTACGGAGAAATAATTCACTCGTGTTCTAAGGTTTGCTTGTAAAAACTTGTTCGCTTCGCTCACTCGTTTTTTACACGCAAGCCTTAGAACACTAGTGAATTACTTCTCCCTAATTGATCCAAACAACCAAATAAACTCTATTTAACATTTAGCATGCTGGGTAAAAATTCAGCAGATGGCATTTTTCGAAATATTTTTCTATATTTCCCAGAAAATAGGCTTTGACATTGTCAAAGCCTATTTTCTGTAAAAAAATATAAAACAATTTTCTATCTGCTGAGTTTGCCCTGAGAGAGGTAATGGTTACTAAAAGGTGCATTCCAGTTTCCCAAAAATGACCCTGGGGAAAAATCTAAATACTTAGGGATGGGCTTGGAAACTGTTATGTACATACTTCATGTGGAATGTTAAGTTCTTATCTTATAATATTATCATTCTCTTCAATGTTAAGGATGAATACCGAGTCATATGACGTCAGCATTTTGCTTTTAATACACAGAAAATACGAATGTGGATATTGAAACCTGAGCTGCTTTTTACCCTGTTCAATATGTTTGTTTCAGCTGAAGTTTTACAGCCCAGTCAACCCATTAGGGTCATGTCAAGCAGTCAGTTAACAGACTCACACTGTTCCTGGGCAGGCTTTGTCCTCTAAGCAATTAACCAGTACTTGTGCACATACTTTTGCCAGCAACTAACCAGCCATTCTTGAATCAGTAGAAGGTGAAAAATGGCTGCAGAAATGAATTCATGATCAATCTCTACAAAACTTACCTGGTCTGCTTTGAAAGTCCTGTTGCAAAAAATGGAAGTGATATACAGGTATTCACTATTGCATTCAATGCATTCTCACACATTTTCCTTTGCATTTCTTCACAGCTCTAGGGCAGGGCATTGGCCAAGAGATACAGTGAATCACTTGAAAAGTGAGCTTTTTGCTCTAAGTGAGACACAGTTAAAGGTTCCGCAGAGTTTTACCTCAACAAATGGTGAGGTGACAAAATAAACTAGAAATGTGTCCAAAGGACACGGATGCCCCCACCTGAAAAACTTAAACGTGAACCGCTAATGATGGACGCAATAACACTACATGCTCTTTCCACCATTCTTCAAATGACATTAGGCCTAGATAAGAGCAGGTATCAGGTTAAATGTTTTCTTATTTATCCATGAAAACATATGTTGTGGGTACATAACCACAACATATGCTTTGTGGAGAAATAAGAAAAATATCAATACTTTTAACTGAGTTGTGGTGCCGCAGAGGCATAAAAATGCTAGTGTGTAATTAACCCACTGTGATTTTGTGGCAACTGATCAAGGGTTTGGCCCCTGGGTATATACCATATGATAATTTTTTATTGCATGATCTGTGGAACTGTCTCACAGATGTGTTACAATGACATGGACTTATTCTTATTGTCTATATCATTCTTTAAAACGATTCCCTATAATCAAACACTATAAATTACACTACCAAGTTAAAAACAATTTACTAAGCTTTTAACCTTCATCATACTCTGGTCAATTTTAGCAGAGAACAATTTAATTATATTTTTCTTATTTTTCCAAGAAAAAAGACTTTGACTTTTCATGCAAATTGTCTTAACCTATTTTCAGGGACAAATAAGAAAAATATTTCAATGTCGTCTGCTGAAAATTTTACCCAGCATGCTAAGAGTTAAAAACAATTCACTAAGCTTTTAACACACCATTTCAGTGTTTACTTTACCTATCACAGAGAATAAATTATCCTGTGATACCCCAGCGAAGATACTCAAAGGAAAATGGAACTAAGTGGTATTTACCATAAGTTTTTGGACAGACAGGCCTGTGCAAACAGTGTAGACACAGATGAGATGCCACAGTATGTGGCATCTCATCAGGGTCTACATTGTTTGCCACTCAGCCAGCAACTTTAAGACAGAACCAAAGGTAGTAAACTGCACTTGTTCAATTTTTTTTAACAAGTATGGTAAAGAGTTAAGGTGTCCAAATACTTAGGGTCAATACGGTAGCATCTATTATAAACCATTTTTATTTATTTTTACATTCACTGATTTTATTATTTTTTTATATTTATTATTTCTTTCAATTTTATCATTTTTAATTTCTAGTGATAGCTCTAGATAAGAGGGGTTAGTTATCTAAATAATATTTTTTATTTTTCTTATTTCAGCATAAAAACATGCTTTAGGTATTTTTAGACATGTCTCAGCAAAAGTGCTTCTTATGAGTACCACAGCCTATTTTTTTATGGTGAAATGAGTACCACAGCCTATGTTTCAAGGTGAAATGAGTACCACAGCCTATGTTTTTATGGTGAAATGAGTACCACAGCCTATGTTTTTATGGTAAAATGAGTACCACAGCCTATGTTTTAAGGTGAAATGAGTACCACAGCCTATGTTTTTATGGTGAAATGAGTACCACAGCCTATGTTTTAAGGTGAAATAAGTATAATATCAATACTTTAACCCTTACACTGCCAGTCACAACAATTGTCATCTACTTTGTCATCTGCTTGTGATTTTAAAAGTCATTTTTGCAAACAGTGTGGACCCAGATCAGACTGCTCCTCTAGGAGCAGTCTGATCAGGGTCCACACTGTTTGCCTGTATGCAAAAATAGGTTTTAAAAGTTTGCAAGACTATTCAGCAGACGACATAAACAGATGACATTTTCAGATGCAGATTTTCTTGGTAATTTAAGGGTAAAGGTTGAAAAAAGTGCCTTATCTGGAGTTATGATTTTAAGGATGCCATATTTCCCATAAATATTCAGAAGGGAGGTAGGGAGTTGAGGGTGGGGTGAGCAAGTAGGCTAGTGTGTGATTAATACCATATAACTAACCATTATACCATCTTATCAATGATTCTTATATAAATAAACCATTTCATGTAACCAGAATTTGAATTTGGTATTTTTTTTTATAGAAAAGCCAACCATACTTTTCCGTAATTCACTCGTTATCCAAGTCATGTGGCACTATGTCATATCACAAACTCAGCCAATCGATCTCAGAGTAAGAAACACGGCGGGCGCTTCAATACAGACAGAGTGCATAATCTTTCCAAGGCACGTGGAAAAAACTGATATTATTTCCTTTAATTCGAAGGCTATTTTAACTCTGTGCAGGGATTAGGCATTACCACTGAAAAAAAATGCTTTGCTTCTGCAAGTTCTCTCAAATACTGGGCCCTGCCATTTTGTTTTTATTCTGAATGATTGGTTGGTGAAATGTCTGTTCAGAAAGCGATTGTATTCGGGACTTTCAGTTAAAAGTCAAAGTGAAATCAGCAATACTGTATACCCACTTTGTACATGTACATAGCTTCAGTATCCCTATGACCTTGACCTATTCATTTAACCTCAGCAAAAACTATATATTACATCTGCACCCCTGAAAGCACCAAACAGCAACATTTTTTATGACTTCAAACAAAAAACAAAACTTTACCTGTGAACAGATCTAAATTATATTATTACCAAGCACCAGCAATTTAGAGTTCAAGTTCCTATAAATTATATCAAAAACAACATTCCAGGCGTTCAACAGCCAATAATACTTGCCAAATTCTGAAGAAGAAAACACTCAAAAAACCGAAGACAGTTCCATCACTAAAGTAAGCACCTAAAATGATTCCTGGAAGTTCCACAGCTCCAGATAAGAGGGCATATCCACTTAATATTTCTCTTATTTCTGCACAAAAACATATATTGTGGGTACTCATTAGAAGCGCCTCACCAAGGTGCTTCTCATGAGTACCCACAATGTACGTTTTTGTGGAGAAATAAAAGAAAATAAAAAAGCGCTTGAACTGGAGCTATATGGAACTTATGTTAATGCATAGCATGCTGGGTAAAAATTTCAGCAGACAACATTTTGAAACCTTTTTCTTATTTTTCCCAGAAAATCGGCTTTGATATTTCATGCAAACTGTTTGCATGAATTGTCAGAGCCTATTTTCTGGGAATAACAGAAAACTATCATCAGTTTGTCGTCTGCTGAATTTGCCAAGAGAGTACAGTAAGTTATCAGTTACCATGCTATATAGGCAAATTCAGCACACAGTGTTTTGATTTTTTTCTTATTTTTCCTAGAAAATAGGATCTGACACTTCATGCAAACTGTCTATTTACACTTTATGAGATGATTCGAATGAAGTATCAGATCCTATTTTCTAGGAGAATTTTTTACCCAGCATGCAAAGTGTTAAAGATCATCATGGATCCCAAATGAGTTACAGTATATGGAGGAAGAGATAAAAAAAAAAAAAAAAAAAAATATATATATATATATATATATATATATATATATATATATATATAATAATAATAATATATAAATAATAATAATAATAATAATAATTTCTGTGAGCTTTGTTGTTATAAAATGGAACTGGATGCAAAAAAGTTTAGGGACTCAAAATTAAACACAGCTCCAGATAAAGCACATTTTTTTTTTTTTTTTTCCAACCAAAAATTATTGATATTGTTCTTTTTTCTGCATGAAATCATGTGTTGTGGTACTCCCTCCCTCCAATCATCTCTAGTGGGATGACTTGAGAGTTTAATTAGATAGGATAGTGTGGGGAATCCATGTGACCAAATCACTAGGTGCAGAGAGTTTGTTACTATTTTTAGCTCTGCATCAGGTAGGATCTTTTAGAATATCTCGATTTATACCTGATGGAATTTGTTCAAATAAAACGCAGAGTATGAGGAAAATCAAGCTCTTCCTGGTGCTGTAAGTGCTATTCTGCAATCCGGTCTGATTCTCGAGAACATTCGGAGAATATTTATGATCAAAATTCATGTACATTGTTCCGGTAGCCCAGATTGACAGCAAAAACATTCTTTGAATGTTCTCGAGAGTTAGACCAAATTGCAGAATAGCGCTTACACTAAAAGAAAGAACTTAATTTTCCGTGTACTCTGCACTTTATTTGAACAAATTCCATTTCGTATGAATAGAGATATTCTAAAAAAATACGGAGCTAAAAATAGTAACAAACTCTGTGTATCTAGTCATTTGGTCACGTGGATTCCCCACACTGTAGGATATCAAGTAAAATTTGTTTTATTTCTCAAAGAAAACATACATTGTGGCTACTCATTAGATCTGATTAACATCACCAATACCATATTATTAAATATCAATTTCATTAGCAATTAGAGAATATCTAAGATGTTAATGTATAACTGCAAGACCAATTACCATGACTGTTCTGGTGAGTGCTTAAGCAAGTGCATATTAGATGGTCTCCTTCACCAAGTTGACTATTTTGGTTGCCTGGTATTTATTTACCGAGTGCACCGAATCCACTGGATGAGGTCGTTCTAGGGGATACAGACAACAATGCAGTATGCTCTGGTCTGCCTCATTCCATTGCTTTCAATGGGCACTTGAGTCAATGAACATGCACCAGATTGTTTGGCTGTTGGGCCTCATATAGGAAATATTAAAACTTTTTCATTGCTCATGCAGTAAACATTTCTCTTTGCACAGTATATATAGATTATGTCTTATCAAACTAGATTTATGTATGATACATATAAAAATCCTTTTGGTTAGATTCTTAAAATTACCTCTTTTGTTAATGCTCGGTCATTTGGATCTCCTTCCTTGATTTTGTTTTGTTTTGTCAAACCATTACATGCCTGGGTATGTGCTCCTATGTGGGCCAAAAATTCGAGATAAATATCTTATCATTAGAAGCGCCTTGCCAAGGCACTTCTAATGAATACCCACAATATATGTTTTCATAGAAAAATAAGAAAAATATCAATACCTTTTTTTTTATTGAAAAAAGTGCTTTCTCTGGAGCAATGCAACACCAAGGAAATTGTACCGACAAAAAAATACATCTCCCTGTAAACATCTCTGGAAGTCTGACATGAGAGGGTATAGTATGTTAACTTTAACCACTCTCTAGACAAATTTAGCAGACGACAAGTTGACATTCTCTTATTTTTCCCAGAAAAGAGACTTCCAACATTTCCAGGTCCTTTGGAGACAATTAGTCATGGAATGTTGAAGTCTATTTACTCAGAAAAATAATAAAAATATTTCAAAATGTTATCTGCTGAAATTTTTAACCTGAATGCAAAGTGTTAAGAATCAAGAATAGCTTGTAACAGGCAGTCTGATTAGGACTGGCACTGTTTGCCACTCTGTTCCTGTTCTTCAAACTGAAAGCCCTATTTGCAACAAAGGGTGTGTCCAGTTTCAAAGAAGGAAGCTTCTACTTCAGAAACTTAAGGGTGAAAGGTTTAACACTCAGCACTCTGAATAAAAATTTCAACACAAGACATTTTGAAATATTTTTCTTGTTTTTTCCTAGAAAATAGCTTTTGACATTTCATGCAAATTGTCTCCAATGGAGACAATTTGCATGAAATATCAAAATCCTGTTTTCTGGGAAAAATAAGAAAAATGTCAACAATTTGTCGACTGCTGAATTAGCCCAGAGAGTGGTAACTGTTAAGAATGAAGAATTACCTACCTGTATGTAACCCATACTGACTCCTGTATCTTGGGAAAGATTCACTGTAATGTGACGTGTAGTTCGTTAAATCTGTCGTAGGAGCATATCGTAGCTCTCGGTGGGTCCTAGTTCTGTCTGAAAAATAGAAAGGAAGAAAACACTCAAATAACCTGTTTTTACAAGAAAAAAAAATTGGCAACTTATCCCCTTACCATACTCTTCTTAACCCTTAAAACACCAAGAAAACCTACATCTGAAAATGTCGTCTGTGTTTATGTCGTCTGCTGAATATTCTTGCAAACTTTTCAAACCTATTTTTGCATACAGGCAAACAGTGCGGACCCTGATCAGACTGCTCCTAAAGGAGCAGTCTGATCTGGGCCCACACTGTTTGCAGAAATGACTTTTAAAATCACAAGCAGATGGCAAAGCAGACAACAATTGTTGTGATTGGCAGTTTAAGGGTTAAAATTTGAACAAATACATTTTACTATCTACTATTGCAACTAAAATTTTAAACAACTGGCTGCGTGGCAAACAGTGTCCCTGTGTACTGCAGTGTCGGATCTGGGTCTACATCATTTACTCAGGCCTGTCTGGTCCAATACTTAGTTATTACGGAACTATAGAGAAAAAATCCTACCTTCTAAAACCACACCCATTTAACTTATAGTGCCAGAGAAGCTTTTTTTCAACCAATATCGATAGTTTTTTTGTTTCTGCTTGAAAACATATGTTGTGGGTACTCATAAGAAGCACCTCAGTGGACAAAAACTGATCACAATAGCTCAGCCTGAGCATAGCTCAGGTGAGCTAAAAATCCATACAATGGCCAGTTTAACACAATTTCTGCAGCAGACAACATTTTCATTCTTGCTTTTGTATTTTGCAGAGAAAATAAGGCTTGACATGTCATGCAAACTCTGGCTAGCAAAGGATTCAAATGAAATCCCATCAGCTTTTTCAAACTTTAAGGAATAAAATTATTTAGAATGTTCAAGGTCTGCTACAATACTGCTTAAAATAATAAAATCAAATACCTGAAATAATATCATAGTCTCCAAGTTTCTAAGAATGTAACCGGAATTACCGTATTCACGCTAAATATTGTGACAGCTTAACTCCTTACCATACTTTTCCTAAAATTTGAACAAGTCCATTTTACTGTCGATGCATCTAAAAACTGCTAGGTGAGTGGCAAACAGTGTAGACCTAGATCAGGATCTACACCAGTTGCCCCAATAATTAGGGTTATTGCCGGAGCATAATAATTTCCACATTACCAAGATATGAAACATATTTTTGCTAATTCCATATCATAACAAGAGAGAGATAGATAAGAGATAAAATCTCCTCATGAGAAAAATCAATGTCTTACTATATTACAAAAAGAAGTTAAAGAGGCTGGTTCTCCATTTCTCCTCTGGTAAATAGTGAAACCAGCCTAGCAGCAGCTGCCGTAGTAACAAGGTGATAATAACCATATATGGATTCACCACTAGAAGTAATTTTATTTACCCTTTTTTGGGTATCAATCCACATACAGAGGCTCAGATAAGGTTTTACTGCTAAGCAATTGGGTATTTTTTGGCTATTTTTACCATTTCTCATTTAATTGGATTTCATGATTTTTCTTTTGGGTACCCCTGTTTTGCTAATGGGTGCAAGAATTAAAAATATGTGGGTATTTACTCCTATAAATATAATTTGATTTGTTTTTTCAGAAATTTAAATTGGGTAAACATCCCAGAAAGCAGCTTATCTAAGGCACTGCACATACCTAATTTGAATCTCTACAAATGACAGTTTAACCCTTGTCCTGCTGAACGCGGATATACCCTGCCTTTGCAAACAGTGTAGATCCAAATCAGTTGGCTTCTGAAGAAGCCAACTGATCTGGATCTGCACTGTTTGCCATCAAGGATGTGAATTTATAGCAAAAATTCAGATCAAGTAATCTGATTGGCTTAAAATTAGAAATGGGCGTGGCATCTTACTTTATTCAGCAGGACAAGGGTTAACCATTACTATTCTCTAGGCAAACAGCAGATGACAAATTGATAACATTTTTCTTATTTTTCCCAGAAAATAGGCTCTGACACTTTGTGCAAATTGTCAAAGTCTACACTTCTAAAAGAATAAGAAAATTATTTCAAATTGTTGTCTGCTGAAATCTTTATCCAGCATGCTAAGCATTAACCACTATGAAGAAATATCCGCAAATAACATTCTGGGCCCAGTTGTTCAAAGCTAACAATGTCGTTAGTTAACGATTCGTTAAAATTTACATCGAGTGATACGCAAATATGCTGAATTTTTTGCGGAAAAAATGAGAGTAGCTACTCACATTTTTTCAGCAAAAAATATCAGATTACTGTATATTGAATCTGCTAAAACAGTTAACGAAATGACCCTTATCGAGTTTGTTAAGCTAACGACGCTTTGAACAACTGTGCCCTGAAATTTTTTTTTTTCTTATTATCCCAGAAAACAGTGTATTTCAAGCACATTCTACAACCATATCATTTATCACCAAAATATTTTGAAGGTTTTTTAACATTACGGCAACGCTTGCACAACAAAGGGGAATAACTTGTAAAGTAAGAAAGACAGAGTTGTCAGTCTTATAACCAAGGGGAATAACTTGTAAAGTAAGAAAGATAGAGTTGTCAGTCTTATAACCAAACTAACTCTACCAAGAGGACTAACAACAATCAGAGTTTGCCAATGAAAAATTTTAAACCTTAACCATTTCACCCTTGAGTTTCTAAAATGGACTCTTAAGGTCACATCCATTCCTCATTATGAGCCATCACCTAGATCTGCATTCTTTGCAAGTCTGTAGGGATGAAATGGTTAAAGCACTATGCTTGTAACAGATCATATTCTAAAACTGATTTTGTTATTTTTCAGATGAAATAGATGACATTTCATGTGACTCATCTGCTAGCCTTATTTTCTCTGAAAAAGAAGTTGTGATTAGCACTTTACGGTAATAAATGTATGGCTGATCAAGCAGGTTGATTTTTTTACCGTATTCTGCTGTAAGTACATGTATTCAGAAAGGCAGACTTAACAAAGAGTGTTAGATATCCCCAAACATGGCATCTGATCGAGGTCTACACTATTTCCCACTCAATTAGCAGCTTTTGGACATACTAATCGGTAGAAACAAGCAACTTGTTCAAATTTTAGGATAACTATGGTAAGGAGATAAGGTATCCTAATATTAACTCTTACAGTGTTATGCAAGTTTTTTTTATCATTACTTTTCATAAAAAGTAAGACTTGGTATTTCATGTGAATCATCTGTTTGCAGACAACTCACATGAAATATCAAGCCTTATTTTCTCTAAAAAGATACACCCAAAAAAATCAAAATGTCATCTGCTACAGTTGTGATTAACATTTTAAGGATTCAGGGTAACAAATTCTTAAAATTTTCCCGTCATTTCCAAAGTACTTTGAACACTTACATGCTATGGGCAAATTCAGAAGATGACAAACTGATGATATTTTTATTATTTTCCCTAAAAAACAATATCTGACACTTCATGCAAATTGTCTCCTTAGGAGAAAATTTGCATGAGGTGTCAAATCCTATTTTCTAGGAAACATAAAAAAAAATATTTATTAAATGTCATCTGCTGAACTTTATATCCAGCATGCAAACTGTTAACTCTGGAGAATGCAGTCAACAGCAAAAACATGCCAGTAAGATTATGATCTACTTGCATAGCTGAAGCAGACACAGGTAACTGTGGACCAGACAAACCAACCTTTCACATTATACTGTATTCAACCTAATTACCACACATACCCCTATAAGCCCACAGTCAAGCAATTTCTTAGTCTTCAGATGAAGGCCATGTACTTTTATCTACTTCTTTTGGGTGGTTGGGTGAGGTGAAGGTGTCCTTTGGTTTTTGTCACCGGGGCACCCAACTGATATTGACTTACAGTTGGGCAAGGTCTGCTGTCCTTGCAGCAGGGAATGTTATTTCTTCTGTTCCTCCACTTTCTTTCATTTCCCTCTTTCTTCCCTATCCCTCTCTTACTTCTCCTCTACTATCTCTTCTACATTGTATCTTTTCTCCCTTTCTCTGGGAGATGACACAAAATGATCCACAAGGGTTGCCGTGTCGTTTAAACCCAACACAATCAATTATCTACTTCTTCAGAAAAGCATGTTGTTAGTATTCATCAGAATTGCCTTGACATGTACATCCCTTCTCCTGTCAGACAACCTAGAACTAAAGGATAAACCTTGTTTCTGGAGGTCCTGCGATGAACTCAAATAAGCTTACCCTGTGAAAGCATTGACAGACTTGAACAGCAGGATAATGTCAGGGAAATGTCTCTCATCAGTTGACAGATAATACCTTTGGCAAGCTAAAGATTTTAAATTTACCTACATGTATCAATTAATAGGTTGATCAATTTACCTATGAAGAATGGCTGTTTAATTAAAAATCTGCATACATTCCGACATGGATATCCCTCCCATAAGCATAATTATGTTTAATTGATTTCTGCTTTATGATGGATAATATTTTGTCAAGGAATGAGCATTAAATTTCATAGTCACTTTGAAAAGAAATGCTAATTTTTGATAGATTAACCTTGATCAAAGCCAGACATAAGGTGCTTTTTTCATCCAAAAAATTATATCTTTCTAATTTCTCCACAAAAAAATATGTTGTGGGTACTCATTAGAAGTGCCTCAGTGAGGTGCTTCTAATGAGTACCCACAACATATGTTTTTGTGGAGAAATCAGAAAAATATTATGTGGATACCCCTTATCTGGAGCTATGTTTAATCGATTTATATCATGCTAAGCATGTTGAGTAAAATTTTCAGATGACATTTCAAAACATTTTTCTTAACCCTTGTCCTGCTGAACCCGGATATACCCTGTCTTGGCAAACAGTGTAGATCCAGATCAGTTGGCTTCTGAAGAAGCCAACTGATCTGGATCTGCACTGTTTGCCATTAAGTATATGACTGTATAGCAACAATCTGGATCAAGTAATCTGATTGGCTGAAAATTAGAAGTGGGCATGGCATCTTAATTTATTCAGCAGGACAAGGGTTAATACTCTCTCTTATCTAGAATGATGCTATGTTTAAAGACAGAGGTCACAATACATCTAAGAGAAATAATGCCACGGATGAAGAAACCTGGGTTTATTTTAAAGGCACCATATATCTCAAAAATAGACATTTTTTTATCCAAGAAAAGTTTAATAAAATGATATATAGTATTAATGCGATCATAAAATGTCATGCCATCGTCAGATGTAAAATTTCAGTTAGTTTCTTGTTTCGAAGTGAACCAAAAATGAATTGATTGTGTTGAGGTTTACGACACGTCAACCCTTGTGGGTCATTTTGTGTCGTCTCCCAGAGAAAGGGAGAAAAGTGCTAGAAGAGATAGAAGAAGAGATTAAAGAGAGGGACAGGGAAGAAAGGAACAGGAATGAAAGTGAAGAAACAGAAGAAATAAAAATATTCCCCATCTACCCTTACCTGCTACAAGGATAGCAGGCCTTGCCCAACTGTAAGCCAATATCAGTTGCACGCCCCGGTGACGTAAGATACACGACACCTTCGCACCACCCGACCACCCCACAACCAAAAATGAAATGACTTTTTATCCTAACTCTGATTTGTGTTGGCAACATTAATTCAGAGATACAATGAAAAATCATTTCATTTCAAAAAAAGAGAGACTAACTGAAATTTTACAGGCTGTCAGGTGCCAAATTTATGTTAAGACAATATATCAATTTACTAAACCTTTCTTGGATAATCAAATACCTATTTTTGAGGAATTCAGAGCCTTTAATAAACCTGAGAATTAAGGGAGCAACAAAGTATGGCCGGTGAAAAAGTAGACTGGCCCCTGTCTCCAGTGACTAAATATTTATTCTTATAATCCTGTTTGATAACCCACTAAAATAAAACCAAATTAATATATCATGAGTATAAAGGCTCACCAGCCTTTATAGTTGACCAGCCTTTATAGTTACGATACTATTTTGGTTTTATTTTAGTAGGTTATCGAACAGGATAAAAATAATTATTTAGCCACTATAGACGGAGGCCAGTCTAAGTGAAAATGATGGGAGATCCATGACTGCTAGACTGGCTCCAGTTGTTTCTGCATTTTCTTTTTTGTCATTCTTTATCACTTCCTGTAGCTGTATTTGTCACTTTAATCTCATTTCACTGTTTTACTACAGAAACCACTCTATCTTTTCCACTAAAGGACATAACTTATCAAATCATTATAAGCTGTACTAGATTGTATACCTTTGAAAATAAAAGAGAAAGAAGAAAAGATAGAGTCTGGAGACAGACTACATGACTGCACACTGAAGTGGAACTATCAAGCATGTTATATATTCTCTATTTATTTTACAGTACAGTGAGTTCCTACGCCTCAGCTTACCAGTGTAACTGGACTATTTTAAATGAAGTAACAGTTCTGACCAATTGATGATGATGATGATGATTTTCTGTTTTATATCCCTTTCAACATTATTTAAGTCATATCGAGACGATGGAAGTGTGATAATGAAAGACTCCGTGCAATGAAGAGCCGTGCAGACACAAGTTGAATTCCACCTCAAACCGGGGACCTGAGTGTGATCTGGTTGGGAGTGCTAACCACTTGGCCACCCAGACATTTCATTCCTACTGACCAGTTAATCAGCACTAAGCTCTATTGCATGACAATGCACCAGCTCATCATTCAGCTTGGCAAATGAGTGTTTGGAGAAGCATCATGTCAAAAATTGCCACACCCTCCCTTTAGCCTTGATCTTTCTCCATGTGACCTTTGGATACACCTTCATAACAAGGACTATGAGACATCACACAACAAAACCTACAATAAGACGTGCAACCAGTAAAGACTCAGAGCAGCCTGTGCATCTGCACAGTCTGATCATATTTTGCTGATCCCATGTGCTCGCTATCCAAAGAGGAATGCACCCTTGCCATACTGGATGGACAGGCTGATCTGAGTCTTTAATGGTCACACAGGTCTTATTGTAGGTTTTGTCAAGTGTTGGCTCATATATGTGTAATTTCATCATTTTCATATCACATAGTGCACTTGGCCTGGCACCACGCTATGAGTTTTACATTTCTAAATTAACAAAGGTAAAATACTCCTCCTAGACTATTATTCCACACATATCATCTCCCTTATCAGTCAACTGATCAGCCAGATCAGAGAGAAGGACATTCCAAAAGGTTGGATTTTTGTAAAATTTAAATAAATTTATGTTGATTTATGTATCAATTAGACGGGAGCCAGTCTTAGTGCACTGGATAGTGCAATTTTCTGGTAGTGTATAAACAGTACATCATAGTTCCAACATTTATTTCAACTAAAGAGTGCTGATCTAGAGCTGATCTAGAGCTACACTGTTTACAAAGGCAGGGCATATCTGAGACTAGCAGGGCCAGGGTAAAAAATATCTATTATATGTATTAACAAACTGCAAACATGCAAAAGTAAAATCTGAGCGTACTTCTGTTTCGTAATCACTTAATCTCCACTGTATTTTTTATTTTGTTTTACTTGATGCACCCAGATTGCCCTTCAACGAAAATGCATAATAACTTTTACAGAAGACTATCCAACTGTACTCATACCCTCATACCTCCAGATAAGAGGGGTATTCAAAAAAAATATTTCTCTTATTTTTCCATGAAAATCTATGTTGTGGGTACTCATTAGAAGTGCCTCGGCGAGGCGCCTCTAATGAGTACCCACAACATAGGTTTTCGTGGAGAAATAAGAAAAATCTCACTAGTTTTTGGTTGAAACTAGAAATGTGTCCACAGTACATGCCCCCGCTGTGGGGTACCTGACTATAAAACTGCAGTATTCTACCTGGTACAAATGCCTTAACCTGAGTCTAACAGGATCACATAGGTATGTACGTAAGTACATACATAGGTACATATGTACGTATGTACGTACACACATTCGTACAGAAGGACGTACATTCACACACGTACCCACGTATGGAAAACCGAAAAACTATATGCCCCTGGGATCATCCAATGCGGGGGGGGCATAAAAAGCACCTTAACTGGAGCTATGTGCAACCTTGTTTTCCAGTAACATTGAAGATGTTAAATCATCATAACATCACTTACATGGTGATTATTTAGTCATCAAATTTTAATGTAATTTACATCCGAGATATATTTATCCTTTGGGAAATGAAAAAAAAAAACAATATATAGTGAATATCAGATAATGTTAACCTTTAAGGCGCCAAGCTAAATTTGTAGCAGACGACATTCTAATTTTTTTATATATTTTTTTTCTTACTTTTCAGAGAAAAGAAGTCTAGACATTTCATGTTTATAGTCTACATTTCATGTTTATAGTCTGCTAGGCAGACAATTCACATGAAATGTCAAGACTTGTTTTCTCTGAAAAATGACAAAATATTAAAACTGTCGTTTGCTGCAGCTGTAATTGGTGCTTAAAGGGTTCAATAAGGCAGTCCCTGAGGGTACCCACTGACTTCAGGTTATGCCATTAAAACTTAGCATGTTGTAGGCAAATTCAGCAGATGACAAATTTTATGATACTTTTTCTATTTTTTCCCCAGAAAATAAAGATTTGACATTTCATGCAGACAATTTGAATGAAATGTCAAATCCTTTTTTTTCGCCAATAAGAACAATATTTCAAAATATCATCTGCTGAAATTTTTACCCAGAATGCTAAGTGTAAATATTTCAAGTGACATTTGTGCACTATAATGATAAGATGTGTTTTTGATAAAAGTGTCTGTGTGTTTTTTTCTGGAGATTCTTAACCCTTGACCTGCTGGATAAATTAAGCTGCCATGCCCATTTCTAAGTTTCAGCCAGTCAGATTACAGTCAAACCTATGTTAAGCAAGCACCTATGGGAAAGCTAAAAATTGGTTGCTTAAGACAGGTGCTTGCTTAATACAGGTGGATTTCCACTTATTTGCCTTCAATGGGACCTGAAATAGTGGCCTTTAAAAACAGGTGATTACTTAATACAGATGGCCTTTAGGGTAGGTTTGACTGTACTTGATCCAGATTGTTGATATAAATTCACATACTCAATGGCAAACAGTGCAGATCCAGATCAGTTGGCTTCTTCAGAAGCCAACTGATCTGGATCTACACTGTTTGCAAAGGCAGGATATATTTGGACCAGCAGGACAGGGGTTAAATTAGCAGGCCTTGGTGCCTCAGTCTGATGCATGTCTAACTGGTGATCAGGAGGTAGCAGGTTCAATCCCCACAAGACCCAGCAACATTCTTTCGTGGAGACTGATCATGAAATATTTCCTAGGGTCATTCTCTCCCTCCTCTCTGGCAAAATGTGCACAAGTACTGATTAAACCGCATTAAGCCTGTCCAGGAAAAGTGTGATGTAAACCTACTGCCTAGACATGACCTTAATGGGTTGACTGGGCCGTAAAACCCAACTAAAAAAACAAGAGGACCATAGTGGTTCTTATTGCTCACGTGTGCTGAAAAGTAGGTCATGGTTACTCAATGTCTATAACATTCAAAATTCTTAATATATCCAAAACTCTATCAAAATTTGGTGTACTTAAACCTCAAAACAATATGCAATGTATCATCTCATGGTCCACCAAGTTTCAGTCCTATCTTATATGTAAGGTTTAGGAAGATCTGATTAAAACTGAAAGAATTGTGCCAATGACAAGGTAGAAAATAGGCTTTTTCAACAATCAAGTAGACTTAACTCTAAAACAAATAATTTGATCTGGATAGTTTTCAAATTTATCCAAGACTTCATCCATGTCCACTTCATCTGCAAGTTTCAGGATGATCTGATCAGAACCTCAACTGTGTTTGAGAAGGTATTTAAAACATATTTTACTATTTAAAGTATGAGGAAGAAAAAAATGAAAGTATTACACCTGTTGGAACATTTCTGCCAAGTTATATTGAAATCAGTCCTGTGGTTTCTGACAAGAGAGTTTTAAAGTTTTCTAAGTTATAGATATATAGGGAAAATAAGCCCTGCACCCTGGTGGATATGTTTTTTGATGAATCATAATGGCTTGAATAATCTTGGTAGAGGATCACCAAAGGAACATTTCTTCTAAATTATATTGAAATTGGTCCAGTGGTTTCTGACAAGAAGATTTTTTAAAGTTTTTCTTTTGGTTGCCATGGCAACCAGAAGCCTATACAGATTCCAAATCTTTAAACAATTTTCAGTCAGTATCACCCAAGGATCAATCCTTTGAAATTTGGTTAAAATTGGCTCAATGGTTTAGCTGTTGTTTAAAGAAATTGTGGACAGATGGAAGGAGGATGATGATGATAGGGACGGTGAGCGATCAAAATAGCTCACCTTGAGCCTTCGGCATTTCTGTGAATTTATTTTGAAATCGGGGGACTTTGGCCTAGTAGGAAAAGTTGTTTAGAGGTTTTTCTATTTTTAGCTCTGGTGGCCATTTTGTTCAGCCGAGCCGAACTATTTTAGCAACTTTGGTAAAGGGTCATAAGTCACAGGAACATTTCTGTGAAATTTTGTTATGAAATAAGGCCTTTGGCCTAGGAGATGTCGTTTAAATTTTTAGCTCTGGCAGCCATTTTGTTCAGTGGAGTGGATCTATTTTAACAATTTGGGTAAAGGATCATAAGAGGAACATTTCTGTGAAATTACTTTTAAATGAGCCATTGGCCTGAGAGTAGATGTCGATTAAAGGGTGTTTTTTTTTTTCAGTTTTTAGCTCTGGCAGCCATTTTGTTCAGCCGAGGGGAACATTTCTGTGAGATTATTTTGAAATCAAGTCATTGGCCTGGGAGATGTCATTCAAAAGTTTTTCTATTTTTTGCTCTGGCAGCCAATTTGTTCAGCGGAGCTGAACTGTTTTAACAAATTTAGTAGAGAGTGACCCAAGGAACATTCCTGCGAAATCCATTTACTGGTTTCAGAGGCAATTTCATTTAAGTAAATTATTGACGGGCACTGCACAACTACAACGAGGATGTAAGACGGACATAGCGGTATCACATTTATTAGCTCACCATGAGCACTAGATGCTCAAATGAGCCAAAAAAACAGCAGGACTGTGGCTGTTATAAGGAGGTGGAATCTACTGAAATACATTATACGAAGTCCTCATTCTTGAGAAAATATTGCAACATAAAGGTTCTCACAAACACTATTGTGAGTGACAAATTGGAAGAACGGTTCTCAAGCACAGTGACAAATGAAAGAACCAGCTATCAAATCACAACTGCAGCAGACGACACCTAATTATTTTTTTTTTGTAATCTTTCACAGAAAATAATTCTTGACAATTCACATGAAATGTCCAGAGATATTTTCTATGAAAAATAAAAAATAGAATGTTGTCTGCTACAAATTTTGCTTGGCACTTTATTACTTGAGTAATTCCCATCTTCAGGCAGTAAGGTGGCACAAACAAATTAGCTAGCTGATTTTGTAGGTCTGCCAAACTGTAACTCCTGGAAATACAATTAACCCTTGAAGTGCTAACCAAAATTGCAGCAGACGACATTCTAATTTTTTATTATAATTTTTTCAGAGAAAATAAGACTTAACATGTCATGTGAATTTTCTGCTAAGCAGACAATTCACATGAAATGTTAAGCATTATTCTCCCTGAAAAATACAAAAAATAAATCAAAGTGTCGTCTGCTGCAGTCGTGATTAGCCCTTTAAGGTTAAGCCTGTGGTGGGGTAAACATAAGTAGTCATTATTCAGTAGCCAAACACCAGACAGGTGTAAAAGATAACCCCAGTGATGATAGATAACTGTCAGACATAATAAAATGCAAACATATTGATAAGAAAGCAACACCACATGTTTTGTATTATTGGTTATGTTACTTGTGTAGATATGATCAGAAAAGGCAAATTTTCCAATCAAAACAGCGACAATATTTTTTTCTTATTTCTCCACAAAAATATATGTTGTGGGTACTCATTAGAAGTGCCTCACTGAGGCACTTCTAATGGGTACCCACAAAATATATCTTTGTGGAGAAATAAGAAAAATATTTTATGGATACCCCCTCTCATCTGGAGCCAGGTTATATAGTGATACTGGTCAAATTAGGAATGTGCCAATCTCATAATGATGTAATTAATGGTTAGCATGCTAGGTAACTATGTCAGCATGAAACATTTTTTTTTGTGGGGGGGGGGGGGGGGGGGGGGGAAGGGCAGGATTTGTCATCTGCTGAATTTGCCCAGAGAATGAAAAAGGTAAAAAATTTTCAGAATGCACATTATCTAACAGACTGCCACAGGAGAAATTAGGGCGTCCATATTTGTTTGTGTTGAGGTTTTACGGCCCAGTCAACCTAATGGGGTCATGTTGAGTGCGGTCAGTTTACCTAACCACATATTTACTGGGCAGGCTTAGTACTTTAAGTGGTTAACCAGTATTGTGCACATTCTTTCGCCGGAAACTGACAACTGCCCTTCTTGAATCAGCGGAAGGGAGAGAATGACCGTAGAAAATATTTCATGATCAATCTCCAAGGGAATCCATATGCATCCTACTGGATGTTCCCTAATATTGGGAAAAAGACCAAGATCAGGTGCCGCATTCTGTGACATCTGATCTCGTTCTGCACTGTTTGCCACTCATCCAGCAGTTTAGACTGGCTCCAGTCTCCAGTGACTAAATATTTATTCTTATAATCCTGTTTGATAATCCACTAAAATAAAACCAAAACAATAACATGACTACAAAGGCTGGTCACTAGTGACCAGCCTTTATAGTCATGATATTATTTTGGATTCATTGTAGTGGCTAGTGACCAGCCTTTATAGTCAAGATCAAGTGGCATATCGGAAGTCTTATATGCCACTTATCATGATATTATTTTGGTTTTATTTTAGTGGATTATCAAACAAGATTATAAGAATAAATATTTAGTCACTGAAGACTGGAGCCTGTCTACCAGCAGTTTTCAGATGCGTTAACAGGTAGTAAAATGGATTGGTTCAAAGTTTAGGACAACATTATGGAAGGAGATAACTATACACCACAACTCTTTATAACACTATTGTTGGGGTCCATAGCATAAACTGTGCTAGTTAAACAACCGTGTTATATCCAAGCAAAAATGTATAGATTATATTGAAAAATGACCATTTATGGTCATTTTTCAATATAATTTATACATTTTTGGGATCCATCTTTGAACTGTGTTATATCCAAAACCGTGTTATAACAAACCATGTTATAAAGAGGTTAAAGTGTATACAGTAAACAATAAACTTGATTTTTGATTTTTCATTAGAATATATGTTTTGTTTTTCTTCGATATTTTTAAATCATTAATGTTCCGTAACAATACTGCTAAAGTTTCGGAAATTTTCAACAAGCGCATCCTAACTACCTACCCTATGCATAATTCGCAGCCATTTTCATTATGGGGAATTTGTTTGTTGTTTTTTTTTTCAACCACTTAACAACAAAACTTATGGTGCATACGTAATTACACAAAAGGTAATGCACTGACTCATGATGAAAGTTTGCAAAATTTACTTTTTCTTCAAGTAAAGCACCATACAAAAATGACTCCATGAGAGATGTAAAAAGCAAAACAGGTTAAATACTGTAAACAAAATACCACATACAGAGGTTTGTTAAGACACAAAACATAGAATTGTAGAAATATCTATATGTTAACACAACTAGAGCTGGTGTTTGTAAAACATTATGCCCCCAACTGCCTAACTCTAACACTGCTTGACTCCAACACTGCTTGCCCATGATGGTAACAACAGTACAAATATACAAGATTCTATGTTATTTTATCAAAAGAGAAATAACTCTAAACCTGAAATTGCGAAGGGACATAACTCCAACATTTCATTTAATTGGTTCAAAATTTAATCAGGTGATCTCCTCCTCAATCCCAATCAGTATGCCATATATCAAGGCTCTGGTTTAAATACTTTTTGAATTAACTTGCTGACAAGGTCAAAATGCCTAGAACTACAAATGGCCATAACTGTCAATTTTTCATGGAATTCCCTAAAAAACAAATCAGATAATCTCCACATCATCACCAATCAGCATATAATATTTCACGACCCTAGCTTAAGTACTTTTCAAGACATCTTGCTGACAAGGTCAAAAAGCGCAGAACCGCAAAGGGCTGTAACTTTATCAATTTTTTCAAAGAATTCTCTCAAAATATAATCAGGTAATCTACACATCATTCCCACTCACTATATCAAATTTCAAGAACCCAGCTTAAATACTTTTCGAGATGTCTTGCTCACACGATCTAATTCTGATTTTTTTTTCAAAGGGGCATAACTCTAAACAAACATTCCGGACAAGAAAAAAAATACTGGTCAGCTATTTTTTCATTGGGAAACCAAATATAAAATTTCAAAACCCTAGCATGCAGGGTTCTTAAGATATGGCATGCTGAAAAAAGCTTGACAAATGGACAAATGGACAGACAGACAGACAAACAAAGGCAAAATAATATGCCCATTCAATTTCATTCGAAATTAGGGGCATAATCAGATCATCTAATCATCACTACCAATCTATTCATCAAGTTTCAAGGCACAAGCTTCAATAGTTTTTGAAATATTTTGCTGACAAGGGAAACATGCCCAAATTTACAAAGGGCCATCACTTACGAAATATTTTTCAAAATTAACACAAAAGTTAATCAGGTCTTCTACTCATCATTACCAATCAATTCACCAAGTTTCAAGTCTCTACCTCTAACAGTTTTTGAGATATTTTGCTGACAAGATAAAAATGCCCAAAATTACAAAGGTCCATAAACTCAATAACTATTTTTCAAAATTTATTCAAAAGTTAATCAGGCTGTCTACCCATCATTACAAATCCATTCACCAAATTTCATGGCTCTAGCTCTAACAGTTTCTGAGATATTGTGCTGACAAGGTAAAAGTGCACAAAATCACAAAGGGCCATAACTCAAGAAGTATTTTTCAAAATTTCATCAAAAGTTAATCAGGTTGTCTACTCATCACTACCAGTTTATTCATCAAGTTTCAAGGCTCTAGCTCCAACGGTTTTTGAGATATTTTGTTGACAAGGTAAACATGCCCAAATTTACAAAGGGCCATAACTCATGAAGTATTTTTCAGAATTTCTTCAAAAGTCAATCAGGTCATCTACTCATCACTACAAAGTCCATTTGCTAAGTTTCAAGGCTCTAGCTCTAACAGTTTTTGACATATTTCGCTGACATGGTAAAAAATGCCCAAAATTACAAAGGGCCATAACTCAAGAAGTACTTTTCAAAATTTCATCAAAAGTTATCTAGGTTGTCTACTTATCACTACCAGTCTATTCATCAAGTTTCAAGGCTCTAGCTCCAAAGGGTTTTGAGATATATTGCTGACAAGGTAAAATTGTCCAAAATTACAAAGGGCCATAACTCATGAAGTATTTTTTCAGAATTTCTTCAAAAGTTAATCAGTTCATCTACTCATCACTACAAATCCATTTACTAAGTTTCAAGGCTCTAGCACTAACAGTTTTTGAGACAGTTTGCTGACAAGGTAAAAATGCCCAAAATTACAAAGGGCCATAATTCAAGAAGTATTTTTCAAAATTTCTTCAAAAGTTAATCAGGTTGTCTACTTATCACTAACAGTCTATTCATCAGGTTTCAAGGCTCTAGCTCCAACAGTTTTTGGGATTTTGCTGACAAGGTAAAAATGCTCAAAATTACAAAGGGCCATAACTCAAGAAGTATTTTTCAAAATTTCATGAAAAGTTAATCAGGTTGTCTACTCATCAGTACCAGTCTATCAGGTTGTCTACTCATCACTACCAGTCTATTCATCAAGTTTCAAGGCTCTAGCTCCAACGGTTTTTGAGATATTTTGCTGACAAGGTAAAAATGCCCAAAATTACAAGGGGCCGTACCTCATGAAGTATTTTTCAGAATTTCTTCAAAAGTCAATCAGGTCATTTACTCATCACTACAAATCCATTTGCTAAGTTTCAAGGCTCTAGCTCTTACAGTTTTTGTGATATTTTGCTGACAAGGTAAAAATGCCCAAAATTACAAAGGGCCATAACTCAAGGAGTATTTTTCAAAATTTCTTCAAAAGTTAATCAGGTTGTCTACTCATCACTACCAATCTATTCATCAAGTTTCAAGGTTCTAGCTTCAAAATTTTTGAGATATTTTGCTGACAAGATTGCATCCATATTTTTTCAAAGGGCTATAACTCAGAAAAGGGGCATAATCCTGTCAAGAAAAAAAATACATGTCAGCTAATTTTTCATGAGGAATCCATATATGAAATATCAAAACAGTAGCATTCACAGTTCTAAAGTTATGTTTTGCATCAAAAAGCGTGACGAACGGACAGATGGACGGATGAACAATCCAGAAGCAATATGCCCCGCTAACTTCTTTGAAGTTGGGGGCATAAAAATGCAGAAATTTCTATATTTCTTCAATATGCATTATAACAGAGGTTAACGCTTAGCACTTGGTAAAATTTTCAGCAGAAGACATTCTGAAATATTTTTCTAATTTTTCCCAGGAAACAGGATTTGTAATTTCATGTAGATTGTCTGCTGAGGAGACAATTTGCATGAAATGTCAAATCCTGATTTCTGGGAAAATTCAGAAAATTATCATCAATTTGTCATGTGCTGAATTTGCCCAAAGAGTGGTAAGGGTTAATCACAGTCAAACGGCAGTTGAAAGGAGACTTGGTTTCAATGTTCCCATGTAAGGTAACAGGCACATTTTTGAAGGCTACTACATAATTATACATAATAATGTTCACAAAACTTGTTTTTCCAATCCAGTTGTCTTTTTATCATATTCCCTTACAAACCCTGTTGACCTATCTTTGTAAATAGATAAAGTGCAACTGAATACAAACTATGAAATTTAAAACTTCCCTTTATTTAAATTTTCATCTTCTTTTGTTAAAACTTAGTGCTGCGTTCAAATTGTAGCAGACACATTTTAACGCTCTCCATGCTGGGTAAAAATTTCAGTAGACATTTTGAAATATTTTTCCTGGCATATAGGATTTGACATTTACATACTGCAAATTTTCTCCTTGGGAGACAATTTGTATGAAATATCAAATCCTATTTTCTGAGAAAAATTAGAACAACATTATCATATTGGTCATCTGCAGAAGCTGCCCAGTTTCTGAATCTTCTGATTGCAGCCACAGCTATATAAAGTTTTTAGTCCTAATTAAAAACACTATTTCTCCCAACTTTGCCTATAATTATGAGATGAGCTTTTTGCCCATGTGAGAAACTTCTATCTCACATGACCACGCTGGTCCTAGGCTCAATCCACTTAAAGTTGGGAGAAAAAGAACCCATCATGAGCCAGTCCATACAGGATAGGGAAATTTCACACTCAGGCTAGTAATTTCAACCCTGGACTCGGCAAGCCTCGTCCCTGGTTGAAATCCCTACCCCTCGGGTGAGATTTCCCTATCCTGCATGGATGCTCATGATGGATTTTTATAATCCCTTATAGGCTACAGACTATCTTTTATTTTCCCTACATATTTTATACATTTTGTTAACCCTTGTCCTGCTGAATAAATTAAGATGCCACACCCATTTTTAATTTTCAGCCAATCAGATTACTTGGATCCAGATTGTTGATAAATATTCATATACTTAATGCCAAGTTAATGGCAAACAATGTAGATCCAGATCAGTTGGCTTCTTCAGAAGCCAACTGATCTGGATCTACACTGTTTGCAAAGGCAGGACATATCCGGGTTCAGCAGGACTAGGGTTAATGTTCTACTTTTTGTTTAAGTTCAAATAATCCAAACTTGGTAGTTGCCTGACAGCAGTCCCTAAAAAATTTTCAAAACAAGAAATGGAATTGTAGGTTACTTATGTAATCAGCTTCCACTTCTTCAAAGACACGTTCATACAGATCTTGAATGAGGGCACAGCTCTAGTTAAGACGCTTTTTTCAATCCAAAAGTATTGATATTTTTCCTATTTCTCCACGAAAACATATGTTGTGGGTACTCATTAGAAGCACCTCGCCGAGGCGCTTCTAAAGAGTACCTTCAACATATGTTTTCGTGGAGAAATAAGAAAACTATTAACCTGATACCCACTCTTATCTAGACCTATGGCAGGCCATATATGGCAGGTGTAAGGGTAATTTGTACCAAGATGATTTTCTACTTTCGTATTCAAAGCAACCACCCAAATATATATACTTTTGCAAATATCTACTGAAGTTTTCCTTATTAGTGATCCCTTTTGAGAAGGAGGCCAATACACTTTTGACAGAGTCCCCATAAAGCAGCTGCTTAAAGGATATTCCTTTAGTCTGAACTTGTACCCCTCACAATGACTTATCATTCTCTACAGTGACATATCATAACATTTTTCTCCAAAGACAGATGATTAAATTTTTTCCTCCAATTTCTTGTTTCACATACAATGTTTATTTTTGTTTGAGATTTTGTTTACTGAGATATCAACACTCAACCCTGGTCCTGCTGAACTCGGACATGCCCTGCCTTTGCAAAAAGTGTAGATCCAGATCAGTTGGCTTCTAGAAGCCAACTGACAGAAGCCAACTGATCTGGATCTGCCCTGTTTGTCATTTAGTATGAGGATTTGTACATGTATCAACATCCTGGATGAAACAATATGATTGGCTGACAATTAGACGTGGATGTGGCATCTTAATTTATTCAGCATGACAAGGGTTAATTGTGGGTCATTTTGTATTGTCTCCCAGAGAGAAGAACAAAAGGAACAAAAAACGTCTGTAGACTGGCTCCCATCTCCAGTGACTAAATATCTATTCTTTTAATCCTGTTTGATAATCCACTAAAATAAAACCAAAATAATATCATGATTATAAAGGCTAGTGACCAGCCTTTATAGTCATGATATTATTTTGGTTTTATTTATTTAGTGACGAGCCTTTATAGTCATGATAATATTTTGGTTTTATTTTAGTGGATTATCAAACAGGATTAAAAGAATAAATATTTAGTCACTACAGACTGGAGACAGTCTAAAGAGCTGGTAGAGAAGATGTTTGATTGTGTTGGGGTTTAATGACATGTAAACCCTTATGGGTCATTTTGTGTCGTCTCCCAGGGAGAGGTAGAAGAGACAACAAAGGAGTTGAAACAGAGGGACAGGGGAGAAAAAGGAAAATGAATGAAAGTTAAGAAACATAGGAAATAACAAGAGCTGTCGTAGGACAGCGTAGCTCGCCTGCTGGGTACATTTTATATTGTAACATTTTTATCATTAAGCCATATAATATAGGTCACACTGACCTAGATGTATTTGTATGTAAATCATTTTGTCACATAGATATAATAATCCAGGTATGACAATTCTCCATGAAATAGTAATAAAAATAAAAGGCAAAATCACTGAAGCATGAAATATAGGTCACAATGACCTAGATATAGTAAGTGGTCATTCATTGGGTCACATGGAACTAATATCCCAGGTGTGACATTTATCCAACAAATAGTATTCAAGATATAAGGCAAAATCACTGAACCATGAAATATAGGTCACACCAACAGAGATATATTTTGACGTCAATAATCGGGTCACAAGGAACTAATATCCCAGGTGTGACATTTATCCAACAAATAGTATTCAAGATATAAGGCAAAATCACTGAACCATGAAATATAGGTCACAATGACCTAGATATAGTAAGTGGTCATTCATTGGGTCACATGGAAGTAATATCCCAGGTGTGACATTTATCCAACAAATAGTATTGAAGATATAAGGCAAAATCACTGGACCGTGAAATCTAGGTGACCTGGACCGTAAAATGTAGGTCACCATGACCTTCACACACTTAAACTGATGTCACACAGTTAGCTGATGTATAACCAGTTGTGTCTATAACCTGTAGGCATATAAGATTTTACAAATGTGTCCTAGATTTTGACCCCTAGCCCCACTCCAAGGCCCACCCTGAGGTATGAACCCAGGGGTATGTTCTTTTGGAATCTCAGAAGACTCCTCCAGGTGCCCAAATTCTAAATATGAATGCTCTATGAGGAGTGAAAGTCAAGATATAAGAATTTGAAAAACTTTAACACAGTATTACAAAGGTGTCCTAGATTCTGACCCCTAGCCCCACCCAGGGGCATGAACCCAGGGGTACATTCTCTTGGAATCTCAGAAGACCCTCCAAGGTACCTAAGTTCCAAATTTGATGCCTCTGTGAGGAGTGACTGTTGAGATATAAGCATTTGAAAAACTTTAACGCAGTGTGACGAGAACGGGAACGGGAACGCAAACGCAAACGAAAACGCAAACGCGGACGACCGGGGTGACTACAATAGCTCTCCTTGTACTTCGTACAGGCGAGCTAAAAACATCTCCCCTCTACACTTACCTGCTGCAAGGAAAGCAGGCCTTGCCCAACTGTAAGCCAATCTCAGTTGGATGTCCCAGTGACGTAAGATACACGACACCTTTGCCTCACCCAACCACCCGCTGGCTGAGAAGAGGAAAGAGCAACACAGCCTAAGGAAAATGAAGTGAATGACGGAGCAGAAACCGAAGACATACTAACATGCCCCCCTTCCCAATCTGCTGCAAGTTATAGCAGGCCTAAAGTACCACCATCCCATTAACAAGACTGTGCAGTTAATGGCATGCCATCGCAAAATCCCAACACTCCATGTAATGTTGCTAATACACGTACTGTGATGGATGGATGGACAGATGGACCAACGGACAGAAAAATAATTGCTCTCGCACACCCTTACCAAGTGGGGAAGTCATGTAGCAAGCTTAGTGAAATTCTGCCCAGTGCTTTAGGAGGAAATAGGGTGCAGACTGACTGACAGTGATCTTGAACCTCACCCAAAGGTTACATGGGGCAAAGTGAATAATAATTTTACTGTCACACACCCTTACCATGCGGGGAAATCATGTAGCAAGTTTGATTAAAGTCTGCCCAGTTGTTTAGGAGGTAATATCCTGATGGACAAATGGAAGGACAGAGGCGTTTACAAATATCCCATTGCTAAAGCATGCGGATAAAAATTTAATGACAGCTTTCAAAAGCACCTAGCATTTCATACAAAAAAACAAAATTCATCAACATACAACTGTATGTAGAAGGATAACAACATACCCTAGCATGCATGCAAACAACTAGCATGCATGCAAACAACTAAGCCACTACTCCAGATAAAGACATTTGTTCCAACCGAAAAGTGCTGATACTTTACTTATTTCTCCACGAAAACATATGTTGTGGATACTCATTAGAAGCGCCTCATACCCCAAACCCACACCCGTCCCCCAAACTCCCTCCCTCCTCCATCTTATCTGCAGCTATGAAAAAACCCAGATCAGTCTGCATCATCTGGTCAGAGTCTTCACAACACAAGTGAGTCTTCCATTATAATGTACAATGTATAAACCAAGCAGTGAAGACACTATACGACAGTGTGGTTGATAAAGTGTGCATTACATTTTGCCATTCGCATGCTCTTGATAACATGATAAGACAGATTTTTCCATAATGCCCCTAATCTCCCTGGAGGTATAAAAGATCCAATGAGGGAAAAACTGCCATTTCTCATAATGATGTCTTACATATGCTAGGTACCGCAATCAAGACAGTCTGCAAGCTGCATTCTGATTAAGATCACTGCTGGAATTTTTTTTTTTTTATATGCACATGAACAGTCTACAGTAATTCCATAGATACATGTATTATGATTTATAGGCAAACAGCAATAGCTCAGGCCAGACTGCGCATCAGCGCAGTCTGGCCTGAGCGTTTGCTGTTTGCAAAAAACTTTGGTTTTCCTGCAGCAGGCCATTACAAAGATGACTAACCAAAAATTATTACATCCAAATTCCAAACTCAAGAGTCCTACAGAAGCTTTATGTACTTGACTTCAGAATAGAGAGCCAGAAAACCTTTGAAAATCTGTGACTTTCACTGTCAAAAAATACTGATTATCGCTTATCATAACATACATTCTAAGATGGTATTAGAATCATTTCAGTGAGATTCGCTGACAAGATCCAGACACGCACATTTTGTGGGGAATTATGACAAATCTGATTGAAGACTTGCTTTATCTGAAGCTGTGTCAGAGAAATATAACAAATGTTTGCAAAGAAATATTATGAGAGGAATTTGATCATCAAAAACATTCGAAGAATACCATGAAAGAATATCCAAGTTATTTATTACACTCCTTCATTTATTACACCTTTTAATAGCTGGATACCATATTTATTACATTAACAAGTCTATGTAATATAGAACCCTGTGTTCCCCCATATTATATAGTGAAAACAGGGTTATACAGTGGGGATCTACATAGTAAAGAGGGTATCCAGAATTTTAAACCAGCACTTAAAGTTGTTTGTAAAATCTAGCAACTTTTTTAGTGCATGAATCTGACCCCACACATAAGGTGAACATAAAATTAATAAAGTCAGTGAAGCACGAAACACAGGTCATGGTGGTAGGTGTCAGCTACTTTTTCCCAGAGATGCAACTGCAGTCCAAGGGGGGTAGAGGGGTGGGGAGGGGTAACTTAGGGGTAATTTTGGTACAGGTGTGCGAGCCAGTATTTCAAAACCTACCCACCCCATTCATATACCTGGCCTTTGAAAAAATGGACCCATTCATATACTTGATTATCCAAAATGTTGACCAATTCATATACTGCCCTTTGATTTTTTGTACCCATTTTTTGCTGGTTGTTAGACAAATATCACAGTCAATTCATGTAATACCAAGAGGATAAACAGCCTTGAAAAATCTGAGCGAAAAATATGTGCATATACCAGGATGTCAGAAAAATGGGGCCTTTCACATAGGTATCCAGAAAAATTGGGCTATTCATATACTTCTTGTTGAAAAAAGGGGGCCAATCATATACCTGGCAGTGCTGAAAAAGGGGGCTATTCAGCACGCACATCCATATATGCCATATATAGGAAGTTACCCCCGCAACCCCACCCCCCACCCCAATGAGACCTAACCATTCCTGGTCAGACCTAGTCCTCATTAGCGGTTAACCAGTATTGCGTACATTCTTTTGCCTGAAACTGACAACTTGAATCAGCAGAAGGGAGAGAGAATGACCATAGAAAATATTTCATGATCAATCTGCATGAAAGAATGTTGCCAACCACACGGGGAACGAAACCGCAACCTCAATCTGCATGAAAGAATGTTGCCAACCAGACTGGGAACGAAACCGCAACCTCCCGATCACCAGTCTGTCGTGCATCTGACCGAGCCATCGAGGCCAGCCACAAAAGGTAAACATGAATACAGCAGTCAATGAAGCATGAAAAGAAGGTCAAGGCCATATTCTAATAGTGGACCAGCTGCTACCCCATAATGCATCTGTGACCCATTTATGAAGACCCAAGGCCTAATGGTTACTGAGAAATTAATCTAAAGGCATAAGCTAAACATTGTGTTCCAGTTAACACTACCCCAGGGGCTTGTGCCAGGGCTATGGCATAAGCACTCCTTTGCTTTGCAAAGGCACTCTAAAAATAATATAAATTTGTTGTCTGCTAATATATAAATTTGGTGCTTTATTAACCTTTTTCACTCTCTAGGCTAATTCAGCAGATGACACACTGATGGTATTTTTCTTATTCTTCCCAGAACACAGGTTTCAACATTTCATGCAAATTGTCTCCAGTGGTGGGGTATAAAAACAGTAAGATAAATAAATCATACCTATATCATCAGGCCAATATCCTGAAGGCTAAAACACAACATAACCATTTGAATACCATCTAAAAGATCTAAAACATAACTTAAGGTCAACAGAAATACTTTATCATTCTAATGCATTTGAATTATTTCAACACCATGTAATCTTTCTATATCCAACTTTATCCAAACACTGCAGCTTGTTAAAATCCAAATGAAAACAAGACTATTGAAAAAATAACCCTTAAAGTGCGGCCGACGTCACATTGATTTTTTTTCTTCTTTTTTGTATTTTTCAAAGAAAATAAGACTTGACATTCCTTGTGAATCGTCTGCTTAGCAGACGATTCACATGAAATGCCAAGTCTTATTATCTCAGGAAAATACTTAAAAAACAGAATGTCGTCTGCTATAATTTTAAACATTACACCTACGTGCATTTTTTCATCTTACAAAAACACACCTTGCTTTGTCTGGGACACCAGCCCATTTTCAGTCCAAAACTGAAGTGGAGTTCGATAAATTTTTAAGCACTTTATTATGTTCGGACTCCACCTCAATAACCATGTCTGGACAATCTGCTAATCCGAAATCACTCTAAAGATTATCTCCTTATATTTACCTTTCTATTCACAGAGATTTAACTTTACTCAATAAAGTCTATGGCATTTTAATCTACTGGCTAGCACTGATTGTCAAACCTCAGCATGCTGTGTAAAACTTCAGCAGTTGACAATCAAAATTTTTTTTTTTTTTTTTTTCTAGAAAATAGGGTTTGATAATTCAAACAAATTATCGCAAATTGACTCCTTAGTAGATAATATGCATAAAATTTCAAAGCCTATTTTCTGAGAAAAATAAGAAAGATATTTCAAGTGTCGTCTGCTGAAATGTTTTACCCAGAATGCTAAACCTTAAGGAAATGATATAGTTATTATATGTGGAAGAAAAGTCCACCTGATAAAACAAACAAGGAAATTATGGGACTGAATTATGTTTAATACTTAAAGCACTAAGCAAATTTGTATAACAGATGATACTCTGTAATTGATAATGCTATTTATTAGAGAAAATAAGGCTAGACATTTCTTGTATGAAATATCCTGCCTTTAAATTTCTTCTCTGAAAAAAAAAATATGTCAATGTGTTGTCTGCTGTAGTTGCAATTATTGCTTTAAAGGTTAACCCTTGTCCTGCTGAATAAATTAAGATGCTACGCCCACTTCCAATTTTCAGCCAATCAGATTGCTTGATTCTGGATTTTGATACAAATTCACATACTTAATGACAAACAGTGCAAATCCAGATCAGTTGGCTTCTTCAGAAGCCAACTGATCTGGACCTACACTGTTTGCAAAGGCAGGGTATATCCGGGTTCAGCAGGGCAAGGGTTAATTAATCAATTTTTCATCGAAATAAACACTACCATATTTTTTCTCTACAAACTTGGATAGCCATATCACAGTATACAGGAGCAGTTCAATCAGGGTTCATGATCATAAGATCATAAGTATCCGGATATATTTCTCCACAAAAACATATTTTGTGAGTACTCATTGGCAGTATCTTACCATGTTTTTCTTATTTCTCAATGAAAACGTACGCTCTACGTACATATTAGTCATACAAATGTACCAAAACATATGATTTTGTGGAGAAATAAAACATTTTCTGGGCACATATTACAAATCGTTATTTTTGCATCAACCTATATGCTGCAGATAGTCAACAAGAAAAACGCCTAACAGCATTATAGATGGGTTTTTCAAAAAGGTTAACCAAAAAGTAAAGCTGAGCCAACGCCCAATGCCTGACCGCCCGCCCGGATATCACTATTTTAAAGGATAGATTTTTGCCAGTCCAAAAATCAAGTTTGGCTGCACAAGCTTTCCGCTTCAGGGGAGATAAGTACATAATGAAGGAATAGAGTTGTCTCACTTGCACATAACACGCCCACTAGTCCTTATCTATGCCCCTACCAAATAGTATCAAAATATTTCAAACCATTATGAAGTTATGAAGTGCACAAGAATTTGGCTTAGAAATTTGTTCAGGGGAGATAACTAGAAAAAAAGAAAAAGCAATTGTCCTTCTTGCGTGCAACACTCTTACTTGACCTGATATACGTCCCTACCAAATATTATCAAATTATCTCACACAGTATGGGAGTTATGGCCTGCATAAGATTTCGGTTTCAGGGGAGATAAGTATATAACAAAGAAAGTCAGATTTGTTTCTCTTGCACATGACACTTCTTCTGTTCCTTATCTATGTCTCTACCAAGTATTACCAAAATATTTTAAACCATTAAGTAGTTATGGAGTGCATAATAATTGGTTTAGAAACTGATCAGGGGAGATAACTAGAAAAAATAAAAAAACAGGAGTTGTCCTTCTTGTATGCGACATTCCTACTTGCCCTGATATATGCCCCTACCAAATATTATCAAATTATCTCAAACAGTATGGGAGTTATCGCCTGCATAAGATTTCGGCTTCAGGGGAGGTAAGTACATAACAAAGAAAGTGAGAGTTGTCTCTCTTGCATGCCACAGGCCTACTTGTCCTGAAGCTGTTTATCACTACCAAATATGAAAGCAATCCACTGAAGAATAAAGGTAACATATAACTGAAAACAGGTTAACCAAAAGGTAAAACTCGGACGTCAAGGGAGATAAGTACATAAGGGAGGAAGTGAGAGTTGTCTCTCTTGCCTGCGACATGCATACTGGTCCTACTATTCATCCCTACTAAATATGAAAGCAATCCACTGAAGAATAAAGGTAACAGAAAAAAGGTTAACCAAAAGGTAAACCTCCAACATCAGGGGAGATAAAGTACATAACGAAGAAAGGAGAATTGTTTGTTTGTTTGTGTTGAGGTTTTATGGCCCAGTCAACCCAATGGGGTCATGTCGAGCGCGGTCAGTTTACCTAACCACACATTTACTGGGCAGGCTTAGTCCTCTAAGCAGTTAACCAGTATTGTGCACATTCTTTTCGCCAGAAACTGACAACTGCCCTTCTTGAATTAGCAGAAGGGAGAGAATGACCTTAGAAAATATTTCATAGTCAATCTTCACGAAAGAATGTTGCTGACCTCGGCGGGGGGTTGAACCCGCGACCTCCTGGTCTCCAGTCGGACGGCGCATCCAAATGAGCCACCGAGGCGAATTGTGTCTCTTGCATGGGACACACTTACTGGTCCTCCTCTTCATCCCTACCAAAGGTGAAAACAATCCACTGGAAATAAAGGTAACATATAACTGTGAAAAAAGGTTGACAAAAAGGTAAACTTAGGTAAACTTAGGATGAGGCTCGATGCCAGACGCCAGACCGCCTGGACATTGCTATTTTAAAAATCAGATTTTTTGAAAAACCCATCCAATAAAATTGCCTCATGGATAAAGAGGGATATCCAAATGATCACTTTTCTTATTTCCACACGAAAACAAAAGTTGCGGATACATATTCACTAGAAGTACCTAGATATAGACTGTTCATGTACATATAATAGAAATGTCCTAAAATTTCATAGAACTTTTCTGACAAAATTTGCTTAACATTAACAAGAAGCTTATGCAAACAGTGTAGACCCAGATCAGGCTGTTCCAGGAGCAGTATGATCTAGGTCTACACTGCTTGCCATTTCATCGAGTGTTTTGTGAAACAAATAAGCAGAAAACAAAGTTTTGTCCAAAATTGAATGAAATACGTAAAGTGTTCAAAATAATATAGGACATTTATCGTACTGTTCTTGCAATTTATTCAACTGACAAGCTAGTGGAATAGACTTGTTCAGATTTTAGCCTTTACTACTCTCTGGGCATTTTCAGCAGACAGCAAACTGATGATATTTTTCTTATTTTTCCCAGAAAACAGGATCTGACATTCCATGCAAATTGTCTCCTAAAAAAAAGGAATGTAAATTGTCTCCTTAGTTGCATGGAATGTCAAATCCTGTTTTCTGAGAAAAATAAGAAAAATATTTCAAAATGTTGTCTGTTGAAAATTTTACCCAGAGTGATAAGTGTTAGGGTAAGTAAGCTATAGCTGGACCACAATCAGATGCTGTTTGTTATGTTCTTGTGTTTATCAACAATCTAGCTAATAACAGATAAATCTTTATCACAGGGGTTTCCCATAAAATCAAAGTAGCATTTACGAAAATAAATATATTTATAGATGCAGCAAACTGTGTACTTGTCTGACTAGCTCATTTGGTAGAAAACCGGTACCGACGTAAACGGATCAGCTGACCTTTTATATGTTCATTTTTTTCTGTTATTTTATTACTGTCCTTTCAATATCACTCGGAAAGACGTTTTTTGCATGGTGTTTTGTTTTAGCTATTTTTGATCTACAAGTCACCCCGATTCTTCCTACTAAGTTTCGAGTCAACTGGCCTTTTGGTTCAGGAGAAGAAGCGAAAGGCGGCTATCTTGAATTTCCAATCGGAACAATTTTAGCTATTTTTGATCTACAAGTCACCCTGATCCTTCCTACCAAGTTTGGAGTCAATTGGCCCTTTGGTTCAGGAGAAGAAGCGAAAAATAGATTTTGAAGATGGCCGCCATGGTGGCCATCTTGGATTTCCGATCAGAATGATTTTAGCTATATTTGATCTGCAAGTCACCCAGATGCTTCCTACCAAGTTTCGAGTCCATTGGCCCAGGGGTGTAGGAGGCGTAAAAGCAATTGCTGATGCCGCAAGACGGACAGTGACAGATCACAATAGCTCACCATGAGCACTTCTTGCTCAGGTGAGCTAAAAACAGTTGACAATAATATTTACAAAACATTATGCCTAAACAGTATGGGATATCTATAAGGATGTAGTGTGTCTGAATATACATGAAGTAAATAATGTGTAAGATAAATGTCCAAAACTTTCGTACACCAAACTTTCTGACAAAATGGCATATGCAAACAGTGTAGACTCAGATCAGACTGCTCTTGAAGGAGCAGTCCGATCAGGGTCCACACTGTTTGCCATTCCACTATGTATTTCAGAAACAACTGCAAAAGCAAAATTAAGTTAAAAAAAATGAATGGAACAAACTACAGCATGTATTCAAAATTTTAGAGAACATTTACCATATATTTAAACCCCAAGATTTAAACATTAAATTTTTAATTTGAATCAAATTTTAACATTACACAGATTTCAATCATATGGGAATATACTTTTAATGGACTGCTTCATGAAAAATTAATAGACTTACAACAGAGAACACAAACTGTCACTGATATTCCAACAAAGTTAAAGATTTACAACACACACACACACACACACAAACAGCTGACGCTAGGGTGAACGTAAGTACACGGATGAATGAACGTAAACTTGCAGGCCTAGGTCACCCATGCCTATGCAGGTGTGACAATAATGGACTCCCTACCCTACCCCTATCTCCTGCCTCAAACACTTCCCAATGTTTTGCCTAAAATCCTTGCAAAAACCAGGACTTTAATAAATTACTTTAAACAGTAAATTATTTTAACCCTTAACATACTAATCACAACTGCAGCAGATATTTTTTTTATTTTATTTTGTCTGAAAAATAATAATAATAAAAAAATAAAATGTCACCTGTTACAATTTTTGCTATTAACCCTTAAAGCACCAAGCAAAATTTGTAGCAGACGACATTTAAAAAAAAAAAAAAAAATTTTTTTCTTAGAAAATAAGCCTTGAAATTTCATGTGAATCATCTGCTTGGCAGATGATTCACATGAAATATCAAGACTTTTTTCTAAGAAAAAAATAAATAAATAAATTTAAAAGTGTCGTCTGCTGCAGTTGCGATTGGCGCTTTAAGGGTTAAAGGATTAAACATACCAAACATAAACAAAATCCCTGTATAACTTGGTGTCATCAGATTTAAAAGTGATATCCAAATAGAACACAAAACAAATAATGACGCTATCTTAAAAAAAAATCAACTTGTAATCAATGTCCAAACTCCCTATCAATTTCTAAATATAGAATGTCATCACTGAATATACATACCGCATTTACCCTACTCAAGCCTTCTGAGAGTACCCACAACAAATGTTTTTGTGGAGAAATTTAAAAAGAAAATGTCAATATTTTTTGGTTGAAAAAAGCATCTTATCTTGACATATGAAGAGACATTCTGAATGGAATGCCAAGCCTTAATTTTTGCAGACAATACCATTTATTTGACGTCTGCTAATAAACAATGGATATTTAACGCTTAGCTCTCTGGGTAAAATTTTCAGCAGACAACACTTTAAAATATTTTTCTTATTTTTCCCAGAAAAAAAAGGATTTGACATTTCATGAAATCTGCCTCCAATGGAGACAATTTCCATGAAATGTAAAATCCCGCTTTCTGGGAAGAATAAGAAAAACATCATTAATTTGTTGTCGCCTGAATTTGCCCAGCGAGTGGTAAAGGTTAAAGTCAGCATATTATATATTCTAATCCAGTAAATCGCAAAGCTCAATTCAAGTAATACCACCTTTGATGAACCTGTGAATTAATAAATCAGGTTAATTTACATACCAGGTTAAAATATAAATCAATAAAGTTTATGAATAACTGGTATATTATGTTTATCAGACAATATATGCATATTCTTTCACCTTTATTCCATAATTCCCCGCTAAAACATTACGAAAACATGCCTATTCAAATAAATAGAAAATTTTATCTCCAAAAACTGAAAATTTTCCTATAAAAAACTCAGATATTTTTCATATTTCTGCACAAAACATAGATTGTGGGTACTCGTTAGAACCGCCTCGTCGAGGCGGTTCTAACGAGTACCCACAATCTATGTTTTGGGCAGAAATAAGAAAAATAATGTATACCCCTGTAAACCCCAGTTTTACTATATAAAAGTGGGGTTTTAAGGGGTCAAAATTACATAGATATGTTTTCGTGATGTTTATCCCAAAATGCTGTGTATTTAATGATGCTTTTAGGGGTATGCGTTTGTAGCCAGTCTCGAAAATCAAGTAGCAACTGCTAATTTGTCACCGAAATAGTTAAACCACAAATTACAGTGGACCCTCGATAATTCAAACTCCAGTAATTCAAAATTCTCAATAATTCAAAATCATTTTGAAGTCCCAACTGAAATATATGTATGCATTTTAACCCTCAATTATTCAAAGTCTCAATAATTCAAACAAAACTGTTTGGTCCCTTGGACTTTGAATTATCGAGGTTCCACTGTACCTTGAAAGCTAATGTATTTTTTGGCTGAGAAGAAATAATCAGTGTTACCTCCCAAAATTTGTAGCAGATGGCTTTGTAATTTTTTTTTTTAATTTTTCATAGACAGTAAGTCTTGACATTTAATGTGAATCATTTGCTTGGCAGATATGATTTTCATGAAATGTCAAGACTTATTTCCTATGAAAAATGTTTAAAAAATAATAATAATAATAAAAACTAAAATGCCGGCTGCTGCAGATGTGATTGGCGCTTTAAGGGTTAACAGGCCATATCAAATAGCCATTTATTTTGTATAGCATGAAATCATCCCAAACAATTCACAATACATTTTGTATTAAATTAAACTGAAAAAACAGTTTTTCAGATCTTATTAATTATATTACAATCATTCTGGGCTGACTATAATAGCATTTGGTCCATTAAAAAACAGTTTTGCTATCCTGTACAAAATATTCAGCAGGTAAATCTTCATTTTTAACAAGGGAGACAACTTTTGGGACTTCCTGTTTGCTATCCTACACATCAATCCACACCTGCAAAGGGGTCTATACCCAGAAAGCATTCTACATAAATCTGTAGCGGACTGTTATTGGGCCGTCGGGGTAGCTGACAGACCATTAACGGCGCACTGTAGATTTATAAAGAATGCTTTAAGCTTGGTATTTGTGACAGGCCTTAACAAAAACATGAGCAAAAACAGACTAGAATCCAGATTAATTCAGGCAAATAGGGTATAAAATGACATTTTACAGTGAAAGAGCAATTTTAAGGCCATGATCAAATATAATATGGTTGCAAGGCTTATGTTACAATGTACATGTACAATAAAATGTAGGAAATTCATGGGCCCAGCCCAGAACACACACTGTTTATTTAGCCTATTTACCGGTAGGTAGAATTTTAATAGCCAGATTTTCTGCTGTTTCAGTACTCTTAACCCATCTCTTGCTGAGCACGATATGCCCTGTCTTAGCAAACAGCAAAGATCCAGATCAGTTGGCTTCTGAAGAAGCCAACTGATCTGGCTCTGCACTGTTTGTCATTAAATATGTGAATTTCTATCAAAAACCCAGATCAAGTAATCTGATTGGCTGGAAATTAGAAGAGGGCTTGGCATCTTAATTTATTCAGCATGACAAGGGTTAAAATTGTTTCCTCAGGTCAAAATAATCCGAAGTTTTTAAGTTTTCAAACCCAAACTATTCTCAAAACTGAGCCCCACATTCAATATCTGCATATGCATTAGGCCAAAAGAATTATATGTGTGTTTCAGATGATATGGATGGCAGGTACATAGTTCCAGATAAGAGGGGGTATCCACATAATATTTTTCTTATTTCTCCACGAAAACATATGTTGAAGGTACTCATTAGAAGCGCCTTGCCGAGGCGCTTCTAATGAGTACCCACAACACATGTTTTTGTGGAGAAATAAAAAAGATATCAGCAATTTTCAGATGAAAAAAGTGCCTTATCTGTTGCTATGAGGTAAATATTTCTATTTTTAATTTGATATACATTGTACGTTTTCATAATCAATACAGCCAAATACGGGAATCCCCACAAATTCTCGGAAATCTTTAGGGTTACTGGTGAAAAATTAGGCACAATGTTGGATATCAATCGAAACACACATTTTTTTTTTTTTTTTTACTTTAGGTCTTAAGCAATATTTTCACCTTAGATAGTTCAAATAAATATAAAACAACAAACCTCAAAAATGTTTGAATAATTCCGATTCTACAAATTTTTTATTAATTTAAACAATAATCTCCCGAATGGTTACTTCCACTTTAAATCAACATCTCAGCTTATCAGATTATTTTCTTTTGCCTTTTTTCCTACTTTTTTTTTCTTTTTTGTTTTGCTGTGTGTCTAAAAATGTCTAAAATTGTCTCAGTCACTTTTCAAATTGTAATCAGTTCTGGATAATATGTTGAAAACATGGAGCCATGAACTCATAAAGTGCCAATCGCAACTGTGCAGTAGACGGCATTTTGATTTTTTTATTATTATTTTTCACAGAAAATAAGTCTTGACTTTTCATGTGAATTGTCTGCTAAGCAGACAATTCACATGAAATGTCAAGACTTATTTTCTATATTTTTTTTTGTAAAAAAAAAAAATATAAAAAATAAAATGTCATCTGCTAGGTACTTTAGGAGTTAAGCAGACATGCTGCGAAACAGGTAACTGGAGGCTGTGTACCTGGACTGAATGCCTAAAACAGAAAGTGTTTGCACATTAATGATATTAATACAAGTTGAGTATTTCTGAAAAAGATGCCTACGCTGCTCTGTAAGACGCGCAATATCAAGGCACTCAGACCAAACACAGGTAACCTCATTTTAACGCTAGCACTCTGGGTAAAATTCTCAGCAGACATGGAAAACTAGGAGACAATTTGCATGAAATGTCAAATCCTGTTTTCTGGGCACTTTTTTATTAAAATAAGCTTCCTTTTATACTGAACCAAACCCGGGCTTTTACTCTAAACCAAACAAGATTAAGGGTGAGGTTTGGTGCCAGTAAAATCAGCATTAAGCACTCTGTCCCACCACAAAACCCCAACCCCATCAGCTGTGCCATTAGTAGTTCTGTCATTATTTATTGTTTGTTTGGTTTTCAGTGATGTATTGTGTTTGCAGTTTTATTTTTTTCTAACCTTATCAGATGCCTTTGGAAAGGTTGTGTTCTGTGACTTGCATTTCCTGGGAATCTCCCTATTTACATGCACTTTTGCAAAAATATTTTGAGGGTTTGTTTAAAATATGATTCTCCCTGACAAATGAAGTTTATCATAGGTATTACTACCTGTAATTAAAATACATTGTATTGGGATTTTTGTAAGAGCCTAGCAACATTTTTTTAGTTATTTAATGACCCTCTTCAGTTGGGGTATAAATGTACATAGGAAGTAGGAAAAGGCTGAATGCTGAACAAATAAAATTAACAGAATCTAGGAATATTTTGATACCTAGCAAACTAATACATGGTAAGCTGTGAGAGAAACTTACAGGTAAGTAAAGTTCCTGATGCTGGGTAATTATAGGATGTTTCTATTATACTGCAGCAACATTCCACCCTGACAGGACCCCAGATTATAATTATATAGCTCCAGATAAGAGGTGTATTCACATTATATCTTTCTTATTTCTCCACGAAAGCATATGTTGTGGGCACTCATTAGAAGCGCCTCATGGAGGCGCTTCTAATGTATACCCACAACATATGTTTTCATGGAGAAATAAGAAAATATCAGTACTTTTCATCTGAAACTATGCCTCTTCTGGAGCTATGCCTAAGTGCATTATGCCTTGCATCTTACAACTCCAAAACAAAGATACCCTGGACTCTCAAAATAATCATGTTCAGATGACTTTTATGAGACCACAGAATATTATATTAAATTAATATTTCTGTGGAGAAATGAATAGGAACAAAATCAACAATTTTATCTCCAAAGTAACAAATTATCTGGAGCTCTGAATTCTAGTCTCATAACTTACACCTCCATCTACAAAATGAGAACCAATAGCACATTTTTCAACCAAAAAAATTGATATCTTTTTATTTCTCCATGAAAACGTGTGTTGTGGGTACTCATTAGAAGCACCTCACCAAGGCTATTCTAATGAGTAACAACAACATATGTTTTTTGTGGAGAAATAAAAAAATAATTATCTATATACAGTCTTATCTAGAAATAAGCACACATAAAATACATTGCCAGATAACATGCCTTTTGCCATGTCCGCTCAGCAAAGGCTCAGATCAAGACATGCTCATGCCCAGTCTGATCCGAGTCTTTCCTGGTCACTTAAATAGGCATTGGATTCCTTGGCAACCCACTGACAACCAAGCATAGATGGTCAGACTGTGCAACTACACAGGATGATTCGAGTCTTCTCTGAATTCTCATGACATAAGGATATGTCTTCTCATGTTGCCACATAAAATTCATACATGTAGGTCAAGGTAAGACACTTTTTCAACCAAAAAGTACTGGCATTTTTCTTATTCTCAATGAAAGCATGTTGTGGGTACTCGTTAGAAGCACCTCTGCAAGGTGCTTCTAATGAGTGCCCACAATATGTTTTCATGAAGAAATAAGAAAAATGTTACATATTTGGACACCGCCTCTTAGTTGGAGTTATGCTATATATTAGCTCTAGCAGTTTTGACCCAATAGAATTACAGCTGGCCCTCATCACCAAATAACATTTGCAATATTTTCCCAAGCATGAGCAAACAGTGGAGACTTAGATCCTATGTAGCAGAACACAGGGTCAAATCAGGGTCTACATTGTTTGCCACTCAGAAAAATTTGGACAGTCTGATCAGGGTCTGTTCTTTTTGTCGGTAGCTTCTTATTTAACTACATCATATTGGCATGTCTGGCAACAAAGTTAGAGACAAAATTAGTCTCACAAAATTAAGCCATTTTTTTTTCTAAAGTTAATCAGGTGATCTACTCCCCTGCCCATGTAAGCTCACCAAGTTTCAAAACCCTAGCTCAAATACTTTAAGTTATCAAGGTATCTTGCTCACAAGAGAAGCGAGATGAACGTACAGACAAACAACCTGAAAGTAGAATATGCCCCTCCAACTTCTTTGAAGTTGGGGCAACATGCCCTCTTCCCGACTTACTGCAAGCACTGCACAGCAGGCCTTTAACCAACAAAAGCCAGCATGATGTTTAACCCTTTCACCCCTGAGTTTCTGAAGTGGACTCTCTATCTCCCTGCTTTTTAATCACCCGTTTGAAAAATGGGACATATTATGTTACGGGATGTGGCGTCAGCTGTCCGTCCCTCTGTCCGTAAACTGTTTTGTTTCCGGCTAACTCCTCATACAGTTTACATCTGATCAAGCTGAAACTTGGTATATAGTGATACCATGATGTGGAGCAGTGCGTATGTTTCAGGGTTACAGTCCACCAAATATTAGCAGAGTTATGCCCCTTTGAAAATTTCTGTAAACTTTTCATTTCAGGTTATATCCTCCTACAGTTTACAGCCGATCAACTGAAACCTTGATTTATAGTTCTAAAGACCATGATGTGGAGCAGCATATATTGTTTCAAGGTTAAAGTCCACTAAATATTAGCAGAGTTATACACCTTTGAAAATTTCTGTAAACTTTTTGTTTCCGGCAAACTCCTCCTACAGTTTACATCTGATCAAGCTGAAACTTGATTTATAGTTAGACCATAATGTGGAGCAGCACATATTGCTTTGAGGTTACAGTCCACCAAATATTAGCAGAGTTATGCCCCTTTGAAAATAATTTTTTTTGTTTCTGGCTAATTTCTCCTACAGTTTAAATTTGCTCAAGCTGAAACTTGATTTATAGCTAGACCATGATGTGGTGCAGCGCATACTGTTTAGAGGGTACAGTCCACCAAATATCAGCAGAGTTATGTCCCTTTGAAAATTCCTGTAAATTTTTTGTTTCTAGCTAACTCCTCATACAGTTTATATCCTATAGAGCTGAAACTATATAATAGTTACACGATGATGTGGAGCAGCGCATATTGTTTCAGGGTTACAGTCCACCAAATATTGGCAGAATTATGCCCCTTTGAAAATTCCATAAACTTTTCGTTTCTGTCTAACCTCCTCATACTGTTTACATCCGATCAAGCTGAAACTTGATTTAATGTGATTTATTGACCATGATGTGGAGCAGCCCATTTTCTTTTGAGGTTACAGTCCACCAAATATTAGCAGAGTTATGTCCCTTTGAAAATTTCTGTAAACTTTTCATTTCCGGCTTACTCTTCCTATAGTTTACATCCAATCAAGCTGAAACTTTGTAAATAGTTTCACCATGATGTGGAACAGGGCATATTGTTTCGAGGTTACAGTTCATCCACCAGTACACCAAATATCAGCAGAGTTATGCCCCTTTGAAAATGCTGGTAACTTTTTTTGTTTCCAATTAACTCCACTTACCGTTTTTCATCTGCAGCACTGAATTATACAGGAGTCAGGTTATGTGCTACATCTTATTACTTGCCACGGGCGTATAATGCCTCCGCTTGCGGAGCTCTTGTTAAAAATGTGATGGGGAAAATGGGTGCCTCAATCTGTCCACCCATCATGCTATCTCCTCCTAAACCAATGGACAATAATTAACCTATTGTAGATTAAATTAAATAGACTCTGACACACTATATATTGGAAGAGTCCAATTTCAATGTTAGGTACATCCTGCTATGAGATTTACATATTCCTAGAGGAAAATGGCTAAACTATTTGCAAACAGTGGAAATCCTGATCAGACGCCATGTTCTGCGGCATCTGATCTGGTTCTGCACTGTTTGCCAATTACTCTTTTATGGGTCTCCTGACTATAACAGGTTAACTAAACTTGCTACAAGTCTTCCCCGCATGGTAAGGGTGTGCGAGAGCAACATTAATTTTCACTCTGCCCCATTTGACCTATGGATGGAGACAAAAGGTCACTTGACCTGGAAGCATGTGGTGTTTCCGACGGCAAGCCACTGACTGTACGATCTCGTCTATCTTTGAATTTGGACATACCCATTGTTCCTAATGGGAGTCATCATCATCATCATCATAATCGGATTTTTGATTAACATGCAGGTACAGGGGCAACATCCACATCAGTGGGCCCCCTTCCTGATAGCTGGCTTGCTGCTCGCATGGCAGATCTCACATCAGATCTCCACATATTTCTATCATGTGGGTTGATAGCCAAGAGCTTCCATTCTCTGCAATCCCTCTCTGTCAGCTGCTTCCATGTCATCTTTGGCCTCCCAGGCCCATGCTTTCCCTCAACCTGTATGTGAAAGGCTGTCTGTGGAGCGTTCCACATGTCCATACCAGCGGAGCCTTGCCCTTCTCTTCTTCAGAATGAGGTCCAGATCCTCAATGCCAAGCCGCACAAGTAGCTCATTGGACCTGGTGGTGACGTCTTGCGGCCTGACATTGCAGATCTGTCTGATCATTGCCCTGTCATTCTGTTGCAGACGTTGGAGGTTTGGTTTTGTCACTGGCCAAGTCTCACTGGCATGGAGCTGTACATACGGCCACGTGTCTTGAAAGAGAGGTGGTGTGAAGACAGAACTGGTAGCAGCTCCTTGAATTTCTTCCAGGCTTGATTTTTGCGCTATTTTACAGCACTACGGTCATTAAAAATGATTTTGTATAATAACTGAAGTTGTAATAAATTGTTTTTAATAGGTTTGGTTGAAAAATGTTAAGTCACAATTAATCAGATTGAAATTATAACATCATTTTGGGTGAATTTCTAATGATTTTCTGCTAAAAGTGCTGAAAATTGCTAAAATGGGTACCTAGTTTTCTAACTGATGTTTACAAAAAATGTTGGTTTTTCCTTACATATAATGCTGCAGCCTAAAAGGTAATATATTGACCTATTGCTTTTTGAAAACAAATCTCAGATATTTGGAAAAATAACTGAAATATGAGCATTTTAACTGCATCATACAAAATTATGAAAACTCAGCCATGACAACAAAATTCCAATAGATACAATACCTGTACCGTAGTTACTAGTCCAGTGTATACTGGGCCCAGGTTTTAATGCGACATAAATTTAAGACAGATTGCTTTTCACATTATTTAAAGAAGAGGGTGAATGGAGTTATGAGAGTGAACCGAGTTATGAAAAGGAGATAAGCTTTAAAGCAGGGGATGGGGTGTCAAGTACTCATTGTACAAAAATCTTATCTAGAGCACTGGTCTTGTTGTCTCTACTTACCCCACCCACCTCAAATATAAGGCAAGTAAAGGATTCTTACCATTATAAATAGAATACAGAAGTTTTCCTCCGCAACAAATGGTGCGAACAATGACACAATTACATAGAAGTGACTGCAGGAAGAGCAAAACATAGAACTCTCCAAAACTAGATCTTAAAGCAGTCAAATTATACACCTGCGATTATTTTGAACGCAGTTTTCTTGAAGAGTATTTTAAACCTCCAAATGAAGAGTTCGAGGGACATTAATAAAGTTCGCAGACTGGGTAGTTGTATTTGACGGGACCAAAAAAAAAAAAAAAAAAAAAAAAAGGCGGGGTGGGTGCGGGGGTGGAACCAAAGTTTGATCACCCAGGAAAAGCCTTTATTCTTCATGGAATTGAATGATTTTTGGTAGACATATTAGGTATAGAGTCATCTTCCAAATGCATATCAAGATTTTGAAATATTTCCTGTAATTAAGGAAATATTGCAAAAGACGGTACCATATTTCCAAGCATCAGATTTTTTTCAGAATTTTTACTGGTGATACGTCTAATGACATTCATTCACCAGGTAAATGACCAATTTAATTTCTGCAAGTATTTTCCAGTCTTATGGTGAATGACGAAGAGATATGGTCACCACAACAACAGAGGAAAGTCTTCGCGAAATATTTTGAAGACCTATCAGTTCCCAAGGACGAGAGGTATGATTCCGCCTTTCTTGAAATGTGTAATACACGACATGAACTTATAACCCAAATCTGTCAAGAAAGCTCAATAACTCTTGATCCGATCACAGTGTCAGAAACAAAAAAGGCAATTTTACAACTTAATTCCAAAAAAACCTCCTGATGAGTTTGGACTTGTGTCAGAACATCTGAGACCCGCCGGAAGTGCAGTCATAGAAGACATTACAGGCTTATTTAATCAGATACTTTATGAAAAACATGTGCCTTCAGCTTTCAAAACGGGGATACTAACTCCTGTCTTAAAGAAATCAAAAGACCCTACGAATATGGATAACTACCGAGGTATCACAGTTACTCCAATTATAGGAAAGCTATTTGAAAGTATTCTCCTACCACGTATATCACAAACATTTGAACAATCGTCTCTCCAGTTTGGGTTCACAAAGGGACTGTCACCAGTTATGTCTGCCCTGATCGTATCTGAGGCACGTGCAGAAGCAAAAATGAATTCCGCTCCGTTGTTCTTGGTAACATTGGATAGTAAAAAAACCTTTGATGTGGTGCACCATGTAATAATGTTAGATAAACTTTATGAAGCAGGGGTTCACCCATCGTTATGGACAATCATTAAAGACATGTATACAGGATTAACCTCTAAGGTCAAATGGATAGGGGAACTTAGTGAAAGCTTCAAAATTCAACAGGGGGTACGCCAGGGAGGCATTTTATCTCCATTTCTATACAAGACTTATATCAACCCCTGCCTGATAGAACTACAGCAGCACCGTCTGGGTTTCTGTATTGGTACAACGTATTGTGGCTGCCCTACGTGTGCAGATGACCTCGCTTTCCTATCGAACTGTGAAAACGAACTTCAGATAATGATGAATGTTGCTAGGCGGAATGCGAATCAGGATCGAGTAACAATCCATCCATAAATCAAATGCAGTATTATTAAATTCTCACAAGAGTATCTCCAAAAAGTCATTCTCTCTGGATATGGAAGATAAGACAATCCAGTTATCATCATCAACAACCCACTTAGGACTATTTAGATCTGAAGTCACTGAAAATGTGTTAAACATTGAGGAACGGTTAAGCCTTGCTCGGCGAACATTGTACTCATTGATCAATACTGGTGTCCATGGGTCGAATGGACTCAACCCTAAAGTGTCGTACAAGATATATCAAAGTTATGTAGTACCAAGACTGTTATATGGTTTAGAAGTGCTTCCGCTGAATAATACCCAAATGAACATTCTCTCAAAATTTCATCTGGACAATCTCAAGAAATTTCAGTCACTGTCAATCAGAGTCGCAACCTGTGCTGTGTACCTTCTGTTAGGTGCACTTCCGTTAGAAGCAGAAATCCACAAAAGACAGCTAAGTTTGTTGTACAACATACTCGTATCTACGAACGAAACAGTAAAAGGCTTATCAGAAAGACAGATTGCCATTAACTTGGACAATAAATTGAGTTTCTTCAGCCGTGTGCAAGACGTTTTAAACTTGTACGAGTTACCACCATTAAGTGAATTAAAAGACAGTCTATCTACAAAAGAACAATGGAGATTTCAAGTCAAAAAAGCAATTTCAAAACACTGGACAGAAATTCTCCATAGTGAAGCTCGCGAAAAATCTACTCTCTGTTACATGGACATAAACTCTACCAAAATCGGTCATACGCATAGTGCCTGGTCAACAATAGAGTCTACTGTCGCAGACGTCAGGATGGGTATTGTAAAAACGCGAATGCTCACGGGAACATACCTGTTACAGACTAGTAAACATAAGTTTAGCAAGTCATCTGAAAGTGCTACATGTAAATGTTGTGGTCTGAATGATGAGGACATTTCCCATATGCTACTGGACTGTCCAGCGTTACATAATCAGCGGAAACTGCTCTATCCAAAAGTAAGAGACTCAATTATAAATCATATTAGCATAAATCAATGGAGAAATGTATTCCAAGCAAAGAACAATCTTGTTAAATGCATATTAGACTGCTCCATATTTCCAGAGTTGAGTTTTGAACATGCGATCAGAGATATCACCAGAGTGTCGTCAGAATTATGCTATAGGTTGCATCTACAGCGTGTTCAAAAACTGAAGCAGAGTAACAGTGATTAAGATATAGCTGATGTGTACAGCGCCTTCAGTGTATATATTTCTGGGGATAAGTTACAACGTGTTCCCGTGTTCCTGTATATATGCCCTGTGATCTACACAACACCAGCCCTCTCCTGTATAGACTTTATAAGTATAATAACGAACGTGAACTAAGAAGATTTACCAGAAGCTATCCTGGGTGTCCCAACCTTGGGAGTTAATACAGAGATATGATGATGAGTATCGCCAAAATAATAAATGTGAGATAATTTCTAGGACAAAATCATTCTGCTGAATTATTCGATAGGAGTATTAACCCATTGTAGTCTGGAGACCCTAAAATGGTAATTGGCAAACAGTGCAGACCCAGATCAGACGCCGCAGAATGCGGCGTCTGATCAGGGTCTCCACTGTTTACAAATAGTTCAACCATTTTTTTCTAGGAATATCTAAATCACATAGCATGACATACCTAAAATTAAAATTAGAATCTTCCAATATATGATGTGAGGGAGGTCATTCAATCTACGAAGGGTTAAAACAAAATGCCTTCAGACCGGTGTCTTTCTGCTCCGCATGAAAACCTTTCTTAGTAATTTTATTTGTATTATATATTAAGACGACTGGATACAGGATGGTAGATTTTTCACTATTTCCGCCAAAGGAGACGACTTTTGTGACTTCCTGTTAGCTTTACGGCACATCAACCCCCTTCTGAAACTTGGTCTATTCTAAAATGAAAGAATTTGTTCCCAACTTCGGGAGTAGACCACTTTTTTGAAGTGAAGCAAAATTATTTTGACAGTTGCCTCTATTGAAAGTGTATCCATCAATTTTCTCCATTTTCGCAAAGGGAGACAACTTTTGTAGCTTCCTGTTAAATCTACTGCACACTAAGCCCCTTATGAAAAGGGATTACTTTAAAAGCAAAAGCTTTGCTCCCATTGGGAACAAATTCTTTCCTTTTTATAGTGGATCCCTTTTAAGAAGGGAGGCACAATCATTTTGAAAGAGGTACCTCATTGAAAGAGTATCAATTTATCTTAATACACTTCAACCTCTTTATATCACGGTTCGTTATAACACGGTGTTGGATATAACACGGTTCAAAGATGGATCCCAAAAATGGTCATTTTTCAATATAATCTATACATTTTTGTTTTTCGATATCATCTATACATTTTTGTTTGGATATTACACGGTTGTTTAACTAACACGGTTTATGCTATGAACCCCAACAATAGTGTTATAAAGAGGTTGTGGTTGTGTATTGCATAAAATAAAAGGCAGAAAAAGGAAAACTACATTTATGCACATGCTTTGAAATTAAACGAGCGAAATATTTCTTTTGGAATTTACCTCAAATATACCGTAAAAACAGTTCGAAATCAATACAAAAACCTAATCATTTACGATTTAACATTTGCGCATGAAAAAAAAAAAAAAAAACATATGTAAAAAAAGAGGACTTGATAATGAATAAGCCAGTAAAGTGTACTGCACATACCTTAAACTAGAAGTTTAGGTTCGAAACAAAAAATCCGAAAATCGACGTCAACGTATTTTTATTGTTTGTGTCAGTAACACGGTAAGGCTCAATTCACTTGTCGAAAACACTTTTCTCAAATTAGACTGAAAAGAAAGGTGTTCCTGCAGATCTTTGTACTGGAAAGTCCTTGTTTATTAGTAACGGACCATTGTTTTAGGGTAAATAAGTTCAACCGAATAATTCGAAAACATTGGCGGGTAAAGCTGTGCTATAAACAGAGCTTTTACATTCTCACAAAGACGAGAGGTATGCGCTCTATGAATGTATTTTTTTATCATATATGCAAATTTGTTTACCAAACAGTCGAATTGTCCTTTCATATGAAAATGTCTGTTTCATCATATATATATCTTTACTAGGAATCACTTGTCCTTTCATACAGACAGATGTCTGTTTCATCATATATATGTCTTTGTTTACATTAATCACTTTGTCTTTTCATATTCAGAAGCCTGTTTCCCAATATATTCCTTTATTTACCATGAGTCACCTTGTCCGTCCATACAAAAAATTTTGTTTCATCATATACATGTATATGCATTATTTTACTATAAATCACTTGTCCTTTCATATATCGATTTCATCATACACATATGTATTGTTTTACCATGGATCTGTCATTTCATATATAAATGTCTGTTTCATCATATATACGTCTTTGTTTCACATATATACGGCTTTGTTTCTTTGTTTCACATGAATCACCTTGTCCTTTATACAAACGTTTGTTTCATCAAATATACAGAATCACTTTGTCCTTTCATATTCAAGTTTCTGTTTCTCCATACTCATATCTATACCTGTTTACCATAAATCACTTTGTTCTTACATATATGAATGTCTGTTTCATCAAATAATGTCTAATCAAAAAATGTCTTTGTTTACCATGAATCACTTTCCCTTCATATACAAATATCTGTTTCATCATATATACGCCTTTGTTTGCCATGAATCATTTGTCCTTTCATACACAAATGTCTGTTTCATTATATACGTCTTTGTTTGCCATAAATTACCTTGCTCTTTCAAACACAAAATTTCTGTTTCATCATATATACGTCTTTGTTTACCATGAATCACTTTTGTCTTTTCATATAGAAACTGAGGCATGTTTCATGATGACGATGTATAGTATTTGTGCACTAAAACATATTGTGTGATGACTCATGGGAATAGCCTAACAGAAGAATTCTGCATCTTTCAGAAAGCGTTTTTTTTTTTTTTTTTTTTTTTTTTTTTTTTTTTTTTTTTGTTTGTTTGTTTTTGCTTGGCGCTTCACACAGAAAACTTTTGTCATGATTTAATGCAAAACCATTTGTCGTAACTACATATGCACAAAAAGTTTTATTCTAGTCACTGGTTTTTAAAAAATCAAATATTTTCACTTTTTCCCATAATAAAAATAAATAAATATTATGCAGAAATCTGTAGGGTAGTTAACTTAGAAGCAGATTTTTAAAAAGTTCAGCTTGTTCATTTTTTCTGAAATTTTCATAATGTTCTTGTGAAATATAAATAATTCAAACTGAGCAAAGAAAAGTAAAACAAAAATACCAAAAATCATTTTACTGTAGAAATTGCATAGGTCAAACCATTTTTGGCCGTAAATTTGATATGCGTACACATTTGAGAATTAAACACAGAAACAGAAAAAAAAAAGAACGAACAAAAAATGGTTTCAGATAAGATATGGTCAATCAGAACAAAATATGTTCTTTTAAAATAAAATGCCAAGCAAAAAAAGTCTTTCCGATGGATGTTGAAAGGAAAGTAGGCACCCACACAGCATGTTTTGATGCCAAAACAATAAGGCATATGAGCACAATATTTGTACGGGACGGACAGGTCTGGGCAAACACTGTAGATACAAATCTGCGGCGTCTGATTAGACTGTTTGCCACTCATCCAGCAGTTTTCAGGCATACCAACAAGCAATAAAATAGACTTGCTCATAATATGGGAAAAGTATGGTAAGGCGATAAAGTGTACCAATATTAAGGGTAAGTACGGTTCTTCGGTTATTTTAACTCATGAAGAATCTTAACTCATGAAGAATTCGAAAAGGAAAGCCCATATGCGATCCACTAGAACTGCCAGAAATTTGGCACTGGGATGATGTAAAGGCTGGTGAAACAATCACAGCATAATAATATCTCATCAGAACCATAAATGACGTGACGTTTGATGTTAGGTGGAAAATATTACTTGGAATGTAAAGAAAAATATGTATCTTTAAAGCGCCTGTTTCGAATCTACCTGTAAAAACACCCCTCTCTCTGTTTCTGTCTCTCTTTGTCTGTCTCTCTCTCTCTCTCTCTCTCTCTCTCTCTCTCTCTCTCTCTCTCTCTCTCTCTCTCTCTCTTGTTTGAGTCTTTGTCGGGGAGAAAGTGTATGCTAGGTAAGGTGTAACTGTTGTTCAGAAATGGACTTGAACGCTAGGGTGGTCGCAAACGTTGACGCATTAGAAAAAAAATATTCGCAATAAACAAGATCTCCAAATATAAAACATGGGCCGCGTCATGAGAAAATAGCCGTTATAGCATATGCGAATAGCAAAGGTTCAGACGAGCCTGCGAATCCGCGTAGTATCGCCAGAACCTATGCTGTTGACTCACATAAGCAGTACGCCAAGAGGAAACTTCAGTCGAAGAACTAGACATGTGGTCTTGCTTAGGAGCTGGCCTTGCGCACCGAACGATTCATCACGAAAACATGCCTATATAATATTGACCCCCTGTAAACCCCACTTTTATGTAGTAAAACTGGGGTTTACAGGGGTATACATTATTTTTTCTTATTTTTTTCCTCAAAAACATAGATTGTGGGTACTCGTTAGAACCGTCTCGCCGAGGCAGTTCTAACGAGTACCCACAATGTATGTTTTGAGCAGAAATATGAAAAAAAAATCAGAGTTTTTATCTAAAATTTTTCAGTTATTGGAGGTGAAATTTTCTATATATTTGAATAGGCGTGTTTTCGTAATGGATTCGATGGAAAGTGCGAAGAGTCGTTTTCTCGTGACGCAGCTCATAGGGGCTGCTTTTAAAAGAAAGTATTACCTTTAAAAGTAAACCCTTGTTTGTAAACGATACTAGGGGCATTTTTAACGCTCAGCATACTGGGCAACAATATCAGAGAACGACATTTTGATTTTTTTTCTTATTTTTTCAGGAAACAGGTTTTGACATGGAGACAATTTGTATGAAATGCCAAATCCTATTTTCTTGGAAAAACATGAAAACAATTATCATTTTGTCACCTGCAGAATTAGCCTAGAGTGTGGTAACGGTTAAATATTTTTCCTGGGTGTGTGTATTCTGGCTACACTACTTTGTAAGACTGAGTGGATGGGCAGGAGGACTTGAGTTTTCGCGGTGCTGATGCCCCAAAAACTCGTTTCTCAAGGTCCTGTTAAACATTCTTACACTAATTTTATAGATAATTTATCAAGAAACATAAAATCACATAGACATACGCACGCCAACGCAAGTGCTTTGTTCTCCTTTACAGTGCACTTACTTTTGGCAATAACCACAAATGAAAAACAAAACTATACTGAACAAAAAAAAAAAATGACAAGAAACATAACAATGCATCAAACAATGATACAAAGAATTTTAATTTGTACCGCGCGCTAAATAAAGGGGCACGGATACACCTCCACGGCACGGGAGATCACAGTGAACTGAAAGTATTTGCCCCCCCCCCCACCCCCAACACCCCAATACACACACACACACACACACACACACACACACACACACACACACACACACACACACACACACACACACACACAACCTTCTCAAAGTGGGTCTGTTCCTAAAGGGAAAAATGCTCCCCTTCCTCCCGGGGAACAGGTTCTTCCGTTTAAAAAGGTATTTATTGGTGATGTGAGTCAGTGCTAGATGTCTTAACCCTTAAAGCGCCAGTCACAACCACAACAGATGACATTTTTTACATTTTTTTTTTTTTTTTTTTTTTTTCAGAGAAAAGAAGTCTTGACATTTTATGTCAAGACTTCTTTTCCCTGAAAAATAAAATAATAACAATAATAATAATAAATTTAGAATGTCGTCTGCCACAAATTTTGCTTGGAGCTGTAAGGATTAAGGCAGAAAAAAAAAAACAGTAACATTGCGAAACAAACAGCGAAAACAACATTTTTCGAGTACACTGGTTGACTTTGAATATTGTCGACAGAAAATTTAAAAGCTGTCGTAGTAAACGCTCTTAAAGGGACTGGATAAACTTGATACATTTCCGCCATTTTGTACAAGAGAGATCTTTTGTAAAGGAGAAATTACCTAGTGGATCCAGCCCCTTTAATAAATATCGATGTTACAGTCGTGTTCATGTCTGATACTGTGCTAAATTATTCAGTTTTATGAAGTCAGGTGCCTGTAATCATCAGGTAGTCAAATGTACTGGTTCAGATAGTCAAATGAATTTGTTCAGGCAGTCAAACAGACTGGTTCAGATATTCAAATGGACTTGTTCAGATTGTCAAATGGACTGGTTCGGGTAATCAGATGAGCTGGTTCAGATAGTCAAATGGGTTGGTTCAAACAGTCAAATGGGCTGGTTCAGATAGTCAAATTGGCTGGTTCAGACAGTCAAATGGGCTGGTTCAGATACTCAAATGGGCTGGTTCAGGTAGTCAAATGGACTGGTTCAGATGGTCAAATGGGCTGGTACAGATAGTCAAATGGACTGGTTCAGAAAGTCAAATGGACTTGTTCAGATAGTCAAATGGGTTGGTTCAGATAGTTAAATCGACTGGTTTAGATAGTCAAATGGGCTGGTTAAGGTAGTCAAATGGACTGGTTCACATAGTCAAATGAACTTGTTCAGATAGATAAATAGACTTGTTCAGGTAGTCAAATGGACTTGTTCAGATAGACAAATGGACTTGTTCCGATAGTCAAATGGAGTTGTTCAGATAGTCAAATGGTCTCGTTCATGTAGTCAAATAGACTTGTTCAGATAGTCAAATGTACTTAATCAGGTAGTCAAATGGACTGGTTCAGAAAGTCAAATGGGTTTGTTCAGATAGACAAATGGACTGGTTCAGATAGTCTAATAGACTCGTTCATGTAGTCAAATGGACTGGTTCGGGTAGTCAAATGGAAGTAGTCGAATGGACTGGTTCATGTAGTCAAAAGCACTTGTTCAGGTAGTCAAATGGACTGGTTCAGGTAGTCAAATGGACTGGTTCAGGTAGTCAAATGGACTAGTTCATACAATCAAATGGATTGGTTCAGGTAATCAAATGGACTTGATCAGATATTCAAACGGACTTGTTCTGGTGGTCAAATGGACTGGTTCAGGTAGTCAAATGGACTGGATCAGGTAGTCAAATGGACGTTCAGGTAGTCAAACGGACGTTCAAGTGGTAGTCAAATGAACTGATTCAGGTAGCCAAATGGACTGGTTCCGGTAGTCAAATGGACTGGTTCAGGTAGTCAAATGGACTGGTTCAGATAGTTAAATGGACTGGTTCAGGTAGTTGAATGAACTGGTTCCGGCAGTCGAATGGACTGGTTCCGGTAGTCAAATGGACTAGTTCAAGTGGTAGTCAAATGGACTGGTTCAGGTGGTAGTCAAATTGACTGGTTCAGGTAGTTAAATGGACTGGGTCAGCCAAATGGACGTTCAAATTTCAGCATACGTACATTGGTCGTTCAAGGTGTCCGACTACTTACAAGAGTATGGTACTGTCTAAGATCAGTCTACTGTTATAACTGTAATAATGTTCCACATACCCCTTCCCCACCCCCACAACACGCTTTATGACAGTTTGTATATGTGACTTTGTTCTCATTGTGTATCAGAGTTGCGTTCAGAATCATTCTTGTATCTAATCAAGACCGCCATCAGGAGCAGGGATCCAGGCAAAACGTTCGCGTATTTTGCACTTCTGAAGCGCAAAACTATCGCGAAAGTTTTAGTCTTTGGTTCTAGTACTGCATCAAGAATCCAGGACAAAATGTTTGCGAGTATTTGCACTTTTGAACGCAGCCGTTCAGAAGTGCGATTGTCCTGGCTTCCTATCCTCGCCAGCAGATGCAGGGATCCATGGAAAACGTTCGCGGGTGTTTTGTACCTCTAAATGACTGCGTTCAGAAGTGCAAAAACGATCGCGAACGTTTTGTCCTGGTTTCCTGTTCCTAAAGACAACTGCCAACAGGAGCAGGGATTCAAGACAAAACGTTCGCGAGTGGTGGTTTGCACTTCTAAATAACTGCACTCAGAAGTGCCAAAAGGTTCGCAAACGTTTTGTCCTTGCTTTCTGTACCCATAACGATCGACAACGGGAACAGTAGACTGGCTCCAGTCTGCAGGACTATATTTTTTCTTATAATCCTGTTTGATATTTCACTAAAATAAAACCAAAATAATATCATGACTATAAAGGCTGGTCACTATTATTTTTGTGTTGTTTTGTTTTTTTAGTGAATTATCAAACAGGATTGTAAGAAAAAAAATAGTCACTGGAGACTGGAGCCATTCTACAGGAACAGGTATGCAGGGCAAAACGGTTCGCGAGTGTTTTGCATTCTGAACGCAATGGAAACCATTGCTTAACACTTGGAATGCTATGGGCAAATTTCAGCAGACGACAAATTGATGTTATATATTTTTCTTATTCCCCAAGAAAAAATAAAATAGGATTTGACATTTTATGCAAATTGTCTCTTCCTTAGGAGACAATTTGCATGAAATGTCTAATTCTATTTTCTGAAAAAAAAAAAAAAAAAAAAAAAAAAAAAAAAACTGTTTCAAAATGACGTCTACTGACCTTTTTACCCAACATGCTAAGCTTTAAACTTACCTTGAAAAGAACGAAGATCTTGGAGAGAGCTACGACGTCGTACACGTGCAGGGTCGACCACAAGTATCTGTCCTATCGGCATATTTAACTCCAAGCAAATTAAATCCGAGGGTTATATAACAAGTAATCCAATATTTTCACTTATTCACCAATACATTTCTTTTTATTTTTCTTTATAAACATAATCCATTTACTCTAACATTCTGAGATTCGAAAAATCTCAGATCGAACAAGAACGATGTTCAAATGCATGATGGAATGCATTTAGTCTGTAATCAGGTAAACTTTAATCAAGTAATTATGTATCAACCCGATAATTATATGCACGTGAATTTTCCCCTCGGTTTCATTTTAAAATACAGTCCAACAAATATTTGACATTTTTATACACATTACTTTTATATCGAAGGCGATGTATCCAGAAACTGTCAGGAAATCGATCCAGAAGATTAGGCACGATTTAACCCCACATGATCATATCAGAAGGTGCTCCTGAAATGCATTATGCGTATACTAGCCCAGCTCATTTCAGTACGCGTATAATGTAATGTTTGCTATTGCCCGGCCCATAATGCAACGTTTGCTGTTGCCCGGCTCATTTCAGTATGCTTATAATGCAACGTTCGCTTTTGCCCGGCCCATTTGATTACCCGTATAATGTTTGCTTTTGCTCGCCTGACTACGTTATGCGAAGAATGCAAAATTTGCTGTTGTCAGGCTCATTTCATTATACGTATAATGCAATGTTTGTTTTTTGCCCTACAGGTTACATTATGCGTATAATGCAACGACACTAAGAAATATGCATATGCGCACAACGACTGAAATGAACTAGACAGCAAAATAATAATATGTCAACTGAAAGCAGCGAAGGCTCAGGATGCATAGGTTGATCTGAGTGTTAGCTGTTCGCAATGTTTTAGTTTTGTTGAGGCTCGGACCGAGAATATATTGTATGTAAAACTAAACCTGACTCTGTCAAGAGGACACAAAAATGTTTTAACAAACAGTCATTTATAACATAAAACTCTTTTTATGATTTATTATATGTAAACATGTATAAAAGTCATAAAATAAAAATCATTATCCCGTCCAATATTCAGCAGGGCGAACTAATTTTCATTCATAAAAAAGTAAATAGTGAACCCACACAAGTATTTTGGCCAAAACATGAGAAATAGGATGTGCGTCCAGTGAAGGCGGAGATCAGACTGCGCTTACGCGCAGTCTGATCTGTGCCTTCGCTGATCGCCCTGATATACCGTGGATCATTGGCTAACCAAAGAGCTCCCAGCAAAGACTGACCAGACCACGCGAATGCGCAGGCTGATCTGAGTCTTCGCTAGGGCGTACATGTTCGAAGGTACATTATTTCACATTGCGACTCAGGTTTCTTAAACCGTTCTTCTGCTGTAAATGATATGAGCAGCTGCCGAATATGTGAATTTCCCCTGAAACCATAATCAATTTTTCATCCGAATTGCCTCACAAGAGACGATTGATGGCATATTTTCTGATAATAAAAAGAAAGAAAATACTTGTTCAAAATACATATCTGTTAATTGTCGTCGGTCGACAATATATTGGACCTGAGAACGGTAAACAAGTCTGTAAACTTATTTTCATAAAGGAATCCGATTTTTTAACAAAAACAAAAAAGTTTTAATTCAACAACAGATTTAGAGGTAAAAGTGAGCCGAATCATTTGAAAATTTGTCTTTGTGGCATAGGCGGACAGCGAGGGCCTTCGCCACCCGCTTACGAGGACATGTGATACGGAAAATTGTAGACTGGCAGGCAACAAATATATCTAATCAGACGGGGCGGTTGTGTAGGTTGGTCTGGGCTTTCGCTGTTCACACATGCCCCGAAGGCCCATTACCACATGCCAAGGCTTAAATATAATTGAAATGGCTTGAAGGAATGCCTACATCACGGATCATGCATCACGCACCATGCATTATAGTATGCGAAAATGCAGACCAACTTCATTACCTATAATTTACACTGAATGATAAATTTAAACACCGCATCCATCACGAATTTTAATCCTTTGATTCGATGAATTTTTCATGTGCGCGCGTGTATTAACACTTTCTCATTTAATGAAATATGGGGTGTCGAGGAACGCAGCAGAAAAGAAATGACCGGAATCGCGCCAAATACCCTTCATTTATTATACTGTCGAAATGACTGAAACAAAAACTTGTTTATGTGCCGTAATATCCACTATGAATCATGATACCCTTTCCTTTCCACGTACCGTTTTTACCCTAAATATCTGGAATCCTTTTTGTATTTACCCTGAAATTTAAACTAATCTATTTTACTGCCTACATGTTCTTGTGTCTAAAATTGCTGGACGAGTGACAAATAGTATATACCCTGATCAGACGCCGCATTCTGCGGCGTCTGATCTGGGTCTACACTGTTTGCTCAGGCCTATCTGCCCGAATGTTTACAGTAAAGACGGTACGTACATATTCTATATACTAGTTTAAACACACTGAAATGAATGTCAAGTTTTATGTTAATCATGTTAACATTCAGGCGCTTAAATTATATCCATCCATATTTTTCTCACATTTTTAATAACATATTAGTACACAAGCCTGTAAAACCCAAAAGAAAACTATCCTGTTTTTCCTGACCAGTTTATTTTAAACCCCACATATCGCCGGTATTTAAAATTAGAATCCATTTGAAATATAAATCCATTTATCCAATGCACTAAATGTAGTCTTACTTAAACATTTATATTCACTGATGCGCAACAAACCGCATGATAACGACACTTTTTATTTTTTATTTTTCATAATGTTTTGAGTAAGCAAAATACATTTAGGTATGCGTCAACTAAGATCCCTTGCATGAAATCAACACAGAATAATATTATATCTTTAACGTGCGACTAGTTTAATCTATACCACTCTTTGGGCAAATTAAGCAGACAGAAAAAAACTGCCAATATTTTCTTATATTTCCTAGAAAACAGACTTGACATTTCATGCAAATCGTCTCTTTAGGAGACAATTTGCATTAAATGTCAAAGTCTATTTCTGGGTAAAAATATTTAAAAAATGTCATCTGCTGAAATTTTTACCCAGAATCTCGGGGTGGGGGGGGGTAACTTCCTATATATGGCATAGTACGGATGTGCGTGCCGAATAGCCCCCTTTTTCAGCGCTGCCAGGTATATGATTGGCCCCCTTTTTTCAACAAAAGTATATGAATGGCCCGATTTTTCTGGATTCCTGTGTGAAAGGCCCCATTTTTCTGACATCCTGGTATATGCACATATTTTTCGCTCAGAGATTTTTCGAGGCTGCTTATCCTCTTGGTATTACATGAATTGACTGTGATATTTGTGTAATAACCAGCAAAAAACGGGTACAAAAAGTCAAAGGGCAGTATATGAATAGGTCATTTTGGATGATCAAGTATATGAATGGGTCCGTTTTTTCGAAGGCCAGGTATATGAATGGGGTAGGTTTTGAAGTACTGGCTCACACACCCGTACCAAAATTACCCATAAGTTACCCCCCCCCCCCCCCCCGAGCCCAGAATGGTAAGCGTTTGATATATATTTATAAATGCAATCCGTTAAAACATAACTATAACCTAGTAAACTAGTCCATGTCATGGTTTGGTTATGAATTATTTACTTTTTACATGTTTATATGCGAGACAAATATAAACAACAAGGCAAAATATTGTAGCTCAATCCATAGCCTCCACCGGATGAAACATGTGTCCAAATTTGAGCAAACTTCTGAGGGTCAAAGATATTTTTATATAAAGTAGGTCAAAGGTCAAAATATACGTCACAGCGACTTACTTTTGCTTCATGGCAAACTATCCTAAGTAGATGTCCCCACACATCAAATTTAGTAAGCCACACAATAGGCAGGCCGAGCTTTTGTATCATGTAGGTCACAAGTCAAAACATAGGTTATAATGACCTACATCTGGTATGTAAAATACTGTTTTTAGTTGATGGACCTAAACATCAAATTTGGTAAGCCTAGGCCCTATAGTACAGGAAATATGCAATTGATGTTTATGTATAAATTAAGTTAGTGGTCAAAATATAGGTCACATTGACCTCCTTTTGAAACACGAGACACTGTCTTTAAAAGACATACCCATACATCAAATAGTCAAGGTCATACAATACAAGAGACATGCTCCTGAAAGTAGTTTTCTAAAGTAAATCAAGTCAAGTTTTAGTATGCATCTATACATCAAATGTGTTGTCTATATCATCTAGCACTAGAGATATGTACTGGAAAAGGGTTTGTATAAAGCAGGTCACCAGGTCAGCAGGTCAGAGGTCAAAATATAGGTAACAGTGACCTACCCTTGGTACGGAACACGCCGTCTTTGGTAAATGCACCGCTAGATCAAATTTGGCAAATCTAGGTCGTACAGTACAGGAGATACATATACGTGTCAAGTTTTTGTATAGAGTAACTCAGAGGTCAAAATACAGGCCACTGTGAGTGATTGGAGCGCGGCACACTATATTTAATAAATGTATTCATTTATCAAATTTGGTAAGCCTATGTCATCGAGTACAAGATATATCCCAGCTAGCATTCTTTATAAATCTACAGCGGCCGTTATCGGCCCGTCAGCTACCCTGACGGGCCGATAACAGCCTGCTATAGATTTATGTAGAATGCTTACTGGTATGCTCCAGATAGTTTGGTGTGAAGCAAATCAAATGTCAAAATGCTGGTCAAACTGCTCAGTTTTGGTACAAATTTGTTAAGCAGCCAAATAGTATAGGAAATACCCACCGAACGTATGTTTTGACTAATGTAGGTCAGAATATAAGAAACAGTGACCTAGTTTTGGTACAGGACTGGCTGCCGTTTTGTAGATGTACCTATATAACAAGTTTGGTAACCTCAGGCCATATATAATACAGGGAATATGTACCAGACGTTTTTCTATATGAAGTAGGTCAGAGGTCAAACTACGTCGCTGTGACCTTTTTACTTTTGGCATTCGACACACAACCGTTAATATATGTACCTGTTATCAAATTTGGTATATCTGTGCCCTGGACAAAATGATAGGAGGACGGAATGACGGCCGGAGTGCAAGTATATGGTCCCTTCCTACGCCCCCCGCTAGGATTACATTTTGACAAGGATATAACATTATCAAAATAACATAATAATCTGCTAATGTCAGTATCGACCTGAAAGTAGCAGAACCGGTTGGTGTAAAAGCAGAAGCGCCGCTTCAAACCTCTTACCTATCAATCTACATATGCTCGAAAACAACAATAAAACAACAACAAGAAGCACATCCACCCTCGCCCATGCCCCGATTCTATTAACCCCCCCCCCCCCCCCCCCCCCCCCCACACACACACACACACACACACACTAAAAAAAACAAAAAAAAACAGTGTACTGTAGTCAATAATGAGAAATGTAAATCGGCTTCAATAAAGTTCATCTGATTACATGTAACCCTAAAAGCACTACTACTACTACTACTGCTACTACTACTTTTACTACTATTACTACCACTGACGTCTGATCAGGGTCTAGACGGTTTGCATTAAATACCGTTAATAATAATAATAAAATCATTTTTTTTTTTTTTTTTTTTTTTTTTTTTTGTTGTTGTTGTTGTTTTTGAGAGAAAATAAGGCTTGACATAACAGCCGATTCACATGAAATATCAAGTCTTATTTTCCCTGAATAATGATATAAAAAAATATATGACTGTCGTCTGTCACAATTTTGCTTAGCACTTAAGAGTTAAATTTGAGTTCGTGATGCCAGAAAAGTACATCTAGTGCGTTAATTAATGGGTTTTAACACTGTTTTTATTGCTACTGTGTACCAGCCAAAAACTTGGGCATCAATGAGTTCGAAATTTAAACTATACAGAGCCTAAATGATGATAATATAGCTGTCTGTTGCCTATGTCATTCATATAGCCAATGTATCTATTTAAGGCATGAAGAACACGTCTATTTCGCCTTAAGACAGGGAAAACTGGTGTTAAATTAGCTCTATGTTTATAATTAAGCCGCAACGGAAGGAAACGTGCCTTCTGACATGAGCGCCAAACGAAGACTCAAGTCAGACTGCGCATTAGCGAAGTCTGATCAGAGTCTTCGTTGTCCGCACGAAGAAACTTTGCATCAACGGCTATCCAAAATGCGCCCAGTGAAGATTCTGATCAGACTGCGCGAATGCGCAGGCTGATCTGAATCTTCGCTGGGCGCACATGTCCAGAGGTACGTTTTCTGACGTTGTGGTTCATATATTTAGAGCTGAATTGAAATTTTATTGCCCTTGTTCACAGTCTGACGAGATTTTCAAGTTCATTGCCCGATTAAAGGTCTACTTAAGCCGCGAATATACAAAACAAGAGGGTTCACTGCATACGCGAACGGCGATGACCCGCGTCAACCGTTAAATTCAAACCTGTCTAAACGACCATCTCTGTAAGCAAAAACTTGCCTTAAGAGGCCAAAAAATGCCATGCCCCTAAGTAGCAGTCTCCAATATAAATCAATATGTTATAAGCAAGCACAGGCCTTAAGTAAGCAATTGGAGGCCTTTCCGTAGGTGCTTACTTAACGTTTATCTCTGGGCTAATTCAGAAGACCACACACACACACACACACAACACACACACACACACACACACACACACACACACACACACACACACACACACACACACACACACACATATTTATATATATATAAATCGTTAAATCGTCAGATATATATATATATATATATATATATATATATATATATATATATATATATATATATATATATATATATATATATATATATATATATATATATATATATATATATATATATATATATATATATATCCCAGAAAACATGATTTGACATAACGTGCAATTTGTCTCTAATGGAGACAATTTGCATGAAATGTGAAACCCTATTTCTGGGGAAATTTTAAAAAATCTTCTGCTGAAAATTTTTCCGAGCATCCGCGCAGTCTGAACAAAGCCTTCATTGTCCACTTACAGAGTCGTGGGCTACTACAGGGAACACACGCCTTTTTTTTTTTTTTTTATTTTCATGCGTTTACATTTGTCTGGTTATTGGAACACGAGGCCGCAGCTCGAGTGTTCAAATATCTTCCGGGGGACCCGGCAAAACTTAACACATTGATCGCTTTTATACACTTTTGTATGATTCCATTTAAAATCTTACCGAATCGTTAAATCGTCATATTCAGAATACAATGACGTTATTCGGCGAAAAATGGGAGTACTTTGGTGTCAACAAAAGTTAAGAGAAAATGCTTATTCCATGCACAGTGGCAGTAATATGTCACGTAACGTCACGTAAACAAGCCTTATACGGCAAGTTTTTAGGACTTTTATGTAAAAGGAGCACGTAACTCTGCCTACTCGACCACGGGGCCATGTGGAAATAATGTAGAAAATATCGTCAAACGGCAGATTGTGCTGATGTGCAAGCCGATCTGAGCCTTCCCTAATATTCCCCGATGACCACTTTTCACGAGGTGGGCATCAAACGAAAGCACGGCTATGAATAATACTGCCAAACATTTAACCCTTGTCATGCTGAATAAATTAAGATGCCACGCCCAGTTCTAATTTCAGCCAATCAGATTACTTGATCCAGATTGTTGATATAAATTCACATACTTAATGGCGAACAGTGCAGATCCAGATCAGTTGGCTTCTGAAGAAGCCAACTGATCTGGATCTACACTGTTTGCAAAGGCAGGGTATATCCGGGTTCGGGAGGACTAGGGTTAATGTCAAGAGCAAGCTGTACTTAAAACATGTAAAAGCGGTCACCTTTTTTTTTGCTGGCAAAGCCTGTTGACATTTCTCTTGGCATTCGATACTTTTCAGATATACCATATTAACCCTAATTTTTGGGACACATGAACAGGCCTGAGCAAACAGTGTAGCCCCAGATCAGACGCCGCAGAACGCGGCGTCTGATCTGGGTCTACACTGTTTGCTAAACGTCCAGCAATTTTTACACACATCAAAAGGTAGTTAAATGTAGTTGTTCAAATTTTAGGATAAGTATGGTAAGTAATTTACGTGTCCCATTATTTAGGATAAATACAATGTAGGCTTTATAAAAGCGCACACACCAGTTGATCTTGATCATGCCTGCGTAGTGGGCGTTGAGCAAGTGGCCCAGACCATTGTGCACTTTGTCGTTCACAAACACAGAATCTGATCTTAAAACGAATACCAGAAACAGAGTCCTGATCGGACAGCACAGATGCGCAGGCTAGTATGGTTTACCTTGTCGGGGGTACTTATATATGAAAATGGTATATAAGTGTGCCACCAGGGTTTAAAATAGGGTGCTTAGGGAGCAGACATTCACTAAAAAATAGGGCTCAGAGCTGCCCTCGCTGAAATACGAGGAGCTGTTTGGAGCTGTTCCTCACTTTTTCAGTGAGGGTTGATTTTGGACCTACAAATTACAAAGAAACAAAACATATTTTTGAAAAGTGGGGTCTTTGGGCAACATATATATATATATATATATATATATATATATATATATATATATATATATATATATATATATATATATATATATATATATATAAAGAAAAAGAATGCAGCTCAGTCCAAAAGAGGTATGTCTTTAGGAACGGTCCAGGCCGGAAATTGGGATTTTTGGGAGCTGTCAAGGACAAAAATGTGTGTGTTGGCGTTGTGGTGGTGGAGGGGGTTTTGGGACACACACTCGTACTACCTATACATGGGAATAGCCCCCTCCCCTCTCTTTACTGGCCTATTTTTCACGTTTCGGATATACATCACGGATAACATCAAGGGAGACAACAGTATCTGCCATTCCGTAAAGTATTCGCAGTGGGTTAGTGCACGTTATCAGTCAGGAGTATTTCAACCATTTCGGAACAGTGATATGACAATAACATAACAAAAAACCCAATTTACAAACATAAGAGTTCCACTCAGTGTTGGATTCGAACCATGAATCACCATAACAGCCGGCGTACACGTACTTGTAAAGTCACTGTGCTAAAATGCTGCAGCGCCTTGAAAATAATTTGTTTACACCTTATTTACCATACGGATTCAGGCAGACAGGCCTGAGCAAACATTGCAGACCCTGATCAGACGCCGCAGAATGCGGCGTCTGATCAGGGTCTACAATGTTTGCCATTAGCCCAGCAGTTTTTAAACACATCAACAGATGTTCAAATTTTAGGACAAGTAGTGTAAAGAGTTAAGGTGTCCAAATAACTGGGTTATATAGGGTACATTTACTATCCCCCCTCCCCATCCAACCATCCACTCCCTGTTCAACGGGAGATCATTGTAAAAGAAACCGACTCCTTTGTCTTGCTATCAGAATCTCTTCTTAACCCATTTCTGCCGAGTGGATTCTTCTACTTTAACTCTTTAGATCGGCACATTTTCAATGAAGGGGTATCTGGTTAGTTTTTATTGGTAGTATGCTTTCTAGAAATTCCTATATTTAATGCAAACATTAAAGACCCTGATCAGACACCGCAAAAGAATGCGGTGTCTGATGTGGGTCTACACTGTTTATAAATGTCCATTTTATGGGACGCTAGGCTTAAATGAGTTCAGGAAAGAGTTTTCTCCACTGAGAGAAAATTCTTAACTTAACCCATTGTAGACTGAATAGACTCCCCACATTATATATTGAAAGATTCCAATTTCAATTTAAGGTATATCCGGTTATGAGATTTGCAAACAGTGGAGACCCTGATTAGACGCTGCATTCTGCGGCGTCGATCCGGGTCTGCACTGTTTGCCAAAAACCCTTTTAGGGGTCTCCAGTCTACAACGAGTTAAAGGCACCATATTCCTAAAAAATAGACATTACTTTTTATCCAAGAAAGGTTTAATAAATTGATATACGGTATTAACACACTCATAAAATGTGATACCTGACAGCCTGTAAAGTTTCAGTTAGTCTCTCATTTTAACTGGATCAAAAAAGAACATCTTTTATCGTATCTCGGAATTAATGTTGGCAACATTAATTCAGTGATACTACAAAAAATCATTTCATTTCAAGAACTAGAGATGAACTGAAATTTTACAGGCTGTCAGGTGCCACATTTTATGATTTTATTAATATCATATATCAATTTATTAAACTTTTCTTGGATAATAACATGTCTGTTTTTGAGGAATATGGACCCTTTAAACAGGGAGGTAAATAGGTTCTGGTCGGTCAAAATTATTGTCCTTTTGCCATAGATTAAACAAATATCAAACAGTGTAGACCCTGGTCAGTGCCGCGCTCTGTGGTGGTGTAGCCCTGATCAAACACCGCGTCCTTATACCTCTGATCTGGATCTACACTGTTCAGATCTGACTGTCCGAATACTTAGGATAAATACATGTACAATATTTGATCAATGTCGTCGTCTTTTCGTTTGTAGTCTCAGCAAATAGACCACGCCAAGTTAAAGTTGGCTTTCCGCATATATGTGAGCAGCGAAGACCCAGGTTAGTCTGTGCATGCGCGGAGTCTGATCAAAGTTTTCTCTTTCTGTTAGCTGATTATACAGCTGTAAACAATTAGATAGGCGAACTGTGCTCATGCGCAGGGCGCTCTGAAGCTTTTGCTGTTCGCATGCATACTGGGCCCCTTTTACGCCCCTTTTTTCGCCAGAGTAAGCTTAAGGTGAATGCATACACTTCGAAGGGAGATCACCCTGACTTGAAGAGATTTGCCTCCCTTTTCAAAAGGGGAGGGGACTACTCTTAAAGGAAAGAATTCCTTTAAAAGTAGCCCTCCCTCATAAGAATGGATTCCACAAACCAGCGAAGAAAAGTTTCTGCTGGACTGGTCTCCTTTTTAAAAGTGAAACAAGCACTTTCAGTTAAGAGTGCTCTCCGCTTTATGAGCGCCCGAATCACCTCAAATGAGCCGAAACGTCAGAAAACGTACCTCCGGGCATGTGCGTCCAGCGAAGATTCAGATCAGCCTGCGCATTCGCGCAGTCTGCTCAGAATCTTCACTGGGCACATTTTGGATAACCAAGGATGCAAAGCTTCTTCATGTGGACAATGAAAACTCTAATCAGACTGCGCGTAAGCGCAGGCTGATCTGTCTTCGTTGGGCGCATATTTCAGAAGGTACGTTTTCTCACGTTGCGATTCCTTAGTGTCATCAATGTCAATAATTTTGGATCATAGCAAATAGAGGTCGATAGGATTATCAATTTTCAAACTAAAATCAAACAAATTTTACCTGTAAATGTTATGCATCTAAGTAGATTTTGAAAGTGATCTTCTTAAACAGGCAACATAACCAAAGTAATTCAATTCGATAATGTAGTACTCAGACTTTGCTAAGTATCCATACAATACAAATTCCTTATCAAAATATTTTCAAAGCATGTCCATGCATTTAAAACCGGTTTTCGTTTGAGTTGGAGTTTTACGGCCCAGTCAACACTGACAATGTCGAGCCGGTCAGTTATCAACCTACTCACACTTTCCTGGGCAGGATTAGTCTTCTAAGCGGTTAACCTGTATTTGTGCACGCGGGGTGGTTGGGTGGTGCGAAGGTGCTGTGTACCTTACATCACCGGGGCGTCCAGCTGATATTGGCTTACAGTTGGGCAAGGCCTGCTATCCTTGTAGCAGGTAAGGGTAGAGGGGGAATGTTTTTATTTCTTCTGTTTCTTCACTTTCATTTTATGTTCCTCTTTCTTCCCTGTCCCCCGCTTATATCTTCTCTACTATCTCTTCTATCTCTTTTCTCCCTTTCTCTGGGAGACGACACAAAATGACCCTCAAGGGTTGACGTGTCGTTAAACCCCAACACAATCAATGTATTTGTGCACGTGCTTTCACCAGTAAGTGACTGCTGCCCTTCTTGAATCAACGAAAGTGGGGGAATGACCATATAAATGATTTTATGATCAATCTCCACGAAAGTTATGTGACCGAGATGGGATTCGAACTTGCGACCCCTGGATCTGACGGTCAGACGCGCTACCGACTGTGCTATGAAATCGGATTTGAACGGAAGAGAGAAAGGTTAAGACGAAAAAATGTCATTACGAAAACATACCTATTCAAATATATTGAAAGTTTTACAGCTAAAAAAGGAAAATTTTCAGATTAAAAAATCTGATATTTTTCATATTTCTGCTCAAAACAGATTGTGGGTACTCGTTAGAACCGCCTCGGCGAGGCGGTTCTAACGAGTACCACAATCTATGTTTTTTAGCAGAAACAAGAAAAATAATGTATACCCCATTAAACCCCAGTTTTACTCCACAAAAGTGGGGTTTAAGGGGGTCAAGATTATATAGGAGTGTTTTCGTGATGTTTGGTTAAAAAAAGAAGAACAAAAAAAAAAAAAACAAAAAAAAAAAAAAAAAACAAGAAGCATAAATTTCTTTAATTTTGAAAATGTTACATTATTTTAGGTGTTTCAGATGTATAATATTTTTGTCATTACCACTATATAATAATTTTAAACCCGAGACCCCACCCACCATCACTGTAAATTTAGGGGTTAAGAGAAAACTACGTCAAAAGGCATCATATTTATGGGCAGTGTTAATAACATATTCATGTAGCTGTATGAAAAACTTGAAACCTAGCATGTCAGAAAAAAATACAGGGTATTGAAAAACTGATGCTTAGCAAATTTGAGTAATATAGTTTCGCTAGGCTCTGTCGACCTCAAAATACTTGTCCATAAATTCTAATTGCTATTTGTCACCTGCTAATTACAGGACGTCGTTGATTTGTACAGCAAAGAATCGGAAATGAACAATACATTTGTAGTAAGTACAAAAAATATCTTAAGGGGCTGGTAACATGTGGCGGATTTTCCGCCCTTCTTTACAAACCTGGGAGTGACAACTTTTGTGACTTTGCGGGCCTAGCACCTTTTGTAAAGGGGTCTACATAAAAGGTAATAATTTGCTCCCTTTATTACTACCACCACAAAAAAAGACATACAGTCGAACTTCGATGGCTCGAACCCCTTTAGGACCATGAAAATTTGTTCGAGACAGCGGTAGTTCGAGCCACGTAGGGTTACTATTAGTGCCATACCAGGAGGCATAATGGAGATAATTGTGGGATATCTTTTCGGTGTTCTATATATTATAAACGTATATTGTGTGTACTCATTAGAATCGCCTCATCGAGGCGATTCTAATGAGTGCACACAGCATACATTTGCAAGATAAAAGAAGAAAATCTCCCTAAATTATCTGTATATCGTATTTGGAGGAAATCCCTGCGGACTCAAGAATATGTTCGACTCATCCATGGTAAACGAGCCATCGGGGTTCGAGCCCTTGAAGTTCCACTGTACTGTATTAGACCTAATTATCATACTGTGCGTTTCGTTTTAATTACTGGAACAAGGCTTGGGATAAATTTCCTCCTAATACGGATATACTTAAAAGAAAGATCAGCAGAGTATTTCCTTGGGGGTGGGCTGGGTTGGGGAGGTAATGTTACATATGCTATATTTTTTGTGATTTTTTTTTCATAAAAACATAAAACATATATATATGCTTAGGTTACTCACTAGAATCGCTTCGACCGCAATATATTTTTCTACTCCATCTTATATCTAACCTGCATGAACAAACAAACAAACATACATCCTCTCTCCTCAAATAAGTCAGTGATTTGTTTCTGTTCTGTTACCAGCGAAACTCTCTCTCTCTCTCTCTCTCTCTCTCTCTCTCTCTCTCTCTCTCTCTCTCTCTCTCTCTCTCTCTCTCTCTCTGAATGTCTCTCTGTCTCTCTCTCTCTTATGGTATCTAATCAACAATGGTTGAAAAGAAACATATTTCTTTCTCATCCACATATCATATTTCCTAAATAAACACATGTTCTCTCTCTCTCTCTCTCTCTCTCTCTCTCTCTCTCTCTCTCTCTCTCTCTCTCTCTCTCTCTCTCTCTCTCTCTCTATCTCAATATACAAACTCCGATTTATGGTATCTAGTCAACAATGGTTGAAAAGTAACATGTATTTTCTTATTCACATATCATATTTCCTAAACAAACACACGTTCACAAAATCAGATAATATCTAAAAACTGCGTACATTTTTTTTGTAAACATTCATAACCTTTTGTACGCTAATTACAAAAGGCTGGCGACGATAGATTTTTTTTTTTTCTCTTATTTTAAGAATTTTATATAGAAAACAGAGCTTGACATTTCATGGGAATCGTCTCCTACGAGACGATTCCATGAAATGTCAAGCTCTGTTTTGTGAAACAAACAAAAAAAAATAAATAAATAAATAAATAAATAAATAAATAATAATAATAATAATTTTTCGTCTGCTGTTATTTAAATCAGCATATAACGGTTAAGCAACAGAACATAACAGAGCAGAAAGTAAATTTTCAATACTTTCTTTGTACTTTTTTTCTTATAAGTAACACTTTAGATAACACTTAACCTAGACTCTGCTGTAAATGTCTTCTAGCAGACGACATTTTAAAATATGTTTTCATATTTTTACTGGGATAAAACAATGCTGGGTTGGCCTTTTAAAACAAGTAAGGTCTGACTCTCTTTCGTGGGAAATATATGCCTAACTCATTGGCTGTCTTCATATTTTTAATACAAGAATAGGTGAATAATTCAAATTTTAAGGAGAAAAATATATAGAAAGGGAAATAACTCTGAAATAGATATATTTACCTCCCTTCACATTGTGGGCTACCCTTAAAGGAAAGTTTGCTATCTCTTTGGGCGCAAACTCTTTTCTGTAACAGTAGTATCCATTCAGGGACATTTCAAATGCATGGAAGATAACCATTCAAGGAAATTTCAAATGCAAGGGAGAAGCCTCTATCTGTCTCGCGTAGCAAAGAAATACCTCTTAGGGTGAGAGAGAATAACTCTGTCCACATTGTTCTGTCCCCTTCTGCAAGGGGGTCTTCTCTTGAAGGAAAGACAGCAAGATTCCAGATTCGAAATTCCCAGGTTAAACGTCTTTTGAACCGAAAACTATTGATATTTTCTTATTTCACACGAAAACATATGTTGTGGGTACTCAATATTGAGTACCCACAAAATATGTTTTCCTGGAGAAATAAGAAAAGCATATACCTGGATATTCCCTCTATCTGAATCAAATCATGATCAGACTGCACAAATGCGCACACAGCTCTGGGCATCCGCTGCTCGCATACGGCCCGGATGACCCCTTTCCAACAGCGGACTCAGGACAACCCACATTTTCTTGTGGCATGTAATAACTAAAAATTTACCTGATACTCCTGATGAATATCTATCCTGGACACTCTGTTCGTTCATACGTCTGTACGAATCCATATTTCCGTATATATAGCAAGCTTCTTCCGTATTCAAGTTGAATAGAACTGATAATCCGGTCATTTTGTACACAATGCACTATTTTCCATAAATTTTCATAATTTCACACCAGCTACGTGTTCTATTTATTCATTCGCCGAAAGGAAGTTTTTTGGTTGTGTTTTGTGTGAAAATATACCTTAAACGTCCTCCAATCTTGAATAGATTTTCATAAATTCGGTAACCTAGTATTCCAAATTTAACCATTAAAGCGCTAAGCAAAATTATAGCAGACAACATTCTATTTTTTTATATATATAAAAGTATTTTCAGCGAAAATAAAACTTTATATATAAAAAAAGCATTTTCAGCGAAAATAAGACTTGGCATTTCATGTGAGCCGTCTGCCCTAGCAGACAGGAAATGTCAAGCTTTATTTTCTCTGAGGAATACAGCATAAAAATCAAAATGTCTGCTGCAGTTGTGATTAGTGCTTTATGAGTTAAACGTTTCATATGAAATTAATAGTTTGAACTGAGTGTATGGTAAACAATTCGGACACACGACGTCGAAACAACGTCTTTCAGCGTCCCTTGACCACATTTGTTTCTACTTTCGGAGTTGTAAAATAGAGATAGACATATCCCTTGCGATCGCGGAGCATACGAATCATGGAAAAATAAGAAAACATGAAAATAAGAAAAAATATTAACATTTTTTTTTTATCTCCAAAAGAGTAATATATCCAGATTCCTTGTGTGTAACAATAGATAGCCTATTTGAATTTAAACTAGACATGCATTAGACTGTATCTATATAGACCTTTTTTTACCTAAACAACTTGAAATTTTATATACCCGCATATTTATTTTTTTAGAATTTTACATACTCAAGGTTATAATCCTTATTCTATAATGTTTCGTATGTTTATATAGTACTTAACCTTTAAAGTGCTATTCACAAACTGCAGCAGACGACATTTTGATTTTTGTGCGTATTTTTTTTTTTTTTCAGAGAAAATAAGGCTTGACATTTCATGTGAATCGTCTGCCTAGCAGACGATTTACATGAAATGCCAAGTCTGATTTCCTCAGAATTTTAATAAACTAATTAGAATGGTGTATGCTACTATTTTGCTTAAGCACTTTAAAGGTTAACTTCTCATAGTCGTTAAAATCGCTTGCATTGTAAAATTTAATTGACTCAATTTCACAACATACCCCGCATCAAGAAAACAAGCCAAATGCTTAGATCAGTCTGCAAATTCGTGACGAGTGATCAGGTCGACGCCTTCCGCCTCTGATGTACAACACCAAATCATCTGCTGACGAACAGAATAGGCTCTGATTAAACTACATGGGTGTCTCTTTGCTATTTTGCATATATTTTAAGTCTCCTTTTGACATGACGCGGAATACATAAGTAATGCTTATATTTAACACTGAGGTCTTCATTCATTCATAATCCAATGATCGTACAAGTTAAAATAGTTAGTTCCAACGTGTAAAACATTGAAGTACTCGTCAAAAAATTAGTCACCGTCACGCTTCCAAAATACTATATTTTTCATTGATATTCTTGGACAGGATTTATTTGTCCTACGCATGTCGAAACACAATCCAGATAATCTATTGTTTATGCTTAACTAATCTTCGCATTCATCTATAACGGACAACTAGCGATCAGTCATGAACACAAAACAAATGGAACGGATCAGTGGAATGGTATCTAATGGCATTGCCTGGATCAGCCTGCTAGTACATGTATCGCCCACCGATGGAACTGCCGACGCGTGCCACGGAGGTCTTGGTATTTACCCAAAGCATTCGGACACCTTAATTCCATACCAAGCCTGTCCTAAAATTGAACAAGTATATTTCACTACCTGTACTGCTGCATGAGTGGCAAACAGCGTAGATCCTGATCAGACGCCGCGTCAGGTCTGTCTGTCCGAATACTCAAGGAATAAACGGTATACCGCGCGGTGCTCTTTTTCGGCACCCACCTTCACTCAAGAAATATTTACAGTAATGTTGATTTTTTATGACCCAACGCAGAAAAATACAAATACAAGGAATTATCATTTTTGGCATGATTATAATATAAATAATGACTAAACATAACACTAGATAAGAAGATTCCCCTTTCAACCAGAAAAGTACTTTCAGTTTCTTATTTTCCTTATTTCTCCACGAAAATATGCTGTGGTAGGCCTACCCACTGGAAGCGCATCGCGGAGGCGCTTCTAACGAGTACCGACGGCATATTTTTTATGGAGAAACAGGAAAAAAATATTCCTCTGAAACACCTCTTATCTAGAGATATGATTATTAAATAAATAATCCTGCTTAAAGTCAGTTTAAGGCTTCCCTAATGCGCAGAAAATAACAATAAATATTGACTATCACAATAAAACGTACATGGCTTGCGTATATGATATGAAAACCGGACAGTACTAGCGTCCGCAATATCAAATTAGAGTCTTCGCCCGCCCGTAGAATCGCGTTACCGTCCAGAGCACAAGGCATACTGCGAACCCCGACAGAAATTATTAGATGCCATAAAGCACGTGGGCCGGTTTGGCTGATCGCTGTCCGAACACTTCATGTATAAGGCCTATTTTGCCGAGGTACGCCAAAAAATTGGTCATGGGAGGCCCGCTGCGGGTTTGTCAATATTTTCACAGTTGCAAGAAGAAATTCATGCACAATTTAGCAATCTCCCTTTCTTAAACGCAATGTCTGGTATCATCAGAGTTCTTTACAGCAAACAGCAATGAGCCAGAGAGGCTTTTATTTGCATAACCTGTCTGGTTCATTGCTGCTCGCCTGTCGTATTTGGATTATTCTCCCACTGAGAGCCTCATAGGTATGCATTTGTCCTTAGTTTGTCACCTCCAAATTCCTTCCATATGAGAATAATGTTGCATAATAATCATGAATAATTATAATAGCATACGATAATAATAATAATAATAGCATACATTAACTTCTGCCTTATTCTTCAAGTTTATTTCAAACTTCTTAATTACTATATTACTCCCTTGATTCAAAGATCTGATGAATCCCATGGTCGCTTCTAACAGCGTACTCTTAACCCTTAGCTCGCTGATACCAAAGTTTGCGGACAAAAAAGATTAATATTCATTACGAAAACACGCCTATAAAAATATATTGAAAATTTTACAACCAAAAAAGGAAATTTTTCAGATAAAAAATTCTGATATTTTTCATATTTCTGCTCAAAACATAGATTGTCTATTTGTTTTTGAGCAGAAATAAGAACATTAATGTATGCCCCTGTAAACCCCAGTTTTAATGCATAAAAGTGGGGTTTAAGGGGGTCAAAACTATATAGGCGTGTTTTCGTGATGTTTTACTTATTTTCCAAGAAAATAGGACATGACATTTCATGCGAATCGTCTTAATATCAAGTCCTATTATCTTGAAAAAAAGAAAGAAAGAAATAGACACAACAACAACAACAAAAAACAAACAAACAAAAAACTATTTACTATAAAGATTAGCTGTTTAAAATTTGGCGTATATGGAGTTCAAAGCAGCCAATGTCTTCCATTTTGAGGGTTTGACCAATGTGATCCAGTAGAATATCACTTATCTAACGGTCACAATAAATCTCTTATCAAGGATCCTTTTCAATAAATATTTCCACACTATAATTTTAACCAGAATATAATTCTGTTGTCTTTACAAATAAGTATATTCACAGCTATTTCCACACACTACTGTCAGTACTCATGTAAAATAATTTACATTTCAATGAAAGTTCTTCAAGCATTTGCTTGTTCATTTGTTTACAAGTATTAAAATCAATATACTATTCCTTTAGAGAGCAACTATCACACATTCTATTATTTAAAGGTTGAAAATATCTTAATTATTCACATAGAATGTTAATTACCGTAAAATTATTCATGAAAGGGGAATGGATACAGTTCCAAGGGAGACAACTGTCAAACTATTTTTGCACCACTTCTGAAAAGGGGTCTACGCTGAGAGGAAAGAATTTGCTCCCGTCGGGAGCAAATTCTTTCCTTTTAGAGTAGACCACATTTAGACGAGGATTGGTGTACAGGGAAGCAAACAGGAAATCATAAAAGTTGTCTCTCTTGTGTAAGAAGACGGAAAATGTATCAGTGGTATCTAAACCGCTTTTAAGTGTTGTTTTGCAAATCTGTAAGGGATTCGACAGGTCAGGCTAGCAGCGATTACACAGCATAAAAAAACATTCCGTTTTCCAGTTTGAGCTAGTTTCTTTCTGTTATTAGAGTACATGGTACAAATTAGGGGAGGACTGGAACCAGCAAAAGTACACGGAAGCCCGAAGGGCTGTACTTGATTAAAACGATCGACACTGATGGACAATAATAGATGAGACTGTTTGAATCTATATCAGTTTCACACACACACACACACACACACACACACACACACACACACACACACACACACACACACACACATTTCATTTAATTTCAGACCATTTAAATTTATCAATGGTATGGTTGGTGTGCTCAGTATTGTTGAAAACTCAGACTGGTAAACCTTTTTTTTTTTTTTTTTTTTTTTTTTTTCTTGCTTATTTTCTACCAAAATGAGGGTGCATATGTCCAAGAGCAGAAAAAAGTGTCAAAGCATACAGACACACAGGAATATTGGGAGGGTCAGAATTTAGCCAAGCTTATGGAAACTTAATTAGGTTCCTGGCCCCTTTACAAAGGTATTAAATAATATAAAATCCTTTCTTTTTCTTGAATTTTACCATTTTAAGTATTACAGACCATGGCCAATGAATAAACGGGAAGAATAGCGTTCTCATAAAACTGGTTGAAAACTAAGAAAGCTGTCTGTTTTAATGCGGTCACAACTCCCGTTTACTGTGCTTCCAGTAGACTGGCTCCCGTCTAAATGATATTTGAATCAGCATAAAAAATATACATTTTACAAAAATCCTCTCTTTTGGAATGTCCTTCTGTCTGATTTGGCTGATCAGTTATGAGTTTCTGACTGCTAAGGGAGATAATATGTGTAGAAAAATAGTCAAGGAGGAGTATTTTGCCTTTGTTACATTAGAAAAGTAAAACTCATAAGTTGATGCCACATCACGAAATATACCTATATAATTTTGACCCCCTTAAACCGCACTTTCATATAGTAAAACTGGGGTTGATAGGGGTATACATTATTTTTCTTATTTCTGCTCAAAAACATAGATTGTGGGTACTCGTTAGAACCGCCTCGGCGAGGCGGTTCTAATGAGTACCACAATCTATGTTTTGAGCAGAAATATGAAAAATATCTGAATTTTTATCTGAAAACTTTGTTTTTGGTGGTGAAATTCTCAATGTATTTGAAAAGGCGTGTTTTCGTAATAAGGCTACGCCTGCAGATTCCCAGAAGATTTTGACAAAACTGCATCAGTGCTAGCTATGCATAAGATGACACAGCCCATATTTCAAAATATTTCAGTAAAAAACAATATCTCACAGATGTCATTGGTTGTTTTTAAATTTTACTTTGACATTTAAATTTTATTTAAATCCACATAATTTTATTTCAGACTGCCAGTTTTGATAAAAAAAGTAAATATTCTATTACTATTGAACACTTAGACTTTATGTTTCAGGCTAACAGTTTTAATGATAAAACTGATACAATTAGATTTCCAAAACATTTTTAAAATATTAAGATACAAGATACAGATCACTATGATGGGGAAAAAAAAACTTACCTAGAATAAATGATTGTTGAAAATTACATTCCAAAAGATTATTGTGTAAAATTTTGATAAAATAACTTCAGAAACTGGAATTGAAATTGATTTTGATTTAAACTCCGGTTTATATGTAACATATGTGCAAAATGACAATGAATTACATAACACACTGTATACTGTACACAAAAGGGATTTGAAAAAAAAAAAAAAAAAAAAAACATTCGGCTTATATGAATTCAGCTCCCATAATATTTGACCGCATCATAGATTCGTGATCACGAGTTAATGCAGTCAATCAATGTACAGCACACAAAATGCTGCAAGTATTAAACAACTGATTGCAAGTTGATTTTAAAATTTTATTATATACAAAGTAATGAAATATAGAGAATTATTAATGAAATAAAATGCATATTTCGAAAAAGTTATATTTTCACTAGTGAAAATATAAAACTTATATTTTCACTCCTCTGAGCAGTGAAAAATATAAGATCTGGAACTACTTTTTTTTTCTTATTTACATTAATGGTCATTATGCACGAGTAAAAATTTGAATGTTTTTATTACACGAGATGAAAATTTTTATGGTATTCACTGAAAAAGAGTAAAATTTATTTTTATTTTATTGTTTACACGCCAATGCGCGTTTCTGACGTCATAACTAACGTCACCAAACAAAACATGAACGTCATGGCGTCGACGCTCAGTGCTTAACATTTAAAACGCTGGAGAAAACAAAAAACAAAAAGTTTCGGCAAATCAAAATAATTTTGATACCAACATGTTCCTTACATTCTAACTAATGTTATGCGGTTCTTATATTGTCACCGCCAAGGGACAAAACTGCGTGTCAGACTTCCCCTTGCAAATGCAAATTTTGCATCTCTTCTATCGAAAGTGATGTATATAATAAAAAGAAAATCCAAATGTTTGGAGTGAATATGACTTTTATTTCATCTCGTGAAGTGAAAAAATGTATATTTCATTCGTGCCTTCGGCACTCATGAAATATACATTTTTTCACTTCACTCGATGAAATAAAAGTCATATTCACTCCAAACATTTGGATATCCTCTATTTACTTAATTTTTTAGGTTAAATTTTATTTAAAAATCAAATTGATTAAGAAAATGTATAAGCACTGCAGCACTACATATAAATATGTAGGAGATCTGTTTCTCTTTGAATACATTCCTTGAATTCTTTCAAATTAAAGTTTTTAAAACATATTTGAAATTATTCATAAGAACCAATGACGTCATTGGTTCCTCATAAATACTAATGAGATGTAAATGAGCAAAAAACGTAAATTCTAAAAAATTCGAAGTATTTGGAATATTTCAGTCCGATTTTCGTCACTGGACTCGCCAGCTCCACGTCTTTCTTTTTTTGCAACCAAAAGTGTAAATAGCGGGTGAGTCTGGTTTAAAGACAGAAGAATCGACGTTGTTTATGTTTTTTTTTTTTTATTTTATTTTTTCTTTATTTATTTATTTATTTTTTTATTATTATTTTTTTTTCCAAAGTAGTTTGGTTGTTAGGATTTAACCTGATAGGCATGGTAAGGACGCTATTTATAAGTTTTTACTAAGTTCATCTCATAAACATTGGTCCCTTAGCCAATGTTTTATTTAAGCATTATTTTAATACAGCATATTTAACGACAAGATATTGAAAGATAACGAAGCGACGTAACATCTGGTTAGAGTAAGATTTAAACTTATCCGAGTCAATGATTACATTGATATAATACAAACATTTTAATAATGTCATAAAATTTAATAATATTTACTAACTGAAGCAGTAAATTTGATTGTCGAATTGTCGATATACTTACGTCATCTTAAGACGAATGGATACACCAACGTGGGAACGCATGCTGACCTGAAAGTTATCTATCTATCTATCTATCTATCTATCTATCTATCTATCTATCTATCTATGTCCCTTGTCCCTCTGTGTATCCCAAAGATGAGACCCTAGAATCTACCCTACCCAACTCTACCCTACACCCGACATATGACATAAACTCGGATGTTAAACCTTGGGACAAAATTTTTAAATTGCAAAATTTATTGGGAATGAGCGTACAAGATGACGACCATGACCACATATGGTAAATCCTTTAAAGGGGAATTATTACTCTCAAGGGAGACAACTCTGATAAAAATGGTTTTGCTTCCTTCTAAAAAGTGGTATACTCTAAAAGAGGACCAATTTTCATAGGCGATTGGTGTAAAGGAAAACAAAAAAGGAAGCCACAAAAGTTATCTCCCTTGTCATAAATCCATTCAGTTCCCCCAAACCGCAAAACCGTTTGAACTCAAACTGTATAGCAGTCATCATTGGGACAAAATCTTTCAATCTGGGGATTATTTTGAGATGACCCCAAAGATGGTCGTCATGACCATACAGAGCAGAGCGCAGTTTGGTAAGTTTCAATATGAGTTCAAGGCATAACGGAATAAATAGCACTGAAGGGAGGCAATCAGATTAGGTTGAAAACATAACCTAGTGTGCTAATTTAGACTTTATTCAAGTAAAGCAAGCGGATGCCGATTACTCTGATTGTCTTCCTTGAATGCTATTTATTTCGTTGTGCCTAGAAGTCATATTGAAACTGACCAAACTGCGCTCTGCCCATACAGATTATATAGTAATACCTCTAAATGTGTTCTCTTAATTTCCAAGGCCAGTTGAGTTCGAATTACGCATACTGCATGTTTCCTGTTTGCACTCTGTAAATAGTTTTTTTTTCAGACCTCTTCAGGGGGAATGGATACATTTCTAGGGGCGGTAACTCTGACGATTTTGTTTTTGCCTCCTTTCTGAAATGGGGTCTTCTCCCAGGGGAAGCAAATGCTTTCCTTTTAGAGTAGACCCCCTTTTAGAAGGGGCATTGTGTACAGGAAGCAAACAGGTCACAAACTCTGTCTCCAATGTAAAAATGGCAGAAAAACTACCAAGTGTGTCCACACAAGTGATTTGTTTCTGTTCTCTTACATCTCTGATGTAAACCAAGCCAATTTTCTTGAGAATTTTATTTAAATTTCTAGACATTTATATAGTGTTTGCTTAATACTGATATGGTATATTTTTAAACAAATGATTCATACAGTTTCACCTAAAGAACCTTAGCTAAATCAAGCAAATTCATCCGATACTGAAGCTCCTTTCTGGATTTAAATTTGACAATATTTAATAGTATACGAACAATTACATTTAAATTTATGACCAACAAAATGACTTTGATTCCGTTATTGTAAAGTTTCTACTTTTAGATAGTGATGACCCTCGTGCTAGGTCATGTTTTGCCAGAGCATCCAGTCACGTTAGTGACGTTAACCTCCGTAATAAACTTTATACTGCTGAACTTCTACAAGGCAATCGGTATCATAAACTTCGTAAAATGTATTCTAAATTTCATCCAAAATACGGGAAAATTAAACATCTTCAACAGGGCTTATCGAAGGCCAAGTATTATGGTGACTTATTTTACAAATTTAGGAGAATCGTTAGTAAGTACGATTTTGTTTTTCAGAATAAATAAATAAATAAATAAAGATTATTAATCGAAATATAAGGACAGAGTATAACATGCATGTTATGCGACAGGCTGCATGCTTGCTTTGTGGTTAACCCAATCAAGCTTAACAAATTTGCTTCCCTCTTTAAATACGACGACGGGATGGGATGCAGACTCAATGATGGCTCAATCCTAAACCGTTTGTAACTGACTTTATTCGTCTGTAGTCGGGCTAACCATCTGTCAGTGGTTTGAATTTGTATGAACAACTTAGATAAAGCAATCTGATTGGCTGAAAATTAGAAGTTGGAATGGCATCTTAATTTATTCAGCATGACAAGGGTTAATATCGGTTTGTAGTTGATCCTTAATCATTCTTTTATAATACGAGTGTTCAGAAGTTAATCAATGTGCTTTTGTTCTGTGATCTGATGATCTAGTGATATATTCCATGTTTATGGCTGTTAGTAACGGCTGGCTCTATGACTTCTCTGTTAAATTAAGATTCTCGTTTTGTAATGTAATAACACCCCAGCTAGCAGTCTACTTAAATCTATATTGGGCATTTATCGGCCTGACAGGATTCTTATCGGACCGCTAACGATCCTATATAGATTTGTGTAACTGGATTTTTTTTCTAACATGACGCAATTCTATAAACAGAGTATAGAAAAAGACGACGTCAAAACGTGATGGGCACCTTTCTTACATTGTCGCTCAACTGTATAAAAGTAAAAGTAAATAAGGATTGCCTTTGGAAACAAAGAACACACAAAATCACGAAAATTGGAGACTCGGTTTGATTGAGTCTCTTCATATACAACACTAGTTTGCGAGCTGCATACGCCCCCTAGCGCCGGCTTAAGCGGTATTCGATTTTCAAAATGACCAGAATGGGTTTAATGATCCCAAAGGAAATAAAATATAACCTGTACTATGATGATGTACGGGGAGACTGTATGTTGCGTTTGTATCAGGTCATAAAATCTTAAGGACGATCATTATATACTTTGATTGTATGCCGTGTATAACCGTCCATGATTGGTGAATAAATATCCTACCTTATCTTGTTGCGACGATGTGTAGGGTAAAGAGCTGTAGCACTTTTCTGGGCAGCTCAGATAGACGTTTGTTCTAACACATTAAGGGATAAAAAGATAGACCTTCTGAATTAACACCTTAATAACATGACATTTCAAAGTGTACTTTCGTAAGTATATGAGCTATTTGGAGTGCGTATACGCCATTTTCACTATAGTTTGCACAGGAAAACAATCCTCTCTTATGCATAAGTTAGACGTGTATTCATTGTTTACCTGTAGATACAATTTAATACACCCGTACAAAATATAGTGAAAATGGCGACAGTTCACAAAGTAGCGCTGTACCAGTGTTTTATGGACATGAACACTTGTCTGCTAGTTCTTTTCACCAGTACAAATTCTGTGTTGTATTTATTCTCTTTGAATTAAACATTCGGTGAATTATATTTTTAGAATAACAGGACGTGTAAATCTATATTAAACACAAATAATGTTACCCAGGAAATACCACAGTCATAAATCATAGTCTGTCCAAGGCACCAAAATTGAACTTTTGAGAGATGAGGGATAAACAATGATAAGACATGACGGAACACTTATGATAACTATCATAGAAATAAAGAAGAAAATATTTAACACTTTCAACCCTAAGTCTATGAAATAGATTCGCCCATCTCTGCATTTGGACACACCCACTGTTACCAAAAGGGTGACAATTGTAAACTCAAGAACAGAATGGCGAACAGTGTAGATCCAGATGAGACGGCTCATTATGAGCCGTCTTATCTTGATCTACACTGTTTGCAAAATTACTGTGTTGTTCTACAGGGCTGAAACGAAGGGTTAACAAATGTGGAGGTATACAGCCATCCAAATAATGTCTAGCTATATTCTATTTTCATGAAAATAACATTTTCTGGAATTGTTAAGAGCTATATTACAATTTTGTTTGAATAGTACTATTTTATATACCAGTCGGCATAAGTCATAAAAAGAACCAACAAATTAAGACAGAATGATTAGGGAAATATATGTTATGTACATGAAAAACAGCATATAAAAAGTAAAATATTTATATACTTATGTATACATATGTATATTGTGAACACACGAGCGAATACTTACAAACATATTACAGGAATGTATTTCATATAGTGGATTTTATCTATGTGTAAACACCAGCGAGTAACACACACTGATTAAAGCTCGAATGTTTTTTGTTTTTGTTTTTTTTTTGTTAAGCTTGCGAATTATTCGGTGGCGGTTACTCATTGATAAAATCCAAAAAAAAATAAAATTCCTTTCTTACATAGATTTCAACTGGATCATATTTGAACTGAAAACATGCATTACATTACAAAGGTTATACGTAGATAAGATATTACTATCACAAATTAACACAGTACATGTATTTCCAAACTACTGCCAATAAATCACACAGAATAAACTTTGTCATCATATTTTTGTCTGATCCTCGTATAGCGTTGCTTATTTACTTCGATACCACAATTAAGATCATACCGTCATGATGTATTTTACTTTCATTCTAAAACAGCAAGTTGCTAGTTTTTTGTATGCTGCTTCGTGTGGGTGGGGTAATTTTCTATAACATTCAACATCGCGAGTACATGCTGTATTGCTGAATAGTTAAAAAGACAAAAAAAATTTTACTTGTATCTTGGGAAGCATAAATCATATTCAAAATTTCAACTTGCACCTTACTTTCGATTTGAATGATTCATACCCTTCGTATATACTTAACAACACATTTTCAAAAAAAAAAAAAAAAAAAAAAACATTTGTCAAGGCAACCATAAAAATTGAGTATACTAGTAAAGAACATTTTGACAATAATATTTTATCACATTGTGTGCAAACATGAAATAAGATAAAAACAAAACATGCAGATAACTAATATATAGTGAGGTATATAGGTTATTGCTTAGTTTTAAATTTCGTGCCGCTTGGCGAGAAATTTGGAACTATGCAATAGCCAGTTTGTCGCAATAATAATTATGACCATATCTCACAGATGCCATAGTGAGATTGAGCACAGTGTACGCCGAACATGTATTCAATAAAAGATATTGCATTTTAATGACTTATTGCGACAATAACTATTTATAACTAACAAAATTTTGTACCCTATTACCAAACTGTGAATAAAAGTGGGAGGGATAATCAGAAGAGCTGTTAAGGAAAAGTATTTGATGAGAATTCTGGGATAATTTACTCCAGTTCTACATAAAAACATATATTGTCGGTAATCATTAGAAGGGCCTCTTCTTATGAGTACCTACAACACATGTTTTTATAGAGAAATGAGAAAAAAATATCCCAGAATTATCACAAAATACGTCTTCTTTAGAACTCTTCTGGGTAATGTAATAGCATTACAATATTAAGTATACAGTATACAATTAATAAGATGCATTTGTGGATTCAAAATTGTTGTATGCTTATTTCATAGGAAGAAAAATACATTTCTTTACAGACTGACGGCGCTAGACAAAGTGCCCAGAGGGGCACGTATACCCCCGACCAGTGCTACCGCCTCTTTTTAAAAGCACAAAGTATGAAGCTTTGACTCTGGAGATGGCAGTTTTATGCTATATTAATACAACATTGAAAGAATTTAGTCACACATTATGTGAAGCCCATGACCTTGACCTCAAAGGTAAGGCAAGGGTACAGGGGTCATTCTGAATAAAACTTTAGACCTATAACTGTCACCATAACAAATACCAGTGAAATCAATCATAGTTTTTATAATTTAAGCAAACACTTTGACATTTATATGAAAAATCTGTCTGTGACCTTGACCTCAAAGCCATGACCTAGCTTGGGGATGGCGCTGAGAAAAACTTTAGACCTATGTATACCATAATGTCAAATATTAATGAAATCAATCAAAGGGTCTTGATAATATAGCTATATAAACTTTAATGCAAAAACTTTGACTTTTATATAAAATTCTAACTCTGTGACCTTGACCTCAAAGTTTCGCCCCGAATTTCTCTGAGTAAAACTTAAAACCTATATCTACCATCATGCAAAATATAAATGAAATTCATCAAAAGGTCTTGATAATATAGATATATAAACTTAAATGCAAACATTTGACTTTTATATGAAAATTCTAAGTCTGTGACCTTGACCTCAAGGTCACATCCCGGGGTGGGGATCATGCTGAGTAAAACTCTAGATCTATATCTTCCATCATGCCAAATATACATGAAATTCATTGAATGGTCTTGATAATATAGATATATAAACTTGTGCAAAAATTCTGACTTTTATATAAAAATTCTAAGTTCGTGACCTTGACCTCAAGGTCAGGCCCGGGTTGGGGATGGCACTATTAATTAGATTAGACCTAGATCTATCATCACGCCAAATATAAATGAAATCCATCAAAGGGTCTTAATAATGTAAGGTCTTATAAACTTTGACGCAAAAACATTTTTTAACCATGGTAGCCAACAACGTGACGGAAAGACGAACTAACGAACGAACGTACATACGAACGAACGAGTAGACGAACGGAAAAGCGAAAACTATATACCCCCCGACATACTTCATATGTCGGGGGGTATAAAATATGTGAGAAAAGAACCCATGCCTAAGAAATGAGATCAATATGTAAAAACATCTATGCAAAATGTGTTTTTCTATGCCATACAGCATTTTTACTGTACAAAAAAAAAAAAAAAAAAAAAAAAAAAAAAAGATGAAATTTTAACGAAAACAGAAACGAACTGCTGATGTCAACATTTACCAGTAACCAGTACAGCAAGCTTCTATGCTTCTGGAGAAAATATTAATGAATATAGAAGATATATTTTCAGAGGACTTGTACCCTTTGTAAGTCTTAAATCATCAAACACTTAAGTATTTAATATAGACTTTTCATTCACTTTATTGTTGCTTCGTCATGTCCTTTATTTATACCTGTATTTGTCTCTCGAAAATGCTTCCGAATAAATCCCTTCTCAAGGATGTTAAAATCATTCTGGAGTTCGCCATTAAATATATTTGAGTGTACTCATTAGAGGCGCCTCGACGAGGCGTAACGTGCGAATTGGCTGTAAACATGCGATGAAATGTGTGTTTGTCAAAACAATAAGGTAAACGTTTAGAAGAGATAGCCATTATATAAAATGATTGAATGATTTATTTTGAGCAGTTCAAGTGTTAAGTAGATAAAAAAACACCATGATGAACAAAAATTAAAGCGCCATACCACCACCCTCACCCAGGTTTTATTCTGTAACAGTGTTATACCCATATACTATAAACCTTTACCACACTATGGGCTAATTCAGCAGACGGCAAATTGATGACATTTTACCAGAAAACACGATCCGACAATTCAAGCAAATTCTCCATTGGAGAAAATTTCCATAAAATGTCAAAGCCTATTTTCTGGGAGAAATAAGAACAAACATTTCGGAGTGTCGTCCGAAATGTTTGCCCAGAGTGCTAAGCGTTAACGGGACTGGATACTGGATACTGGATTTTCCACATTTTTTACAAGGGAGACAACTAATGTGAGTTTCGGTTTGCTTTCCCGCACTCCGAATCACTTCTGAAAAGGAGTATACTCTAAAAGGAAAGAATTTGCTCCCAAAAGGAGCAAATTCTTTCCTTTTAGAGTGGACCCCTTTTCAGAAGTGATTCGGAGTGCGGGAAAGCAAACCGAACCCTTTTCAGAATGGAAGCAAACCAATTATGACAGAGTTGCCTCCCCTCAAAGTGTATCTAATTCTTTAATATGTTCCAATATGAAGCTGTGCTGCTTCATATGATGGTGGATTCATCCGGTCTCCAAATCTTTGATTATCGCCATTTAGTGACATCAGAGGCGGCGCTGAAGCTTGTGACGCATGGACATGCGCACGTGTCAAGTGTGTCTCTGTCATTAACTGAGTTCCAGAGTCGCTGTGTTGCAACAAGCTTTGTTGGCTTTGTGGCGTCAAAGAACCGTAAGCGTTCCGTTTACTGGTATCGTACTCTCTTAGAATCTTGAAATACTCTCCGTCTTCGCTCTGTAGCACTATAAGTCCGGGTTCAATTTCATGCGCGTACACCGGCTGCATGTTAAATTTGTCCTTTTTCGTCTTTTTATCTTGGTCTTCCTCGCTGCACCATTTCCAGAGAATGTACAGTCCCAGAAATATCAGACCAATCAGCAGGAGACCAAATAAGAGGTTGCTAAGTTTGTATTGAGTTTCTCTGAAAAAGAACAACACATTATTTGAATTTTGTGGGTGCATCATTTGATTTGGGCTTCAGCTATTCGCGCATGGCAAGCTTATATTAAGGGCGTACTCATCATACATATTTTTCAAAAATGCCTTTTTCTTGCGCTTCCGTAGGTTTGACATACAATGTATTTTCTTCAAACTTTAACTTGCTATCTTATTTCACGCTTAGCACTTTGGGTAAAATTTTCAACAGGCGAAATATTGAAATACTTTCTTATTTTCTTCAGAAAAACAGGTTTTGACATTTCATGCAAATTGTCTCAATTTGCATGAAATGTCAAATTCTGTTTTCTTGGAAAAAAATAGACAGTGGGGTTAATGACCGTTCAATTAAAATGCATGTAAAACTAACAATAAATGTTAATATCTCTTTTTCTTTCACTTACACCCTAGCACATACAGAAACGGACTCCCACGTGTCGACAATTGCTACCAATCTCCATTATTTCATCTTAAAAAATGTATGGGTCTGACACTAGTATGTGTGAAACAATAAATCCTTTCAGCCTGGTAGACAAATACCTGTGCAAACAGTGGAGATCCAGATGAGACGGCTCGTAACGAGCCGTCACTGTTTGTCATTCTTTTTTGATTTTAGACTGAAATCCCTATTCGCATATATAGACATGTCCAAATTCAAGGATGGAAGAGTCCACTTCAGAAACTCAGGGATGAAAGGGTTAAGTAGCCATTGGGCTTCATGCTTAACCTAGTGAATAATTTCCTGTAAGCGGCTAATATATCATCACCCGTGAAATATGTAAATTTTAAAGAATTCTGTATTCTTAATGAATAAAAATGTATGTCTATTATAGTTTGTACAATACTGATTGGTTCTTAGAAAGGTATTGTGCCATCTCCTTCATTCTTGAATGGAAGAAAGTTTCATTGGTGGCAAGCAAATTTAGTTTTTCTCAAAAATTGAACTTTTATATAGATAGTGATCTTTGAATTCATTCAGTTCCACCATTTCTATCCATATTGGGTATCTTAAGCAAAAGAAAGGTAAGAGAAAAGTCCAGGGAGTGCCACAATCACAAACCGCAGCCCTTCCCAGACCCCAAGAGGAAGAGGAAACCGACAAATCCAAACAAGCACAAATCGAACAAACGTATGAAAAGCACTAAGATTAGCTCTCTCTTCCCCAAGCGAGGTAATCGCAATACTAAAAGGACTAGAAAAACACAAGAACAAAATGACACATGGAAAGACATACAACAAATCGCGTAGAATAAACCACAAAGCAACAAAGAATAAGACTAACACCGGGACCACCGCCTTAGAACGGTCAGTAGAGTAAACCACCGGGGAGTTTAAAGCACTTTTACAGCTAGCCAACTTCACCCAGTCTTACAATAATCAATAATCTTCAAAATGTATTACAGAATGTACATATTTTGCTCGGTTTGGGCTAAAATGAAACTTTTGTTGAAACAAGCTCCGTTATATCTTTCTTGTGGGAATTTTGTGATATGTCATTTAAGTGCTTGCACTATAGATGCTTATCTCAGAAATTAAAGCCCTTCTGAATAAGTTTGGTAGATAGTCCTATCTATTATATAGCTTGCTTACCAAACTAAGTAACTAAATGCATATTCGTGTACAAATAAATAACTTACGCTTCAGACACAAATTCATTTGGATCCATTTATCTCGACAGACAGGCAGACAGACAAATTAGACAGACAGACAGACAAGCAACTACTTTGCCAACTTACAATTTTATTAGTAAATATATAAATCAATAAATAAGCAAATAACATAACTTACTGTTCAGAAAGAAATTCAACTGGATGCATGTCTCTTTTTAAAGTGTTTGAAGCACGCATACATACAATATGTATATATTATGCTTTAATATTAACCACCATGCTCTACAAAAAAGGGTCCCACAGCACATAACCCAATGGAGAAGACAAAAGTCACCTTGCACATCGCAATTTGAGCAGGGGCATCAGTGCTATCCTTAAGAAACCTGGATACTCTTAAGACTTTTTGTGAAAAAGAGATCTTCTGAGACTGCATTGGCACACAGGCTGATCTGACCTGTCATATTATGTACGCAAAAGGCCACTTTTGCATGGCATTAAACGATATTGAACGCTGACGCTTTTGTACAAATGGACCGAAACGTACGAAAACGTACTTTCCGAGCGAGGATTCAGATTAGAATGCACAATACGCGAAGTCTGATCAGGACTGCTCTACTCATCTATTTGTTCCACTGATTTCAATGATTCTATAAGCGGGTAACGAAGGCCCTGATCAGACTGCGCATGCGCAGCAGTCTGATCTGGACCTTTGTTATCCGCTTGTGCGTTAAAGGCGGTTGTCTTGTGTTGAAGCTAAAATCAATTACGGTTATTCTACGTAAAATCACACAGTGTTGAACCATCTGTTGCAGATCTATACATTTTTCTGTTGTTTATTGATCTGGCAGTCTCTGCTGCAAAAACAAATCAACAGTCACCTCTGGTCTATGACCATTTATCTTCTGGTAGCGGTTACTATATATAAATTGTCTAAGGAAAATCAAGTTAAATCATCTGGTCTGCGGTCGTAAAGCTGCATGCCACGTTTACTGTTAATAAAAGATCTGAAGTAAAACAGAGGTTTAGAGCAAAACATACGTATATGAGTGTCATATTTACTATATATATTTTTATACATTTAAACTTTATACCTGCGGCCACACCCTAAAGTGCAGCCTATGGGTTAAGCGACCGAGTCATTGAAATCCTATGTTCCCGTAGATGTCTGTCAATGGCGTCCTTAAAACCGTTACAAACCGTACCACATGAAATTACATGCTCAAGAAGGCGATTCCAAGCGTGAACTACTCGTTAAGTAAAGAAGCTCTGTCTAATATTTAGTCTTGAACACGTTTATTAAGCTTAAGAGAATTTCTTCCGGTTGATTGACTGTTGATATTTATTCGGTAAAATCAACATATATATACATAAAACAAAAATAAGAAGCGCTGTAAAAATAGAACAAAAAATATTAAAACAAAAATACTTTATGGCATAGGAAATATGAATTTAAAAAAAAAAAAAAAAAAAAAAAAAAAAAAAAAAGGTTTTAAAAAGGGGCACTTTGAGACACCAGTGAAATAATGATATCACAGTTTACCATGATAATCACAGAGAGGTCTATATAGCACTGCTATATATCTGAAGTAAACACTTTTTGACTAGAAGTTATGAAGTTCAAAGAAATATGAACCGGTTGGTCTTTTCGAGGCATTCATAACACACAATCCGAGACCATGGTAAAGATCCAGAGAGCCATCATGTAAGGCACTTACTCACCATGGGATCCTGTACTGAACTTCACGTGTAATGCTTGCCTACTGCCCCTATCTCTGGAAGTGACCATAAATGGTGCCGCAAGCAGCCTGTGGTCCAAGAGTGTTCAAGATGAATGCCAGCAAAATAATTCAAAGTGCATGGTTATTGTATGCATGCTAAAATAACCCAGCGTATTTCCAATGGAGTCCTGTTGAATTAGATTCGAGACTAGCTGAAAGTACGAATTTCAATATGATTAATTAATAATATATAAAGTTATCTCATTGTTACATCCCGATATTACAGGTTGTACGGTAGCTGAGTTCTTTTCCTAATTATAATATGAATTTAATAGGTGCTACCTATATCCGTGCGTCCAAATTATCATCACATGCTTCATAGGTGGGTTGGTCAGATCTAACTGAATTTGATTTCAGACCACGCTTGACTTCTAATCCACTGCATGAATTGCGATATGACGTCCAAGTCGACAATATTTCAGTAGTTCAAAGTCATTGCCTCCAAATTTGTGGGACTTTTACCCGACCCGATCACATGACTTCGGTTCCTGCTTAGTTACTAGCAGCTCTGCCATAGAGGCTTCAGGCAGCCAATCTATTTCGCGGGCCCCGATGGGCGGGGGCCATGCTTTCCGAATACCGAAAACTAGTGTATACCGATGACAGGTACAACGACAATATACTATCGTTCGCTTACCTGTGTCGAAGATGTTTTTTTTTTTTAAGATTGTCACGTTAAAAGAGCGTAAAGTCTATGTGTTATCTAAAATTCTAACACTCCTCACCTATATAGCCAATGGTTAAACTCAGTGATATATTATGCAATAAATCACTGGGCGGAAACGCGCGACGCTATCTGGCGCCTTTCCGACGTCATTTCGACACGCTGCTGACGTCAGTCTTAGTTTCTACGACGCTAGACTGTGTAACGTCGTTTTTCTCACTTCAGCAACGTAAGAAATGCATGTAAACGTCAGCGTTACAGTCAAAACTTTTGGCGGGATTTCTTTATTCGATGGCGGAAAGTTTGAAAAATCTAAAGGCTACAATTACCTTTTCGTCGTTTTCTATGTGTTAGAATCGAAATAGATCAGCTCTTGTGCGTGATTTGTTGAGTAATAAATCACAGTTTGTCGGTCAGTTGTAAGAAGATAAATCACTCGCGCTCCGCGCTCGTGATTTGATCTACTTTACAACTGACCTCCAAACAGTGATTTATTACTCAACAAATCACTGCTAGAGCTGATCTATTTTTAACTCTACATCAAAGTGTAATGCACAAAACGAATCATGCTCAGCTTCTAAACAGACGGAGAATGGATAGAAATAAAATTCGAAGTGGAGACAATATTAAAAATGGCCGCGATCGCAAATTTTGTAGGCTGACGTCATAAGTCTCGTGATTCAACCCCTTGCAATTGGAATACTTGGCGTTATTGGCTGTTTTGTTGCTATTATCGCACGGCCGCCGTGTCGATAGTCTCTGCCAAATCACGTAACCCTTGTTTTTCAGGATAACCACCGAACCACCCAAGCGTTTGTTGGACCTTCACATTTTTGGTCACACACATCACTGGTCACATAGGTAGTCTATAGTAGTGTGTCTGCACGCCGAGCCGGCCCGCGGTTCGGGGAACTGCTTCACAGTTCCCGTTGGACGTTCTGACAATAAACACAATTAAACAAAAACACATCTTAACATACAACGGCCATTTGAAAAGTGAAATCTAATATAAAATTAGCAGAATACCGCAGATTAAAATAAAGGCAGTATATCTTTGATACCAAATTGAAAGATTTGCAATAAACAGATTAATTATCAAGCAATGTCTACATTGAACCCATTAAAACTGACAATTCTGAAGTAACCCTATCTTTCAGATGTCAAACTAACTCCCAATTTAAGGGTACAATCTCCAATGTCATCAAATGCCCACATGGACTTGACGTACAGCTTCCGGTCCTAGTGAAAATGACCCGTATTTATAACACATCACCATAGCTAAGAACAAACGAAACTAATTACTAATTAATTTCAAAACTGAGCGTCATTTTACCCGAGTGTGGGCAAATTTAGCAGAGCTCCGAGCTAGGATTCAATAGGGAGAACAATTACATGAAATGCCTAATACTATTTTCTGGGAAAAAGTAAGAAAAATATAATTAATTTGTCCTCTGTCGAATTTGTCCACATTCTGGTAAAATGACGCTCAGTTCCGTCTCATTCCTAAATGTCGGTCCGTTGCAGCGCCTTGCGGTTTGTTCATGTGGTATCCATGACGCCGGATGTTGACACGGGATTATTTTGGTCACGCTAAAATCGCTGTAAACCTAAATTTCTACTATGTCGTTTAACGTAAAGGATGCAGGTATGATTAGAAAATACATACTCAGTATTTTCTTTTAATAACCTTTCATATTGCTGATGTTTTCAGTATTGATAACAGATATACGGCGTTTATATTTAAGGCGATGTATAGAAACCGGTATTCGACGCTACCAGTATCCGTGATTCCGGGTCAACTCGGATTATTCGGCCCGGGTTAACGCGGCCAGTTTGTGTGTATGTAAGTATTGATAGATGGATGAACATTTTGGTGGCCTTTGAAGTATGATTAACTGCAAATGTCATGATTGAATTTCTTCAATGCCCACTGCTGTGGTTCGAGCCTCACTCGGGTCAAATGTGGGAAAGCTGTTCTGTTTACAGATGGTCAGGTCTTTTTTTCCCTGGGTTCTCCAGTTTTCGCCCCCCTTTGATGAACAATCAACTCAATATAAGTGAAAAATTACTTCAATGGCTCCTCGGATGTCTGTAATAATCTACAAGACAATTAATTATCATTATCTTTTTGCAGTTAAGCAAACATGAGCTTATGTGCAGTGCCAATGCAAATTATGCTGTCAGGAAACAAACTATCTTGGATGGTTATAATGATGGTCTTGTATTTCCTTTCAATTGGCTGAACATAACCAGTTAAAAGCATACGATCACTCATTTAATATATACATGCAGTCTTCGCGAAAACTGCAGGACTGTCTGACAAAGCCATCAAATTTTCGTTTTGTCCTGCAAAAATTTTCGGTCTGTCTGACTGCTGTCCTGCAACACATTCAATCGCCAAATTTTAATAATAGACATTTTTATTCATTTTTTTTTTTTTTTAATATTTCATTTGCTTTTGCCTTCACCTTTTTTGGTTAAAAGGCACTAAAGCAGTATCATCTGAACACTAAAATTATATTTTCTAATCCTAAGTTATTATCAGTTGAAACCAAAATTTGTCTATCCTGTAGATTTCCCTCTGTCCTAGAGAAAATGTCTATCTGACTGACAGCCGTCCTGTAGCACTTCAAAAGCTTTTGCAAAGACTGACATGCACATGTCTATCCATCTGAGAGAAAAAAAAAAACAAAAACAAAACAAAACAAAAAACAACAACAACAGAATTTCGACACATACATTGTAACTATTCATTCATATTAAATTTTCTATCACATAAATTAACATCCCTGGTATTTGTCTAGACATATATAGATTTAAGACAACATATACTTTTTGAAATACAAAAGCCATATGTCCAGATAAATTGAGTATACTCGAACAGAAGGTATTTTTTTTTTTCTTTTTTCATTAAACATACCTTGTGGGTACTTATTGGAATTGCCTTGGTGATGCCAATCCCGTGAGTCCTACAAAGTATGTTTTAGGGTTGTCAAAAATAATAGAAGTAAAAGGCTCCATGTCTAAAAGTAGCTGAATCTTTTCAAGTATCAAATGCGTTGGAGTAAATGAAACTGACTCAAAAGTAGTATGCTCATATTTATTAAGTAGGATGCACTTGTCTTAAGCCTAGAGACCCTACTTTTGACAACCCTGTGTTTTGGTGTAAAAAAGCTTGAAGCTATGTAAAACACCATATACAAGTGACCCTTATTTAGGATCAACTTATTCCCGGTTTATGGTTTATTACAGATTGGTCGGATAATGATAATTCCCAAAGTAAGTGGCATGTACACATATTACCGGTAGTTTATTACCATGGAATTTTGGAGTTTGCACCTTGTAATTTCTGATTCTGCACCAAGTACTTCAAATGAATGAATGCATATGACAGATTCTGCAGCTTGAGCAGTGAGGAAGTTGTCTCCCTAATATTTAAAACATTTTAGCAGTGGGGACTACTATTAAAATAAAGAATTTAGGAGCAAATTCTTTCCTTGAACAGTAGTCCCCTAGTCAAAAGGGAGGTGAATATTTCAATTTAACAGTTTTTCCCATGGCAGTTTTTACATTCTCTTTAAACAATGAATCATTCCAAGTCAAAAACTTACCTTAAGACCATTGCTCCCAGATAGGAGAGTGTATCCAAATAATAATTTTCTTATTTTTTTCCAAAACACATTATGTATTTTTCTTCCAAAACACATGTTGTGTATTTTTCCTCCAAAACACGTGTATTTTTTCCCCCTAAACACATTTTGTGTATTTTTTCCTCCAAAACACATTGTGTATTTTTCCTCCAAAACACATGTCATTTTCCTCCAAAACACATGTTGTGGGTCCTCTTTAGAAGCACCTTGCCAAGGTGTTTTTTAAGAGTACCCTCAGCATATGTTTTCATGGAGGAATAAGGAAAATATTGATACTTTTAGTTTTTGGATGGAAAAAGTGCCTTATCTGGAGCTATGTAAAGACCTGTGATTTCAGTCAAGACCAAGATTTGTGATATAATCTCAGTCAAGACCAAGATTTGTGAATTGAGCGAGTCCACGGTATTTACTCTCAGATATATATATGCAGAATCTTCACTGTTGGCCTAACAGAGTGCAAAATTTTTAGCAGGCGACATTCTAACATTTTTTTTGTAAGAAATAAGTTGACATTTCATGTGAATCATCTTCAACATCTGATCTGGTTCTGCACTGTTTGCTCAGCCCTATCCGTCCCAATATTTAGAGCATGGCATAAGATAAGAAGGCATATCCACATTATGTTTTTTGTATTTCCATGAAATTATATGTTATGGATATTCATTAAAAGTGCCTTGCTGAGGTGCTTTTAATGGGTACCCATACAGAATGTTTTTATAGAGAAATAAGAAAAAAAATCAGTATTTGTTGGTTGAAAAAAGCACCTGGAGCTATAACAGGGCAAATATGGTATTTGGTTTGTGCAAGGCCAGAAGGATGTCTTTGAGTGTACATGTACATGTTAAATGTACAGATTAAGCCAATCTTGTTCATTGGACAGTTAATTAGACAGTTTTGTTAGAGCCTTTCCCTGCATTTATACTTTCTGCAGTGTCCAGGGATTCTGTAAGCACTGATCAGACAGGCTGATCTGGGTCTTGATTGTCCGCATATCCCTAAAATTCACATTTTTGTTTGGCAATGCCCATACACAGTGAAACCTGTCAAATCCCACCCCTGTCTGTGATGAGTCCCCAATATTATGAGCAGAAGTTCCAGTCCATTTTCCTTTTACCATAACCCTTAAAACCCTACTCATAACACATAACAATCAGGGCCCAGTTGTTCGAAGCGTCATTAGCTTAACGAGCTCGTTAAGGGTCATTTCGTTAACTGTTTTAGCGGATTCAATGTACAATATTCTGATATTTTTTGCTGAAAAAATGTGAGTAGCTTTTGCACTGCAAAAGCTACTCACATTTTTTCAGCAAAAAGTTTCAGCGTATTTGCATATCACTCGATGTAAATTTTAACGAATCGTTAACTAACAACATCGTTAGTTTTGAACAGCTGGGCCCTGAAATATTTTTTTTCTTTTATTATATTTCAGAGAAAATAAGGCTTGACATTTTATGTGAATCATCTGCTGATGCAGATGATTCACATGAAATGTCAAACCTTATTTTCTCTGAAAAATATTAAGAAAGTTGTCTACTGCAATTTTGCACGGCATTTTAAGGGATAATTCTGAACACAAGAAATTAAAGTGTAATCTGAACCAGTTTTCTGATCACAGAGATATTCAGAATAGACGAGTTTCATGGTAGTGAGGACTAAAGACATTGTATGGGTTCACTCAATAGGTTCATTGGGACAGAGTATCACCATTATTCCATATCCAGTCGACTCTCATTATCTCGACTTCGCTTATCTGGAATAACTGCTTATCTCGAAGTGAAAATCTGGTCCCTGTTTTAACATGGAAATCCAACAACAGGTAACAAAATATTGTGGAAAAGAAGAGAAATTGCTCCTAAGGAGCAATTTCTCCTCTTTACCACAATATTTTCAAGATAAATCTAACTTGAGGAGCCAAATTACATATTCATTTATGAAATGTGACTGTTCAGTAATTTTTTTCCTGAATTCTGCAAATCTGATATGTCGTCATACAGATATCTCGAAATATTTCAGTGAGTCCCTTGGACTTCGAGATAACGAGAGTTGACTATATTCGATAGAATATCCCATAGGTCACAGTTTCAATTCTCATCAAGAACCATCATCTGACAGTGATCTTGGCCCCTCATGATGCAATGGGACCCGAACCACCACCAGACTGGTTCCCAGTAGCAAACAACAGGTCTGGGCTGTGTGGTTGTTCCATGTGTCTGGGGCTTGTCAGGGACTTGCACGCTGGGTAGGGCTTTAGTCTGTCTCGGACAGGGTGAAAGGGGGAGTTCTTGTGGTGTGGTGTGGTGGGTGGGGTCCTGTGCCACAGTTGTGAGTTGGGATGCATCGGTGGGTCAGGTGGGAGATTTGGCATGGGACTGGGTGAGCATTGGTGGACTGCTGGGGTGTGCTGCATGCATGTGCTGGGTCAGAGCGAAAGTCATCTGGGACCTGTTTTAATGGGTGCAGTGACTGATCATGGGGCTGGTTGTGTCATAGATTGGGATCATGGGGCAGGGGGGGTGGCGGGGAGCTGGTAGGGAGAATGGTTGGAGACTCAGGCAGGTTGGGGATGCTGTAGGGTCATTTGGTCATGCCTCATCAGACGGGTGCGTGGGGCCTGGGCAACATCTGCAGGCCTTTGTTTGGCAATGGGAACCAGTCTAGTAGTGGAAAGTCAAGTCCCGTGGCATCACAAGGTCAAGGTCACACTCTGATGACGGTTCTCAATGAGAATCGAACTATGTCAGTAAGTGAAAATTTTCTATGGGATATGTCTAACAAATATATGAAATAACACTGTATGGGTTGTTTTGGAGTTGATGAAGCTTGTGTATTGGTGATCATGGTGTGTATTGGTGATCATTGTTGCACTTGTGGGTGGGGGGTGGATGTTACTGTATTTACATTAAATATTTGGACACCTTAACCGGGACCTTAACTCATCATCATACTATTAACTGAATAATAGATTCTAAAAGGAATGAGCTTTGAGAGCAATGAACACACTTGCAAAACTGAAAACAGCTGAAGTATCAAGTATCAAGTCATCACACAAACACGTCTATATAATTTGACACCCTTAAACCCCACTTTTATATAGTAAAATTGGGGTTTACAGGGGTATGCATTATTTTTATTTTGCTAAAAATCACTGAGACAGTTCTAACGAGTACCCACAATCTATATCTTCAGCATAAATATGAAAAATATCAGAATTTATCATCTGATAATTTTCCTTCTTTGCTTGTAAAATTTTCAATATATTTGAATAGGCGTGTTTTTGTAATGTATTCTGGGCCAGACTAGCCAGTTTCAACCAATTAGGCCTCACCAGTGACCTTCATATAAATTTTCAAAACCCCTAGAATTGGCTTAATGATCATGAAGGACCAGAACATATAAACTACACTAAAGTGAAGACATCTTACAACTGCAATATGGCACTAACACCAGCTGTATAGTGAAGGTAAATTAATTCTAAAACGAATGACTCTTGACAGCAATGCACACACTCGCAAAACTGAAAACATGTCCAGCATTCTTGGCCAGATTGGCCCATTTTACTACCTTTGATGTGTCTAAATATTGCTGGATTAGTGGCAAACAATGTAGGCCTTGCCTTGAGGTTACAATATTTTTTCATGCTCAACCCAGCTGAACATGAAATTTGTCCTGCTAATAAGTCTCAAATTACTTACAATTGCAAATTCGTACTTGTTAAACATAACTGAGCATGAAAAATTCTCTGCTAATAAATAGGAAAATGCCAGCTATTAACTATTGATGGCATTTCCTGTTTATTAGCAGAGAAAATTTCATGCTCAGCTGAGATGAGCATGGAAAAAGTTTTATAAAACTATCTCAGGGCCTGATCTGACACTGCATTCTGCAGCAACTGATCTGGGTGAACACTGTTTGCACTGTCTGTTCCAGAGGTTAACTACAGTAGCTTGGGAAGGTTTTGCACAATAGAGAGCAACTATCTCTGTTATGTACAGTTCGTGATCCTGGCCCCGAGGTTATAAAACTTTTCATGTTCAACTCAGCTGAGCATGAAATTTTCTCTGCTAACGATAGTTGGCATTTTCATATTTATTAGCAGAGAAATTTTCATGCTCATGTTTAGCAACAAAGAATTTGCCATTGTTAATAATTTGAGATTTAATAGTAGAACTTTCATGCTCATGAAAAATGTTTTATAACCTGGGGGCCTGGTCTTATCAATATCTCAAAATATCTGTTTATGGTTTGTTGGAGAAAATTATTGTACCGGTAGCTTTGGTTGAGGTACTTATATATAAACCTTCACATGTATACTTAACTCCTTTATTTCAGGTTACTGTTATTTCAAAGCAAAAATCTAGTCCATTTGATTTTGAGATAACGAGAGTCAGCTGTAGTTTTGAGATAACGAGAGTCGGCTGTAGTTTAAACAATGTCTTATTGCAGAAAGCATTGCTCTAGATAAAAGAGAGCATCGGGTAAATATTTTTTCTAATTTCTCCATGAAAACATATGTTGTGGGCACTAATTAGACGCATCTCAGTGAGGCACTTCTAATGAGTACCCCACAACATTGTGGGTATTCATGAGAAGCACCTCTAATGACTACCCACAACATAAGTTTTTATGGAGAAATAAGAAAAAAATATTGCAAAATTATCACCATATCACCAAATACTCGCCCTTAATTGATAATGATGATAATTTTGGTGTTTTACACCATTTCAATGTTATTTAAGTCATATAGAGACAATGGAAGGGTGATAATAAAAAGGCTCTGTGCAATAAGGGGCCATATTGTCATGAGTGGAATTCCACGTCCAGCGGGATTCAAACCCGGGAACTCATGATCTGAAGTTGGGAGCGCCATGCATAACAACTCTACATTTGTCTAATTACACCACAACCTCTTTATAACACTATTGTTGGGGTCCATAGCATAAACCATGTTATTTAAACAACCGTGTTGTATCCAAACAAAAATGTATAGGTTATATTGAAAAATATTATTGAAAAAATGACCATTTATGGTCATTTTTCAATATAATCTATACATTTTTGGGATCCATCTTTGAACCCTGTTATATCCAAAATCGTGTTATACAGAGGTTGTAGTGTACATGTAATTATTTCCTTTTGGCAGGGATGAGGCCGGCAGCTGGTAGTAAGCAACTTTACTTGTGCACAATATAGGCTAGTTGTGTTGCGAGAAAAAAGTCACAAACATTTTCATTTATTTCTGTATTTACATTGTAAATTTTTGTTTGTACAGCTATGCTTAAGAGTCTTAATATGGTGTTTAAACTAAACATTGAATTCAGACAGTCATGTTTATTTAGTCATTTATTTGTCTGCCAGCAGCTGGTAAAAAAGCAGTTTTATTTGTTCACAATATAGGCTAGTGATGTTGTGAGAAAAAAAAGTCACAAACATTTTCATTTATTCCTGTATTTACATTGTGGATATTGTAATGTTTTGTTTGTATGGCTATGCTTAAGTGTTTACAATAAATATTCAGATAGCCATGTCTGTTTAGCTATTTGGATGTTTTTGACAGGAGTGAGACAAGCAATTTTACATATTCACAAAATAGTCTAGGAAAAAAGGCAAAAACATTTTTATTTATTTTTGCATGTACTGGTACATTCTTAATTTTTGGGTTGATTGTTTACAATCGAGTCTAAGTATTTTTTTTTGTTTTTTTTGATTGGGGTTTAACGGCCCTTTCAAGAATATTTCACTTATATCGAGCCGATCGTTCATCGAAGGTGGGCGAAAACCGGAGTACCCGGAGAAAAACCACCTGACCATCCGTAACTAAGTATACATACACCAAAATTTCCTTAAGGCTGTTGTCCACGTGATTATCATTGACCAATGATATCAAACTGTGTATTTGTACAAAATCCAGGTAATGGTTATTTATAGCCACCCTATTCTTGTCACTTGTGATGTCAGAGTGCCATGTAAAGAGGATTATCTGTAAAACCTGGACTGTGACATTGTCAAAGTGCTGACCCAGATCAGATGCTGCTGAAAATGATGTCTGATCAGGGTCTATACTGTTTGCTTAAATTACAGGAAGTTAAGGGTTAAATGAAACAAATTTAAGTCCCTGTTCAGGATCATTTTCTCAGCCTACACTCGACCCACCAGTGCTGTCAGTACTTTGATTTGTTTGTACAGCTATGTTTAAAGGTGTTTATTCTAAATATTCAGACAGTCATGTTTCTTTAGTTACCAGTATCTGCTTTTTGACTGGACTGGTCAGCAGTAGGTCATAAGCAAATTTACATGGCCACAATACAGGCTAGTCTTGTGGGGAAAAAGTCACAAACAGTTTCATTTATTTCTGTACTGTAATACATCATAAATGTTGTTTATACAGCTATATATATGCTTAAGGGAGTTTACACTAAATTTTCAGTCAGCTATGTGTACTTAGTTATTATTTATTTGTTCTTGGCAGGACTGAATCATCTAGCTGTTAGTAAGCAGTTTTACTTGTTCACAATATAGGCTAGTTGTGTTGCAAGATAAAAAGTCACTAATTCTATTTATTTTTGTATTTACTTTGTATGTTTTTATTTTTACAGCTAAGCTTAAGAGCTATATATTGTCATTATTGTTTTCACATTATATATAAATCTAAAGCCATGTTTATTTGATTATTTATATTTTTGTATTTAGTTTGTATATTTTTGTTTGTACAGCTAAGCTTAAGAGCTATATATTGTCATTATTGTTTTCACCTTATACATGTATATAAATCTAAAGCAATGTTTATTTGATTATTTATAAGTTTTTGAAGGGACAAGGCCAACAACTGATAGTTAGCAGTTTGGTGTGATCACAATATACAGGCTAGTTGTGTTATAAAAGAAAAAAATAGTACCAACCAAGTTGAATCAACACTTTCATTTATTTCCATGTTTATATACAGTTTATGGTGTAAATTATTTGTTGTATACAGATATGCTTAAGAGTCTGTGTAAAAAGCGCTATTATAGACACATCACCAGATATATTAGCATAACAGACTTGTTCAAGTTTTAGGACAAGCACTCTAAAGAATTACATTGTCTGACATTCATAACTACAGATATGGCTATGCGTCTGGAGTACATAATTTTTATGGCATTATTGGCATGATACAAGTACATGTATTGTTTTGTGTCATACTTTGGAGAGTGATTTTTTTATTTTTAAAGGGAAAGTCAACTTTGGCAGAAAACTATATCATTGTTATCCTAATTACTTAACACTTGTCATGCTGAATATATATACTTCTAGCTTTCTGCCAGTCAGATTACTTGAGCCAAGTTGTTGATACAAACCCACATTTTCTAATGAATATTGTCGGTTGAAATTTTTACACAGCATGCTAAGCGTTAATGAAATAGAGACTGGGGTCCCAACTCAGAGCTAAAAATCACTGTGGCAACAGTTTGCTGCATAAACCCCCAATGCAATGATACATTGGGGAATTCTGCTGTGAAACTTTAGTGGATTCTTCAGTTCGATTGACTTAACCCTGGTCCTGCTGAACCGGGATATGCCCTGCCTTTGCAAACAGTATAGATCCAGATCAGTTGGCTTCTGAAGAATCAAACTGATCTGTATCTGCACCATTTGCCATTCAGTATTTGCATTTGTAATAACTACCTGGATTAAGTAATCTGATTGGTTGAAAATTAGAAGTTAGCATCTGATTGGCTGAAAATTAGAAGTTAGCATCTGATTGGCTGAAAATTAGAAGATAGCATGGCATCTTAATCTGAATCTCTATTCAGCATGACAAGGGTTAAGTAGTTTTGGTAACATTAATAAGTATTTAGACACCCTTGAATAATATTTAGAATTCGGACAGTAGAAAAAAATAATGCATCTGAAAACTTACTACTTATCGTAAAAATATGATAAAATATTTTTCTTTTCAGGCTGGTTTTATCATGCCCCAGCCAGGGCCCGCAGGTCAGAGGATCCTGTGTTGTACCCTCCAATGTCACAGATCCCAGGCTTGACAGATGATGAGGCCCTTCCACCTGATGATAATCCTGTGCGGCCCATGTTCAGAGATACTGACACAAAATATGTTAGGTTAGCCAAGGAAGGGGGCAGAAAAAGTAAGAATTTGGATTTTTAGTAGAGAATGTGAACGGTATTTCGGTATTTACCATACATGTGTTGGATATTCCTGAGCAAGTTGTTTTTATAATACTGCATTGTTTGCCATTCAGATGGTGGTGTGTACACTGATTTCAACAATCTTTCTATTACGGATTTTAATACTTAGTGGAATGGAAAACAGTGTAGACCCTGATCAGACTGCTCCATCAGGATGGAGCAGTCTGATCTGGGTCTGAACTGTTTGCAAATGCCATTTTTAGATACTTTAGTGTACAAAACTTTAAGACTTTTACCATAGAGAATATTTACTGTACCTTTTTTACTCCTAAATATTCCAGTACAAAATATGTTGTTTAGTAAACTGTTTGATAAAGAGACAGCACATTTTGCCAATCTTTGAGTTGTTAGTTCACCTGCGCCAAAGACTCTGAAAGAGCTATTGTGATCAGTTTATGTCCAACATTTTATGCTTCATCTGTCATCCATCTTCCGTCCTTTGTCTGTTCATCTGCATTTCGAATTGATTTCTTCTTGCTGCTTGACAAATTATTATCAAATTTCATCCATAATTTTTTATCAATTATTATCAGATTTCATACGTAACCTTTGACCAACTATTATCAAATTTTGTGTGTAATCTTTATTATTAAATATTGTATCTAATCTTCATAAATTATTATCAAATTTCATATGTAACCTTTGACCAATTATTATCAAATTTCATATGTAAATTTTTACCACTTATAATACAATTCCATATGTACATTTGCCCAATTATTATCAAATTTCGCCGGCCTCAGTAGCTCAGTTGGATGCGCTGTTCGACTGGAGACCAGGAGGTCACAGATTCAACCCCCGCCGAGATCGGCAACATTCTTTCATGGAGATTGATCATGCAATATTTTCTGTGGTCATTCTCTCCCTTCCACTGATTCAAGAAAGGCAGTTGTCAGTTTCTGGCGAAAGAAAGTGCACAATACTGTTAACAGCTTAGAGAACTAAGCCTGTCCAGTAAATGTGTGGTTAGGTAAACTGACTGCGCTTGACATGACCCCATCGGGTTGACTGGGCCATAAAAGCTCAACACAAACAAACATTATCAAATTTTATATGTACATGTACATTTGCAAGGATAACTCATTCAGCCAAAAATGGTGAGAAATTATGAATGTTCAGCAAGAAATTTTAGCTGAACTCTTTATTAAATTACATTTCATGGTGAGATTTTTTTCTCCCATGTAGCCAATTTCAATGAGATTTTAAGTAAAAAAAAATGAGCAAATCTCTCAAAATCTTGCCCAAAAATAACCCCTGCATTTGAACAGTTGTTATCAAATTTCATGTGTAACCTTTGATCAGTTGTTATCAAATTTTATACATAACCGGTCACAGGCCCTAAACCAAGATGATTATTGTGCCCATGTGTGGTAAAAACTTTAAAAATCTTCTAAAGCTTTGATGCTGAATCTTTGCATATAACATGGGATGTTTGGTCTATCATGTTTGCTAAACTTGTGGATCTAAGTTGACCTATCTGTGCAAGGGTCAAAGTTGCTTCCCTTTATATTCATATGCCCTTTGTTCAGAAACACAGACACAAAGCCCATCTTTTCATTGGCATTCTTACAAAGCATACAATAGTATTTACCTGGGTCCTGGCTTCTTTTTTCAGGCAAAATTGGGTCCTGTATTTTTTTTTTTTTTTAAATCATGTTTTCATTGACAAATAAGGCAAATATTTATTTGGAAACACCTCATCTAAAACTACATTCATCCCAACACAACAATTGTTGTCTGCTTTGTCTTCTGCCAGATACTTTAAAATTCATTGTTGCAAACAGTGTGGACCCAGGTCAGACTGCTCCTGTAGGAGCAGTCTGATCTGGGTCCACACAGTTTGCCTATATGCAAAAAGTATGTTTGAAAAGTTTGCAAGAAGATGCAACAGTCGTTATAAACAGACAACATTTTCAGTTGCAGGTTTTCTTGGCATTTTAAGGGTTAAATTACTTTTGTAGATTTGTTGTATATGAAAGAGAATCCTAGTGAGAAACGTGAAGCAGTTGGCTATCCCAGGAATAACTGGTTCTATCTCTATGACAATGAACTGGAGGAGGCAGAAGAGAAGAAGAAAGCAGAACAGTATGTAGAATGTCTGTTGTAGCTTCAGATAAGGCACAATTTTTTCAGCCAAAAAGTACTGATATGTCACTTTATTTCTCCATAAATACATATGTTGTGGGTACTCATAAGAAGCGCCTCACTGGGGCACTTCTGATGAGTACTCACAACATATGTTTTTGTGGAGAATTAAGAAAAATATTTTGTGGATACTCTTATCTGGAGCTATGGTCTGTCACTCATTCCATAACTAGTTTTTGAGATAGAATTTTATGGCCTAGTCAGCATTGTTTAAGGCTCCATATTCCTCAAAAATAGACATTTTTTTTTTTTTTTTTTATCCCAGAAAGGTTTAATAAATTGATATATAATATTAATACAATCATAAAATGTGGCATCTGACAGCCTGTAAAATTTCAGTTAGTCTCTTGTTTCTGAACTGGATCAAAAATTAAAAGATTTTTTATTGTATCTGTGAATTAATGTTGGCACATTAATTCAGAGATACGATAAAAAAATCATTTCATTTCAAGAGCAAGAGACTAACTGAAATTTTACAGGCTTTGTCCTCTTAAGCGCTTAACGAGTACTTGTGCTCACACTTTTTGTCTAACTGACAACTGCCTTTCTTGAATCAAGGACAGTAGAAATAATTTCATAATTATTCTCCACAAGAGCTACGTGACCCAGCTGGGATTCCCACTTACAACCCCTGGATCTGCAGTCAGCCCTGGTATTTGCTGTGCTATGGAGCAAGGCTTATTCCATCTTTATGGCCACTTAAGCTGGATGGATACACTTTCAGTGGCGCTACTATGTTTTGATAGAGAAATAAATCAAAGCTTTGAAATAAGCTTTGACAGCAGCACTGGTGGGTCGATTACCTCTAAGTTTAGGCTGAGAAAATGGTCATGAATGGGGACTGAAGACTGTTTCATTTAACCCTCAACTTCCTTTAATTTAAGCAAATAGTGCAGACCCTGATCAGATGCCACACTGTGCAGCAGAATGTGGAATCTGATCTGGATTTGCACTGTTTGCCAATGCCCCTGTCTCAGTTTTACAGACATAAGTATCATCTTTACCTCTTTACATGGCACTCTGACGTCACAGCGACAAGAATAGCATGGCTATAAATAACCGTTATCTGGACTTTGTACAAATGGGTGGTTTAAATTCATTGGTCAGTGATAATCACGTGGACAACATTTTTAAGGAAATTTTGGTGTTTGTATACTACTGCTCAATTGTAGACAGTCAACCCAAAAAACTATTCATTTAGGTAACCTCATCTAGATGGTATTTTTTACCATATAATATGAGAAATGAGGACGAACTTGGTTATGAAGCACTCTAAGACAGATATATGAGGTAAAAATGGTTGCTAGAAGTAAACAAATAGAGAAGCACTTCCAATGAGTATCCACAACATATGTTTTTGTGGAGAAATGAGAAAATGTCATAATTTTTTGGCTTAGCTCTAGCTCTGACTGAGAAGTAAAGTAAAATTCAGCTTTGCAACCAGCCCAAAAATAAGACTGCTTCACTATTATGACCGTTTATTACAGGACCCAAATTATTTCTTCTTTAACTAATTGTTGCTTAAAGTCCAATGAAGAGACCATCCCCCTATTCCATATTACGACCATACTTCAAAGACCCAGTTAACCCTTAAAGTGCCAAGAAAAACTGCATCTGAAAATGTTGTCTGTTTATGTTGTCTGCTGAATATTCTTGCAAACTTCTCAAAGCTATTTTTTGCATACCGGCAAACAGTGTGGACCCAGATCAGACTGCTCCTAAAGGAGCAGTCTGATCTGGGTCCACACTGTTTGCAGAAATGACTTTTAAAATCACAAGCAGAAGACAAAGCAGACGACAATTGTTGTGATTGGCGCTTTAAGGGTTAAGCATTTTATTAATTACTATCAAAAACTACCACTCATCATTTATTGGCCAGATGTGAAGCTCTTATCATGCCTTGATGGCTTTTGACAAAAACAAGAGACTTGTTTACAGGAAGTTGTTATAGGTACAAAAAGCGTCAGTCATCTCAATCTGTTGTTTTGACAAGGGTGGTTAAATACTACCCTGATACTGTTAATGATCAATAATTAATATAAATCAAAGTACTGACAGCACTGCTGGTCGATTGTCTCTAAGTCTAGGCTTAAAACTTTCCTTCATCCCTTAAGTTCCTGTAATTTAAGCAAACAGTGCAGACCCTGATCAGACATCACATTCTGCATCATCTGATCTGAGTCTGCACTGTTTTCCAATGTCTCAAATGCCCTAGGCCAGGTTTTATAGATAACCCTCTATCAACAGCACTCTGATGTCTGAGCGACGAGAATATCATGGCTATAAATAATGTTACCTGGATTTTGTCTTATGCGCAATTTGATTGCAATGATAATAAAGTGGACAACTATCTTAAGGAAATTTTGGTGTTTATAAACTATGGCTCGATTGTAAGCAGTCAACCCAAAAATTCATAATTGATCTAGGTGGTTCACTGTTTACATTGAACTTATCAACTGCATTAATTAGACAACCCCACTGTTAAGACCACTTCATAGAGGTAAAAAAGATGGTCTTAATCCATTGTAGTCGGGAGACCCGCAAAAGGGTAAATGGCAAACAGTGTAGACCCATATCAGATGCCGCAGAATGCGGCATCTGATCAGGGTCTTCCTGTTTGCAAATAGTTTAACCATTTTTCTCTAGTAATATATAAATCTCATAGCCAGACATACCTAAAATTGAAATTGGACGCTTCCAATATATAGTGTGGGAGAGTCTATTCATTATACAATGGGTTAATAGCGGAATTTTACTGTATTCATTTTACATGATATGTTAACGCAATGTTTTATTCTCATTATTGGTTAGTTAGATGTCCGTATTTAAATATGAGAATCAGTTCAATTTTTGGATGGGTTTTTAAAAAAATCCATCCTTTTAAATAGCGATGTTCGGGCGGGCACCAGGCATTGGGTGTCGCCTCGGGTTTCCCTTTTGGTTAACCTTTTTTTCAAAGTTATATGTTACCTTTATTCTTCAGTGGATTGCTTTCATATTTGGTAGGGATGAAAAGGAGGACCAGTAGGCATGTCTTGTGCAAGAGGGACAACTCTCACTTTCTTCATTATGTACTTATCTCCCCTGACATCTGAGGTTTACTTTTTGGCTAACCTTTTAGAAAACCTGTCCATAATGCTGTTAGACATTTTGAATATTTACTGTAATTTTGGTAGCTGAATGGTTGAAGTTAAAGGTTATGTTAGTGTATCTTATACTTTCAGAGACTACGCATTTATGAGACCAGATTATATGGTTCATGAACCCTATAAGGCAGATCAAAATGATTACGATAGGCCAAAACGAGGACCTTTGGGCTATGATAGGTTGTCGGCATTTGAAAGGGATGGTAACTCAGTCACAGATAAAACGGTTAAGCTACCGGAACTTCGTAAAACTGGCTACGGAGTGAGAAGTGGAAAACCCCAGAAAGTGCCGAAGACACAGCACGTTGGAATAAAGTCACCTAGTGCACACACAGACCCCGGCACGAGACATGCTGGCAGACCCATGAAATATTTACCAATGTAAGTGAGATAAAAAGTTGTTATACACCTGAACTTCTTTACAAACTGTTGTTGAGATCTAAAGCAAAAAAGTGTTAGTGAGTTCAGAGGACTTGTTATATCCCTCACAAACTGTGTTTGTAGGGGGGTGGGGGCAGGGGGGGGGCAGGGGGCAGGGGAAGAGTGGGGGGGGCAGGTGTATACTGTTTTCACATTGTGTGTCCATCTGTTACATTTTGTGTCTGAGTGGGGTATCTAATGTAAACTACTTATTGAAATTTCTTGTTAAGGTAATTATTTGGGGATATTTCTGAGATGATTTTTGTCTTATTTATCAATAAAAGCTTATGTTGTGGGTACTCATTAGAAGTGCCTCAGTAAGGCACTTCTAATGAGTACCCACAATGTATGTTTAAAATTATTCCAGAATTATCACCAATTACTCCTCCATAAGTCCACTGGGGTGCATGGATACATATGTTGAAGATACTGTGTAGTGTACCAATAGTAGAGCATTGCAGTCTATATTTGACCTCTGACCTACTTTATATGAAAACTTATCGTATGCATATCTCCTGTACTACATAGCCTTGGCTTACAAAATTGATGTCTGGTACATCTATTTTAGACAATGTGTTATGTACCAGAAGTAGGTCATTGCAACCTACTTTCTACTTTTGACCTACTTTATATGAAAAAATTATTTGGTGCTTATCTCCTGTGCTAAGTGGCCTAGACTTACTATATTTGGTGTATGGTAACAACTATACCAAAAGTAGGTCAGTGTGACCTTTGAACATGTGTGCTCAACAAAGACTTAGATCTGTAAGAATACTCAGCAGTATGTGATGTCAGAGGAAATAACAGAGCTGAAATATGAAAAATGTACCTTTGGACATGTGCCCCCAATGGAGACTTGGATCAGCCAGTATACCCCTGCAGGCAGTGTCTCTTTTGTCCATCTGAAGAAGATTTGGATCCTTGGTTGTCCAAACAGACCCAGTGAAGATTCTGATCAGACTGTACTGATTGCAGACTGATCCATTGCTCCAGAGAAGACACTTCTATTACCCGAAAAATTCTGATATTTTTTCTTATTTCTCCACAAAAACATATGTTGTGGGTACCCATTGGAATCACCTCGATGAGGCACTTCCAATGATACCAACAACATATATTTTCATGGAGAAATAAGAAAAATATTTGTCTGAATACCCGCCTTATCTTGAGGTATGTGATCTGAGCCTTTTCTGGGAAGTTCTTCATCTCATCTTGTGGCTAACATGCTTTCATTATAAAGGTGTGTTTTCAGGAATAAGTCAAAGAAATGGTAAGAATAAAAAAGAAAAGTTTTAACGTTACCTCTTTTCTTATATTTAAACATTCCTGCCTTACCGTCTGCAGTATATCAGCCAATGTTACAAGGGTAATTAAGAGCTTTCATGGTTTAACACTGCATGCTGATGGCATATTGATTTTTTTCTCAGAAAATAGGCTTTGACATTTCATGCAAATTGTCTCCTAAGGAGACAATTTGCATGAAATGTCAAAGCCCATTTTCTGGGAAAAATTTGGTAAGAAAAAAAATAATTTTGTCATCTACTGAATAAGCCCAGAGAGTGGTAAAGGTGAAAATTTTAATAAAGAATATGGGAGGAGTTAAACCATTAATAGGGAGCAGCCACTAGTGTTCATACTAAAATGTAACATTGGCTGTTATACAACAACAAAATAGTAATTTGATCAGTGGTAAATGGATGCTTATCAAAATTAGTAAGAAATGTGTATTTAAAGCATGACTGTGGGTTGCTATGCTTCAAGATTTTATGATTTTTATGCTTCAGGTGCAGTCTGATTTTTCTTTATGATTTGGAAGCATCTCTTGCAAGTTAGATTTTTACCAAACCTTCATGAATATTGAACTAGGCTGATTAGTTTTTGGTTACCTTGACCTCATTTTCAAGGTCACCGCAGGTGGCAGGATAACAGCTTTTTATTACTAAATTACATGCAGATAGCAGCTGATAATATTTTCCTTATTTTTCTCCATAAAACAGGGTTTGACAGTTCATGCAGGAAAATAAGAAAAAATATCAAAATGTTGTCTGCTCAAAGTTTGTTCTCAGCATGCAAAGCATGATATTTCTTAAGTATGGCTGAAACCAATGATTAATAACTTTGTTTTTCATTAATGGCTGTTCTATTTTCCGTTTTACTTAATGCTGACTAATTATTTCAGTAGTGGGCATTTTGAAATATTTTCTTCTGATTTTTTTCCAGAATATAGGGTTTGACATTTCTCTTTTAGGAGAAATTTTGGATGAAATGGCAAGCCCTATATTTTGAAAAAAAAAAAAAAAAAAAAAAAAAAAAAATCTTTATTATCTGCTGATGTTGCTTATGGAGTGCTAAAGGTTAAGTGAAGTTTAGGTTTGAATAAAATCAGATTTTGTTTAATCCCTGATCAGCATTACAATAATACTTCTGTGTCTTCTGTACTATATGGTCATCAGGCATAGCTCCATATAAGGTGCCTTTTTCAGCCGAACAGTGATATTTTTCTTATTTCTCCATAAAAAACATATGTTGTAGGTATTCATTAGAAGTGCCTCACTGATCACTTCTAATGAGTACCACAACATATGTTTTGGTGGAGAAATAAGATATTTTGTTGATAATTCCTCTTCTCTGGAATTGTGCATATTTTACTCTTTTGCCAAACTTTTCCATAGTTTTTCGTGAATGTCCTACAAAAAAATGATACAGAAGACACAAAATATTAAGTACATTTTATCTGTCAATTAAATTCTAAATTAATTTCTGTTCTTTTCTTTATTCACTTCATTGATATTTACAGTTTCTGTTCTTGAATACCTTCCTTGCAGCTTTACTTTTTGAACTGTACAAATGTGTAGTATTTATTTTCGTGGGGACAAAATTTCGTGATTTTCAGACTTTGGACTGATACATGGATACAAATAGTTGACAATTAAAAATATAAGTATTTTTCTTTACAAAGATACGTTAGTATGAAATAATGTATTTGCAGCTATAAAGTTTCATGATTTTATGTAAACCATGAAAATCACGAAGATTAATACACCCCAACAGTTTGTACAATTACTATACGCTCATGACTTCCTTTCATATTTTGTACTAATGAAAATGTATGTGGAAATCTTGGGAATAATGTTAAAATTTCTGGGGAAATTCTTTCCTTGGTGATATGTACTTTGTGTATACTTTGGAATCTGTATAAGGAAAATGTCCTGAAATTTCAAACACTTTTTCTGTACTTTTGTACTTTAAAATTTTGTTTTTTATGCATTTATTGAAAATACTTGGTGGAATGGCAGACAATATAGACCCAGATCAGACTGCTTCAGGAACAGCCTGATCTGGGTCTGCATTGTTTGCATATGCTATTCTTTCAGATACTTTCAAAATACTTAGAAAAACAGTGTTGAACCTGATCAGACTGCTCCTTCGAGAACAGTCTGATCTTGGTCAACACTGTTTGCATATGCCATCTTTTGAAAAGATTTGGTGTGCAAATTTTAGATCATTTTCCATTGTTTGGTTCACACAGTGTAGATAGAGGATCAGTTAAAGTTTTTTAGCAAGTTATTCAAGTGCAAAAAGACTCTCCCAAAATGTCCCATAGCTTACTGTTGTTCACGGACAACTGAAACTTACAAAAGACTGCTTTTAGAAATGATTAGCAAGACCATGTATCATAAAAAGACCACAGTATTAACCCTGATCCTGCTGAACCTGGATATACCCTGCCTTTGCAAACAGTGCAGATCCAGATCAGTTGGCTTCTGAAGAAGCCAACTGATCTGGATCTACACTGTTTGTCATTAAGTGTGTGAATTTGTATCAACAATCTGGATCAAGTAATCTGACTGGTTGACAATTAGAAGTGGGTGGGGTATCCAACTCACAACTCTAGCTTTTGTGAAGCAAAATAAATTTAGAGAAGAAGAGATCCTTTTAAAGCAAAGAACTCACTAAAGAGGCTAAAGACTTAAACAGATTCCAAAGATTACTTAAAAATTTATAACTCTTTTTTTCTCATCCCATGTACAGGATGAAAAATAATTAAAATGTTCTAAAAAAATGTTCTAAAAATCAAACAATTAGACCAAAATTTTATATTTCCTCACCACAGGAGCAAAGGGAAGTAACTCAGTTTCTAAAAGGAATCAGTTGTATTTCTTTTGAAGACTAGTTATTTTCCCTCAAAGAATTCTTCATGCAGTTCTTTCTAAAATTAATATTTTACAGGTATAAGTTTTAGAACATTTACTGTTACTAATATACACATCTTTTAGGGCTCCAGATAAACTCTATATAAGAGAGGTATCCAGATAAGTATTTATTCTTAATTCTCCATAAAAACATTTGTCGTGGGCATTCATTTGAAGCGCTTTGGTGAAGCAGTTCTAATGAGTACTGATATGTTTTTGTGAGTATCCGCATCATGCTTTCTGATAAGTACCCACAACATATGTTTTCTTGGAGAAATAAGAAAAATATTTATAAGGAATCTCCTTCTATGCAATAACATGACAGTAATTACCCTGCATATTTGGACACTATAAGGGAATTGTGACTTTTAACATACTTATCCTAAAATTTGAATATTCCTGCTTATGTGTCTTAAAAATGCTGGCTTGAGGGTCAACAGTGCAGACGTTGATCACAATGCTGTTCTGAGCAGTTTGTCTGTACACATTCAGTTCAAGTATGTCAGTCAGAATACTTAGCGTATATGAAGTACTCATCATAATATTTACCCTAAGTGGCACAAATTACCCTTATGGGTTGATGGGTCATAAAATAAGAACTCAGGAGTTTAGATAAGGGTGGGTATTTGGTGATAATTAAGTGATAATTTTCATTATTTCTCAACAAAAACATATGTTGTGGGTACTCATTTGAACTGTCTCACTGAGACAGTTCAAATGAGTACCCACAACATATGTTTTTATTGAGAGATAAGGAAAATTATCCTTCAATTATCACCAGATACCCATCTTATCTAAGCTTTTGGAACTCATTCAGACATAGGCATGAGCGAACAGTGTAAACCCCGATCAGCCACCATAGAAGAATGTGGCATCTGATCAGGATCTACACTGTTTGCAACTCATCTGGCAGGTTTTGGACACATCAGGCTGCAGGAAAATGGACTTGTTCAAATTTTAAGACAAGCATGTAAAGGATTTAAGGGGTCCAGATATCAGGGTAAGTTTGTTACCCAGCTTATTTTGAGCCCAAATCTTTGTAGCTTATTCACTCTTTATCTTTCATAGCTCCAGATAAGGGAAGTTTAGAGAATATTATTTTTCTTATTTGTCCCTGAAAACAAATATGGTGGAGGCACTTCTAATGAATACCAACAACATACAGTAAGATTTCCCTATTAAGACCACCTTTGGTACTGCCTAAAAGTGCTCTTATCAATGGATGGCCTCAGCCCTTAAACTGCCATTCACAATAGTTGTCGCCTGCTTTGTCATCTGCTTGTGATTTTAAAAGTCATTTTTGCAAACAGTGTGGACCCAGATCAGACTGATCCTTTAGGAGCAGTCTGATCAGGGTCCACACTGTTTGCCCGTATGCAAAAATAGGCTTGAAAAGTTTGCAAGAATATTCAGCAGACGACATAGACGACGACATTTTCAGATGCAGGTTTTCTTGGCATTTTAAGGGTTGATTAATATTGAATAATAAGAAAGAAACCATTTGCGACTTGCAAAAGGCGCTCTTAATAGTGAAGTGATGTTAATTTCAAGTGGTCTTAATATGGGAATTTTACTCTATTTTGGGAGAAATAAGAAGAATATTTCGAGGGTTGAGCGCAAGACTAGCGTATGTCAGATGGTTGTTTTTCCCCAAACCTAATCTCCTCACCATGAAGGCGTTATGAAGATTACAACATTTCTTTCTGTAAACAATGAAAATTTAGGTGCCATTGCTCGTATGAGCAGTGGCACCTAAATTTGCATTGTTTACAAAGGGGTCCAAGTTGCCCCTAAACAAGGGTTTCAAAAATATGTTTGAGTTACTATAGTTTTGCGCTCAACCCTCGATTTATCCTTTCTGGTTGAAAAAGTGTCTTATCTGGAGCCATGAATTCTCTTCACATGTAGGCCCTCTGCGGGAAAGGATCGGGAAAACCCTAGAATAACTAAGCTTTTGTCGTACGCGTATGATCGTGAATGGCATGAAGAGCTTGCTAATTGGCAGGCTAAACAGGACACAGGTAGAGACAGACACAAACAGATGCTGGCGGGCAAACCTCACATACCAGATGAGAAAGCCTTTTCAGAGTACACCGTTAGTTACGGTAGGAAAGATGTACCACACAGGCAGCATGCTAGGTATAATTTGTGAACAAATGTTTTAAATATATTGTATTTAACCTAAGTATCAATACTTTACCATACTTGTTGCACCAGGCACCATAGCCCAGTTGGTAGTACATTTGACTACAGAGCCAGGGATTTCAAGTTTGAAACCCAGCTCGGCCACATAATTTTCATGGAGATTGATCATGAAATCATTTCTATGGTCATTCTTCTCATGAAATCATTTGTATGGTCATTCTTCCCCATGCACTGATTCAAGAAGGGCAGTTGTCAATTACTTGCAAAAATATGTACACAAGTATTGATTGACTGCTTAGACGATTTAGCCCACCAAAGAAAAGTGTGAGTAGTTTAACCGACCAGCTCAACATAACCTTATCAGTGTTGACTGGGCCGTAAAAACTCAACTCCAACAAACCTAAAATTTGAACACATACATTTTACTCCCTGTTGTTATCTCAAAAAAATTGCTTGATGGATGCAAGAATGTAAACCTAGATCAGAGACCACATCCTGTGACATCAGATCTTGGTCTACACTTTTCAGGTCTGTCTGTCGAAAATACTTGGGATAAATAGGAGTATGCATTTGGCTTAATAAAAGATGAAGAAGTACAGTGGGCACAAGTGTTCACTATCCACCTGTGAGCATAGACCTCAAAAAAGGCATTTTTAAACATATTAAAGATTGTATCTATTTTAATTGGACTGTTAAAATCAAAATACAGGTAAAACTAAAGCTACTGATATCATTGTCAAATTAACAAATCTGTTTTTTTGCTACTTAGTTGGTGTTGGTTATCTTTTACCTAATAATTCTCTCCTGTTTATTAATTACTTTGCTAAAATTCTTCTGTACATTATAGCTACACATAAGTTGCCTCTTATTAGTCAAAAAATATTTCCGTGTTTCTCCATGAAAACATATGAGTACTCATTAGAAGCGCCTTACCGAGGCACTTCTAATGAGTACCAACAACATATGTTTTCATGGAGAAATAATAAAAATATTATCCTGATACTCCCTCCTATCTGGAGATATGTGTACAAAATGACAAATACATGTACCGTAATTGACCTAATTACCATACCATATTGTTAGGTTTTTCTAAAATTACTGGAGAAGTTTTTCGTAAAATAGGCACCTGTGTAGGATATTTAACCCTTAAAGCGCCAGTCATAACTATTGTCGTCTGCTTTGTCATCTGCTTGTGATTTTAAAAGTCATTTCTGCAAACAGTGTGGACCCAGATCAGACTGTTCCTTTAGGAGCAGTCTGATCAGGGTCCACACTGTTTGCCTGTATGCAAAAAGTACGTTTGAAAAGTTTGCAAGAAGATGCAGCAGACGACATAAACAGACAACATTTTCAGATGCAGGTTTTCTTGGCGCTTTAAGGGTTAATTAATTAAGAATAGAGAACTTCTTGAGGTATTTAACTGTAATTATGGGATATTTTTTCCCTGATTTCTTAATAAAAGCATATGTTGTGGATACAGTGTACTTATTAGAATTACCTTATTATAGTTAAGGTGATTCCAGTGTACTGTATATCCAAAAGTTTTCATGTTGCCTAATTTTCTATTTCCTGCAAAAATTACTAAAAATAGCTTTAGATATATAATACGGTATTCAACCTAATTACTGCTCTGTGTGCTTAGGTTTTTCAAAAATACTGAAAAAACTAACTTGCTATTGAATATTCCCCTAATAAGGGCACACTTTAAAAAAAATCAGCAGAGGACTTCATGAGGGACATATTTAATGAAGCTTATGCAATATTTTTTCTGATTTTCTTTATAAAAGCACATGTTGTTGATACTCATCTGAATTGTCTCAACTTGTAGAGGCAATTCAAATAAGTATCCACAATATATGCTTTTATAAAGAAATAGATAAAAGTATACTAGCTGTGATGTTAAGACTACAATTTTGTTTGGCTAAGTACTTGTAGGGATATGGGTGGTAATTATGTCAAATGTGGTATGTATTTTAATTTCTCAGTAACGAAGACGCAGCACAAACACCGAAATCAGGAGGAGGTAGAAAGCCACAAGTTTCAGCGATAAAACAGACAGAAACACAGAGACTTAGAGAAGCTATGTTGAAAAAGCAGGATGATAAGGAAATGTTCAAACTTGCTAGGTAGCTAGTCAAACGTATACACAAATCTAATACAGTGAACCCTCGTTACAACTACAGCATTTGTTGCCAAAGATGTTGCCTTTAAAATGAATTTGTTGTTGTAAAGAAACCTTAATGGACAGAATGATATGTAAAAAACTTTGTTTTATTCTTCTTTCCTCACAGAACATATGTTTTGGATATTTGTTAGAATTGCCTCAGTTAGGCAATTCTAACAAATATCCAAAACATATTTTACTTGAAGTTTTAATGCAATATTCTTACATAATTTCTCATGAACTGTCACCTTTTCAGCGGAGGTTTTGTTGCATTCAAATTGTCATTATAACGAAGTTTGTCGTTGTATCGAGTGTCGGTATAAAGAGGGTTGACTGTAATTATTTTTGAGTAAGATACAGTAATTGTTTTAAAATTTTGATTAAAGTTTTTTTTGACAAATGGAATATGCAAACAGTGCACATTCAGACCGGACTGCTGCTTCAGGAAATGTTCAAACTCGCTAGATAGCTAGTTAAACTTAAATGTAAATCTAATGAGTATTTTTAAGTAAGGTATGGTAATTGTCCTGAAATTTTGTCTGCAACTTTTCTGACAAAGTGGTGTATACAAACAGTGCAGACCCAGATCAGACTGCTCCTGAAGCAGCAGTCTGATCAGGGTCTATACTGTTTGCCATTTCATTGAGAATTTTTCTAAACAAACATACAAAAACAAAGCTTATCATATTTACCCAGAATATTGGGACACCTTAACTCCTCACTATAATTGTCTTAAAGCTTGAGCAAGTCCATTTTAATACTTGTGAATGTGTCTAGAAAACTGCTGGATCAGTGGCAAACTGTATAGACCCTGATCTGCAGTATCTGATCTGGTTCTACACTTTTTGCTGAAGCCTGTCTGTCCCAATACTTAAGGTTATTATGGATAGCAGAAATAAATGTATGGAATAAAGTGTTTGAAATTTTAGGACAATCACCATAATAGCTGTTATGTTTGCCAGCATTTACACAGAAAAGTTGTGTCGCGTGATATTTTGGGCATTATTAGCTCACCTGAGCCAGTATTAAGCTCTTGTGATGGTTTGCAGCCCATCATCTGTCAATTAAAAGTTTTGATTTCTCCTCTAATACCCAAGTCAGAGTCAGTTTTAACCAGATTTTATGATATTCTGTAAAAATTCTAATAGATGCTCATGCTCTATTAAACGCCCATCCCCCAATCTGGGCCTGAAAATTGATGATTTTTTTATTGTTTTTCTCGAAAATACCAGCCTCTAATAAATGCCCACCTGTCAATTTAGAAAAAATATTGTTAGTACCACCTTAGTTTCCGAATCTACTGTGTAATAATCGAACAAACCGTCCCTTTTACTCTTGGTCCAAATAAAAGATATGAACATATATTTCTTGTACTCCGCCAGGTATAACAATTCTCCAAGAGAGGATGACGAGTCTTTTGTAATGCTAGTCTATACTTACTACTTCCGTTGTAACGCTAGTATATACTTCCATTTCCAATGTCAGTATGGCAGTCATCAGAGGAAAACTTGAATATTTGGAAGTTTTTCCAGCTGTTATCAAACACTGTAGCCTCTAATAAACTCCCACCTCCATCTTTATGAAAGATAATGATTCTATTAAATGCCTGGGGGATAATTAGAATTTTTAGGGTAATCAATAATCTTCCAGTAGTATACAATATTAGCTGTCAAAAGTTTGTGAAGGTAACTTCTACAGTGTTTGTTACATCTTTATTGCAGGATTAGCTACACTCGCCACTTTGGCCCATATGTCTGATTTTAATCTTTACAGATAGGATGAATATGATGAGTAGCAGTGTATGGCATTAATATGAGCCATGTCATATGAAAACATACCTTTAGATCATGTACAGACAGTGAAGTCCCAGATCAGCTTTTATATACAGTCAACTTTCATTATCTCAGAACTAAGGGACAGGAAAATTTGCTTTGAAATAGCAGTAGTTTGAGATAAAAGTACTTGAAACCTAAGGAATATATAGAAAACTAAACCATTATTACACTTCATTATGTTTGACTTAAGCAGGAGTTTGACATCAGTATTTGAGATAACAAGTCAACTTTTGTTTTCTTGCATACGGATAAGGATTTCTGCAAATTACACCGGTGCCAGCAGATCTTATCTCACACACCCTTATCTGTCCTGTGGGAAAGATAAAAATTGAAAATTTTCACGTATTTGATATACACTCTGGTTGTGTAGGATGTCATGATATGCCATTGTTAAGGTTCACGTCACTGAACCTAATGACGTCACTAAACGTCATGGTATTGTAATAACAGTATGGCAGACGACTGCAATTGAAGTGACTGCATTATCAAAAACCCACTTTCCGACATGATAGGTATGCAAGAAAAAGAATCTATCATGGGTGTGAGGGATAGATAGAAAAGTCCATCCCTCGGGATCACAGTCAGACATCACTCGGCAAGCCTCGTGATGCCAGACAGTAACCCTTGTAAAGGATTTTTCTATCTACCCCTCACACTCATGATAGATTCTTATAATCTCAGACTCCAAGGGACTGGAATATTTGGCTCGAAACAGCAGTAGTTTAACCCTGGTCCTACTGAACCCTGATATGCCCTGCCTTTGCAAACAGTGTAGAACTAGATCAGTTTGCTTCTTCATTTAGTATGTGAATTTATATCAAAAACTTGGATCAAGTAATCTGATTGGTTGAAAATTAGAAGTGGGCGTGGCATCTTAATTTATTCAGCATGGCAAGGGTTAAGATGAAAGGACTTGAAATCTAAAGAACAATAGAAAACTAAACCATTATTACATGTCATGGTTTGACTTAAGCAGGAGTTTGACTTATCAGTATTTGAGATAACAAGTCAACTGTATATGGAAATCTGGTCTGAGATCTGCCATGAGTGCAGCAAGCCAGCTACCTGGAAGGGGGCCCACCGATGTGGATGTTGCCCCTGTACCTGCACTTTAATAAAAATATCTGATGATGATGATGATGATGATGATGGTGATGATGATGTTTTGCATGTGTTCTAAAGACACCTTTTCTTGTGGCATGGCTGATATATTTTCATTGAATCAGCTATGAGAAGGGTTAACAGCCCTTAATTTTTTACCAATGTTTAATTATGTATGTGTGCAGTGGGGGCATTAATCAGCTTCAGTAAAAGACATTTTCTTATTCCTCCAAGAAGTATCCTAGTAGCCAGGGCCCAGTTGTTCAAAGCATCGTTAATGACAAACTCGTTAACTTGTAGCGAAGGTATTTTCAAATACATTGATATTTTTGCTGCAAAAATGTGAGTAGCTTTTGCAATGCAAAAGCTACTCACATTTTTTCACCAAAAAAATATCAAAGTATTTCCCATCTTTCAAGATAGAAGTTTTAATGTCACATTAGATAACAACTTCGTTAAGTTTTGAGCAACTGGACTCAGGTAGTTTGGGTCCGAAATTCTGACCACGAGATCCTGGTTCAAATCCCATTGGAGGAATTCAGCTCATTACTGTATGATGATTTATTGCTTAGAGCCTTTCTATGTCTTGAAATGACTTAAATATTGTCAGGGCATCAAGTTACCTATAATTACTTATATTCTCCTGGGCCCAGTTGTTCAAAGCGTCGTTAGCTTAACAAGCTCGTTAAGGGTCATTTCGTTAACTGTTTTAGCGGATTCAAGATACAATATTCTGATATTTTTTGCTGAAAAAATGTGAGTAGCTTTTGCACTGCAAAAGCTACTCACATTTTTTCTGCAAAATATTTCAGCATATTTGTGTATCACTCGATGTAAATTTTAACGAATCGTTAACTAACGACATCGTTAGCTTTGAACAACTGGGCCCAGAGGTCTACCTATATTATCATATATTTTAGTAAAATACCTATATCAATATGTTGGCCTTTGGGCCAGCCAAAAAGTTTAATCTTCATTCAAAGCAGTTCTTTGGAATGGAAAACTAGCATTATCCTTGCCTGCTTCACTTGCTCAGCTTTCCAGAAAGCAATTTGTTTAGTTTTAAAGCAAGCCACAAAAATATTCTTTGGTAATATGTTATCAGATCTTTTTTATTACTCATGCTTGCAAGCTTCTCAGAAAATTGCTGGTTCTGCTTGCCATCTTTGCTTTAGTGATTGCATAATTGTAATTGTCTATCTTTCCCTTTGATGTTGAGGTCTTAATATGTATCTGATTGCATCGATTTCTGATGTTCACTTATTTGCTTTGGTGTCCTTCAATCTGGTTAAGCCTGTTAAAGACTGAATAAACTCTCCCACACTATATATTGGAAGAGTTATTTTGATTTTATGTATGTCAGGCTATATGATATAGATATTCCTAAAGAATATGGTTGAACTATTTGCAAACAGTGGAGACCCTGATCAGACACCACATTCTGTGATGCCATATTCTGTGGCATCTGATCTCGGTCTGCACTGTTTTCCAGTTACCCATTTAGGAGTCTCCAGTCTTCAGTGGGTTAGAGGTACCTGTCATTTGATATCCACCAAGTACAAAGTTGATAGCAAACACACATACCAGCTGTAATTTTGATCCTAAGCAAAACCTGTGGGGCCCACTTTTGGTCCTCATGCCCATTTTCAAAGGGTCAGCCAAGTTTTCAAGGGCACTGTGGATCTAAATAGGAAATTATTTAAATTTTAAGGGCTATTCTGATCCCTTTATCCCTACTTTAGAGGGCTAACCATAATTTTAGGTGGATAAATGTCCCTATGGCCCCCTCTTGACACTGCAGCTCTGTATACCTGACAGGAACCCCTGACAGAATAATTCCCTTCTATGTCATTTTCATTTCTGACAAGCTGTGCTTGAAGTCGAATCTGGAGGCAGGGCCATTCATATACTTTGGAAACATTGCCTTTTCCTTGTATTTCTTCAAACAAAAATTAGTTTTGCATTGAATGGTGTAAAGAAATAAAGTTTATGATTCAACTTTCACCTATAATTTCCTATACAGTCAAACCTGTGTGGGAAAGACAAAAATTGCTTGCTTAAAACAGGTGTTTGCTTAAAGCAGGCCACTTTATATGAAAACCAGTGCTGTGGGATATGAGATGTTGACCTCTTAAGGCAGGTTTTCCTTAATAAGGTGGCCTTTAAGACAGGTTTTACTGTTTTTTATTGACGAATTAGCTATAATTTTAGACCCTACCTACATTTTGACCACCAAAAGTCATTTGACAATGTCCTGTATTGTTGAAAAGGTCATAAAACACCAAATCATACTTCTTATTCTGACACAAAAACGTATGTTGTGGTTACTCATTAGCAGAGACTCGGCAAGGCGCTTCTAATGAGCAACACAATATATGTTTTCATGGAAAAAAAATAAGAAAAATATCAGTATTTTGGGTTTTACTATTTCTGTCATTGTATGTCTTTGCATGTATGTCCTGGTGAAATTTTTATTTTGGATAGCCGTTCAGCTGATTTTTGGGATAGAAACTGCCCTTTTGGCTTTCTGCTTGTAGTGTTTTAATTGTGGTGCAGTTGCTTTAAGTGCTTCCTTCTTTCCCTTTGGTGTCTTGGAACGGAAGGTGTTAGGTAACTGTATCGATTCCTGATCATTTCCTTCCTTTCTATTGAGAAAAGCAACTTGTTTATGCAATGTTTCTGTTTCTGTTTCAGGTTCAAAAATATTCCAGCCAGAATTGAAACCCATAGACATCAGCAACAACAACCACAACAACAACAGACAGCATATTAAGTAGTAGTTGATATAAATATATAACACAATAAAATTTCTTTAGTTTAATGCCATGCTTAATTGTTATAAGCTGTTATACCCATTTAGAAATGAGGCATTCTAAATGAGCCAGCACATGACAAAGCCTACAAAATAGCATGTGTGCCCAGTGAAGACTCAGATCAGCCTGGGCATCCACCGAGTCTGATCAGAGTCTCTGCTGTCCGCATGAGGAAAGCTTTGGTCCTTCGCTACCCATTGAGGGCACAGCGAAGACTGATCAGACCGGGCTGATGCCCAGGCTGATCTGAGTCTTCGCTGGAAGCACATGCCATTTTGTAGGTTTTGTTATGCACTGGCTAAAATAATTTAATTGGACTGGATATGCAACAGATTTTCTGAATGTTTTACAAGGGAGACAACAGTGGCTTCTGATTTGCATTTCTGCAAACTAATCCTCTTATAAAAAGGGACCTACTCTAAAAAAAACAATTTGCTACCCCTAGGAGCAACTTCTTTCCATTTTGAGTAGACCCTTCAAAATCCTCATCTGAAAAAGAGTCTGCCCAAAAGGAAAAAAAAAGTTAGCTCCCAGAGCTAATTTTTATCTTTTTGGATAGATCCCTTTTCTGATGGAAAAAAAAAAGTTTTGGCAGAGATCTCCCCCTTGAAAGTGTATCAGTTTCCCTTAAATGTCTGCCATGCTCATCTTAAAATTTGAAGTCCATTTTACTACCTGTTAATATATGTAAGGTGAATATGGCAGCAAGAACAATTTTGACGAGTTGCCTCCCCTGAAAGTGTCTACCACTCATAGCTGTAGACAAGTTGCTTTTTTTTTTCAACCAAAAGGTATTGATATTTTTCTTATTTCTCCACGAAAACATACATTGTGGGTACTCGTTAGAAGCGCCTTGATGAGGCGCTTCTAATGAGTACCCACAAAATATGTTTTTGTGAAGAAATAAGAACAAATAATTATGTGATACCCTCTCTTATCTAAAGCTATGATACTCATCTTAAATTTAAACAAGTCCATTTTACTATATGTAAATGTACAATGAAATGAATGTCAAAAAGATTGCCTTTGGAAACAAATAACAGTACAGATTAGAAAATGGATGTCTCGGTTTTATTGAGACTCTTCATAAGCAGTAATGAAGTTTGCAACACTGCTTATGCCCTCTAGTGTAACCATGAGCAGAACTTCACATCACAAAAACATGCCTATATAATGTTGACCCCTTTAAACCCCACTTTTATATAGTAAAACTGGGGTTTACAGGGGTATACATTATTTTTCTTATTTCTGCTCAAAACATAGATTGTGGGTACTCGTTAGAACTGCCTCACTGAGGCAGTTCTAACGAGTACCCACAATCTATGTGAGGCAGTTCTAACGAGTACCCACAATCTATGTTTTGTGCAGAAACATGGAAATTATCCGAGTTTTTTTATCCGAAAATTTTCATTTTTTTTAGTGGTAAAATGTTCAGTATATTTGAATAGGTTTGTTTTCGTAATGTTTTCATATATACCACAATGAGCCCAATGATCCCAAAGGAAATGAAATAACCTGTGTTAAGCAAACACCTAAGGGAAAACCAGAGTCATTTCCAAAGACAGCTGCTTGCTAAATAATTTACTCTTATTTTCCATTTACAAGACCAGAAAAAAATGGCCTTTACATACAGGTAATTGCTTAATACAACTGGCCTTTAAGACAGTTTTGACTGTATACATGAGGTGAATGCAGTATTCATTTCAGGCAGAGCATTGCGATAGTTTAAAGATGCCATCTTACTTTGCCACAAGTATTCCTTATGTTATCAAATATAAGAATTGCTTAGAGTAATTAATTTTTGGTGGATTTTCTTCAAGATCTGGTATCTCAGTTCTTAGTCTGCAGAACTGTCTGGGTGGCTGAGTAACTAGGGCTCCCAACCAAGGATCACAAGGTACTGGGTTTGAATTCTGCTGGAAGTGGAATTCTGCTCAGTGTTATACACTGCTTCATTGTACAAAGCCTTTCATTATCACACTCCCATTGTCTCGATATGACTTGAATAATGTTGAAAGTGACGTAAAACTCCAAATCAGCATTATCTTAGTGTACAGGTATTTTTATATAATGTTGGGGCAGATGTGCTTGAGCAGTCGGTGTAGACCCAGATCAACTGCTGTAGAATGCAGTATCTATATCTGATCAGGGTCTGTACTGTTTGGCAGTCATCCAGTAATTTTTGGACTTATAAGGTAGTAAAATGGGGTTGCTCATATTGATAAGGTGTCCCAATATTTATGGTAAATACAGTATTAAGGGCTGTTAAAGAGCAGAAGAATATTGGGTTAACTTGGCCGTAAAACCTCAACACAAAGAAACAAAGTAAACACACACACACACACACACACACACACACACACACACACACACACACACACACACACACACACACACACAAATGCAGTTTTACAATTCATAGAGTTGAAGTTTTATGGCCTAGGCAACGCTGTTAAAGCCATGTGGAGTCAGTCAGTTGATCTACTCAGCAATATTTCTATATGCAGATAAAGAATTTCTCATTTGTCCCCAGCTGCTAGCAAAGTGGGGGTATTGGTAATAGTAGCATTCTGTTTGTGCATGGTTCTATGATTTCATGGTTCCATCACACTTCATGTCCGGGCAGTAACTCTTTAACCCTATGGAATATTTTCATGAAACTTCACACACATACTAAGCATGATGAGATGATATGTCATAATTATCTTAACCCATTGTAGACTGAATCCCCCACACTATATATTGGAAGATTCTAATTTCGTTTTTAGGTATGTCAGGCTATGTGATCTAGATATTCCGAGAGAAAAATGGTTGAACTATTTGCAAACAGTGGAGACCCTGATCAGATGCCGCATTCTCTGGGTCTGCCAATTTAGGGGTCTCCAGACTACAATGGGTTAAACTGAAAGTTGACAGCCAATAAATTTACAACTTCTTACAACAATTGTGGCAGGTGACTTTGGCCACCAAGGTGGCAATTTCTTGTCACGTATCTGTTTGAGGAAACCCTTCCAGTACAGTTCATTCCATCAGCAAGTATTTTTGGGAATAAGAAAAATTCCTACTGCTCAACCTCATTAAACATTCAACATCTCCAGACTGAAATGTATGTCTGATGATGTTGGGGGAAAGTCTACAGGCAAACTTTGTATGAATCATTCTCAGTAATTTCTCACAAAGATACTTTTAGGATAAGATAAATGTCCTAAAATTTTGTACACCAAGGTTTCAGACAAAATGTGAATTGCAGACAGTGCTGACCTAGATAAGACTGCTTCTTCAGGAGCAGTCTGATCAGGGTCTTAACTTTCTGTCATTTCACTATATATTTTAAGAAACAACTGCATAATAAGCAAAATTAGACAAAAAACATAGAATAAAGTGTTCAAAATTTTGGGGCATTTACTGTATTATTTTCATTAAGAAGTTTGGTAATGCATTGTGGAGGTCGTCATGAATTTTAACACTGATTTCTAGTTCTTGAATTGTGTTCAGTTTTATGAACCTTTAACATCTTTGAAATTGCTGACATTTAATGTTATAAGGCATAATTATCATTAGCCTGTTTGTTTGATAACGGAAAGTTCATAATTTCTCACTTTGCTGTTATATTTGTTACTCTTTAACGCTGAAAATTCATTGTATAAATTTCAGCAGACGACATTTTGAAATTTCATGCAAATTGTCTCCTTTGGACAGTGTGTCTCAGTACCACACTTATCTTAATGCTTAGCATACTGGGTAAAAATTTCAGCAGACGGCATTTTTTTTTTTTTTCCAGAAAATAGGATTTGACATTTCATGCAAATTGGAGACAATTTGCATGAAATGTCAGATCCTGTTTTTTTTGTTTGTTTTTTTTTGGGGGGGGGGGGTGTAAAAAAGAAGAAAAATATCATCAGTTTGTCGTCTGCTGAATTTGCCTATAGGGTGATAAAGGTTAAAGTTCTAATTTAGCCACTTCATGAGAAATTGTACCTTCAGACTGTGCTCTCAGCGAATACTCAGATCGGTCTGTGCATCCGCACAGTCTAATCGGAATCTTTGCTGTGCTCTCTTTGGATAGCTATTGATCCAAGTTTTCTGCAGGGGGACAACAAAGACTGATCAGATGCACAGATGATCTGAGTCTTGCCTAGAAACAGTAGAATGTACATTTACTCACATTCCAGCTACTGTCAATCTCATTATCTCAAACTCCATGGGACCAGAATTTTTGAGATAACAGTTGTTTGAGATAGCGGTGGTTTAAGATAAAATGAGTTGAAACGTAAGTAAAATATAACAAACTAAACAAGTATTGTCATTTACTTAGTTTGACTTAAACAGTAGTTTGAGTTACCAGAGTTTGAGATAATGAGAGTCAACAATAATTCTACTACCATGTGATGTGGATAAAAAGAACTGGCTGAATGGTAAACAGTGTAGACCCTTTTGAGATAGCTCCAGGAGCAGTTTGGTCCAGGTCTTCACTGCTTGCTCATGCGTGTCTGTCTAAATATTTAGGGTAAATTAATACTTATTGGACCTATAAAGTGCTTATCACAACTACAGCAGATGACATTTAGATTTTTTTTTTTTTTTTGTTTTGGTATTTTTTCTGGGAAAATAAGACTTGGCATTTCATGTGAATTGTCTGCCTAGTAGACAATTCACATGAAATTCCAAGTTCACATGAAATTCCAAGTCTTATTTTCTCTAAAAAATAATACAAAAAAAAATAAAAACATTAGAATGCCATCTGCCATGGTTTTGCTTAGCATGTTAAGAGTTAAGTTTGGTTTATTGTACATGTAAAAAGTGACGTTTTTAAAGTCAGTGTGTTTTGTACCGTCCAAGTTAATTACTGTGATACTTGTTTGATAGAATATTGTCGTTGTTGTTATTGAACATATGATACATATTTTTACATCTGTATATATTATTATAAAGCCCAGATAAGCAGTATATCCTGATAAGTATTATTTCTTACAAAATCCTGTGAGATTGGGAGGATGCCAAATCTACACATACATCAGTATTTTTCTTCAAAACCAAGTCTTTATCTTCGTGCATTTCATTTGAAACAGACATTTTATTCAGTGAAACATCCAGACCATTAAATCTGCAATTTGATGAAATAGAATCATAAAGTTAAAGCAGAAATTCTCAGTTTTATTTTTTTGACTGCTCAAGAATATATAATAACCCTTAAAGCGCTAATCACAACTACAGCAGATAACATATTGAAGTATTTTTTGTTATTTGATATTATTTTTCAGGGAAAATTAGACTTGGTCATATTTTCTGTGCAAAATGAAAAAAAAAAAAATCAATATCCTCTGTTGCAGCTCATTATGAAAACATGCCTATTCAAATATATAGAAAATTTCACCCCAAAAAACTAAAAATATTCAGATAAAAAACCCTGATATTTTTCATATTTCTGCTCAAAACATAGATTGTGGGTACTCGTTAGAACTGCCTCGGCGAGGAGGTTCTAACGAGTACCCACAATCTATGTTTTGTGCAGAAATAAGAAATATATTGTATACCTCTGTAAACCCCAGTTTTACTGTTTAAAAGTGGGGTTTAAGAGGGTCAAAATTATATAGGCTTGTTTTCATGATGTGTGATTAGTGCCTTAAAGGTTAAATTTGTAAGGTAATAAAAGCATCATAAAATTTGAAGCAGAAATTCTAAGGTTTTGTTTCTTGACTTTCACAAGAACATGTACTAATCCTACAAACCCTAATCACAACTGCAGCAGACATTTTGAATCTTTTTTTTTTTTTATTATTATTTTTTATTAAATTTATAATTTTTCAGAGAAAGTTAGGCTTGATATTTCATGTGAATCGTTTGCTTAGCAGGTAATTCATATGAAATGTCTAGTCTTATTTTCTGCTATGAAAACTACAAAAAAAATGAATCAATAAATAAATCAAAGTGTCGTCTGCTGCAGCTGTGATTAGTGCTTTAAGGATTAAATTTGTAAGGTAATAGAAAAGAATAAAATTTGAAACAGAACTTCTAAGTTTCTGTTTCATGACTTTACACAAGCTTATACATTTATACTAATATATTGTTGTTTTAGTTTATAAACAGATAGTTGAACTGTTATTTTGTGAAAAGGAGAACAAATTTTGCAATAAAATTCATACCTGCATTGTGTTCTTATCTTTTGTATAGATTTCAAAGAGGCCATTCCAATGAGTAACCAGAAGATTTGTCTTGGTGCAAAGAAAAATAAGAATTATCCAATAATATCACTTCATTTATCACCCTTTCTGGAGCTATAGCTACAAAAAAAAAAAAAAAAAGACGGAATGGGTTTGTGGGGTGGGTTGGTGGTTTGGGGGGGTGGGGGTGATATAGGATCCTTATAATGCCATAATTTGTCAGATTACTGTAATACCATATTGGAACAGACAGGCCTGGGCAAACATTGTAGTCCCAAGTCAGATTAGTGTCTACACTGTTTGCCACTCACCCAGCATTGTTAGACTCTAATAGATATTAGTTTGTAGTAAAAATGACGAGCTTCAACATAAGAAAATGTACCTTGTGACATGGGGCCCCTCCCCCCACGAAGACTGAAATCAGCATGTGCATCTTCACAGTCTGACCACTCTTCATTGTCCGCATGTAGTAACTTTGCATTCTTGGCTATCCAAAAATGCACACAATGAAGATTCTGATCAGACTGCGCAAATGCTGAATCTTCACTGTGTGCAGATGTCCATAGGTTAGGTGTTTTAATGGTGTGTCTCACTTATTTAAATTCTAAGATAAGGGGTTACCATAGTAGCGAACAGCAATGACCCTGGCCGAACTGTGCAGATAATATCATAGCTCCAGATAAGATGGGGTATCCACATTCATAGTTTTCTTATTTCTCAAAAAAAAAAAAAAAAAAAAAAACAAGAAAAGAAAAAAAAAAAAAGTGGGAACTCATTAGAAGCAAATTCAGGCCTTTTAGAGCAGACAAAGTCAGTTTTGACAGTTGCCACCCCTGTATTCGTTCCCGTTAAAGCAAATAAAAGGCAGTTTTATAAACCAAGGTTTATAAAAATACTAGATTTGTGCTGATATATATATATATGTGTAAGGCTGTACAAATGCATACAGAAACACACATCTCAATATAGCTTCAGTACCGTTTAAGAGGCCGTAGAAACCCAGAAAGAAAACACCACCACCATTCATCACAAAAGATGTTTGAATTTTTTTTTTTCTTTTAAGATATCCCCACCCCCATGTGTATTAAGAACTGTGTCAAACATACATTCACAAAAGCATTTGTTGAAATATGGATATAAAATGAAAAGGAGGGGGACTGGGGTGTGGGTTGGGAAATATAAGATCTTCATAATGCCATAATTTGCCTGACTACTGTAACAGCTCTAAGTATAGGGACAGACAGGCCTGGACGATAACTGTAGAGCCAGGTCTGGTCAGGGTCTACAGTTTGCCATGATTCCAGCATTGTTGGACTAATAGACACATCAGTATGTAGTAACAGGGATTTGTTTACATTCTTAGGACAGGTTTGGTTAGGATTTACGGCAACATCACGAAAACATACCTATATAATTTTGACCCCCTTAAACCCCACTTTTATATATTAAAACTGGGCTTTACAGGGGTAAACATTATTTTTCATATTTGTGCTCAAATACATAGACTGTGGATACTCGTTAGAACCGCCTCGCTGAGGCGGTTCTAACGAGTACCCACAATCTATGTTTTGAGCAGAAATATGAAAAATATCAGAGTTTTTTTTATCTGGAAATTTTCAGTTTTTGGAGGTGAAATTTTCTATACATTAGAATAGGTGTGTTTTCGTAATAATACCTCACAACAATAACCCTGGACAGACTGAGCTGATAACATAGCTACAGAAACCAAAGGGTATATATTTTCCTTATTATTATAAAAAAACAAAACAAAAACAAAAAAAAAAAAAAAAAAACGTGAGCCACAACGTGAGAAAAATTACCTTTTGACGTGCACCTAATGAAGACTGAAATCAATCTGCGCCGATTTGCATCCTCTGATCAGAGTGTTATCTGTATGATTTAACTTTGTACCCTTGGCTATCCAAAATATGCCCAGTGAAGATTTCTTCGCAAAAAAAAAAAAAAAAAAAATGAAAATTTTCAGATAAAAAAAAAACTCTTATATTTTTCACAGTTCTGCTCAAAACATAGATTGTGGGTACTCCTTAGAAACGCCTCGACGAGGCGGTTCTAACGAGTACCTACAACCCATCTATCTGAGCAGAAATAAGAAAAATTATGTATACCCATGTAAACCCCAGTTTTACTGTATAAAAGTGGGGTTTAAGGGGGTTCAAAATTATATAGGCATGTTTTCGTGATGCTATAACAGGTATATAAGAAGAACAGCAATGACCGAGGCCAGATTGTGCTGATATTATAGCTCCAGATGAGAGGGGGTATCCACATTAATATTTTTCTTATTTCTCCACAAAAAAAAAAAAGAAATATGTTGTGGGTAGTAACTAGAAGAATCTCGACACGGGGAACAAATTTTTCGGCTTATTGGAAGGGGGACAGAATCAATTCTGACAGGGTTTCCACCCCTGTAATGTACTGGTTCCCCTTAAAGCAAATGCAGTTTAAACCAAACTTTATAAAACGAACAAACAAAAACCAGTAGATATGTACCTGGACTATCTAAAGATGTAATACAAATGGTCGCCAAACACACATCTCGATATAGCTTCAGTATTGTTTAAGCACCATAGAAAACCATAAAGAAAACACCACCACCTCGTCACAAAAGAGGCATGCAAATAAGTGATGCATCTATTTTGTTCCGTGTCTTCAGTGTCTTTGAGATATCCCCCACCCCCTTTGTAACAAGAACCCAGTCATACAAATATTCACAAATGCCTTTGTTGGTAAATGGGCGAGGTTGCGGAGGATGCTGTTTTTAAAACAAAAACAGTTGACTCCCATTCTAATTATTATTATTATTATTATTGTTAGTAGTAGTAGTAATAGCAGTAGTAAACCAATGTATCAAATGAGCCGGGACACAGCACATGCGCGGCACCCAGTGAAGACAAATCCGCGCAGACTTATCAGAGTCTTCGCTGTCCGAATCAAGACGCTTTGGATCCTTGGCTACCCACAGAGTGTCCTGCGAAGACTGATCAGATTGCACGCATGCGCAGATTGCACGCACATGCAATTTTGTACTAAATGCTGTGTCCCGTCTCAAATTCTTGGTGGTAATTGTGGTTCGGGTGTGCGCACCACTATTTCGAAACTTACCCCATTCATATACCTGGCCTTTGAAAAAAACGAACCCATTCATATACTAGATATTCTGAATTGTTGATCCATTCATATACTGCCCTTTGATTTTTTGTACCCATATATTGCTGGTAGTTAGATAGACAAATATCGCAGTCAATTCATTGAATACCAAGAGAACAAGCAGCCTGGAAAAATCTCTGTCAGAAAAGTTGGGCCTTTCATATACCAATAAAAAAAATGGGTCAGCCATATACTTTTTGTTGAAAAAGGGGGCTGATATATACCGGGCAGCACTGAAAAAAAGGGGTCATTCGGCACGCACACCGCACTTCGTCATATGTAGGAAGTTATCCCCCTCCCCACCCCCGCCCCGCCCTCCACGAGAGAATCACGCAATGAAATACATTTCTATATAATTCCAACTCCGCATACAATTATTTAGCGCAATTTCATTGGCCGAGAGCAATTTGAAACGGGATTTTATACTTCGACAAATCGAAAGAACAGGAACCCCGCATTATTTTCTAAATTTCTGTAAATGAGCTATGTTACTCATATTTTCGACGTAAATATGACCTTGTTATTTTTTTTTTATTATCATTATTTTATCGATGTGCAAATGCCGACGAATCATTCACCAACTTAACCCTTGTCATGCTGAATAAATTAAGATGCCACGCCCACTTCTAACTTTCAGCCAATCAGATTACTTGATCCAGAGTGTTGATATAAATTCACGTAAGGCGCTGCCTCTATGTGACTCCGTTGCCTGGTAGCGTTAAAGATATAGTCACATACTGATGGCAAACAGTGCAGATCCAGATCAGTCGGCTCAGAAGCCAACTGATCTGGACCTACACTGTTTGCAAAGGCAGGACATATCCGGGTTCAGCAGGACAAGGGCTAACAAAAAAAAAACGTCATTGGGGTTTTATTCAATTTGTGAGTGTTTCTCCGGCGTTTATACATCGATAAAATTCACAAAAATAAAATCCATTCCTGTGGTACATTCATTTACAAAAATGAAAATCGTCCGTCACCCTACAACGATGAAAATAATGTCATTTATTACCCAACCTACAAAGCATTTTTGACTATCTAACGCATTTTAATCCAGCCAGACTGAACCGATTCTCAGAGAATTATCACCCGGGCTCATATTTTGGTCCATCTCCCAGTCACGCAAATTACCTAGCAACTTCTGTGAGTTGGGTAATAAAAAAAATCTATATCATACCTTTCTGGGCGACATTAAAAACTATCAGCCCCTCGATGCTGTGGACCACCTGATGAACTATCACCTTCGGCCTTCGGCCTCGGGCGATAGTTCATCAGGTGGTCTACAGTACCTGGGGGCTGAAAGGTTTGATTGTCGCCATGTAGTTGTATATATTTTTCCATAGCTTTCCACAGGAAACGATAACCAACGGGTCATATTTGCGTTGAAAACTGTGAAATAGCTCATTTTAGCAATGTGTTTATGTGAAACAAAACGTCATTTCGCCGTGTCTCCTGTTCCAAGTTTTCATGAGAGAAAAAAAAATCCAGGGTTCTGTGCATAGACATACTTCTAATTAAACTCTTACAGTGCCTAAAACACCTATAGCAGATGATATTTTAATATGTTATTATTATTATTACTATTATTCAGAGAAAACAAGGCTTGACATTTCATGTGAATCGTCTGCTAAGCAAGCCTTATTTTCTAGCAAAATATACTCATGAAAGCCTGAAATATAATTTTAAAAAATAGAATATCGTCTGCAATTTTGCTTGACGTATTAACTCTTATCCTGCTGAATAATTTAATTAGCCACACCCACTTCTGACTATCAGCCAATCAGATTACATTATATAATGTTTTCATCCAAATTCACAAACCGAATGACAAACAGTGTAGATCCTGATCAGAAGCCATCTGATCTGGATCTACACTGTTTGCAAAGGTAGGGGTTGTAGTGAACAGCAGGATAAAGGTTAAAACAGGGCACATAATGAATATAGGCAATCGCAGTCGCTATGTTTACTTACTATTCATAAATACTGAATTAACAAGGAAATACTTTTCTCTGTAACCTTAACCTTTACCACTCTCTGGGCTAATTCAGCAGACGACAAATTGATGACATTTTTTTTTTTTTTTTTCTTATTTTTTTTCTGGAAAACAGGATTTGACATTTCATGCAAATTGTCTCCGTTGGAGATCCTGTTTCCTGGGAAAAATAAGAAAAAAATCAATATGTCGTGTGCTGAATTTTTTACCCAGAGTACTAAGCGTTAAAACTTTGTTAATATGAGGACGTCGCGTGTATTTATATCGGTGACATGGTGTTTATCTGTACAGCATTTGCTGTTTGTGAAAATAGATGGGATTTAATATTTTGTACTTTGTAACTGACTGACCGATTAATTGATGTTTCAGAGGTAAAACTGTACATACGACGAAAATAGTAAGGTATGTAGGCAACATTTTCTTGTTTAAACGCTCTGTCTGTCTCTCTGTCTCTTTCTCTTTTTGTTTCTCCTCTGCTTGTGTCTCCCCTCTGTCTCTCTCCTCTTTGTCTGTCTCTCTCTCTCAATAAAAGGTGTCCCCTAGTAGGGATGATAGGAATTCGAAAGGTGGGCCCAGTCTTTTCCTCTCGCTACCTTCAGCCTTCCCCGGTACCCATTCAGTCGATGGTATGAGCTGGGCTTTACTCTGGGGCTTAAAGCCTGCTGTTCGAACATTAGCGCTTAGGACTCTAGGTAAAATTTTCAGCAGACGACATATTGAAATATTTTTCTTATTTTTCCCAGAAAACAGGATTGGAGACAGTTTGCACGAAATGTCAAATCCTGTTTTCTGGGGAAAAAAAAAATAAGAAAAAAAATAAATAAACGTCAATGTGTCGTCTGCTGAATTAGCCCAGAGAGTGGTAAAGTTTAAGTTTGTAATTTAAAAAATTTGCCATATACGTAGGTTTTCAGACTATATTCTGAATATTTCAGTATCAAGTTTCGTATACAGTGGCTATGAAGTGTATTGGTAAACACAAAATCAATGAACCATGTAAAACAACATAACGGCGTTTCGCGTTTCAGTGTAAGACTTCCCATCAACTGTGTTTCAATCATTTAGGGAAGATTGTACGGCATCCCAGCTTGGATTCTACTTAGATGTATATCGGACCGTCATCGACGCGGTCGAATCCTATCGGGCCGACAACAGTCCGATATAGAGTTAATTAAAAAGTACAGTCGCGAGAATTCGAACCTACAACGGCTGGGTTAGCAGGCGACTGATAAACCTGCATGCTACGGCCTGCATAGTCAAGGGACGTGCGCACTCAAATACGCCTAGGTAACTGTGCAGAATCATCCAGGGTCTCTTCATGTCGTATAAGCAATCTCTGAGCCTTCGGACATTAGAAAAACGTACCTTCTGACATACACGCCCAACGAAGACTCAAATCAGCCTGCGCATCCGTGCAGTCTGAGTTGAGTCTTCGTTATCCGCGTGAAGAAACTTTGCATCCTTGGCTATCCAAAATGCGCCCAGTGAAGATTCTGATCAGACTGCGCGAATGCGCAGGCTGATCTGAATCTTCGCTGGACACATATGTACATTTTTGCCGTTGCGGTTGGATTTGATTTCCTTCTTTAGGGCACTATATAGCCTCAGAGAGCTAATTTCCGTTTGGCCATTCTATATTAACGCTTAGCACTATGAGTAAAATTTTCAGCAGATGACATTTTGAAATATTTCTTTCTTATTTTCCCCTGAAAACCGGATTTGACATTGCATACAATGGAGACAATTTGCAATGTCAAATCCTGTTTTCTGGGAAAAACAAGAAAAATATCACCAATTTGTCCGTCTGCTGTAGTAAAGGTTAAAAACGAGTTGGTATACCACAATTAGTTTCCTTATTAAATAAAAAATCGGGGAAGCCGGAAGTTTATATTAAATTATTAATTAGCAGTTCGTAACTAGACTGTTATTTATCAGCTTACCCACCCTTTTGTGTATAGCTAAGTAGTCAAGGAAATTTCAGTTCTAATACGGAATATGTGGACTACTTTGGTATTAACCTATATATTAATGCTTAATGGATTCCCCAACCTCGTGAACTTCATTTCCAAGTTAAAGGATGTCTAGTTTGTTTTATTAATATTACTTTTTATGGAAGTTTAAAACGTTATGCGGCGTCTGATCTGGGTCTACACTCTTTGCCAATGCCCCTTTTATGGGGCGCTAAGCAATAATAAATAAAAAGATAAGTTCCCAGCAAACATGTATATATGGGACCCATATGGGCAGAATCTGGGCATTTATCCCATTCGGGTCCTGCATGGGCCACATATAGGCTTTTTTGCCCATATAAGACCTATATAGGTCCCATGTTGGTAAACTTTGACCAGCAAACACGTATATATGGGAACCATATGGGCAGATTCGGGGCATTTATCCCAGTTGGGTCCTACTTGGGCCCCATATAGGCTTTTTTGCCCATATAAGACCCTTATAGGTCCCATATAGGTAAAATTTGATAACTATAAAAATACATTTTAATAATTGGGACCTCCGAGATAAAATTGAAATAATCCTGGAAAAGTGATATTTTCTAGATACATAATTGGGGCCCAAATGGCTCCCATGTGATACAGATATTGGACCTCTATGGTTCCAATGTTGACCTCCCATTACTGTTTGGGACCCATATGGGTTCAATATGGGTATTAAGGGGAACAACTATTTAAACATAATATCAAAAAATAGTAAATTTCCTGATATAAATGCAAATAATAATGATAATAATAAAATAAAAATAATAGTTTGTTCATTACAGAATGAAAGTATCTATTAAATTTATCTTAACTATTTTCCCGACATGGACCTCGATTCATCGTCATATTTTCATTTTAACTCGTATGACCCTATTATTTTTAAAATTGAGAGGTATATATATATATACGCATGATGCCAACATTTCCAACTATTAAAAAAGACGCCTATATCTTTAAGGCAATAACTTGCACACGTACATAGGTCTCTATCGGTTGGGATCTTACCAGTCCTTCAAATGGGCTGGGACTGGGGACATAATCATTTGTGTAAAAATGTATAAAAATTGTTTATCTGGAACTTAAATGTGGGTTGATTTTTCCCGTACTGGACCCATATAGTTCCCACATGGCTTTGCCCATGTGGGTCCAACGTGGAACCCTGTTGCAAATCCCTCATGAGTCCCTTATGGGTTGCCCATGTAGGACCCATATAAATACCCATTTAGGGCCAATGTGGGTCCTATATTTTTTGCTTGCTGGGTTGGTCTTGAGTAAAAAAAAAAACAAGTACTTCCTACCTACTGAGGGATATACTGACCTATTTTGTGACAAAACTGTCCGTGACAAATCAGATCCGATTTTATTTTTGGCTGGACCCCTACTAAAAGCTATTCAAATTTGATGTTGATTTCGCCCTGGCCTACTCTAAAAGGAAAGGATTCTTGGATCCATTAAATTTTTCATATGGCCCATCAAATTTTCAGAAGGCCCATAAAAATTTTGAAAAAAAAAAAAATACGTATTGAAATGAATGGGACATGGGCCACTGGCCGATTTCAAGGGTTCAATATTATTCTGAGCTGGAAATATCCCTGCCTATCCACACCAAAATGCGCCGGTAGGAGCACAAACAAAAGTAGGGATGGCCTTAAAGGGGAACGCAACCTTAAAAGGTGTTATGCTTTAAAGTAAAGAACTTTACAAACAATGAATTTTGACATAAATTTGATCAAAATCGTTGGAAAAGTAAGTAAGTTATAGACAACTGAATATTTTAATATTGGTGGAATGGGCGCCGCCATTTTGAATATTTAATGAGGTTTCATAAAACTTAAAATTCGTTTCATCATGATAAAGATAATTATTCTCATAAAGTTGGTTTAATTTGGGGTAAATGATTGCTTGTCACTAGAATTAAAAGATTATAAAAACCTGTAGCAAAATTATTCTTATCTAGAAACCCTTTATAATTTGGTTTTGCATCCATGACAGCCATTTTAAATATATTCAAACCACCATAACTTTCTTATTTCTAGGCCGATTTTGAAAATCTTGCATTAAAATAAATGGCTTGTTAAGCACTTTACTCCAAGATATTCTTACAACTTATATTGCGTTCCCCTTTAAAATACAATATGAAAGGGGAAGTCCATGTTCAAACAGAAATAAGTTGATAATACTGCAATTTAACTAATGATAATGAGAAAACGTACCTTTGAACATATGCACCCAACGAAGACTCTAATCAGTCTGCACATGCGCGAAGTCGGATCAGAGTATTTGTTGTCCGCATGAAGAAACATTGCATGCTTGGTTATCCAAAATGCGCCCAGTGAAGATTATGATCAGAACACGCAGTCTGATCTGAATCCTCACAGGGCGTACATGTCCAAAGATACGTTTAATGACGCTGCGACACATATTTATCAAGAAAATTGTGACCTCTTAACATGCTTAACCGGTTAAGGACATTACCATATCAAATTATATATGATGTACTACGAAAGAAAAGGGGTCATATACAGGGCTGGACCCAGAAGGTCTGAAGACGGGGGGGGGGGGGGGGGGGGGGGCATTGACTGCCGAAGGCATGAATCGAGCGGCGTCAGCCGCGAGAGGGGGAGAGTATGAGAGGGGTTTCTCCTCTTAAAAGTGGGTCCGGGGGCCTCCCCGGGAAATTTTTAAAGCTGGATTGCCTGAGAGTGCATTTCCATACTATTTTCAAGTCATTTTCATTAATCTTGCAGGCTGATTTTTTTATCTGACAATTTCAGGAAGTCGCGGGTTCGAAAACTGCTGGGGCAACATTCTTTTGTGGGATCATGCCCTCCCTCCCACTTAATTCAAGAAGGGCAGTTGTCAGTTTCTGGCAAAAGGATGTGTACTGTACTGGTTAACTACTTATGTATAAGCCTACCCAGGAAGTGCAGTTATGTAAATTGACTGGCTCAAAAATAACCTAAACAGTGTTGACTGGGCCGTAAAACTCCAAAACAAATAGAACCTTCCGCCTTATATGCAGGTAATTTCTAAGCTGCAAAAATAATTCCGGCTGGTGTGATTACCAGTGCTAGCCATGCAGAATCATGGATAACCTGCCTGTCCCTTCAGCCACCACACCCACACAAATACATATGGATTGGGTGGGGTAGGGGTAATGGGGGTGACGAATTCCCATGCCCCCCCCCCGCCCCCCCCCCCCACCCCCCCCCACCCCCCAATAACCACCGAACGCCAAAAAAAATAAAAATCATTCATTATTCTGCAATGCCGGGAATGGGGGTGGGGGGGGGAAGCATGTGCCCCTTTTGCCCACCCCTGGAGGCAATAAAAATAAATAGAGCCTGGCCATAAGAAAACCTGTTTTATACCTTTGCGAACATCAAAGACGCAGTTCAGCCTGTTGCATCTGCATAGTCTGATCAGTGCCTTCATTTTCTGTTCACTGCTTGGATGGTATAACGTATCCAGTTTTTCAAGACTCTAGTTTTTCTCTGCAGCTGCGCAGTCTGATCTATTTCATACCTGGTTGTAACTCCAAAGGCAGTGTTTTCTCTGAGGCTAAATAAGTAAATTAACACTTAGCTCTATGGGTAACATTTTTAGCAGACAACATTTTGAAATATTTTTATTACATTTCTCAGAAAACAGGAGACAATTTGCTTGAAATGTCAAATCATGTTTAAAGGGCAAATTAAGACAAATGTCACCAATTTGTCGACTGCTGAATTAGCAGAGAGAGTGGTTGGGATTAAAATCTCCTCGAAAAAAAAAAATTAAAAGAATGCTAAAACCGTTTCTACTCATACATGTACATTATCTAGATAAAAAGAAGATGTAATGTGTGAAATCATGTATTTATAAGACAGAAGCCTGTGTAAATGACCATATGCTACCTATCAGCAGGGCAATATTAACAAGTTATTGACAAATCACAACATGCCATTTAATGGCTCTTTCATTATCATTTATGAACTCCGTTTTCTGGAGATCACAGGGATCTTGGTAGCTTATGCATAAGAGTGTAATATCGAAAAATACCGGGGGCAAGGTATGACTAGCGGTCGCTTCGGGGGGGGGGGGGGGGGGGGGGGCATGTGCCCCTTTTGCCCACCCCTGGATCCGGGCCTGATATATAATATGCGAGCAACGAAGGCGATACAAATCGTCGGTGTTCGTATATGATATAAGGGTCCTTTTCTAACGTCGGATCAAGGTCTTCACATGTACTTCCTACGGAATGCATATATTCTTTCGCAACTGTGATTACTCTTAAGTAGACTTTGTGGATACTAAGCTGGTTTGTGTCTTCGTTGTTTCCAGAAAAAAAATAATGTCATTACGCCCGACAACTTGACGGGCATACTTTTTGTATCGCTTTTGCTTTGCCCATCCGCCCGTCACGCTTTTTGGTATTGACATCTCGATATTAATCCATTTCAAACAACTAAAAAACTACCTAACAAATAGTTCCCTGCTGACGCTAAATTCTGCATTCAAACATATTAGCCTTATACACTCTGATGCTTAAAAGTAGCGAATAAATAAAGCCAAAGAAAACCAAACATTTGCTGAAATAAGATTTTAATCATCTTGACTGCAATATCGGCGGACGAATATGAATACTTCAGTAAAACGCGCCAAATCTACAGCGTTTGGTAAAAAGTGTCCCCGGACCGCGGTTGTACTAAACACCGAAAAGGAACTTTTCCACTGAGGGGGCTAACGGGTACCGAAAAGGACTTTTTAATTTCAGTGTAACTCCCAGTCGGTTCTAGAGGCCTGTAGCATTTAAGGTACCCTCCCCCCCCACCCCCTCCACACACACACACACACACACACACACACACACACACACACACACACACACACACACACACACACACACACACCTTACCCCCACCCCACAAATCAGCACTCTCAGTGCTCTGGTTATGTTAGCAAACTTTCCTTGCAAACGGCAATTTTTTTGTTATACGTAGACCTGCGCTGGGATAAAATGTGTCTTCGAACAAATGCAGGGTTCGGGAGTTAAGTCAAACCCCTTCACTATTTAACTCAAAACGTCATTTTCAGGGAAACTTGTAGACAAATTTGTTAAATTTTGGATACTGTACTTATCCTAAATAATTTTTTTTTTTCTAAAATGCCACAAAGTCCATTTTACTATCTGTGAATGTGTCTAACATTACGAGATGAGTGGCAAACCGTGTAGCCCCTGATCAGACGCTGCGTTTTGCGGCGGTTGATCTGGGAATACATTGTTTGTTCAGACTTATCCGTCGAAATACTTAGGGTAAAATACAGGCATTTGATCAAATCGACTCCTAACCCATCAAACAAAATAAACCCCTTTGTAAATAATCCTGGATCTGCCTCTGTTCGGAGCACTGTGCATTATGAAAACACGCCTATTAAAATATATAGGAAATTTCACCACAAAAACTGAAAATTTTCAGATAAAAACTCTGATATTTTTCGCATTTCTGCTCAAAACATAGATTTTGGGTACTCGTTAGAACCTCGGCGAGGCGGTTCTAACGAGTACCCACAACCTATGTTTTTGAGCAGAAATAAGAAAAATAATGTATACCCCTGTAAACCTCAGTTTTACTATATAAAAGTGGGGTTTATAGGGTCAGTATTATATAGACATGTTTTCGGGATGCGAACAGTTCCACGTCAACCTGTAAAACAATACAACCTGATCAGGAAGTTTGCTACACAACGTTATCCTACATAATACCCAATATTTCTGTAAATGGACAGTATAGGTCCTGATCAGACTGAGCGGACCTTTTTGCATGTCACCAATCAATCCTTAGTAGCGCTAATCATAACTACAGCAGACGACGTGACATTTTGATTTTTTTTTTTCAGAGAAAATAAGTCTTGACATTTGACATTTAAAAAGCCAAGTTTTATTTTCTATGAAAAATAATTAATAAGTTGCTACTGCATGCATGTGTGCCTGAAGTTTAATCACTTCTAAATAATTATTTGTAAAAAATAAGTATGCGGAATATATTTCTTACTGCTGTTTGTATATTTTTGGTTTTATTCTTGTTTTCTCTTGTTTTCAGATCCTAGCAGTGTCAACAATATGAAAGTCGACCATGACAAGACATGAGGTTTCGCGACCACTAGATTTTAAATATTTGAACAGCCGGAAGTTAAAGATATCAATGATTGGCAATATGGCGGTAGGGAAGAGCTGTTTAGCTCTACGATTTGTACAAGACAAGTTCATGGACAGACATAGACCGACTATAACAGGTAATAATTCCAACTGAACAGGCTAATACTTATTACGCAATTTGATAGGTCGAGACAAAAAAAAAAAAAAAAGAAAGAAAACAATTTGAAGTTCAATAAATCCGCCGAGCAGGAATCTCGGAACCATTTCTTCGCTCAAATTAAAAAAAAAAGAATAAAATGAGCTGCTTTACCCATGCTTCCAACGTAAATGTGGCCTACTGGTATTAGTGGACTTATAAGAAATAAACCTTATTTTTGTAGATTTCACCCGCGAATCACTCACAAACATACATAAAGCCCATTGTACTTTGTTCAGTTTGTGTGTCATTCGCCGGCATTTGCGCGTCAATAAAATCCACAAAAATAAATTCATTCCTATGATGTTGTCGCTGTGAGATCATCCAAGAAACACGCGTCATAATGTCTCAGCAACGCCGGGCAACATTTTCCATTATGCGAAACAGCAAAGATAAAGAGCCACCTATTATTTAAGGGGACTGGTAGACTGGCTCCAGTCGTTTTTGTTTTATATCTATTTTTCTCTCTTTCTCTACATTATTTTTTTTTTTATCACGATCCTCTTTAATCCAACTTCAAGTCACCTATGGCTAGCCAATGGACTTAAGTAAACAAAAATTCTACAAGCTATACAAGTGTTGTGTCCCATCAAAAAATAAAAAAAGAAGAAGAAAAAAAAAAGATAAGAAAAATAAAGAAAGGGTCTGGGGCCAGACTAGGGGACTGCAAACACCTAGTAGATTTTACGCCATTTTTACAAGGGAGGCAGCATTTTGACAGCCTGCTCCCTATACCTCTTCTGAAAAGGGGTCTACTCTAAAAGGAAAGAATTTGCTCCCATTAGAAAGATTTTGCCCTCTATTAGAATATACTCCTTTTCAGAAGGGAATGAACTCATCTTTGACAGAATTATCTCTCCTGGGAGTTCACGATTTCCCTTAAGACATTAATTTGCATGTTCTCTCCGAGTATGACTGAATTCATACAGATCTATTCCTCCTGGCATTAGCAGGAAAGATAACAAGTAGTTGGTGTGAAATTTAATTAATTCACTTAACCCACAGAGCATTACGGACACCTATGATGTGTAAATGGTCGTTAGGTTCTGCACAAGTAATAGAGGCAAAAAGAAAGTAAGCAGTTTTTGAGTGGCCATATTTTTTTTCTCATTTGTCACCGTACACGTCCAAACTTATGCAGGATGTTCCCTGGTCACACTTACTGCAAACGTCTCATCTGATCCTGTGATCTAGAAACATCCATTCGACGTGATACAGAGCGTCAGATCCCGTTACTGTAGTAATGTGTATATAATGAACCCCAAATCAGTCTATATTTCTCCCTTTGAGCCCAAAACCAGTCTATATTTGTCTTTGATCCCCAAACCAGTCTATATTCTTCTCTTTGATCCCCAAGCCAGTCTATATTTTTCTTTTTGAACTCCAAACCAGTCTATATCTTTCTCTTTGAATCCCAAACCAGTCTATATTCATCTCTTTGATCCCCAAACCAGTCGATTGATCCCCAAACCAGTCTATATTATTCTCTTTATGCCATATTCGATCATGTTTTGTCTTTCTGTATACAGACGTGGAGTCCAAAGCGGTGAAAATCAACGGTGAAGATGTCATTTTTCAAGTCTGGGATACAGCTGGACAAGAACGGTTCAGATCTTTGCTTCCACTTTATATGAAGGGCATTAATGGAGCCGTGGTAGTTTACGATATCACAGACAGGGTATTTGCTGTGCAGTGTTTACTAATGAATCGGGACAATGTATTTACTACAATATTGCATGTGCGCTCAGCGAAGACTCAGATCAGCCTGTGCATTCGCGCAGGCTGATCAGAGTCCTTGCTGTGCGCCTGAAGACGCTTTGAATCCTTGGCTACCTAGAGTGCCCAGAGAAGATGCTGATCAGACTGCGAATGCACAGGTTGATCTGAGACTTCGCTGCGCGCACATGCAATCTTGTAGGAAATACTTTGCCCCGGCTTATTTTATAGTATATGAATGCATTGTAACCTACGTTATTGTGTTCCAGAGAATTGGACTAGCAATTATTATTTATTTATCATTTCTCCACAATAACATTTAACTATGTACCCTTTAGAGTTGCATAATCAAGGCGAATCTTATCAGCAATCATAACATATATGTCTTGGTGGAGAGATAAGAAACAGTTCAGGGACAGGGATTCAAAAATCCGCAACACGGTTATACTGAGCGTTCCAAAGTGGTGCTTCTTTGTGCAATTCTTTGTTTATGCTGTTTTTGTTTCATATATAGCGGGTTTTTTTTTCAGTATTCATTACGAAAACATACCTATATAATTTTGACCCCCTTGAACCCCACTTTTATATAGTGTAACTGGGGTTTACAGGGATATGCATTGTTTTTCTTATTTCTGCTCAAAACATAGATTGTGGATACTCGTTAGAACCGCCTCGGCGAGGCGGTTCTAACGAGTACCCACAATCCATGTTTTGAGCAGAAATATGAAAACAATATCAGAAATTTTATCTGTAAAGTTTCAGTTTTTGGTGGTGAGATTTTCAATATATTTGAATAGGCGCGTTTTCGTACTGTTGTTCTTCATCTCTTCTTTTGTGGCCTGGGCCGGGAAGGCTGTGCTTCATGATTGTGACATTTCCTGGTTATATTCACTTGTATTTTTGTAACCATGCTAATTACTTTTGTAGGCTTCATTTGAAAGTGTGAGGGATTGGATTGCAGAGGTGAGGAAATATTCTCCTGACGAAGCTGTGATAATGTTAGTGGGCAACAAGGTTGACCTCGTGAAAGAGGACGAAACACTTAGACGGGTAACCCCTCAGGTAAAACTGACCTCTTACGTAAACTGACCTTTTATCCTAAATATTTGGACAGTTTAATCCCTTAGCGTATTTCCTTAACCCTTAAAGCACTAATCATATCTGCAGCAGACGACTTTTTTTGTATTTTTCATAGAAAATAAGAGCATTTCGTGTGAATCGTCGGCGATTCACATGAAATGCCAAACATTATTTTCTGCGATAATAATAATAATAATAATAATAATAAAAATGAGAACAATTTTACTTAGCGCTTTAAGGGTTACAGTCCATTAAAATTTTCCAGCTTCGACATCTGTCTGGAAGCCATTTTATGCCTGGTGCATTATACAGAAGACATATGTTTTTAACTGTTGTCATGTTTTAATGTAAAACCTTTTGTGTAAATACCTATATACAAAAAGTTAAAATAAAACGCTAAGCAAAAAACGTCTTTCCGAGTGATGTGGAAAGGACAATGATTATTGGAAACTAACATCTCAGGTGTACCTTGTATCATAAGTAGATCACTGTGGCCTATATGTTCTTGTGTATATTCAGATCAAAATTTGGTGTGAGAGCATATAACAATTTGGTCAGTGTAACTTATATACTGACTTCTGACCTACGACCGTCAGCTCTTCATTAAGGCCATATCTTCTCTACTCTGTAACCTAAGTTGTCCAAAACTGACGTTTGAATGCTTGGGTTAATGAAGCAAATCCTTTCCTTTAAAGATACCCACTCCCCACCCACACATTTTGAGAAGAGGGACACATACGTTCAAGTAAAAGAAAACCTCCTATGGAGTTTCATTAACCCTTGTCCTGCTGAATAAATTAAGATGCCACACCCACTTCCAATTTCCAGCCAATCAGATTACTTGATCCATATTGTTACTGTAAATTCACATACATAATGGCAAACAGTGCAGATCCAGATCAGTTGGCTTCTTCAGAAGCCAGCTGATCTGGATCTACACTGTTTGCAAAGGCAGGGTAATCCGGGTTCAGCAGGACAAGGGTTAACACATTTTAAATCTGATTTCAGGAGGGACAAGAGTTTGCAGTGGAGCATGAATTACTTTTCATAGAAGCTTCAGCGAAAACTGCAGAAAACGTTGAAAAGCTGTATCTCGAGCTTGGTAATTAGTTGAACCGCAACGTCAGGAAATGTATCTCTAGACAGAGTGCGCCCAGTGAAGATTCAGATCAGCCTGCGCATTCGCGCAGGCTGATCAGAATCTTCGTTGTGCGCATTTTGGATAGCCAAGAATTCAAAGTCTCTTCATGCGGACAAAACTGATCAGACTGTGTGCATGTGCAGGCTGATTTGAGTCTTATTTGGGCGCACATGTCAGAAGGTACGATTTCTCACGTTGCGGCTCTTTTTTTTTTCAATTTCTTTGTGTATTCGTTCTTTTAAAGCGTTTGCAAGATATTAGCTATTTATCTGTAAGATTTGTCAACAAATTAGGATGGGGCCGCTGTTTCGACAGGCGCTTGATGTTCTGTCCACCAAACTTTAAACCATTACGAAAGCACGCTTGTTCAAATACATATTTAAAATTTTACAACCAAAACAGGAAAATTTTCGGGGGAAAAATCTGATATTTTTCATATTTATTCTCAAAACATAGATTGCGGTATTCATTAGAACCGCCTCAGCGAAGCGGTTCTAATGAGTACCCACAATCTATGTTTTAACAAAATAAGAAAAATAATGTATACCCCTGTAAACCCGAGTTTTACTGTATAAAAGTGTGGTTTATGGGGGTCAAAATTATAAAGGCGTGTTTTCGTGATGTAACTTGATATAGGAGGTATTCAGAAGCAATAGCGATATTGCTTTTGAACTTCTCGGGTAGCATATTCATAAAGAGGATTGCTAAGCTAGAACTTCAAGCGCCTGTGCTCTTACCATGGTACTTGGTATTTCTTCGAATACACTTATTCTCTCTGTGGAGTCCTCCGTTGAAGTTTTTCTACTCACTAAAGGGAAAGGGAGACAACTTACGCGGTTTCCTGTTTGCTTTCCTGTATACCAAACCTATTTTGAAAAGGGGTCTGCTCTAAAAGGGCATAATTTGCTCCCATTGAGAGCAGATTCTTTCCTTTTAAAGACGCCCCTTTTCAGACCGGAGGAGAACCCTTTTGACAGAGATGAACGGGAATCCATTCCCCTTAAATTAAAATTGTATTTCCAATTTTTTAATCCTCCAACAGGAGTCGGAGAACTTGTATATAATTGCATATTCTAGTATCATACCTTTCCATGAAACTCGTTTCTAGTCTGCACGGTTGCTTAGAGGTTGCATCAGTTGTTTCTGAATGGCTGGCGCTGTCACCTTCTCGGCTTGGGAAAACCTCCCTATGACAAGAAGTATTCCATATTTCTACATGTCCTGAAATATTATCATCGATGTCATTTGTTTTATGTGACTGAACGATATTTCGATACAGTAATCGTGCATGCCTGCAGTGCACTATGAAAAACGGTACCACTTTAGATATTTAAATGCATTTTTTGGCAGTTAACAGCATTTTCGAATGTTTCTTTCTTTCTTGCAGGTAGAGAGATAATGATGACTGAGTTGAAAACGAAAATGAATTACAAAAGCTTAGTAGATATAACTGACAGTACTAAACAAACAAAGAGAAAATGCTGTATATCTTCGTGACAAAGGTTATTTATAGACGAGTAAAAACAGACCATTACGAAAACACGCCTATTCAAATATATTGAGAATTTTACCACCAAAACTTTCAGATGAAAATTTCTGAAATTTTTCATATTTCTGCTAAAAAAAAGATTGTGGGTACTCGTTAGAACCGCCTCGATGAGGCGGTTCTAACGAGTACCCACAATCTATGTTTTGAGCAGAAATAAGAAAAATAATAAAATACCCTTGTCAACCCCAGTTTTACTATATAAAAGTGGGGTTTAAGGGGGTCAAAATTATATAGTCGTGTTTTCGTTATGTTATTTATAGACGAGTAAAAACAGACACTATTGAACAGCTTCAAGTCAATAATATTAATGGATGAGCAAAACTGCAATGTTGTTCATCACGGATTAGTTGACCAGTAAAGAGAAAACGACATGCATCTTCATGACAAAGAATATATTTTCTAAGTCAGTATACAGTAAACTTCAATAACTCAAACATCGATGGCTCGTTTACCGTGGCTGATTCGAATTTTCATGTTCCTAGGAGATTTTTCCGGATCTCAAGTTAATTAACCTTTGTCCTGCTGAATAAATTAAGATGCAACGCCCCCTTCTAATTTTCAACCAATCAGATTACTTGATCCGGGTAGGTGATATAAATTAATGGCAAACAGTGCATATCCAGATCAGTTGGCTTCTTCAGAAGCCAACTGATCTGGATCTACACTGTTTGCAAAGGCAGGGTATATCCGGGTTCAGCAGGACAAGGGTTAAAACATATATTTAGGAATATTTTAGGGAAATTTTCTTATCTTATCACGAAAATGTATATTGCGTGTACTCATTAATACCGATTCATTGAGGCGATTCTAACGAAAACACACAGCGTACTATTATTTTATAAAAGATAGAAAAGGGCTCCCTGAATTTTCCCCATTTGCCTCCTGACCTGACGCTTTGATCAACCTCTAGTGACTAGAACTACCCATGTGTTGAACAAATTTCCATGGTCCCAATGATGTTCGAGCCTCTAAAGTTTGATTGTAAGTTTCAGCAGTATTGCTATTGTTTACCTCGGCAGACTTAATGGTTTAATGTTTAAAGGTACTATGACAAAAGGATTCTTTTCACATTAAAATAAGATACAACATTTCTTTCTATGGATTTCAAATAAAGTCGGCACGGACAAAGTCGGCCTATGGCGATTTATGCCATGCAACCAGTTACATGACGACACAGTCTTTCTAGAAATAAGAGCAGCCTAGTCCGATCTTCACTGTTTGTTACATATAAGTTTACAGCATTAAAGTTTCATAAAAAGCGCAAAAAATGAACAAGCTGTACGCAGAGAATTCTGTCCTAAGTCTTTGCTATTCGCATGTTTGTACCTACTCCAACGTTTTAACTCTTTCACTGCCATAGGCGATGATGATAGGGTTTGCAAACAGCGTAGATCCAGATGAGACGGCTCATAATGAGCCGTCTCATCAGGTTCTACGCTGTTTGACATTCAATCTTTCAACTTTACAGATAAACTTATTTACAATTGATAGTTTGTTATAAAACACAGCAGACAACAAATGTCGTCTGAAATTTGGGCCGAAAGACTTAAAGGAAATGGATCAAGGGAGGCAACGCTTTCAAGAATATTTTGCTCCTTTCTGAAAAGGAGTCTACTCTTGTAGCAAATTCTTTTCTTTTATAGTAGAGCCTCTTTCAGAAGTGACTTGGTGTGCAGGGAAGCAAACAGGAAGTCACAAAAAGTTGTCTCCCTTCTAAAAAAAATGTTGCAAACTCAACCAACTGTATAAAGTCCCCATAAGTGAGAACTAAAATGGCTGCTTCTCACCATTATTAAGGGTAGGTCAATCGAAAAGTGGTATAATTAGCATCAGGGTAAACTAAATGTATTTAACCTTCTATATCACTGTCTGGGCAAAATCAGCAGACGATAAACTGATATTTTTCTTATGTTTTCGCAGACAATGGGCTTAAACATGTCGTGTCCAAAGAAGACCATTTTAATGAATTACAAACCCTATTTTCCGAGAAAAATATTTCAAAATGTCGTCTGCTGAACATTTTACCCAGCCGTGGATATTAAACATTAGTGGAGATTATGGTAATATGTAGATATATCATTGCTTCTGAAACAATTATACACACCCCCGCCCCCACCCCCACGAACGATTGATTTCTACGGTCCAAACTGCTATGTAAAATAATTTAACTTAATTTATACAGTATGACAGAAAGATGTCCAATAAATATATGTACATAACTATCGTTTTCATGTTGTATTTCAAACGCTACAGTGACCATTATCAGCCATGATACATAATGTATAACCTTTACCACTCTATGGCAATTTTAACAGATGACAGTTTGATGATATTTTACTTACTTTACATAGAAAGTAGGATTTGACAATTCGTGCAAATTGTCTCCATTGGAGATAATTTGCATGACATGTCAAAACCTGATTTCTGGGAAAAATAAGAAAAATATTTGAAAATGTAATTTGCTAAACATTTTACTCAGAGTGCCAAGCAATAATCAAACACAGGCATGAATTTGACGAGAAACAAATCTATGTAACGAAATATATGAAGGTGGAAGGACCAGGATTTCCGACTCAAGAAAAAGTACCTGAAATGATGCGGAAAATGGCGATCCAGTTGTTCAAAACTTAACGAGTTGTTAGCTTACGTGACGTTAAAATTTCTACCTTGAAATATGGCAAATACATTGATATTTTTGCTGAAAAAATTGCGAGTAACTACTCACTTTTTTTGCAGCAAAAATATCAATGTATTTGAAAATACCTTAGCTACAAGTTAACAAGTTTGTCATTAACAAGCTCGTTAAGTTAACAATGCTTTGAACAACTGGGCCAAGATCTGCAATCTGATAAGCAAATTCACGGCCCACTTTATGTGTTCGATAACATATCAATATTGTGCTGACAAACAATAAATACTTCGGCCAAACCGCGAGGATGCCATGGACTCTGAGGCCATGGCTGTCTGTGTCTTTACTGGTTGGATATATCAGAAGCCAGCTCTGGAGACCACCAGGGATACAGATTTAAAAAAGTCAAACGACTTTCTTCTGGATTCCATTTGTATGTATTAATGTTTTGTCATGTCTCGTTGTAAACGGTAATGTTATATGTATACAAATAAAATAAAAGTTAAACTAATTAATTATTAACCCTTGTCCTGCTGAACCAGGATATACCCTGCCTTTGCAAACAGTGTAGATCCAGATCAGTTGGCTTCTGAAGAAGCCAACTGATCTGGATCTGCACTGTTTGCAATTAAGTATGTGAATTTTTAGCAACAATCCGGATCAATTAATCTGATTGGCTGAAAATTAGAAGTGGGTGTGGCATCTTAATTTATTCAGCAGGACAAGGGTTATACCGCTGTCACACATTGGCGTAAGAGGCTTGCGTATGCACGGCGTATCAACATACGTGGCGATACTAAAGGTACGCGACGGCAACGCCAGCTTACGTAGCTAATACTCCTTGATACGTAGCACGAACTCCTTGTACGCGAGGCTGCGATGTTTTTAATTGGCATGCAAATTAATCTGTACAAACGAAAGGAACGCAGCGGTGCAGTAGCTCGAACGCTTGCTTCGCCATGCGAACGCGAACATCTCTTCTTTCTGTGAGTCCGTGAGATTGGCATGCTCATTTGCCTTGCGTCCTTGTTTCGCGGACGTTTTGTCCCCGCCTTCGCGTTCTGGGGACGGGGAAGAGGAGCTCTCAGATGGAGCTGGAGATTCCCGCGTAGGGTGGACCTTGGAGCTCTCAGATGTTGCGGGAGATTCCAGTGTAGGCAGGACCTCAGTATCAGGCTGTGCTTTGGCATTCCCGCCAACATTCTTCGCTCTTTTCCTCTTCCCTGGCATGTTGTCTCTATGAAACCTCTGGAACGAATGGCAGAATCGTCATATATACACGCGTTTTATATTCTTCAACTATAAACGCCGCTTGTACGCAACAGCAACGTCGCAAGTAAGAATGAAACGCCGTGCCAACGAAGCAGCAGCGCACTATACGCCACACTTACGCTGCGCTACGTGAAGCTATACGTCCCAAAACCCCAGTGATATACCAGGTACGCCAAGGAATCGCCACAGATACGCCGCGGGAACGTCACGCATACGCCATATAAGTCGCAGGACTTCTAATGTGCATAAAATAGCCTCACTGTGTCTCGGCGTTTGGCCACGTAAAAGAAATTTTGTAAAATACGCCGCTTACGTGGCAGGAAACGCAATAGTGTGACAGTAGCATTAAGAATCGGTACAAAGAGTACATCGGAACCCGAACTTTCTGGCGACTTTGTAAAATTCAGATGGATTGTTGGTAATACCGATTCTCGAAACAATTTAAACAGTGCCAGGCGTTACAAAATTATAGATCACAAGTATGAATGTTGTGCGTCAAACTTTATGCATGGTTATTAAATAAGACTCAGTATGATTCATCAGCTTGCTTCCCTCTTAAACCCATTTAAACCTAGTGGACACTGCTACCTCAGCCTATTGGACAGGTCTTTTTCCAAAAAAAGGGATGTCTGGTTGTTGTTTATTATAACCAAAGACGTATAAAATTACAAGATTCGCAACTAAACGAAATCCCGCAATATCTCGTGCGTCCCTGTGTTAAGAGTCCTACGGTCGCGAGAGCCGCGCGAGACTTTCGTTACCAAGACAACACAGGTACGCTATCGCCGGTATCACTCGAAAGAGCGAACAACCACGACCGTAATTCTTGACTGTTTTCTCTCACAGCATTAATAAACATTACCTTTTTTTTCTTGATTGTTTTCTCTCACAGCATAAATAAACATAATCTTTCCTTTTTTTTTTTTTTTTTTTTTTTTACAAGGCGTCATTCATATTATTTAATTGATAAAAAGGAGAAATGAATTTGTAAACGTCGGCGATTTTCAAGAGGCGAAAGACATCGAAGATTCACAGCTGCCGGTAAAAATCTGTCAGGTGTTTTCATTTCGATTATTTTGTCCCGATCAGCATCAGAATCTCAATGATACTTGAATTTTTTTTTAATTTATTCATTCGGGGTTTTACGTTTCTTTCAAGATTATTTCACTTATATCGAGGCGATCGTTAATCAGATGCGGGTCTGACAGTGTTTTTGGAGTTACAAAACTGGCAATGCCCTACAACTATGTTCCATAACAAATAATGGGTAGGGTGAATGAAATAAACATTTTCACCTGTTCTATGATGATCTAAGACCTGAAATGCTGGCCAACACAGGATAAGATATAATTTTAACTAATAATAATAATATCTGACATAAAAATCAGAAAACTGAAAAGTTTTTTTGTGTTACAAAATGGGCAATGCCCCGTCAACTATTCCATAACAAACAATGGGAGGGCGTTTGGAATAAACATATAAACTCATAAATATTACATATTTTAGGATGATACAGGGCTTGAAATGCGGGCCAACACAGGTTCAGGTATAACTGTAACTAACAGTAATAATATCTGACAGAAAATTTAGAAAACTGAAATGTTTTTTGCGTTACAAAATGGGTAATGCCTTGGCAACAACCAGTGGTTCCAGTGCATATAACGGGTGGGGGTATATGAAATACAACACACGTTTAATGCATGGTTTGGCCGATTTAGCACTTTAAAATGCTGGCCAACACTGGATCAGATATAATTTTAACTAAAAATTATAGTGTCAGACAGAAAACGCAGAAAACTGAAATGTTTTTCGTGCTACAAAAGGGCAATGATTTGGAAAACTCGCATCAGTCTTTCATCACTCAATGTGTACAGCACTGTTCAACGACGGTCTTCTTTCTCAGTTGGTTCGGCAGATGTGCAAAAATAACTGGGTAGTTAGTAAACTTGAGACATTCAAGGACCTATTTCGTTCCCTTAAATTCGCTACATAAAGTAAGAAGTTATATAAAACTTACTTGAAATCTGCTAAAAATTCATGCTCCAGTCTACATGATGAAACCCGTTTTTGTTGGTAAAACGATGTTGTTTTGACTAATTCATGACATAAACGGACACAGTTGATTAAATAAAATCTATTGAAGGCAACAGTTTTTAACAGTAACGATCATACGATAGTATTTCATCAACAAATATTTCTTGGCGAAGAAAAAAACAAGATGGCGGCAAGTGACGCTATCGGTTCTCGAACGTCTCTCGCGGTTTCTCGGGGTATCACGAGGTGTGTTGGTTCTTTCTATTACGCGGAGAACAAGTTGCAAATCCTTGTATTATTTACGTCCTTGTTATAACCATGTTTCATAGAAATTTCGGTATTGAATACAAACAGTGTAGACCCTGATCAGACGCCGCGTTCTGTGGCGTTTGATCTAGGTCTACACTGATTGCATCAGAGGGCGCTTGACTGTTGCTGTCTGTGACCGGTCCAATCGCGACCCAATTTATGTTTTTCCTTTGCTCTGACAACAGATCGCCACTAAGTTCCTGATTGTGATTTACTTTGATGTTTTGGCTCACGAGGGAGTCAAAATTTACAGTTACCTCCCTTGTAAATACTGATGGATAAATCAAGTACATTAATAGTAACGGAAATGACGTTATGCAAGAGAAAGCTGGCGTGTTATAAAATCTTCGTGTAATAGGCCAATGTCCACCTTTATAGGGCAGACATTCATCAGATGATTATCAAAGATCAATTATGTCAATGCGAATGGGGTTTCTAAGGGGACACTTAACGTAAAATGAGCCGCAACGTTAGAAAACGTAACGTTCGACAGGTGCGTTTAGTGAAGATTCAGATCAGACTGCGCATGACACCAAGAGGAAGAGCAAACAACCAACGACGGACAAAAAATACGTTACAAATCAACGAATCGCAACGCAACAAGCTACGATAACAGTCCAGCAAACACACAACGTCACCGCTCAACGTCACGTCACGAAGTTGCAGCGACGTAGTAACGACGTTGACAACGTCATTGGAACGTTGCTGCTGGGAGTGATCACAGTGCCAGAGAGGACCCATCAAACACATTAATAGGACAAAAAAAAACAACAACAAAAAAACACGGGACTACACACAAACTAACCCCGCAGCGAGTAGCCATAAAGTCCCACAAAAAACAAACATAACTAGAACCACTGACTTAGAATGGTCAGCAATAAAATAAAAGTAAAAAAGATTGCTTTTGGAAACAAAGAAAATATTACAGATAGAAAATGGGAATCTCGGTTTTACTGAGACTCTTCATAAGCAGTAATGAAGTTTGCAACACTGCGTACGCCCTCTAGCGTATACATGAGCAGGACTCCATTTTCAAAAATACCACAATGGGCCTAGTGATCCCAAAGGAAATGAAGATATAATCTGCACTATGATAAAACCTACTTTGATGGAGACTATAGTGTAATTGATATTGTCCTTGGTGATCATTCAGCCAATTCCGTTTTTTTAAAAGTTTATGAGGCCTAAATGGCCGAAACCAGCTAATCTGGCCCAGACGAACATGATACTCAAGCTGTTTCCAGTTTTGTGAGTTTGTTCATTGTTCTCAATGGTCATTCTTATTAGAATCTATTTTTGTCCTACATGTCTTAGTAGCCTACCATATTTACCCCGCGTATTAGGACAGGCAGGCCTGAACAAACAGTGTAGACCCTGATCAGACGCCACAGAATGCAATCAATTTCTAGGCACAAGAAGAGGTAGTAAAATGGATTTGTTCAAAAAGTTTCTAAAAAGGATGACCTCTTAATCCATTAAAGACTGAATAAACTCTCCCACACTATATATTGGAAGAGTCCAGTTTCGATTTTAGGTATGTCAGGCTATATGATGTAGATATCCCTAAAGAAAAATGGTTGAACTATTTGCAAACAGTGGAGACCCTGATCAGACGCCGCGTTCTGCGGCGTCTGATCTGGGTCTGCACTGTTTGCTAGTTACCCGTTTAGGGATCTCCAGTCTTCAATGGGTTAAAGTATTGAGCCCATTCACAAAACTGAAAATAGTAGCCACACGTTTTCTGGCCCAGATTAGCTATAGTGTCTGCCAATTATGCCTTATCAGTGACCCTCTTATAAATTTTCAAGCATCACATGATAGACTCTATAATCACAGATGACCAGAAAATAGAAACTACACTATAGTGAAGTACGGGGAGACTTTTTACGGCCGCCACACGGCAATAACATCGAGGCCCTCCCAGGGGTACCTATTCCCTTGTTCCCCTGAAAAAATCGGCATTTTCCCTTGTTCCCTACAATCAAAATCTTGATTTTCTATGTTCCCTGTTCCCAAAAATTGCCCTTGTCGCCCTGTTCCCTTTTTCTTTTAGACTTTTGTTCCTTTGTTCCCCTGAAATAAATGGCCTTATTCCCCTGTTCCCCAAACCTCATGGGAGGGTCTCAACATCAGCTGTAGTAAAGATAAAGCGAAGCTAAAAGGAATGACCTTGGAGAGCAATGAACACAAAGTTTAGGAATAGTATGGTACGGAGTTGTGTCCCAATACTTAAGGTAAATGCGGTATGGACTTTTCAAGCAAATGATAACGTAGAACATAGGACAGCAAAGCTCATTACGAAAACACCTCTATTTAAATATATAGAAAATTTCACTTCCAAAATCTGAAAATTTTCAGATAAAAAAAACTAATAGTTTTCATTTTTCTGCTCAAAACATAGATTGTGAGCATTCGTTAGAATCGCATCGGCGAAGCGGTTCAAACGAGTACCCACAATCTACGTTTTAAGCAGAAATAAGAAAAATAATGTATACCCCTGTTAACCCCAGTTTTACTATATAAAAGTGGGGCTGAAGGGAGTCAAAATTAGATAGGCAAGTTTTCGTGATGGACCTAGCGGTGATGGGTTCGATTCTTGCTCAGGGTAGAATTCTTCTCATCACTGTACGGTGTTCCATAGTATGGAGCCTCTATCATGTCCCTAAGTGACTAAAATACATTCATGAGGCGAAAAGCACTAAAACACCAAACATCAAACACGATTTGGCTCGTTTGATTTACCTTTACTACTTATGGCAAAATTCAACAGACGACAAATTAATTTTAAATTTCTTATTTTTCTCAGAAAATAGGATTCGACATTTCATGCAAATTGTTTCCATATATGAGACAATTAGCACGAAATGTCAAATCCCTTTTTTTTTCTGGGGAAAATAAGAAAAAAATACTTAAAAATGTCTGTTGATTTTCCCCGGCATACTAAGCGTTAAATTCTCCCCTATTTGGCCCCCTCGCACTGATATTTACGCAGACGCTAAAAGTTTAAAGGTACAATCAGACCATCAATGTACATTTTAACCAGAGTTTCACAGGCTTCATTCAGTTCAGTTTGACATTTATTTCTGAAGAATTGCCAAGATTTTATTTTAGACGCTACTTGTTTTGGATTTCATACTATGTATGTACAGTCATCGGACAAAAGTATTTCCACAAATTAAGTTCTACATAGACTCCGTGTATGTAAAAAATAAAGAGAGCATGATGAAATTGATCTAAACCGAAAAAAAAAACAAAAAAAAAACAAACAAACAAACAACAACTTAGATGCAATATGCAAACTTTTCTTATTTACTTCTGATCAGTGGTGAAATAAAAATCAAAATTTAACCGGATCTGAATTTTGAGAGAACCATTTTTTTTTTCATTGATGTTAATAGTAACGAAAATGACAGAGAGAGAGAGAGAGAGAGATTGAGAGAGAGAGAGAATGCAGTTTCGCTAAAATTAAACGCAGGGTCACTTTCCCAATTGTCTTAAAAACTGATCTGAGAGAATGCAGTTTCGCTAAGATTAAACGCAGGGTCACTTTCCCAATTGTCTTAAAAAGTGATCTTACAGACGTCAGAACCAAATTTGTTATTTACACCCCCCCCCCCCCCCCTGCCCCCTCCCCCAAAACACACACAGAGACAATTCTAACAATTAATTCATTTTCTTGTTTTGATAAAATTGCACTTGCCTATGAAGAAATTTACGTTAGTGGAGTGGAAATACTTTTGAGCGTTGAGTGTAAAAGGGTACCAGATTAAAGTTTTTAGGAGTATATTCGTATTTCGTCATATGACTTGTGAAGTATAGTTTCATTATAATGAATGATTATGACGTAGCAACATAAATACATACACAGCACATGCAGCTAATCATTACCAAAATGCATTTAGAAATTTTAACACTTTTAAGCATAATATCTGTATTCGTGTGCCATGGAATACCAGCGCCAAAGACTCGGACTTGCAATGTATTGGACATACCATTACAGAAGAATTTTAATTTGACAAGGTTTGAAGGAAAGTGGTACGGTGCCTATAAAACGTCCTCAGATGATTCATTATTGTCATATTTCATGGAAATCTACGATACACGCATAATATTTACATTGAACGCGGAGAAAAACTACGACCTGAGAGCATGTAAGTACACTCTTGAGAGATTTTTGCTCAATTAGCTAAAGTTGATAAGTGGTTTTCAGTTCTTAATACGCTAATCACAACTGCAGCAAACGATACTTTTATTCATTTTTTTTTTCATACATTACGAAAATACACCTATTCAAATATATTGAAAATTTTACAACCGAAAAAAAAAGAAAAAAAAAAAAAAAGATAAAAAATTCTGATATTTTTTTTTTCAGATTTCTGCTCAGTTTGGTGCCCCGGGAATCCTGGATATCTTTACATAAACAGTTTGACATTTCACGTGAATCGTCTAGTAAGCAGACGATTCACATGGAATGTCAAGCCCTATTTTCTCTGAAAGAAAATAAGAATGTCGTCTGTTGCTGCTGTGACAGGCGCTTTTAAGGATTAAATATGGATGAAAACGTTAACACGGAAATGACTAAAAATTAAAAGTTATAGTTTGTACAAACTAATGTTTTAAAATGATGACAATTAAACATACAGATATGCTTTCGTTATCATTACAGGTCTGCTCATACTGACTGGCCAACATACAAAGATACTGAGTCATATCTGTTGTAACTGATATCATCTACTTGTTACATTGAACCCTTATGCCTAGTTTACATTTGGCCTGCGATTAAGGTGTCCGTATCTCCCATACCGTGTGGCTTCCGTACGGAGGCAGCCGGCGGATTATCGTACGGATTCACGGGCGCTGTAGCCTCTACGATTTTGTTAAACTCCGCACTATGACAAATATTAAAAATATCGCAAGCCCACAGCCCGTAAACACGTCGTAGGTAGCATCGCACGATCCCCGCATGGGCACGTACCGCACAAAGGCCGCGCTCTGTCGTGCAGACAACGCAACGTTTTAGCTGGTCATTTGGGCCCAAAAATTGTAGGCTCTTGGGATAATCGTACACCCCGCCCCCCTCTTATCCCGCGCAGCTATCGCAAGGTTGCCACACAGTGCCCCTGCAGTGCCCATAAAATCGCACGGATATAAAGCAATTATCTTGCGGCAATTCCACGGCGACCGCACCATGACCGTGCGGCCGCCTTGCGATGGGTCAACATTTTCCTTCTTGGACCTATTTCCCTTCCCGTCTTTTGTTTTAGGTAAGTAAGTAAGTAAGTAAGTAAGTATAGACTTTATTTAAAGAGGGTAACAACATTTAGCAAATACATAAAAGCGCATGCAATAGCTAATCTTCCATGAGGCCCTCTATAAATGTATATACATTTGTGCATTAAATGAACATGGTTATTTACATATAGTACAAAGATTACAAGCAGTACTTACTAATTATTATAAAATACAAGTGAACAAACAGTTTGAATACCGCTGTGATCCCAAATTATCAGACAGACTGGTTTGCACAAGAGCTAACAGTGCAGACAATCAGATTGCTACAGCTGCAATCAGATCTGATCTACACTGTTTGCCAACTGGTTTGCATCTTTTGAATCCATTAGTTTTATGGTAATTCACAAAATTTAGAGTGTCCAAATTTTTAGGATCTTTATGGTAGTTACTGTAGTTCTGAATATTTGAGGTATGGCTGGGAGAGAAAAAAAAAAAATAAATAAAAAAAAAAAAAAAATAAAAAAAAAATGAAAAAAAATGAAAAACTTAAAAATATTATGCATTACAGTACATATTAATTAATCATTTAACAGATGTCTTACCGAAATGAAATGAAAGAGATCTTTGTATACTGAATACATTGAGAAATTGTACCAGAAACTCTGGGACGTTTTATATTTACTCCAGTCCACCACAAACATACATATAACTACAGCAAGGTTGAAAACTTTTGTTGAGATATTTACTGACTCAAGAGACTACTTAAGAAAAAAAAAAAAAAAAAAAAAAAAAATCTTGTTACAGTATTTACATATATATACATTCCACATTGTAAAAGGTATCGGATAAGGGAAAAAAAAAAAAAAAAAAAAAAAAAAAAACCTTGAAAGTATGTCCTGCATTTGATTTTTGTGAAACAGAATATTAGTATTAACCGAGATATGCACAGAATTGTAATGAACAGTTTGTTTGTGTTGAGCTTTTACGGCCCAGTCAACCCAATGGGGTCATGTCGAGCGTGGTCAGTCTAACCACACGTCCACCGGGCAGGCTCAGTCCCCCAAGCGGCCAACCAGTACTGTGCACATTCCCTCGCCAGAAACCAACAACCGCCCCTCCCGAACCAGCGGAAGGGAGAGAATGACCGTAGAAAACATTTCACGACCAATCTCCACGAAAGAATGTTGCCGACCTCGGCGGGGGTTGAACCCGCAACCTCCTGGTCCCCAGCAGGACGGCACATCCAACTGAGCCACCGAGGCCGACTGTAATGAACAGAATAGGCAAAAAAGTATTGTGCAAAAGGTATACAAAATATGTATAAAAAAAGTATACACAATATGACACATTTTACAAGAAAGCTAAATATTAATTATTTCATTTCAGTTTAAAAACCACCTGATACATCTGCTGTGGAAAGTGTCTAGGGTCTCTGCATTTTTAACATGTGTTGGTAGGCTATTCCATACTAAACATCCAGAGTACCTTAAACTATGCTTGAAATATTCTGTCCTAGGCTTAGGTGGGACAAAACAGCCAGTGGTAGAAGATCTAAGACTTACATTTGTATCTAAAACATTGTTTCTTAGGGTAAAATGATCAGTAATATATTGTGGAGTCAAATTGTTGTAGATCTTAAACATAAATTTAGCTTTTCTGAGATAAAGCCGATCATAAACAGACATTATCTTCAGAGTTTTCATGGCCTCATTGATATCATCAACATTATAATCAAGGATTATCCTACAAGCCCATTTCTGTAATTTAAATATCTTTAGTTTATTGGACTCTGATGAGCTTCCCCAAACAATATTGCAAAAATCTATGTGTGGTTGGATGTATGATTTGTAAAATTGAACTCTATGAGCTTGAGATAAGAATTTTTTAATTTTAGACAGGAGCCAGATGCTTGATGCAATTTTTCTTGAGAGATGTTTGATGTGTTCAGACCAAGTCAAGTTATTGTCAACGTATACACCTAAAATTTTGTCATTAGTGATCATGCTAAGAGTTTCATTGTTATAATTTAGAATAAGGTTATCATTATGAAGTCTTTGCCTTTTCTGGTTTGATGTGACAAGCATAACCTTTGTTTTGGATGAGTTGAGGATCATGCCATTGTTTTGACACCAAGTGTGTAGGTTGTTAATAGCACGTTGGAGATTTTCCCCAATCTGTTCCATTGAATCCTGAAGATCGTATAAAGTTGTGTCATCCGCATAAAGATCGGTTGAGACATTGTCTGTGTATAATGGGAGATCATTGATAAATAGTAAAAATAGCAGTGGCCCTAAAATAGAGCCTTGTGGCACACCGTATGATATTTGTTTAAAATCAGACATAGTATTATTAACTGACACTTGCTGTCTTCTATTTGAAAGATAGGTACTGAACCACATTAATGTTTCGTCCTTTATGCCATAAATATCAAGTTTATTTAGGAGAATTCGGTGATCTACAAGATCAAAAGCTTTCTTAAAATCCACTAGAACAACACCAATAATTTTACCTTTGTCCATAGCATTTAACCAAGAATCTATCATATTTATCAGAGCGGTTTCACATGAGTGTTGTGTTCGAAAACCTGACTGTGTTTTATGTAGGAGACTAAATTCTTGAAGAAATTCAGACAGGCTATCATGTACATGTTTTTCAAGTACTTTTGACAAAATGGGTAGAATTGATATCGGTCTGTAGTTATTCACATCTTCATGGGGACCACTTTTATGAAGGGGGGTAACCTTTGCTTCTTTCCACTTGGTTGGAAAAACAGAGTTACTGATACTGTGGTTGCAGATAAAAGTTACTTCATCAGCAATGTATGGGGCAGCAAGTTTCAGTAAACGTGGTCCTATCATGTCTGTGCCTGTAGCTTTATTTATATCCATTTTGGAAAAGAATTTTAGAACATTTTCCTTCAGAACTTGTGGAATTTTAAATTTTGTATCAGAAGGAAGCTTAGATTGACAGAATTCTATGAGTTTGTCGTGGTTAGTTTTACCGACTGGTTCTTTTAATTTTGAAGCAATGTTTACAAAAAAGTCATTGAATTCATTTGCCATTTCCAAAGAGTCTTCTATATGGGTGTGGCCACTATTCAGGGAATCAATAGTGGACTGTTTATGAGGACCTTTACCTGCACCTACTTCTTGAAAGATCTTGTAGATACTACTGGGGTTCTCTTTATTCTTTTCTATGAAAGTTTGGTACTGAGCTTTTTTAGCATTTTGAATGAGTTTAGTAACCTTGTTTCGCCATGCTTTGTAGTCATGATCATTTCCTAGTGATTTATGTCTGTCCCTACATTTAATTGCATCAAGTATTTCAGGTGACAACCACTGAGGTTGAGTTTTATGTTTTACCCTATGCTGCTTGATGGGTACATGATTGTCCACTACTTGTAGAAACAGATCTAACCATGCCTCAAGTATGTCATCTGTATCGTCGAAAAGTTTGATAGTGTCCCATGGAACAGATTGAAGATCTTCAATAAATTTAGCTTCATTAAAATCTTTGAAACTTCTGTATGATATTGTGTAATGATTTGTCTTTGGGGGCTGAACATGCATTTTTCTACTACAAAAAATAGGAAAGTGATCACTTAAGCCAATTTTGGGTACGTTTAAAGAATTAACATTTTCTGGACAGTTTGAATAAATATGATCTAATAACGTTCTAGAATCTCTCGTAACTCTGGTGGCTTCAGAGATCAATTGCGTTAATCCGAAAGGTTCCATATAGACTGTCCAAGATTTTTTGACATTATTGTTTAAAAGATCACGATTAATATTGCCCATTAAGTATATTTCCTTTTCTTCCCTTAAAACATTTTCAGTGCAGTCTTCAAAGATTGCATTCCATTCAATGTTTGAGTTTGGTGGTCTATAGATGTTACCAACCAAAAATGGCTTACTTTTCTTTGGTTTAATTTCAAGCCAAATACATTCAAGATCTTTAAGTTCAAGATCTGTCCTTCTGCTTGCACAGGTGCCATCTTTTACATAGACTAAAAGTCCACCCCCAGAATTTATTTTTCGGTCCTTCCTGAAGGGCTTTTGGAAACCATTTATTTGAAAGGCTGAATCAGGGTGCAAAACATTCAGTTTTGTCTCACTTAAGCCTAGTACATGAATCTGGTTCTTTTTAGATTCTAATAACAAACGTACTTGTTCAATTTTATTCGAGAACACAAGCAGAAATGTGAGGTTGTACACTTTTGGTACACAATGCCGAAAACTACACGATGATCGCACAGTCACCGTACCATCTCCGCGCAACCTACGTGCGGACGCCGCACAGGCTCCGTATGATTTCCGTTTGGAGCGATGACTGCACGATTTCCGTACGATCTCCGCACGGTCTCCGTATGGCTTTGCCCCGGTCCGTCGCCGTAGGCCCGTACAAGAAATCGCATGATGTTCGTATTATACAATGTAAACACACACGCCGTAGCTCGTAGCCACCTACATGTACGATGCCTGAAATATCGTACGGACAAACGTAATACAGACAGTATAATTGTAGCAGACGGCATTCTATTCTATTTTATTATTATTATTGGCCAGAGAAAATAAGGTTTGGCTTTTCATGTTAATCAAATGAAATGTTGTCTTAGTTTCTCTGAAAAATTAAAGAAAAATATTTCTGAATATCGTCCGCTGCTGTTGTGACAGCTGCTTTTAAGGGTTAAATAAGGACTCAAACGTAAACATGGAAATTTATATTTTTTTAAAAAAATAATGTGTCTGATAATGACAAAGAGACAACTAAATATGCTTTCGGTATCTTTATACCGAGTCATATCTGTTAAAACTGATATTATCCACTTGTTATATTTGAGCCGAAAAGAGAGACAAAGCACCTTCAATGAAGACTCAATTCAGTCTGCACATCCGCGCAGTATGATCAGTTTTTGTTGTCCACATGAGGTTACGTTGTATCCGTGGCTATTAAAAATGCACCCAGTGAAGATTCTGATCAAACTGTGCAACTGCGCAGTCTGATCGGAATCTTCGCTCGGCGCACGTCCGAAGGTACGTTTTGTGACGTTACGGCCCTTTAAACCATAGTTGTAGCAGACGACATTCTTATTCAAAAAAAAACTTTTTTTTTTTCGGAGAAAATAAGACAATAGATGATGAAAATAAAATATCTGCTGCAGATGCGATTAGCGCTTTAAGAGTTAAACATGTTTATCATTCTCATGTTTCGGGTATATTTACTAAACATGATAGTTTATCATAAACAAATATCGCATAACTTGTGTTACATCAAACAAAAAGTACCGTATTCCATATATGAACTGCAGTCCGATAAGAGTCTACAGTATATGCTCTACAGTGAACCTCGTTACAACGATAGCGTTTGTTCCCAAAGATGTTTCCAAAAATGAATTCGGTGTAAACAGTATTTTATCCAATAAACTGTACATATAAATCAAGTAAAATGAATTTGCTGTTGTAAAGAATCCTATATGAACAGAATATGTAAGAAAGCCTGTGTTTTGTATTTTCCTCATAGAACTTATGCTTTGGATATTTGTTAGAACTGTCCCGGTGAGGTGATTCCAGAATATCCAAACAACGTTTCTTGCAGTATTACAAACAATGTTCTTGCAAAATTTCTGATTAACTGTTACCTCTTAAGCGAAGGTTTCGTGCCAGTCAAACTATCATTGTAACGGAATTTGTCGTTGTATCGAGTGTCGGTATAAAGAGGGTTGACTGTACCATATAGCTGACCTAAATATTCGAATACACCAACTACTAACCTTCACTCCTGTTCATATTTGTCATAAAACTTAACCCACCTAAACGGGTAATTAGCAAACAGTGCAGACCAAGATCAGATGCCGCAGAATGCGCGTCTGATCAGGGTCTTTATTGTTTACAAATAGTTCAACCATTTTTCTCTTGGAATATCTAAATCACATCGCCTGACATACCTAAATAAACGTCAAAAATATTGCCTCTGGAAACAAAGAATAAACTACAGATTAGAAAATGGGAGCCTCGGTTTTATTGAGACTCTTCGTAAGCAGTAATGAAGTTTGCAACACTGCTTACGCCCTCTAGCGTATACATGAGCAGAATTCCATTTTCATATATACCACAATAGGCCCAATGATCCCAAATAGAACGGAATATAATTTGCACTATGGTAAAATACGGGGAGACGTCCTACTGCCGCCACACGGCACTAATACCAGCTGCAGTGTAGTAAAATAAACGTCAAAAAGATTGCTTTTGGAAACAAAGAACACACTACAGATCAGAAAATGTGAGTCTCGGTTTTATTGAGACTCTTCATAAGCAGTAATGAAATTTGCAACACTGCTTACGCCCTCTAGCGTATACATCAGCAGAACTCCATTTTCAGATGTACCATAATTAGCCCAATGATCCCAAAGGAAACGGAATATAATCTATAAACTGAAACTAGAATCTTCCAATATATAGTGTTGGAGAATTCATTCAGTCTACAGTGGGTTAAACAAGTCCATTTGACCATCTGATGTGGTCTCCAAAATGTCAAACCCAGAGTTTATTTCTTGTTGTTATTGTTGTTGCTTTTTCTTGTTCTTAGCCCCCACCCCTATGGTGGATGCATATGAACCCCCATCCCTATGGTGGGTGCATATGAACCCTGTGGTTAATTTTCAGCATCACTGTATTTTCTTCTGCACTGAAACATTATTTGTCAAAAGCCTTGCAGTTTCTGAGAGAGGACAGTCAACGAAGAAATTTTGATGAAGAAGAGGATTTTTCCATGTATGGTTATGGTGGTAACCTTGGATGCCAGGCCCATATAAGTTTTCCATACTCGCAAGGGCTTATCCCATGGATGCTTCACACTTTATTTGCTTTTTATTGAAGTCGATTGAAGGCTTCACCATATAATGCCATTGCGGACATCTGGGACATCGGTTCCGAAAAAAAATCATCAAATTGCATGTTTGTCCCAAGGTTGTTTTATACGCAATTTGAAACCAATTGTCCTTGCTTCTTCTTCGAAGTCAACTGAAGGTTTTACCATATTTGGTCATGGCGGCCACCTTGGATCATACCGGTTCCCGATAGCTTTCACAAAACTTGAAACTTCTGTCCCTGAGGATACTACGAACGCAATTTGAGTTCTAGTTGCCTTAACATTTCAAAGAAGTCAATTAAAAGTGAAAGATTTATACCATATATGGTCATGACGGCCATATGTGATACAGATTCCCAATGTAGAAAATGCCACAGTCACGAAGCGCAGCATGCCCTCTGTGATAAACATCAATTTGTCGTCTGCTGAACGTGTCCAGGGATTGGGACTGGTTAAAACTCCAGTCACAACTACAGCACCGATTTTTGTCCGAGAAAATGACTTGTCATTTCACGTGACGATTCATATGAATGATAGTCATTTTCTCTGAAAAAAAAAAAAAAAAAAAAAAAAAACACCTCGAAATCAGTTTTAGAATTTCTTCTGCTACAAATTTGCTTAGTGCTTCAAGGATTAACTACCTCCTTTATCGACAAGACATGCAACAGGCGGTTCCCTTGTTGCAATTCTTTGTTTCTCTGTCGGTGGTTTCGTGTGTGGCGTTTGTTTTGTCATTGGTTTTCCTCATCTATCCTTCTTTTGGTGCCTCTGGACGGGTTGCACTTCGTGGCTGTGGTATTTTCTATGTATCTTTGTCTTTTTGCAGATGGCTCCAAGTTTTACGGAGGATGGTGCCCAAAGGGTAAAGGTCATGCTCTTTTCCCATCACGTGATGAACCACAGAAGATGACGATGTATTTTGACACGCGGATTGGAAAAAAGATTGGAATGAAACCAGCTTGGGTTTTAAAGACTGATTACGTGAGGTAAGTTTAAACACTTTCTGTGAAAAGTAAAAGAAAAAAAAAAAGAATCATCAATTTGTCGTCTGCCGAGCTAGCATTCAGTGTGAAGGATTAAACCGACAATGCGTTCAGCATGGGAAATTAAACAAAGCTATTTTTACGCAGTTCAAGCCAATTACTTTCAACTTAAGGGGAACTAATACACTTTTAAGGAGTTACTCTCTCAAAGTTGTTTAGCAGCTCTTCCTGATCTGACGGAAGGAAAGGCTCTGATCAAAGACCATGACATCGAATCCTATACCGGTGATGTTTGAAGGGCTACTTTTCACGACTGGTCATGTCAAAAATTTTACTAAAATCTAACAAAATGGGGTCAGTCTGTTGGCCCTCTCCCTCCCTCACCCACCCTAACATTTCGAGACATGTCCTCCATTTGCAACATCAATTGTGCCTTGCATATATATATATATATATATATATATATATATATATATATATATATATATAGTATATATATATATATATATATATATATATATATATATATATATATATTATGAAGTTATGCTGCAGATCATAACCGCGGGTTCAACCCCCGCCGAGGTCGGCAACATTCTTTCGTGGAGATTGATCATGAAATATTTTCTACGGTCATTCTCTCCCTTCCGCTGATTCAAGAAGGGCAGTTGTCAGTTTCTGGCGAAAGAATGTGCACAATACTGGTTAACCGCTTAGAGGACTAAGCCTGCCCAGTAAACGTGTGGTTAGGTAAACTGACCGCGCTCGACATGACCCCATTGGGTTGACTGGGCCGTAAAATCTCAACACAAACAAACAAACATAACCTACTTGTGGAAGTGCAAATAGTTCACAAGATTTGAATCAACTAAATGCTCCAATACTTTGCAGAGTATACAAGTCAATAGTGTTAATTGCTTGGTCAATGAAAATCTGGCGAAAACTGACCTTATGTCTCAAAGTTTAAATTCGCAGGTTTTATGGTCTTGAAATCAAGCCGTTTTCCTAGTATTGTTTACAGATTGTATGTCTGGACCGCAAAGTTTTTGATAAAGCCAACATTTATTTCCACTGGTATGAAGCTACACTTTATACTGTGAACCTCGTTACAACAGCATTTGTTCCCAAAGATGTTGCCATTAAAACGAATTTGCTTTTGTAAATAATCCTTAATGGACAGAATGATATGTATGAAAGGCCTTGTTTTATTCTTATTTCCTCATAGAACATTATGTTTTGGATATTTGTTAGAATCGCCTCACTGAGTCGATTCTAACAAATATCCAAAACATATGTTGCTTGAAGTTTTAATGCAATATTCTTGCATAATTTCTCATTAACTGTCACCTCTTGAGCGTGACATTCAAATTGTCATTATAACGATTTTTGTCATCGTATCGAGTGTCAGTATAAAGAGGGCTGACTGTAAATCTCTCCTGAGATTTTTGATGGTAACATCTGTTTCTACTGGTATGGTGCTATATCTTATACACCTCTCCTAAGCTTTTGATAGAGCCGACATTTGTTCCCACCGATATGATGCTAAACCTTATACATTGTTCCATAAATATTATCATAGAGCCTTCATTTTTACAATGATATGGCGATGCACCTTAAAGAGTAAGCTTTGTCTCCACTTATATAATATGGTGCTACATATACTATAATCTTTAGAAAACCGCCATAGTTTGATTTCCTTGATATGGTGCTGCGCTGTAAATATCATCCCCTAAGAATTATGATAGAGCTAACATTTGTTTCCATTGACATGGTTCTGCACCTTTTATGGAGCTTATAATCTTATATCTCCCAAGCTTTATGACAAAGCCAACATTTGTTTTCATTGATTTTACTCTGCACCTTATAAATCTTTCCTAAGCTTTATGACAGAGCCAACATTTGTTTTCACTAATACGGTGAAGCATCATGTACAATCGCTCTTAATTTTTATGACAGTCAACATTTTGCTTCCACTGGTCTGGTACTGCAACTTATCTCTCCTAAACTTTATGACAATCAACATTTGCTTCCATTGGTCTGGTGCTGCACCTTATACAATCTCTTTTAAGCTTTATGACAGTCAACATCTGCTTCCATTAGTCTGATGCCGCACCTTATACAATCTTTTCTAAGCTTTTTGACAGTCAACATTTTCTTACATGTAGGTTGGTCTGGTGCTGCACCTTATATAATCTCTCCTAAGCTTTATGACAGCCAACATTTGCTTCCATTGGTCTGGCGCTGCACCTTATACGAGGGATGTTCGAAATGAATTGCTTATTTCTATCTGGAGACTTCAAATTTCAAGTTAGCCGAAAAGTACTCGTTTCATGCCCTCGAAGTACTCCTCGTGGCTAGAAATGCAAAGTTTCAGCTGATGTATCCACTTCTTGAAGGCGTCACGGTACGCTGATTTGGTCACAGTAATAAGGTACTGATGAATGGCAGATCCAAGTGCCTGTCGGGACTGGTATTTCCGACCAGCAAGGAATGCTTTCAATTTTGGAAACAAAAAGAAATCACATGGGGCAAGGTCTGGGGAATAACGGGGGGGAGGGGGGGTGAGGCAAAACAGTTACTTTTTCTTTCTTTTCTTCAAAAACGCCGTAACTATTGCGGAGGTATGAGCTGGGGCATTGTCATGTAGAAGATGGACATGTTTAAAACCAGTGGCAAGGCGTCGTTTCTGATAATACTTTTTCAGTTTCTTTAGTACTACGTCTTTGTAGTACTTTCCGGTGATGCTTTTGCACTTTTTCACTGGCACTTTTATTGCGACTCCTTCACCAGAGAAGAAGATTGCATACAAAACCTTCTTTGTACTCAAAGAACGTTTGGCAATTATTGGGCGTTTGCTGTGTTTAGTGGCCCAGACCTTATTGCTAACCTTTCTGACGGGCTCAAAATAATAGACCCAGGTTTCATCACCTGTGACGACATTGGCAAACTGCTTTTTGTCATATTTTGGAAACATTTGAAGCAGCTTTTTGGCCACTTTAACCCGTTGCCTCTTTTGCTCGTCAGTCAACAGATGTGGCACCCATCTAGCAGAAATCTTTCTTTCAAATGCTTCTTCAAAATAAGGTGAACCGTTGGTAGTGATATGCCTACCTTTCGTGCAATATCACGAACTGTAAATCTGGCATGTCCTTCAATGATTTCCTTTATTTTGGAAACGATTTCTTTACGAGATGCAAATTTTGGCCTACCTGATTTCGGTGCACTTTTAATGGACTCAACACCAGACTCAAATTTCTTTTTCCACCGCCGAACTGTGTCATAAGACACACAAGAAGGTCCAAAAGCAGTAGAAATTTCAGTCATCAGCTTCTTCAAAGAGCAACCAAGTTTTGAGCGAGCTTTGATGTAAGGCCGTATTTTATCTTTTTTGTCGACGCTTCTACCAACCATTTTTACTGCAGTGGTCAATGACTGCGTGTATTCAAATGGCAAATTTTATGTCTTACACTTAGTCTAACATGTACTTTTATACACCATTGTGTAGATATTGAATAGCCCTTTACAGGTATGTATTGGTTTTTATCGAGCCCCACGTAGATATCGAGCTAGAGGACAATAAGCAATTCATTTCGAACATCCCTCGTATAATCTCTCCTAAGCTTTATGACAGTCAACATTTGCTTCCATTGGTCTGGTGCTGCACCTTATATAATCTCTCCTAAGCTTTATGATAGTCAACATTTGCTTCCATTGGTCTGGTGCTGCACCTTATACAATCTCTTCTAAGCTTTATGACAGTCAACATTTGCTTCCATTGGTCTGATGCTGCACCTTATACAATCTCTTCTAAGCTTTGTGACAGTCAACATTTGCTTCCAGTGGTCTAGTGCTGCACCTTATATAATCTCTTCTAAGCTTTATGACAGTCAATACTTGCTTCCATTGATCTGGTGCTGCACCTTATACAATCTCTTCTAAGCTTTATGACAGTCAACATTTGCTTCCATTGGTCTGATGCTGCACCTTATACAATCTCTTCTAAGCTTTATGACAATCAACATTTGCTTCCATTGGTCTGATGCTGCACCTTATACTATCTTTTCTAAGCTTTATGACAGCCAACACTTTCTTAGATTGGTCTGGTGCTGCACCTTATATAATTTTTCCTAAGTTTTATGACTGTCAATACTTGCTTCCATTGATCTGGTGCTGTACCTTATACAATCTCTTCTAAGCTTTATGACTGTCAACATTTGCTTCCAGTGGTCTGGCGCTGCACCTTATACAATCTTTTCTAAGCTTATAAATCTCTTCTAAGCTTTATGACAATCAACCATTGGCCTGGTGCTGCACCTTATACAATCTTTTCTAAGCTTTATGACAGCTAAAAGTTTCTTATGTTGGTCTGGTGTGCACCTTATATAATCTCTCCTAAGCTTTATGACAGTCAACACTTGCTTTCATTTGTCAGGTGCAGCACCTTATACTACCTCTTCGAAGCTTTATGACAGTCAACATTTGCTTCCATTAGTCTGGTGCTGCACCTTACACTCTCCTTAGCTTCATGATAGTCAACATTTGCTTCCATTGGTCTGGTGCTGCACCTTATACAATCTCTCCTTAGCTTCATGACAGTCATTGTTTCCTTCAGTTGGTCCTGTGCTGCACATACAATCCCTCCTAAGCTTTATTCCATTGAACATTTGCTTCAATTAGTCTGGTGCTGCACCTTATATTATCTCTCCTAAGCTTTATGATAGTCAACATTTGCTTCCATTGGTCTGGTGCTGCACCTTATATTATCTCTCATAAGCTTTATGACAGCCAACACATGCTTCCAGTGGTCTGATGCTGCACCTTAGAAATCTCTAAGCTTTATGACAGCCAATATTTGCTTCCATTGGTCTGGCACTGCACCTTATATAATCTCTCCTTAGCTTTATGACAGCCAACACTTGCTTCCATTGGTCTGGTGCTGCATCTTATATAATCTCTCCTTAGCTTTATGACAGTCAACATTTGCTTCCATTGGTCTGGTGCTGCACCTTATACAATCTCTCCTGAGCTTTGTGACAGTCAACATTTGCTTCCAATGGTCTAGTGCTGCACCTTATATAATCTCTCCTAAGCTATATGACAGTAAACATTTGCTTCCATTGGTCTGGTGCTGCATCTTATACACTCTCTCCTAAACTTTATGACAGAGCCAACATTTGTTTCCATTGATATGGTGCTGCATCTTGTAAAATCTCTTCTAGGCTATATGACAGAGCCAATGTTTGTTTTCTTTGATAAGGTTATGCCCCTTATACAACCCCTCTATAGCGTTAAGACAGAGTCTACATTTGTTTCCACTGATGTGGCATTGTACCTCATACAATCTCCTTTAAGGTTTATGACAGAGTCACAATTTGTTTTACATTTATAACGTGCAGCACCTTATATTTTGTTACCTTTATGAAGAAACCAACATTTGTTTCCATTAACCCTTGTCCTGCTGAATCCGGATATATCCTACCTTTGCAAACAGTGTAGATCCAGATCAGTTGGCTTCTTCAGAAGCCAACTGATCTGGATCTGCACTGTTTGCCATTAAGTATGTGAATTTATAGCAATAATTTGGATCAAGTAATCTGATTGGCTGAAAATCAGAAGTGGGCATGGCATCTTAATTTATTCAGCAGGACAAGGGTTAATATGGTGCTGCATAAGTTCTACTATGGAAAAGCGGTTGGCATGAAACCAAAAAAGTACAAATACCATGAAATCACCACAAATGCCTCTGCTTTTGCTCCAAAAAGGGGGTGGGGTGGGGGAATAATAAAATGACTGGTAGACAGACCGACTATGGATTGTGTATGTATTGTGTGGGGAAAGGGCAAGAAGAATGGACATAATATGGAAATGTATTCAGTGAAAATGCTTGAATACTTATGTTTACACCAAACAGCCAATTTTTATGTTAATTTCTTGTTTACTTGACCTTTAAAAGATGTATTTTATTGCAGATATGCAGTTATCTACTCTTGCTGGGAAATAACTGAATCAGGAATATGTGATCCATTCAACACATATGCTGTAATCATGCAAAGGAAGACAGATGCCCTGCCATCTCGACAAAGAGTAGAAGTAGACAAGGCCTTGGAACAAGCATGTGTGAATCCAAAAATATTGAAACCAGTTTATCATTATGGTTATTGCCCAAAAGATGTTGAAATTTAATGGGAATCAATATCCTCTTAGGGGAGACTATTCTGTTAAAAATATATTACCTCCATTTTGAAAATGGGTCTACTCTAAAAGGAAAGAAGTTGCTCCCCATGGGAGCAACTTCTTTCCTTTTAGAATAGACCCCTTTTCAGATGGAACTTAGTATGCAGGAAAGCCAACAGGAAGTCACAAAAGTTGTCTTTCTTCCATAAAAAAAACTACCAAGTGTCATAAAGTCCCCTTAACAGCACAAATAAAACTGAACTGCTGACTCAGCGAAGAAAACAACATTATCTATAATTGCACAACTAGAAATGTGTATCAGTCTACTTTAGACAGCAGCAACTGTCCAGACTAACAGTTTACAGTCCTTTCAACATTGCTTGGAAAGACAACTCTGAAAATTGAAAAGTTTGTTCTGACTGACTATTGCTACTCAAAATTTGACATTGATGTGAGCCTTAAAAATGGGGCTAAGGTCACTCAACTCTAATCAGGTCACTGATACCACCCAACAAAATCTCAGCGAGAAATTGGTAAGAGTCTGCCAAAAGATTCATGATGTGTTGTGCTGACAAGCTATTTTAGTCCAAATTTAGCATTTTAAGTACATTTATGACAACTGAAAAGTGTTTATGATTTTCTTTTTACCTGAAATCTTTTGTTACCTTTATATAGATTCAAAAAGGGCAAACTATTGAATTGAAAATTTCTGAATTTAAAACCCCTGAATTAAAATAAAATAATTTACCAGATCCTTTGAAACATAGACTTTTCAACAAAAATCGGGCTTGACATTTCCTTCAATCTCTTCTAGAGAAATCTGAATAAAAATGACAAACCCTACTTTCTAGGAAAAGGTGCAATTATACCATTCTTGTATGCAAACAGTCTTATAAGCCATTGTTTTACAGGCTACAGGCTGACTATTATAATGGAGCAAATATTGACAGCCATATGAAAAGACAGACGGAAAAACAAATGCCTATGTTAGTTATTTCTGCAGAAGTAGGCAGGACAATACACCACAACCTCTTTATAACAGTATTGTTGAGGTCCATAGCATAAACCGTGTTAGTTAAACAACCGTGTTATATCCAAACAAAAATGTATAGATTATATTGAAAAATGACCATTTATGGTCATTTTTCAATATAATCTATGCATTTTTGGGATCCATCTTTGAACCGTGTTATATCCAAAACTGTGTTATAATGAACCGCGTTATAAAGAGGTTGAAGTGTATATTGTTTATTCTGCCTGTTAATTTTGCTTGTAGCTTGCTCCAAATCTCACACACACTCAGTTTCAGCAGAAACTGACAAAATTCATTTTTCTGCCTAGAAAATGAAACTTGATATTTCATGTGAATTGTTCATTTCAGTCTATTTTAACCCTTTTGCAATGCTGAATAAATTAAGATGCCACACGTGCTTCGAATTTTCAGCCAGTAAGATTGCTTAATCTAGATTATGGATACAATTAACATACTTAATGGCAAACAATGCAGATCCAGATGAGTTGGCTTCTTCAGAAGCCAACTGATCTGGATCTACATTGCTTTCAAAGACAGGGCACATCCCGGCTCAGTAGGACAAGGGTTAATATTTTACTGCCAGGTTTTAGCTGAATGGAAACAGTGCAGGCCTGATTAAACTGCTCTTTAGGAGCAGTCTAATCTGGATTTACAAAGTATGCTCAGGCATGTCTGGGTAAATACAGAGAGTAAACAGGTCTAATGTGATAGCAAAAACATTTCTGACAAGACTCAGATCTATTTTTATGTAATTATTTTTTTTACTCATTATGCAGGAATAGAAGCTTAAACAACAGACTAAAGATTTTAACCCTTAAAGTTCTCAGCAGATGACATTCTAAAATTATAATTGTTATTCTTCAGAGAACATAAGACTTGCATTTCAGAATCTTCTGATAGGCAGACGATTCATATGAAATATCAAATCTTACTTTCTCTGAAAAAATTGTTGTAAAAAAATTCAAAATGCCGTCTGCTGTAGTTGTGAATAACCTTTTAAGGGTTATGATAACAGAATAATAACTCTGATAATCTAAGATATGCTGTGTAAAATGTATCCTAACATTTGAAAATGGCACATACAGCAACACAGTGATACATCTAAAAAGAGCAGACTCAATGGCAAACAGTGCTGATTCTGGTCAAACTGCTCCTTAGAAACAGTTTGATCTGTGTCTACACCATTTGCTAAAGCGTGTCTGTTCAAATACCAAGGACACTACAGAAATGTGCATTTGTAAACACTATGCCCCCAACAACATGTATATGCTTGTCCCTACAAAATGCCAAAGCTGAAACGGGGCATAATTTACACAAAATTAATCCTTTTTTTTTTTTTTTTTTTTAAAGTAATCATGTAATCTATTCCTCAGCCCCAATAACCTCACTCAGTTTCAAAGCTCAAGTTCAAATAGTTACTGAAATATCTTGCTGAAAAGAAAAGTGTGAGGAACAAATGGACGGACGAATGCCCCATAAGCAATATACCGCTCTAATTTCTTCGAAGATGGGGGCATAAAAATGAGCAGTTGTCACACAACAAGATACATTTAAAGACAATAAACATGAAAAAAAAATCCACAACAGTGCAATAAGTAACTGAAGTATGCCATGCAAAAAGGGTGCTTAACACTAAGTATGTTGGGTTAAAAATTCAGCAGATCACATTTTGAAATACAGTTGACTCTCGCTATCTCAAACTCGCTTATCTGGAATGACCACTTATCTCAAAGTGAAAATCTGGTTCCTGCCTAAACATAAAAATCTAACAACAGGTAAAAAAATTTGTGGAAAAGAGGAGAAATTGCTCCTAAGGAGCAGCAATTTCTCCTCTTTTCCACAATATTTTCAATATATCTCTAACTTCAAGTTCCAATTCATATATATTTATTAAATGTGGTTAATCAAATTATTTTTTCCTGAACCCTGCAAATCTGATATGTCGAGGACAGATATCTCGAAGTATTTCAGAGAGTCCCTCTGAATTCCAGATAACGAGAGTCGACTGTATTTTTTCTTCAACATTTCCCAGAAAATAGACAATGACACTTCATACAAATTGTCTCTTTAAGAGAGAATTTGCACAAAGTTTGATTATCAAATCCTATCTTCTGGGAACAATAAGAAAATCAATTTGTCATCTGCTGAATTAGCCCAGACAATGGTGAAGGTCGGCTTAAGGTTATTAAAATTAGGGTATGGTTTGCTAATTTTCTTATCCTTTAAAATATTGTTATATGGAAAATGTGTCATGTTATGTAATTAGAAAATAAAATCATAACAAATACATGCTTGAGAAAAAAAGAGTAATAAGGGTGAAAAACAAAACCAACTGAAAATTAGCAGCACAGATAATGTAGATTTGAAAACTCTAACAGATAAACATACAAACAGCTCACCAGATTGGAATAAAATGGGCCATCTAGCACTTTTACAGGGAAAACAAAGTTTAAAAAAAAAATCATTCTAGCACAGTTTCTAATATAACAGAGTTTAAAGATGGACCCCAAAAATGTTATATCCAAATAAAAATGTATAGATTATATAGAAAATAACCATTCATGGTCATTTTTCCATATAATCTATACATTTATCAAAAAGAATAGATTATATAGAAACATGACCATTTGTGGATATTTTTCTATACCACCTATACATTATCAAAAATAAACAGGTTATATAGAACAATGATCATTCAAGAGTATTTTTCTATATGACTTAAAACATTATAAAAAATGTATAGATTATATACAAAAATTACCATTTGTAGTCATTTTTCTAAATAATCTACACTTTTTGTTCGGATACAACAGATTTGACAAACATTATTTTTGTTTTGGATCCCAGCAACCCAACAGTGTTATGAAGTGGTTATGGTGGATTTTAAGTGAACAATGGAAGTGGGTTAAATTGCAGGTTGATGCGTGTCTTTGCTGAACACATTTGATGAGAACTCTCATATTTCAGCTCAATTGTTTTAGCCAGAAACAGCTTTTATGTAATAAATAGAAATACAGCAAACCTTTGTTACAATGACAGCATTTATTCCCAAAGATATTTCCATTAAAATGAATTTGTTGTAAAGAATCCTTAGCAAACTGTGTAAATCCTGATCAGACCCTGCATTCTGTGGCCTCTTATCTGGGTTTGCATCAGCAAAAAGACAATAAAAATATAAATGCACTGTAAACAATAAGTAACTAATCAACTGCCTTCACTTGACCACCAATGAAAAATTGACATTGTTTTAATGTTTGAAACAATCCAGTCTTGCATATAGTCTAAAATAAATAATGGCACACATGAAATATGAAAACTTTAAAAAGAGTAACGGTAACAAATAAATGACTATCTAAAACTTCCTGATAAGGTGTTTTTTTTTCAACAAAAATGTTTTGACATTTTTCCTATTTCTCCATGAAAATGCATGTTGCAGGTCAGTGAAGTGTTTCAAATGAGTACCCACAACATGATTTCCTGGAGAAATAAGAAAAATATTCACCTGGGCCCAGTTGTTCAAAGCATTGTTAGCTTAACAAGCTCATTTGTGATCAAAATCTTAAATGTTCTAGTAAGTACAATATCTAATATCTGAAAAACTCAGCAAAAATATTAGCGTATAAGCAATATTTAATGATGAAAGTTTTAACAATACGTTAACTTTTGAACAACTGGGCCCTGATATCCCTCTTTTCTGGCAGTATAGCTAAAGCTTGAGCTCGCTTGGAAGTCCAATCTTCCCTGACACACATGTACAAATATTTACAATAGATACACAATATTAGAAGTAACATTATACAAATATAATATATACATTGTAAAAGAGCTGCAACAGCAGGGTACCATATGCGCCCTAATTAATGCACCATGCGCTTAGGTTTTTCAAAATTACAGGGAAAACTTGTGGTAAAATATGTTTCCACATCAGGGATCGAGAAACTGAAAATTGCCAATCAGTCCAGTCATTTTCAGCCGCATTTACGGAGTTTGCTGAGTCAATTTCGGTCACATTTACAGATTTTACCAAGCGGAGATTGCCGGTATTTTCTGCAATATATATTCTTTGATTTACGTTTTGCAAATTTCCAAACACAGATGCTGATTTATCATTAACAGAAGTTCCACATATACTAAGGCTACACTTAAACAAAGATCTGTGATGGACTTATCAAATGATGCTTATGCGATGTTTTTGTGTTTTCTTTTACTGATTTTCTTTATAAAAGCATATGTTGTGGGTACTCATTTGAACTGCATTGACCTTGTCAATGTAATTCAAATGGGTAACCACAACATGTCTTTATAAAGAAGTAGACAAAAAGTACACTGGCTGTAATCTGAAGACTGCAGAATTGCTTGACTGAGCGCTTATAGGGGTATGTGCGGCAATAAGGTCGAATATGATATGTTCCTTTGGACATGTGTGCCCAACACAGACATAGTTTTCAGACATACATAGAGTTCAGACACGCAAACTGATCAGAGTCTTTGCTATCTGCATGAAAGACTTTGCATCCTTGGCAATCAAAAATATGCCCAGTGGAGGTTCTGATAAGACTGTGCAAATGCGCAGTCTGATCAGACTTTTTACTGGGACCACAAGTCGGAAGGTACATTTTCTGATGTTACTGTTCATAATGGTACTACAGACTGGTATTATGAGGAACAGGGAGGCAACTCTGTCTAAACTATTCTGCCTCCCTGTATCTTTGTTAATTCTCTATGAAGTCATATGTTGAGGGTATTCATTAGAATAGTGAGGTGCTTCCAATGAGTACCTGAAACGTATGTTTTTATGGAGAAATAAAAACAATTTAAATAGTTTTTTGGTTGAATAAAGTGCCTTATCAATGGCTATGATTGAGGGTACGAATTATTCATGGGTGAGTACATTTCATATTTTTTTTATATATTTAGGCCCAGGGTATGATCCTGACTTAATTTTTTTTAATTCTATGCTGGGTTTTAGAACATACAACAGAATTAGGGAAAAAGTTTGTAATGTTCTTTAATAAATGATTAATCTCCCTTGAATATGTACAAATCAGATACTACCAAATCATAAATAATGCATTTCTACACCATTTTACACTTAGCATGCAGGGAAGAATTTTCAGCAGATGACAGTTTGATATATTTTTCTTATTTTTTCCAGAAAATAGGCTTTGACAGTTTTTGAAATGCTAAAGTCTATTTTTCTGGGAAATACAACAAAAAATACCATCATTATGTTGTCTGCCGAATTAGCCAAGAGAATGGTAAAGATTAAAATCCAAGAAAAAGGTTGAAATGTGTCCAATAAATGATCAATCTCCCATCTAATATACAAAACAGATTCTGAGTCAAAAGTTATGTAAATACAGAAAAAAACATCAATGGCTCAAACATCTTTGGGACCATGGAAATTTATTCAAGACATGGATAGTTCAAGCAAATGAGAGTTAAGCATGGCACCAGGTCAGGAAGCAAATGTCAATAATTTAGGGATTTTTTTTTATCTTCTAGACAATAGTGGTATGTTGAGTGTACTCATTAGAATTGCCTCGATGAGGCAATTCTAATGAGTACACACAACATACAATTTCATGATAAAATAAGAAAATTTCCTTAAAATTATTTTTTTTTTTTGAGCTATCAGAATTTCATTTCCTCAAATATTTATTTTCTTGAGCTATCAAAAGAATTTCATAGGGACACAAAAACAAGTTCGAACTAGCCATGGTAAACAAGCCATAGATGTTCCAGCTATTGAGGTTCAACTGTATTGGGACAGACAGGACTGAGTAAACCATGTAGATCCTGATCAGACACTGCTGAATGCTGCATCTGATCAGAGTCTAAACTAATTGCCACTCACCCCAGTATAAAAGTGGCAAAATACTGACGACTGATTTTCTAAATAACCAGGATGAAACTGAACTATTCATAAGCACCAAGACTGCCATGTTTGCATTTTCAAAGAAGATCATAAAAGGTACAGGTTAACCCTTGTCATGCTGAATAAAGATGCAATGCCCACTTCTAATTTTCAGCCAATCAGATTACTTGATCCAGATTGTTGATATAAATTCACATACTTGATGGCAAACAGTGTAGATCCAGATCAGTTGGCTTCTGAAGAAGCCAACTGATCTGGATCTACACTGTTTGCAAAGGTAGGATATATCCGGGTTCAGCAGGACCAGGGTTAAAAGATGTCAAGAAGTACATGTATATATCAACAACATAAAACTTCAAATAATGTTAAATTATATTTAGCACTATAAACACAAAAATATTTCTTCCGATATGTACTGTATTTTATTTACCATATTTATCCTAAGTCAGGGATATTTTTGGCTCAAAATTAGTAAAATGGGCTAACAGCTCAGGTCCTAATCATTTCTATGCATTTTCCAAAGTTTTGATGGGCCATTAGAAAATTTGATGGGCCTTTTTGGAAACTGGATGGACCCAAGAATCTTAATACCCATGCTAGAGCAAAAAATAAGTACCAGATTTGGATTGCTTATGATAGGGGCCCAGCCAAAAATAAAATCAGATTCATTCTGTCACTAATAGTTCTCAGGGCCCATACCAGAAATATCCCTGCTAAGTATTTGGTCAGTGTACACCTAGATGAGCTGTCACAGAATGCAGCATCTGATCAGGGTCTGCACTGTTTACCACTCATCCAACAGCACATCAATAGACAGTAAAATGGACATGCTCAGATTTTAAAGACTTGTTAAGGAGGAGTATTTGGTGGTAAATCCAGGACTTTTTTTTTTTTTTTTTTTGCTTATTTTTTCATAAAAACATATGCTGTGCAACTTATGTTTTTTAGGAGAAATGGAGAAAAAAAAGATGAATAAGTCAAAAACAGATGATCCACAAAGTGAGAAAATGTACCACAACTTAGATACTACATCGAGATGATGGCTGTATGATAATGAAAGCCTCTGTGCAGTGATTCCCCATATAGTCATGTGCTGAATTTCACCTCAAGCAGGATTCGATCTTGTGACTTCATGATCTGAAGTCGGCAGCACTAACCACTTGGCCTACCAGATGCTTCAAATCAACTCATTGTAACATCAGCAGCAATTCAGAATAAAATAACGGCATACAAACACAATCAAACAAGATAACTAGTACTATGAAGCTGGAAAAGAGAGATCTTTATATAGGAAAGAAAACAAACAGTGCAGTTACACAGATATATATAAACGGTATATGGATATTTAAACAATAATGATTGAAAGCAACACTAACAAAACAGACAACTAGTTGGAAATATAGAAAAAAGTTGGGTTTTTTTACAGATTTGTATAAATATATGTGAACCTTGCCATATCAAAAGTTGCCTATGGGGCAAATGTGAACAGCAAAGGCCCAGATCTGCTTGCACATTTAACAAGAACAGTAGACTGGCTCCAGTCCCTAATGAATAAAGTATTAATGTTTATAATTTTCTTTGATACAGACAGTGAAATAAAGCAAAGCCAATAGCAAAATGCTAAGATTATGAAGCACTGGTCACTAGTGACCAGTGCTTCATAATCTTAGCATGTTAGCATTGTCTTGGTATTATTTTAGTGTCTGTATCAGAGATTTACAAAAAAAAAAAAAAAATTAGTCACAACGGACTGGAGCCAGTCTAGGGTAACAGATACACTTTCAGGGGGAGGTAACTTTGTGAAAATTATTTCTGTCCTCTTCTGAAAAGGGGTCTAATCTATAAGGCAAGAATTTGCTCCCAGAGGGAGCAAATTCTTCCCTTATAGGGTAGACCCCTTTTCAGAAGGGGATTGGCATGCAGTAAAGAAAAAGGAAGTCACAAAAATTGTCCCCCTTGTTTAAAAAGACAGAAAATGTACAAACTGTATCTAGTCCCTTAAGCACTCTCATCAGAGTACATGTATTTGTTGTATATTAACATATAGCTCTAGATAAGAGGGGTATCAGGTAAATATTTTTCTTATTTCTCCACCAAAACGCATGTTGTGGGTACTCATTAGAAGCGCCTCATCGAGGCGCTTCTAATAAGTACCCACAACATGTGTTTTCATGGAGAAACAAGAAAAATGTCAACACTTTGGTTGAAAAAAAAATTGCCTGATCTGGAGCTAGGTAAACAAAGTTTACATCTTTACTACCCAATGACCGTGTAAACAGTAAGTGAAGGCCCAGATCAGACAGACCAGATGCACAGTTTGATCTCGGTCTTTACCGTCTGTGTATGCCCCCAAGACACCTTTTCCCATGGTGTGGTTCATTTATTTTCAATATTTACAACAAAATAAACACAACAGTGCTCAAAGATCTCAAGATAAGCCTACTGTATTTAATTAACCCCTTCTTATTTCTCTAAAAATTATCTTCTGGAATTTTTTACATGTATATAGCTCCAGATAATGATTTTGTCTTTTACATCCCTTACAACAGTGTTTGAGTCATATCGAGATGAAGAAAGGGTGATGATGAAATGCTTTGTATAATGAAGTGCTGTACATTCTGCCTCCTGCAGGATTTGAACCCTGGACACCATGATCTGAAACTGGTAGCGCTAACCACTCCGCTATCCAGACACTGCAGGTTTCACAATAAAAGCTTTCACAAATAAATAACAACAATATGAGCAATCACGGCCCAGTTGTTCAAAACTTAACCATGTTGTTAACATGATTAAAATTTCTATCTTGAAATATGGCAAATACAATGATATTTTTGCTGAAAAAATGTGAGTAGCTTTTAGCAAAAGTACTCACATTTTTGCAGGAGAAATATCAATGTATTCAAAAATACCTTTGCTATAGCAGTTAACGAGGTTGTCATTAACGAACTCATTAAGCTTACAATACTTTCAACAACTGGGCCCTGAATGCCAACACACCCTTATGTGAAATTCTTCATGCTCATTTTTACCTCCAGAGGAATCGAAACACTTGGTAGAGTTTACGCTACTTCTGCCAAGGGAGACAACTTTTGGGATTCCTGTTTGTTTTACTGTACAAGTCCCTTCTGAAAAGCAGTCTACTCTAAAAGGAAAGAATTTGCTCCCAGCAAATTCTTTCCTTTTAGAGTAGACCCTTTTCAAAAGGGGAAAAACACAGTTTAGACAACTGTCCTCACTGAATATGTATCAATTCCCTTCAATAAAAACTCTGAAGGCATTCCAGATATATTTTTAACACTAGTCCTGCTGAACCCAGATATGTCCTGTCTTTGCAAACAGTGCAGATCCAGATCAGTTGGCTTCTGAAGAAGCCAACTGATCTGGATCTGCACTGTTTGCCATTTAGTATGTGAATTTGTATCAAAAATCTGGATCAAGTAATCTGATTGGCTGAAAATTAGAAATGGGCGTGGCATCTTAATTTATTCAGCAGGACAAGGGTTAATCAAGAAAAAATTTGAGCTGCAAGGAAAATGTACCTTCAGAGAGGTGCTCCCAGCAATCTGATCAGTGGCAGTCATAAAAAGTCTCCCCATACTTCATTATAGTGAAGTTTATATTTTCTGATCCTTTGTGATCGTTAAGCCCCTTCCGAGATTTTCAAAAATGTTCGCGAGTGTCACTAACGAGGACTAATTGGCCAAAACTAGCCAGTCTAGCCTGGAAAACTTGACATTAGCTGTTTTCAGTCTTGTGTGTTCACAGCTCTCAAGGGTCATTCCTTTTAGTTTGTGTTTGTGTTGAGGTTTTACGGCCCAGTCAATCCAATGGGGTCATGTCAGGCATGGTCAGTTTACCTAGCCACACTTTTACTGGGTAGGTGTAGTCCTCTAAGCAGTTAACCTGTTAAGTGCACATTCTTTTGCCAGAAACTGATGACTGCCCTTCTTGAATCAGCAGAAGGGTGAGAATGACCATTAAAAATATTTCATGATCAATCTCCATGAAAGAGTGTTACTTTTCACTATCTATTCACTGGGCACTCTTTAGACAGCCATGGAATTATGGCTTCTTCAGACGAGCACTGAAGAATCTGATCAAACTATATGGCTGTGCAAGCTGAGCTGAGTCATTGCTAGGCGCACATATTCCAAAAGGTACCCGCATTTATGGAGAAGTAACCTCTTTGCAACTCTCAGCAGTACCCACAACAAATATGCATTTGTGGTTAACCCATTTTTGCCAAGTACACTCTTCTACCTCAGTTCTTTGGATGAGTCCATTTCCATTATAAGGGATGTCTGGTTAGTTGTTTTTTTTTATCACCATGTTTTATATATATTCTGTACTTAATGCAAACAGTGTAGACCAGATCAGAGTCCAAATGATCTGGGTCTACACTGTTTGCCAATGTCCCATTTATGGGATGCTAGGCTTAAATGGGTTAAATAATCAATCTCTGAACACCCCTCAAACCCTCACAGAAATTCTAGACAGGTGTGCTAATGTGATTTTGATGTAGAAGAAAATAAATAAAATAAATAAAATAAAAGTAAAAGAATAGTGCAACAGCAAGATGAGTGAAAAAATGAGTGTTAAAATAAATTTAAAACAGCACCAACATACCCAAGGACTTAACCCTTGTCTTGCTGAACCCGGATATATACTACCTTTGCAAACAGTGTAGATCCAGATCAGTTGGCTTCTAAGAAACCAACTGATCTGGATCTGCACTGTTTGCCATTCAGTATGTGAAATGATATCAACCATCAGGATCAAGTAATATGATTGGCTGAAAATTTGTAAAAGGCATGGCATCTCAATTTATTCAGCATGACAAGGGTTAAGGTGACTAAACACCTTTGGAAGTTTTAGAGCATTTTGTACATGAGAGAAAATTCTTTCCTTTTAAAATTAACCCCTTTCAGAAGGGGCCTTGCATGCAGTAAAGCAAACAGGAATCACAAAAGTTATCTACCTCGTCAAACATGGCAGAAATTCTACCAAGTAAACCAAAACCTCATTATAACACTATTGCTGGGATCCACAGTAAAAACCGTGTTAACTAAACAACGGTGTTATATCCAAACCAAAAATGCATAGATTATATAGAAAAATGACCATAAATGGTCATTTTTCTATATAATCCATACATTTTTGTTTTAATACAATTTTTGGGTCCACATGTAAACCATCTATATCCAAGACCATGCTATAACAAACAGTCTTATAAAGAGGATTTATTTTTATATACACCCCAAGGGCATTGCAATTCATTGCTGTTAAAATTACAGTACCAAGTCCAAATTTTGGCCAAAAGTAAGACATTCAGATGGCCTAAACTTAATTTTGCATATGTTTATTAATTAGAAAAGTATGAGGGGACATTTATTAGTAAGGGGGCTTATATTAGAATAAATATGGTATATCGTCCCCTTTACATATGTATCTGAACATGTATCTATTCCCCTGCATTATCCAGGCCCCGAGATTATAGAACTTTTTTCATGCTCAATTCAGCTGAGCAATGAAATTTGTCCTGTTTATAAATCTCAAATTACTAACAACTGCAAATTCTTTCTTGCTAAACATAGCTAAGCATGAAAATTTCTCTGCTAATAAATATGAAAATACCAACTATTGTTGGCATTTTCATATTTATTAGCAGAGAACATTTCATGCTCAGCTGAGTTGAGCATGAAAAAAGTTTTATAACTTTGCAGGCATAAGAAAGAATCTGTTTGTGTTGAGGTTTTACAGCCCAGTCAACCCAAAAGGGTCATGTCGAGCACGGTCAGTTTACCTAACTACACTTTTACTGGGCAACTGACAGAAACTAACAACTGCCCTTCTTAAATCAGTGGAAGGGAGAGAATGACTGTAGAAAATATTTCATGATCAATCTCCACGAAAGAATAAAAGAATAGTGAGATTTAATTTTTCAAGAGATTCCAGCTAAAACAACATTTTACACAAAATGGCAAGAATAAATTTTCATGCTTCTCTTCTTTCACCATGAAAATATACATTCCATCACGAAAACAGGCCTATATTATTTTGACCCCCTTAAACCCCACTTTTATATTGTAAAACTGGGGTTTATAGGGGTAGACATTATTTTTCTTATTTCTGCTCAAAACATAGATTGTGGTACTCTATAGAACCACCTCACCGAGGCAGTTCTAATGAGTACCCACAATCTATGTTTTGAGCAGAAATATGAAAAATATCAGAGTTTTTTATCTGAAAAAATTTCAGTTTTGGAGGTGAAATTTCCTATATATTTGAATAGGCAGGTTTTCGTAGTGCCCAGAGCCAGCTGTCTCGGTGAGGTGGAATATGTTAACCAATGGACACTATAAAAGACAGTGTAGGGGCTTTATTTCCAATTCTGCCAAAATGTTTTCATGGATGATCATGTGACCACACTTCAACATTTTTATTAATATAACAATGAAAATGTCAACATCTACCCTTGTTTGTGATCATTTTTACAGCGCTTAACCACACAAACTAAATTAACAATATTTAGAGTACAATTTTAAATTGGGAAGTGATCTTAGATATCAGATAGGTAAAATTGCACACACGCAAAATGAATATTATCCACTGCATACTAGGCTAAATCTGCCTAAAAATGTACAGTGGGGAACAAAGTCACATTTTGGTAAAAATCCACCGCACTCTAGGTAAAATCCACAAGTACAGGTACAGTGGGGCACAAAACCATATGTTGATAAATTCAACCACACTTTAGGCTAAATCCACAAATACAGGTACAGTGGGGCTAAAACCATAGTTTGATAACAACTATACTAGGATGAAAAAGAAATGCCAGGTAACCTTTACAGATAGTTTTAAAGTATTTAATGTAATGTTACATTCAATTTTTTTTATTTTTGTATTAGCTTTCATCTTTATTGAACAAGTTGACAAAGTTTCATTCGATTTTCAGTGACAATTATGAGAAAAAATACCACAGTGAACAAGATATCAATCTGACCGATGTTCATTATTCTAGGCCATGCAATAAAATATTTGTTGCATATACTATGTGCCTGGCGTTTCTTTTTCATCCTAGTATAGTACCGTAATAACCCTAAGTATTGGGACAGATATGCCTTTGCAAACAATGTAGACCCAGATCAGCAGCATCTGATCAGGGTCTACACTGTTTGCCATACATGCAAAATATGTAGACTAAAATCAAATTTTCTTAACCTTTGTCCTGCAGAATAAATTAAGATTACAAATTTTCAGCCAATCAATTTACTTGATCCAGATTGTTGATATAAATTCACATACTGAATGGCAAACATTGCAGATCCAGATCAGTTGGCTTTTTTAGAAGCCAACTGATCTGGATCTACACTGTTTGCAAAAGCAGTGTATATCTGGGTTCCAGCAGGACAAGGAGCTTACCATTCAGTCATTTTTTTGTTTTAGAAATATATTTTCAAATATTTTGTATATTATGCTCCTGGATAAAAAAAAAAACACAAAAAAACAGGATATTTAAACTGCTCTGTTAAAAACAATCCATTTACTTTCACCTGTTACTGCAAGAAGAAGTTAAAATTCCTGTGTTTTTCCAAGTTCTGATAATAATGAGAAAACTGGGCAATTTGGATGTATTGATTATAATGTGCAGATGTATCATGTGTAAATGTATAATGGTAGTGTGTTTAATTAAATAAATAAAATCTACAAAAATTGTGGTGTAATTTTGAGCATTTTGGGTAAACTTCCAGAGGATTTGTTAAGCAGGAGTATTTCATAACTATGGTGTAATTTTTTCTCCATAAAAACATATGTTGTGCATATTCATAAGAGGCTTCTAATGAATACCTAGAACATATGTTTTTATGGAGAACTGGAGCAATTATCCAAGAATAGTCTAATACTCCCTCTGATTACTTAAACGTTTATTAAAGTTAACACTAACAAATTAACATTAACAAAAAAAAAAAAAAAAATATGGAAAAACAAAACATAGCATTTTATTCTTAAAACATTTGTCTTTCCTTTTCTGTGCTTTGTCTTCAAATATTCGTTACAGAATTAAAAATATTTGGTCTTACCTATTCAATTAAGAAAGTTATCTGATTTCTGGAAATCTTTATTAAAAAATATTTCTTAGGTTTATTTCGATACCAATACTGTGAAAATTTTGCTGTTGGCACAAGCCTCGAAGACAAAATTTAGCTTTTCACAGCTGTTTACCTTTTCAGTTTGTCCAATCCATCATACAGCTGAAAACAGTTCCTACTACCCTATTATCTTGTAGCCTTAGCTCAAAGGGGTACCTTAGCTCGGAGGGGTATCCAGATAAATATTTTTCTTATTTCTCTACCAAAATGCATGTTGTGGGTACTCATTAGAAGTATCTTGGTGAGGTGCTTCTAATAAGTGCCCACAACAAATGTTTTAGTGGAGAAATAAGGAAAGAAACAACATATATATTTAAAACAACTTACCTGGAGCTATGTATCATGCTTTTTTTTTAATTACCCAAAAGTACTGATACTTTCTTTACTTTTCCACAGTTAATTCTTTACTTTTCCATAACAACTGCTTTACTTTTCCACAATAAACTCTTAATTTTTCCTCAATAAATTCTTTATTTTTCCATAACAAATTCTTAACTTTTTCCACAACAAATTCTTTACTTTTCAATAATAACCTTTTACTTTTCCACAATTAAAGATGTTGATGCTCATCAGAATTGCCTCACTGAAGCATGGATTAGAAAACAATATACTTGTCTCTCCAAAAAATAAAACAAAAACTAGAATTTGTTTTTCTACAAAAAACATAGATATCTCCCCCTTTTTGGTGTCATAGTTATTGTACATTCATTGAACATTTATATTAACTAATGAGATTCCAAGAGAAATAACTCAAAAAATATAAATGGAAGAGTTACGGTTCTTGCACTCTGCATGTCATCTAATGTTGATTGATATTCATATAAAGTTTCGTGAAGATATCTTGAACGGTTTTCAAGTTATAGAGTGGACATGTTTTTTTATGACAAACAATGTTACCAGGGAAAAAAAATCAAAAAAATATGTGTAAGAGTTATGGTTCTTATGCTCTGCATGTCGCCTTATGTTGATTGATATTTACATCAAGTTTCTTGAAGATATCTTGAACAGGTTTCAAGTTACAGAGTGGACACAATTTGTGATGGACACAGTTCCAAGGGAAATAACTCAAAAAGTATAAATGCAAGAGTTATGGTTCTTGCACTCTGCACTCGTCTAATGTTGATTGATATTTATATGAAGTTTAGTGAAGACAGCTTGAACGGTTTTCAAGTTATAGAGCGCACACGATTTTGTGATGGACAAAGTTCCAAGGAAAATAACTCAAAAAGTATAAATGCAAGAGTTATGGTTCTTGTGCTCTGCATGGTGTCTTATGGTGATTGATATTTATATGAAGTTTAGTGAAGATAGCTTGAATGGTTTTCAAGTTATAGAGCGGACACGATTTTGTGACAGAGTCCTAGGGAAATAACTCAAAGAGCATAAATGCAAGAGTTATGGTTTTTACGCTCTGCAAGTCGTCTAATGTTGACTGATATTTATATGAAGTTTCGTGAAGATAGCGTGAACGATTTTCAAGTTATAGAATGGACATGAGTGTGACAGATAGACACCAGGGGGAAAAACAATACGTCTCCCAGCCCTGAAGGGGAGAGACAGAACAACAAAATAAAAAAAATGCATTCAATGCAGACTCAGATCTGCCTCCCTTCAACTCTTTTCTGGACATGTTTAGCATTTAGTTGCACAACTTGGATCCTAAGACATTTCAAAGGTCTGTGGAAAGAAAAAAATACTTATAATCTATCTTGTGATTCTATTAGATTACAATAGATTAAGTTACCGAGAAATAACTTTGGGTAGACAAAATATTTCATTAAATCTTTAACTTCCTGTAATTTAAGCAAACAATGCAGACCCTGATCAGATGCCGCATTTTGAGGCATCTGATCTGGGTCTGCACAGCTTGCTAATATCCCAGTCTAGGTTTTACAGATAACACTCTTTACTCTGCACTCTGACGTCATAGCGACAAGAATATAATGGCTAGAAATAACTGTTACCTGGATTTCGCTTGATGCACAGTTTGATTACATAGGTCAAAGATAATCACGTGGATAACTACCTTAATGAAATTTTGGCATTTGTATACAACGGCTCGACTGTAAATAACTGACCCTAAAATGGGTACCTATTTCTAATTTAGCTATGGAAGTGTATTAGAAGCTCTTCAGTGAGACCATTCTATTGAGTACAAACAACATAACTTCTCAAAGTGAAGTAAGAAAAATATCAATGCTTCTCAATCTCTATTATCAAGCTATCTTACAGCCTTAACTGACCCATTTATGCTGAGTGGACTCTTCTACCTGAACTCTTTACACCCATCCATTTCTAATAGAAGGGGTGTCTGGTAGTTTTTATTATTATCATGTTTCATAGAAATTCCTGTATTTACTGCAAACAGAGTAGACCCTGATCAGACATCACACCCTTTTTTGGGGACGCTAGGCATAAATGGGTTAAACCTTGAAGCACAAAGCAGGTTTGTAGCAGACGACATTCAAATTAATTTTGTTATTATTCAGAGAAAATATGACGACATTTCATGTGAATGGTCTGCTAGGCAAACAATTCACATGGAACATCAAGCCTTATTTTATCTGAAAATAAAGAAAAGATATTTTAAAGTGTCGTCTGCTGTAGCTGTGATTAGTGCTTTTAGGGTTTAGAGGGGTATCCAGATCATTTTCTTATTTCTCCACAAAAACATACAGTCGACTCTCGTTATCTCGAATTCTAAGGGACTGTCTGAAATACTTCGAGATATCCGTACTTCGACATATCAGATTTGCAGAATTGAGGAAAAACAAATTCGATTAACCACATGTAACAAATATATGTGTAATTTGACTCCTGAAGTTAGAGATATATTGAAAATATTGTGGAAAAGAGGAGAAATTGCTCCTAGGAGCAATTTCTCCTCTTTTCCACAATATTTTTTACCTGTTGTTAGATTTTCATGCTTAGACAGGGACCAGATTTTCACTTCGAGATAAGCGGTTATTCGAGATAAGCGAGTTCGAGATAGCGAGAGTCAACTGTATATTGTGGGCACTCATTAGAACAACTCGATAAGATGCTTCTAATGAGCACCCACAACATATAAATTAATGCAGAAATAAGAAAAATATCAATATTTCTCAGTTCAAAAATGCCCGTTAATATTATATCTGGCTATCTTGCATCTGGAGCTATAAAAACAAATCAAGATGTAAATATCTTATTAATATCACTTTTCCTTCATTATGGCATCAAGCATTTCATCCACCCGTCAAAATTTCTCACAAAATCTTTTCAACATGGAGGATACCTGTTACAACACACCCTGTTTGCCAAAAACACCAAAAAAGAAAAAAAGAAGAAAAAATTAATAATTCTTCTATGCTTTTCACTAAATACAAAAAGATCTTTTTCTACTCAGCTTCTAAAATCTTTAGCTATTGCAAATACTTTGACTTAAATTTTACAGAGGACTTATTAATAAGGAGTATTAAATGGTGATAACTCTAGGATAATTTTTCTTATTTCTCCATAAAAACATATGTTGTGGGTACTCATTAGAAGTGCCTCACTGAGGGGCTTCTAATGAGTACCCACAACATACATGTATGTTTTATGGAAAACTGGAAAAAATTTATCCATGAATTATCATCAAAAAACTCCTTCTTAACAATTCCTCCATTGAAATACATCCTATCTCTACTACTACTTTTGGATAAAATAAAAGTAACGGCTAGATATAGCAGTGTCAGACTCCGCCACCACTTCTCTCTACGGATATACGCTCTATTAAATTGAGTTCTGCAGCCTTTGCGAATCTAGAGTTTGTCGTCGTCCCTGTCTTGATCATGTTCATCAGCTGAAGAGATAAAAACAAGAACACATTGTCAATACAGACACACACACAAAAAAAAAGATTTATATTGAACACTGTATTTTCTTAATGTTTAGCACTCTGGGTAAAATTTTCAGTGGACAACATATTTTTCTTAATTTTCACAGAAAACAGGATTCCACATTTCATGCAAATTGTCTCCATTGGAGACAATTTTCATGAAATGTCAAATCCTGTTTTCTGGGAAAAATAAAAATCACCAATTTGTCATCTTCTGAATTAGCCCAGAGAGTGGTAAAGGTTAATATACTGCTGACCCTTAAAGCACCAATCACAACTGCTGTAGACAACATTTTGATTTTTTTTTTTTTCTATTTTTCGAAGAAAACAAGTTTTGAAATTTCATGTGAATCATCTGCTTGGTGAATCCCAGTGCTTAATTCCCTATAAATTCAGTACATTTTGCGTAACTAAGGATAAGGTGGCGTATCATGCTGAATACCCACAACATACAAATATGCAGGGCCCAATTGTTCAAAGCGTCGTTAGCTTAATGAGCTCGTTAAGGGTCATTTCGTTAACTATTTTAGCTGATTCAATATACAATATTCTGATATTTTTTGCTGAAAAAATGTGAGTAGCTTTTGCACTGCAAAAGCTACTCACATTTTTTCAGCAAAAAATTTCAGCATATTTGCGCATCACTTGATGTAAATTTTAACGAATCGTTAACTAACGACATCGTTAGCTTTGAACAACTGGACCCAGGTGTTAATATCTCAAACACTCATAACTGGAAAAAAAAAATGCTTACGTCAAACTGAATAAAGGGCAGTGTTTGTTTAGTTTGCTATACATTCCTTGTATTTAAATTTCTTTTATCTGAAACTACTGTTACCTTGATTGATTGTGTTGGGGTTTAATGACACGTGGGTCATTTTGTGTCATCTCCCAGAGAAAGGGAGAAAAACAGATAGAAGAGATAGTAGAGGAGATGAAAGAGAGGGACAGGGAAGAAAGAGGAACAGGAATAAAAGGGAAGAAAAGAAGGAATAAAAACATTCCCCTCTACCCTTACCTACTACAAGGATAGCAAGCCTTGCCCAACTGTAAGCCAATATCAGTTGGATGCCCGGGTGACGTAAGATACACGACACCTTCGCCACACCCAACCCCTCCCCCCCCCCCCCCCCCCCCACTGTTACCTTGAACATTTAATTCTGGTCTCTTATAGTTTGAGATAAAAAGGGTAACAAACACAAGTACAATTGTGGATGGTTCTGTTAAAAAATACCGTATTCACCCTCAGTATTGGAACACTTTAACTCATTACCATACTTGTCCTAAAATTTGAAAAAAGTATTTTACTACCTGTTGATGTGTCTAGAATAGTGTTGGATGAGTGCCAAACAGTGCAGACCCTGCTCAGACCCCGCATTTTGCAGCATCTGATCTTGGTCTCAACTGTTTGCTTAGGCCTCTCTGTCCCAATATTTAGGGTCATTATGGTAGTGTTTTTTTTTTTGTTGTTGTTGTTTTTGGGGTTTTTTTTGTTGTTTTTTTTAATTTTACTGTATTTACCCAAAGTATTCTGACATCTAAACTCTTTCCCATACTTTTCATAAAAGGATGGAAATGTATACTCATACTGTAAGGATGAACATGTATACTCATACTGTAAGGATGAACATGTATACTTATACTGTAAGGATAGAAATGTATACTCATACTATAAAGGATGGAAATGTATACTCTTAATGTAAGGGTGGGAATGTATACTTATACTGTAAGGATGAAAATGTATATTCATAATGTAAGGATGGAAATGTTTACTCATACTGTAAGGATGAAAATGTATATTCATATTGTAAGAATGGAAATGTATACTCATACTGTAAAGATGGAAATGTAAATTCATAATGTAAGGGTAGAAATGTATACTCATAACGTAAGGATGAAAATATATGCTCATACTGTAAGGATGGAAATGTATACTCACAATGTAAGGACAAAAACGTATATTCATAATGTAAGAACGGAAATGTTTCCTCATACCTTAAGGATGAAAATGTAACCTCATAATGTCAGAATGGAAATATATCCTCATACTGTAAGGATGGAAATGTATTCTCATAATGAAAGAATGGAAATGTATCCTCATACTGTAAGGATGGAAATGTATCCTCATAACATAAGAATGGAAATGTATCCTCATACTGTAAGGATGGAAATGTATACTCATAATGTAAGAATGCAAATTTATACTCATACTGTAAGGATGAAAGAGTATACTCATTCTGTAAGGATAAAAATGTATACTAATAATGTTCCTCATATTGTAAGGATGAAAATGTATACTCATAATGTCAGAACGGAAATTTATACTCATACTTAAGGTAAGAATGAAAATTTATACTCATACTTAAAGGATGAAAGTGTGTACTTATTCTGTAAGGATAAAAATGTATACTCAGAATGTAAGGATGAAAATGCATACACATAATGTTACTCATACTATATGGATGAAAATGTATACTCATACTGTAAGAATGGAAATTTATACTCATACTTCAAGGACGAAAGTGTAAACTCATTCTGTAAGGATGAAAATGTATACACATAATGTAAGAATGGAAATTTATATTCATACTTTAAGAATGAAAGTGTATACTCATTCTGTGAGGATGAAAATGTATACTGATAATGTAAGGATGAAAATGTATACTCATAATGTTACTCATACTGTAAAGATGAAAATGTACACTCATAATGTAAGAATGAAAATTAATACTCATGCTTTAAGGATGAAAGTGTATACTCATTCTGTAAGGATGAAAATGTATACTCATAATGTAAGGGTGAAAATGTATAATGATAATGTTACTCATACTGTAAGGATGAAAATGTATACTCATAATGTAAGAATAAAAATGTATACTCATACTTTAAGGATGAAAATGCATACTCATAATGTAAGGATGAAAATGTATACTCACAATGTAGGGATGAAAATGTATACTCATAATGTAGGGATGCAATGTATACTTCTCACCGTCCAGGTGTGAAGCCAAATATTCACACACCTTAAACACACATGAATATCCACACATGAATATGTGCATGCATGTGTAGATGCACACACACACACACAATTATAAAGCTGTTCCATGTTTGTCATAGTCACATTATAATGAGCGGCAATGTCAGAAAACATAACATACCAATGGATATGTGCGTCCAGCAAAGATTCACATAAGCCTGCACAGAATCTTCAATAGGCACATTTGGATAGCCAAGGCAGCAAAGTCTCTTCATGCCAACAACGAAGACATAAGACTGCGTGGGTCAAAAATGATGCTGGCCAGTAGAAAAGTAGTATACTCAGATAAAGGATTTTGATACTTCCATCCATTACAATATTTACCTTAAATATCTGTCCCCCAGGTTATAAAACTTTTTTTCATGCTCAGCTCAGTGGGGCATGAAATTTGTCCAGCTAATAAACTTCAAATTACTAACAAGTGCAAATTATTTCTTGCTAAACATAGCTTAGCATGAAAATTTCTCCGCTATTAATAATAAATACGAAAATGCCGAAAACCAAAAAACTATATGTCTCATGGCATCATGCCAATGGCAGGGGCATAAAAAGGAAATCGTCACTCTTGCTCTTGACACATCTACAGATTCTCATCTATGTCTCTACCATATATTATCAAAATATTTTAAACTATAAAGAAGTAATGGTGCCCAACAGACTGACTTTGAAATTCATTCAGAGGAGACAACAAAAAAATGAGCATAGCAAGAGTTATCTCTCTTGCATTCAATACTCCTGCTTATCCCTACCAAAAATTATCCAGTTATCTCAAACAGTATGGGAGTTATGGCCTGCACAAGATTTCGGCTTCAGGGGAGATAAGTACATAATGGTAAAAGGGAGAGTATTCTTGCAAGCGACACGCCTAGTGGTCCTTAGCTATGCCTTACCAAATATTATCAAGATATTTCAAACCATTAAGATTTTATGGAGTGCTTAGAAATTCAATCAGGGGAGATAACCAGCAAAGAAAAGCAAAGCAAGAGTTGTACTTCTTGTATGTGCCACTTCTACATGAACTGATATATCTCCCTACCCAATATTTTCAAACTATCTCAAACAGTATGAGAGTTACGGCCTGCACAAGATTTCTGCTTCAAGGGACATGAGTACATAAAGAAAGTGGGAGTTGTCCGTCTTGCATGTGACACTCTTACAGGCTCTACCAAATTTTATCAAAATATTTCAAACATTTAAGCAATTATGGTGTGCATAAGATTTTGGCTTCAAGGGATGTAAGTACATACTGAAGAAAGTAAGCATTGTCTCTCCTGCACGAAACACGTCTACTGGTCCTTATCTATGCCTCCAAATATTATCAAAATTTTTTAAACCATTAAGAAATTATGGCCCACACAAGAATTTGGGTCAGAAATTCATTCAGGGGGAGTTTAACTAGAAACTGACCACAGCGAGAGTTGTCCTTCTTGCATGCCACACTCCTACTTGACCTCATATATGTCCCTACCAAATATTATCTCAAACAGTACGGGTTATGGTCTTCAGGGGAGATAAGTACATAATGAAGAAAGTGAGACTTGTTTCTGTTGCACGTGGCATGCCTACTGGTCCTTCTCTTCCTCCTTATCAAATACCTCTAAGGGTATTAAAGTTATGAAGCACAGAACCTATTCGGTCAGGTGATAAAGACTAAACAAGAGGATCAAATGGTCCTATATCTCTCATCTGAGCACCTAGGATATAAGTATAAACTGAAGGGCAAAGGCAGAGAAAATCAAGAACAGGGGAAGCAAATTCAACTTTGCTGTAAGAAGTTCAAGGGTCATTCTAGGATTACCATTAGAACAACTGGTAGATTGCTCAGCCACTTGCTATACCAAGACTCAGCCTCAAAGTTATGCTGGTTCTGGAGGAGAAGATTTCAATGTTTTTCAACATCTATGTGTATGTAACTATTTTGATCAATGGAGCCTGGCAATTTGAACAGATTTTCAATTCCCTTTTGACAGAATGACCCACTTGGAATTTGTTGAAAAGTAGCCCATTATAAGTTTCCGTGTAAAGTGTGATTAAAGATTTCATGATTTTATACATGTATGCAGCCCAGGAGCAAGGGCAGACAACTCCCTGGGGATACAATTTTGACTGTAACTGAAAGGTTTAGCTACTTTGATCATATACTGAAAGGTTCAACATTAGTCTTCAATACATTCTGAGAAAATAAACTTTTTAAAATTTTACCCGTATGCAGTTTTGACTTTGCCGTAAAAGTGTCAAAGATCAACCTAAAATCATCATTTGAACAAATCTGGTAGACCTCTCAAAGCCAATATATATGCTGGTGCAATGAGATTTAACATCAATTGGCTCAGTGGTGTCAGAGGATAAAGAGTTGGATGCAGGACAACAGTCAAAAATAGATGACAACAGCTCGTCCTGAGCCTCTCCCCTCGAGCTAATAAATAAAACCAATTGAATAACAAATTTCAGCTCAGCTGAGCTAATAAATAAAGCCCGTAAGAATAACAAAGTTGAAATGAACAACAACTAAAAATAAACTGAACAGGAATAATGAACATATCATAAGAATTTATTAATCAATAACAATAATGCAATGATGCTTTATTGTCACAATTATGAACTGCAGATGCCGTATTTACCCTAAATATTTGGCTCTTAATTCCTTACCAAACTTCCAATATAATTTGAATAAGTCAATTTTACTACTTGTAGATGTGTTTAAAAAATGCTAGATGAGTAGCAAACAGTGTAGACCCTGATCAGATGCCGCATAATGCGGCATCTGATCTGGGTCTACACTGTTTGCTTGGGCCTGTCTGTCTGAATACTCAGGGTAAATACAATAATAACAATAATGCAACTATGCTCTAGTGTCACATGAACTGTATATTAAAATGATCTTTGGGAGGATTCACAAGATAGGGTGTCAATTAGGATATCTTTTTGTCATTTTAGCACACTATGTGAATATTAGAATCAACTCAGCACTCACAGACTGAGGTGCATATATGCTAGTGCCATAACAAGAACAGTATAAGAAAAACATATTTTCTGTCAAAGCTTTTTTTCTTATATAAATGGGGATAGTGTGGAGGGTTTGTTTCTTGTTGTGATTTTTTCATGTACCCAGTGCAAAAGGCTGATAAAAAATGACAATTTGCACAATAAAAATAATAAAAACAAACTTGAGCTTTTCACCCTTGTCATGCTGAATAAATTAAGATGCCATGCCGACTTCTTACTTCCAGCCAATCAGATAATACTTGATCCAGGTTTTTGATAGAAATTCACATATTTAATGACATACCGTGCAGATCCAGATCAGTTCAGAAGCCAACTGATCTGGACCTACACTGTTTGCTAAGACAGGGCATGTCGTGTTACAGCAAGAAAAGGGTTAAGCTTATTTATATCAAAGCTTTAACATGTAAGATTTAAGCTTTCAGTACAGAAAATTTGTAAACTAGAGCTGGTGTTTGTAAAAACACTATGCCCCCAACTGCCTGACTCTAACACTGCTTGACTCCAACACTGCTTAGCCATGACGGTAACAACAGTACAAATATATGAGATTTCAATGTTACTTTATCAAAGGGAAATAACTCTAAAATAGGAGATAATTGGGATAAGGAAAAAATATGGGTCACCTATTTTTTCATGAGGAATCAAAATATGAAATTTCAAAACATTAGCATACATGGTTCTAAACTAATGCAACACACATTAAAGCAACGATATTAAATGGCCCGAAATTGCGAAGGGCCATAACTCCAACATTTCATTTAATTGGTTCAAAATTGATTCAGGTGATCTCCTCCTCAATCCCAATCAGTATACCAAATATCATGGCTCTGGCCTAAATACTTTTTGCGATATCTTGCTGACAAGGTCAAAATGCCAAGAACAACAAAGGACCATAACTACGCCAATTTTCCATGGATTTCCCTAAAAAACAAATCAGGTAATCTCCATATCATCCCCAATCAGCATATAATATTTCAAGACCCTAGATTAAGTACTTTTCGAGAAATCTTGCTGACAAGGTCAAAATGAGCAGAACTGCAAAGGGCCTTAACTTTATCAATATTTTCATGGAATTCTCTCAAAATATAATCAGGTAATTTACACATCATTCCCACTCACTGTATCGAATTTCAAGAACCCAGCTTAAATACTTTTCAAGATATAATGCTCACAAGATTTAATTCTCATTTTTTTCAAAGGGGCATAACTCTGAACAAACATGCAAGACAAGAAACAAAATACGGGTCAGCTATTGTTTCATTGGGAACCCAAATATAAAATTTCAAAACCCTAGCATGCAGGGTTCTTAAGATATGGCATGCACAAAAAAGCTTGATGAACGGACAAAAAGTCGGATGGACAAATGAAGGCAAAATAATATGCCCCATCAATTTCACTCGAAACTGGGGGCATAATAAGGTCATCTACTCATCGCTACCAATCTATTCATCAAGTTTCAAGGCTTCAGCTTCAATAGTTTTTAGATATTTTGTTCACAGGGGAAACATGCCCAAATTTACAAAAGGCCATTACTTACTAAATATTTTTCAGAATTTACAAAAAAGTTAATCAGGTCAACTACTCATCATTACCAATCAATTTACTAAGTTTCAAGTCTCTAGCTCTAACGGTTTTTGAGATATTTTGCTGACAAGATAAAAATGCCCGAAATAACAAAGGGCCATAACTCAATAAGTATTTTTCAAAATTTATTCAAAAGTTAATCAGGTTATCTACTCATCACTGCAAATCCATTTACTAAGTTTAAAGGCTCTAGCTCTAACAGTTTTTGAGATATTTTGCTGGCAGGGTAAAAAAATGCCCAAAATTACAAAGGGCCATCACTCAAGAAGTATTTTTCAAAATTTCTTCAAAAGTTAATCAGGTTGTCTACTCATCACTACCAGTCTGTTCATCAAGTGTCAAAAGGCTCTAGTTCCAACGGTTTTTGAGATATTTTGCTGACAAGGTAAAATTGCCCAAAATTACAAAGGGCCATAACTCATGAAGTTTTTTTTTCAGAATTTCTTCAAAAGTTATCTACTCATCACTACAAATCCATTTACTAAGTTAAAAGTCTCTAGCTCTAACAATTTTTGAGATATTTTGCTGACAAGATAAAAATGCCTAAAATTACAAAGGGGCATAACTCAAGAAGTATATTTCAAAATTTCTTCAAAAGTTAATCAGGTTGTCTACTCATCACTACCAGTCTATTCATTAAGTTTCAAGGCTCTAGCTCCAATGGTTTTTGAGATATTTTGCTGACAAGGTAAAAATGCCCAAAATTACAAGGGGCCATAACTCATGAAGTATTTTTCAGAATTTCTTCAAAAGTTAATCAGGTCATCTTCTCATCACTGCAAATCCATTTACTAAGTTTCAAGGCTCTAGCTCTAACATTTTTTTAGATATTTTGCTGACAAAGTAAAAATGCCCAAAATTACAAAGGGCCATAACTCAAGAAGTATTTTTCAAAATTTCTTCAAAAGTTAATTAGCTTGTCTACTCATCACTACCAGTCTAGTCATCAAATTTCAAGGCTCTAGCTTTAATAGTTTTTGAGATATTTTGCTGACAAGATTGCCTCCATATTTTTTCAAAGGGCCATAACTCAGAAAAGGGGCATAATCCTGTCAAGAAAAAAAAAATATGTATCAGCTATTTTTTCATTAGGAATCCATATAAGAAATTTCAAAACAGTAGCATTCATGGTTTTAAAGTTATGCTATGCATCAAAAAGAGTGACGGACGGACGGATGGACGGAAGGAAGGACGGACGGACGAACCACCCAGAAGCAATATGCCCCTCCAACTTCTTTGAAGTTGGGGGCATAAAAATCATCTAAAGATGTATACCACATATACCCCAGGTTTCACTAGTACTATATATAATAGGAGATGACAATTTAGTGTTTAACATCTTTTTTTAACATAAATAAATTAATTTAACTCGTACACAGACAATAAACAGACGATAAAGAAACACTCTTTGCAATGAAGGGCTGAATTGTCTTGAACTGAGTTCCACCTCTAGCAGGATATGATCTCGAGACCTTGTGGTTGGAATTCAGGAGGTCTTATTGCTCTCATATATTATTTGTCGACCTTGCTTTTCCTTTTAAGTGTTTCATAATTAACATTAGCTTATAAGCTATTTTCCGACAAAGCTTATAAGCTATAAAATAGCTTATAAGCTATATTCCAATATCTACGTTTGCAAAGGCAGGGCATATCCTGGTTCAGCAGGACTAAGCTTACAAATTTAATCCTAAGAAGCGCCATGAAAACCTCATCTGAAAATGTTGTCTGTTTATGTTGTCTGCTGAATATTCTTGCAAACTTTTCAAACCTATTTTTGCATACAGGCAAAAAGTGTGGACCCTGATCAGACTGCTCCTAGAGGAGCAGTCTGATCTGGGTCCACACTGTTTGCAAAAATGACTTTTAAAATCACAAGCAGATGACAAAGCAGACAACAATTGTTCTGACTGGCAGTTTAATAGTTAAGTGTGACGGCATCGAAGTTCATGTGACATTAGAACATAACAAACAAACGTTTGGGCACCTGATCTTCTACTACTTTTCTTTCTCATCAAACAGTGATGCAATCTGCCGGAGCTTATCTGTTCGCAATTTCTTATGTTCGCCTTTACCGTGAGATAGTTTAACGCTCATAAGCTAAGGAATAAAAATGTCAATGAATCAGCTGTATAGGTGAAATGACCTTAAGCATTTACCTCTCTCTTGGCTAATTCAGCAGATGACAAATTGATGATACTTTTCTTATTTTTCCCCACAAAACAAAATTAGACACTTCATGCAAACTGTCTCACTGGAGACAATTTGCATGAAATGTCTAAAACAGTTTTCTTGGGGAAAATTAAGAAAAATATTTCAATATCTCATCTGCTGAAAATTTTACCCAGAATGCTAAGCTTTAACTCTTTCCCTGGTAGTGGTGACTTCTGTCAGCTGCTGAAAACCTTTGCAAACAGTTTGGACCCAGATCAGGCCTGTAAAAAGCTCTAGGATCAGGATCCAAACTGTTTGACACTCACTCTGATGGTATTCCTTAAAGATTTTTTTGAAAAAGTTAATTTTTAAAAAAATCCACAGACAACAAAAAAGCATGCAAAATTACCCAGCATGCAAGTGCAAGTCAGAATAGCAGCAGACATTGCCTAAAAAAAATAAGGCTTGACATTTCATATAAATCTGTTAGACAGACAATTCAACTGAAATGCCAAGCTTTATTTTCTTCTGGAAAATAAAATAATATTCTAAAATTCTGCCTGCTACAATTTTGAATGACACTTTAAAAACTAACATTTTATGGTGATGTTTGAAAACTAATATGTTTATAACTTATTATTTATTTATTTATTTATTTTAAAATATTTTTTTCTGAGAAAATAAGGCTTGACATTTTCTATAAATATAAGACCATTCATATGAATTTTCAAGCCCTCTTTTCCTGGTAAATTAAAATGTTTAGAGTGTTGTCTGCTCCTATTTAGAATAATGCTTTAATCCTTAAAAAGCTAATCACAACTGCAGCAGACTACATTTTCACTTGTTTTGTGTATACACCACAACCTCTTTATAACACTATTGTTGAGGTCCATAGCATAAGCCGTGTTAGTTAAACAACCGTGTTATGTCCAAACAAAATGTATAGATTATATTGAAAAATGACCATTTATGGTCATTTTTCAATATAATCTATACATTTATGGGATCCATCTTTGAACCGTGTTATATCCAAAACTGTGTTATAACGAACCACGTTATAAAGAGGTTGAAGTGTATTTCAAAGGCAATTAGGCTTGATATTACATGTGAATTGTCTGCTTTATTCTCTCTGAAAATACCCATCCACCCTCCCTCCCCTCCATCCCCAGCCCCCACCCCCTCCTCACTCCCTACTCCCCCATCCCCCCAAAAAAACACACATACTCACCAAAACACAGAAATCATTATGTTTTCTTCAGTTGTGATTTGTACTTGAAGGGTTAATATTTTGCATGCTGAATTCAAATGAACAGAGAAAATAATTCAAATATTCATATTTTTCCCCCAAAACAGGGTACTTTTGTTGTCAGAAAGTAAAAAATCAAATGAAATATAAGCCTCATTTTAACAGAAATGTAAGAAAACTGTAACTTATTTATGGTCTCTGGTTTTGCCTTCAGCATGCAAATGGTTTATAATGGCTTAACAATGTGAACTATCGTAGTTATCTAAAATAATCAGACACTTATATAATTAACCTGTTTAAGTTGAGTGGATTCTTCTATCACAACTCTTTGTACCGGTCTATTTCCAATAGCAGGGTGTCTGGTTAGTTTACTATATTACTATGTTTGATAGAAATTCCTGTATTTCATGCAAACAGTGAAGACCCTGCATTCTGCGGCATCTGATCTGGGTCTGCACTGTTTGCCAATGTCCCTTTGGGGGTTTCCTGACTAAAATGGGTCAAGGGGACTGAATACACATGGTAGATTTTCCACCATTTTGTACAAGAGACAATTTTTATTACTTCCTGTTTGCTTTCCCCGCAGACCTAAGTCCCTTCTGAAAATGAGTCTACTCTAAAATGAAAAAAAAAAAAAAAAAAAAAAAAAAAAAAAAAATGCTCCCATGGGAGCAATTGTTTCCTTTTAGAGTAGACCCCTTTTCATACGGAAATCAAACATTATTTTAACAGTTGCCTCCCCTGAAAGAGTAGCAATTCCCCATATGGGGGACAGGATATACTTTGGTAGATTTTCCACCTTTTGTTAAAAGGAAGATAACTTTTGTGATTTCCATTTCTGCATTTCCCTTCTGCAAACAGGGTCTACTCTAAAATGAAAGAATATTTCAAGATGAGTAAATTCTTTCCTTTTAGAGTAAATCCTTTTTCAGAAGGGAGGCAAACATTTATTGACAGAGTTACCTCTCTTGAAAGTGTATCCATTCTCCTTAACCCTTGTCATGCTGAATAAATTAAGATGGCATGCCCATTTCTAATTGTCAGCCAATCACATTACTAAATCAAGATTGTTGATATAAGTACATATAATGAATGACAAACAGTGCAGATCCAGATCAGTTGGCTTCTTCAGAAGCCAACTGATCTCGATCTACACTGTTTGCAAAAGGCAGGGCATATCCAGGTTCAGCAGGACTAAAGTTAATTTCGTAACATACATATACTAAAATCTGATTACATTTAACTATTTGAAAGTTGTATCAATCATAAGTATATCATAAAGACTATTATACCAGAAATGTCAAGCAAAAGGAATGCTAAAATCACAGATCCAGATAGGAGGGGTGTCTTAATAACATGTTTTCTTCTCCAATAAAACATACGTTAGAGGTACTCATTAGAAGCATGTTGCAGAGACACTTCTAATGAGTACCATCAGTGGCTTATAATTCTACTAAGTAAAATTATAAGCCTCTAGTACCATAACATATGTTTTAACCCTTAAAGCGCCAGTCACAACTATTGTCGTCTGCTTTGTCATCTGCTTGTGATTTTAAAAGTCATTTATGCAAACAGTGTGGACCCAGATCAGACTGCTCCTTTAGGAGCAGTCTGATCAGGGCCCACACTGTTTGCCTGTATGCAAAAATAGGTTTGAAAAGTCTGCAAGAATATTCAGCAGACGACATAAACAGACGACATTTTCAGATGCAGCTTTTCTTGGCGCTTTAAGGGTTAAAGGAGAGATAAGAAAAATATCTACTAATTGTTGAAATAGCACCTTATCTGGCTTCTTAGCTTTAGAAAATACACTCTGGACAGATAATATCAAACCACTGGTACAATAAAATCATATTCAATGAGCTCTGAGTTAACCCATTGAAGACTGAAGACCCCTAAACGGGTAACTGGCAAACAGTGGAGACCCAGATCAGATGCCACAGAATGTGGCATCTGATCTGTGTCTCCACTGTTTGCAATCAATTCAACCATTTTTCTTTAGGAATGTCTATATAATATAGCCTGACATACCTAAAATCGAAAATGGATCCTTCCAATATATAGTGTGAGAGAGTTTATTCAGTCTTTAATGGGTTAAGTATAAAATGAGTAGGGTGTATTTAGAGATCACAGGAGATCTATATGTGCATAGAAGGTCCAAGAAAACAAGTGTGTATAAAAGCATGAAAACAGGGATAGACACAGGCTCAACAAAGCGACTGCTACTATATTTACTCCAAGAAATGGGACAGACAGACCTAGGCAAACAGGGTAGACCAGGATCAGATGCTGCAAAAAGATCGGCAGATGGCTTCGGTACTTGCCATTTGAACTGCCTCGATAAATTGAGGAAATTCAAATGAATATCCATAACATATGCTTTTATGAAGAGGTGGATAAAAATTCACAGGCTGTAATCTGAAAACTCAGAGATAGCTTGACTGTGCACTGATAGGAGTATGTGGGATGATTATGTCAAGTTTGGTATTACTTATATGGCGCTATAAACTGTCTCCACATCTGCAGTCTCACCAGGGTCTTTTGCTGTTGCTGAGTTCTTGTTTGTTGGCAAATCAACCCTTGTGTGTCATTTTGAGTTATCTCCAAGAAAAGGAGGAATGGACAAGATCTAGTAGAGAGCATTAGAAGAAATAGAAGGTCCAAGAAAACAAGCAAGTACAATAGCCTGAAAACAGCAATAGACAGACTCAACCAAGCAACTGCTACAGTATTTAGGAAATGGGACATACAGGCCTAAGCAAACAGGGCAGACCTAGATCAGATGCCGAAAAATTTTCAGCAGATGGCTTCGGTACTCGCTATATGAACTGCCTTGATAAGTAGAGGGAATTCAAATAAGAATCCTCAAAATATGCTTTTATGAAGGAGTGAATAAAAGTTCACAGACTGTAATCTAAAAACTTGGAGATAGCTTGACTGTGTGTCGATAGGAGTATGTGCAGCAATTACATCGTTCGATATTACTAATATGAAGCTATGAACTGTCTTAACACCTGCAGTCTCATCAGGGTCTTTTGTTGTTGCCGAGTTCTTGTTTAACAACACATCAACCCTTGTGAGTAATTTTGAGTTATCTCCAAAAAGAAAAAGAAAGAAAATGGATGGAAGAACTAGTAAAGAGCAAATGAAGAAATAGAGATGAAGGAAAAAGCATCTGCCCATGTAGAAATACAAAATGCCTCCCTCCCCACCTGCTGTAAGCATAGCAAGCCTCTACTACCACCCTATCCCCCTGCATCACAGCCTTTGAGTCTTGTGAACAGAGAAAACATAGAGAATGAAAGAAAAAAGCATCTGCCAGTGCTGAAATACAAATCTGCTGTAAGCATAGCAAGCCTTTACTACTACCCTGTCACCCTGCATCACAGCCTTTGAGTCTTGTGAACAGAGAAAACGTAAATAATCATAGCTCTTGATAAGAGGGGTATCAGATGAATATTTTTCTTATTTCTCCATGTAAACATTATGTTGTGGGTACTCATTAGAAGCACCTCACTGAGGCAATTCTAATGAGTACCCACATTGTATGTTTTTTTTTCCGGAGAAATAAGAAAAAAGCAATACTTTCTGACTGAAAAATATGCCTTATCTTAAACTATGGACTGAGCAATTTACTGGTGCAAAGAGAAGATGCTCTGAAAGAGTAAATAAAGTGTTAATCTTGTAATTTTTGATACATTGAAAGTGCCTCAGGTATCAATCTATAAAGCATGGAAACGGAATCATTATGGGTTCAAACAAAGCAAAACAAAACATTTCAGGAACAACCGTAATTAAGGATTTCATGCATTCAATTTAACCTAAATTTATTTTAAACTTTCTCCTGCTGAATAAATTAAGATGCCACACCCACTTCTAATTCTCAACCAATCAGGCTACTTGGTCAAGGTTGTTGATACAAATTCACATACATCTGACAAACAGTGCAGGTCCAGATCAGTTGGCTTCCTGAATAGCCAACTGATCTGGATCTACACTGTTTGCAAAGGCGGGGCATATCCAGATTCAGCAAGGCCAGCATTAAGGAGAATAGAGACACTTGGTTGATTCTATGTCAGTTTACATGGAAGAAAGGACGATAACTTTTGTGACTTCCTGTTTGCTTTCCTCCACATCAAGCCCCTTCTGAAAAGGGGTCTACTCAAAAAGGCAAGAAATGGTTCTCCAGTTTCAGATTGATTGATTGTGTTGGGGTTTAATGACACGTCAACCCTTGTGGGTTGTTTTGTGTCGTCTCCCAGAAGAAGGGAGAGAAGAGATAGAAGAGATAGTAGAGGAGATGAAAAAGAGGGACAGGAAAGAAAGAGGAACAGGAAAGAAAGTGAAAAAACAGAAGAAAGAAAACATTCCCCCTCTCACCTTACCTGCTACAAGGATAGCAGGCTTTGCCCAACTGTCAGCCAATATCAGTTGGGACGCTCTGGTGACGTAAGATACATGCCACCTTCGCCACACCTGACCACCCCCTCTCCAGTTTCAGAAAGGCAACAAAAACAATTTTGACAGAATTGTATCCCTTAAAAGCATTTTCTTTCTGTTTTAATAATTAAATCTTCCCCAAGTGCTCACAAATTCAACCAATCTGATGCCAGAATTCCTAATTACATGCAAACTGACAGCGCTGCCTCCCCTGAAAACATTTACATTCCCCTTAATTAAACCTTCCTCAAGTACTCACAAATTCAACCAATCAGAAGCCAGAATGCCTAACTATATGCAAACTGACAGAGCTGCCTCCCCTTAAAGCGTTTACATTCCCCTTGACTGAACCTTCCCCAAATGTTCACAAATTCAACCCATCAGAAGCCAGGATGCCTAACTATGTTCAAACTGACAGAGCTGATTCCCCTAAAAGCATTTACATTCCCCTTGACTAAACCTTCCCCAAGTGCTCATAAATTCAACCAATCAGTAGCCAGAATGCCAAACTATGTGTAAACAGAGCTGCCTCCCTTAAAAGCATTTTCACTCCTTTAATCTAAGCCTTCTCCAAGTGCTCACAAATTCAACCAATCAGAAGCAAGAAAGCCTAATTATATGCAAACTGACAGAGCTACCTCCCCTAAAAGCGTTTTCATTCTCTTTATATAAACCTTCCCCAAGTGTTCACAAATTCAAACAATCAGATGCTAGAATGCCTAAAAATATGCAAACTGACAGAGCTGCCTCCCCTAAAAGGGTTTTCATTCCCCTTAACTAAACCTTCCCCATGCTCACAAATTCAACCAATCAGATGCCAGAAAGCCTAATAATATGCAAACTGACAGAGCTGCCTCCCATAAAAGCGTTTTCATTCTCCTTATCTAAACCTTCCCCAAGTGCTCACAAATTCAACCAATCAGATGGCAGAATGCCTTATTATAAGCAAACTGACAGAGCTGTCTCATTCTCTTTATCTAAACCTTCCCAAAGTGTTCACAAATTCAACCAATCAGAAGCCAGAATGCCTAGTTATATGCTAACTGACAGAGCTGGCTCATTCCCTTTATCTAAACCTTCCCCAAGTGCTCCCAAATTCAACCAACCAGAGGCCAGGATGCCTAATTATATGCAAACTGACACAGCTGCCTCAATCCCCTTAGCTAAACCTTCCCTGTGCTCATTAATCTGACCAATCAGATTCCAGAATGCTTAATTATATGCAAATTAACACAACTGCCTCCCCTAAAAGCATTTTCATTCCCCTAACTAAACCTTCCCCAAGTGCTTACAAAGTCAACAAATCAGATGGCAGAATGCCTAATTATATGCAAACTGACAGAGCCGCCTCATTTTCCTTATCTAAACCTTCCCAAAGTGCTCACAAATTCAACCAGTCAGACGCCAGAATGCCTAATTATATGCAAACTGAGACAGCCACCTCCCCTTAATGTGTTTTCTTTCCCTTTAACCCTTTCAGCCCTGTAGACAAAACAAATATTTTTGCAAACAGTAATAGATCCAGAAGAGATGGCTCATCTCCTCTATATCTACCCTGTTTGCCATTCTGGCCTTAATTCATTACTGACACCCTTACTTGCAACAATGAATGCATCCAAATTCAAAGATGGAATAGTCCACATCTGAAATTCAGGGGTGAAAGGGTTAACTAAAGTGCTCACAAACTCAACCAATCAGATGCCAGAATGCCTAATTATATGCAAACTGTTCTTGATATTAAACTCATCTTCTGAAACTGCAAATAATAATATTTTATCAAATTCTGAGGTTAGAAAGCATCTATAGTAGTAATATATAGTTAGCCAATCATATCTATGTATGCAAATGACAAGATCTAAAAATAAGCCAGTACAAGTGTATATCAGCCATGGAATGTCTATTAGATTCTGTTAATATCAAGCTGTAAAGAAGCAGTTAGTCAAGTTTGATCAAAATCTGTCCACAAATGAAAATTCAAGAGCAGAACTGAGCTCAGCTAAACAGATAGCCAAATGCATACTGATTTCAAACAACATAAAACAAGCCCAGAGATGAATGAGAGTGACTGAAAACTCAGCAACACTTGGGGCTTTTTATTTAGCCAAGATTTACTTATTATCAAGCTTCTTTCCAAATTTGATCAAAACTGTTCCAAAAGACAATCAGATGTCAGAGTGTCTATGTCATGGGCCAGATTTTGGTCATTTTTATACTCATCTGAGTTTATTGGTGAAATAAAGTCATGTACCGAGTTTCCTGGTCACCTGTTGATAGACAAAACTTCGGTTAATATATGTCAGCAAGCAAAGACTTTATCAATTATAAACACTGGAAATGAACTGAAGGATAATGCGTGGTAAAATGCCAGATAAGATAAATAAAAAGGCACCACAAGTCTATATAAGGCCCTTTTTCAACCAAAAAGCAGGGAGACATCACAAAAACGCCTATATAATTTTGATCCCCTTAAACCCCACTTTTATATGGTAAAACTGGAGCTTAAAGGGGTATACATTATTTTTCTTATTTCTGCTCAAAAACATAGATTGTGGGTACTCATTAGAACTGCCTCTCAGAGGCAGTTCTAACGAGTACCCACAATCTATGTTTTGAGAAGAATTATGAAAAACATCTGAATTTTTTATCTGAAAAATTTCCTTTTTTGGTTGTAAAATTTTCAATATATTTGAATAGGCATGTTTTCGTAATGTTTTTCTTATTTCTCCACAAAAAATAAACATATAAGCAGTGGCATGGGAAAAGAGCTGTTATAGCATATCTGAACAGCAAAGGTTCAGTCAAGCCTGCTCATCCGCACAGTATCACCAGAACATAACAATCACTTAGATGGAATAAATCACTCAGCTGAGAGTTGTGTGATTGTAAGTCACATAAATGTATGGACAGGTCAAATAACACACATTTTGTTAGCTCTGACAGACAGACCAACGGACAATGTGAAAAACAGTATACACCCCCACCAACCATACACACACACACACACACACATACACAAACACAATTTGCAGGGGGTATAAATACAGTCTACTCCAATAGTGATTATTGCTTTAAGATCAAGTGGACAGTAAAGCTTATTATCAGACTGCATGGATGCACAGACTGATCTGCTGATCTGGGTCTTTGGTATCCTGCTCAAAAATACACTTTTGCTTCCAGCCCCTACATACTGTATTTTATCCAGCAGAGATGCTGGGTGTCGGTAAATGAATAATAAGGTGCGGTTTTTAGAATCAATTTCTACCTAAATCTAATTCTACATGATATTCTAAGATTTTTCTCTGGTGAAAAACTCTAATTAGTTAACTAGTAAGCTCTTGCAAATTAATTATTTCTAATTTTAATACAACAGACAACAACATAGCTGAATATAAGGTGAGTACCATGATAATAAATATACAGTAGAAACTCAATAATTCAAACACCAATAATTCAAAATTCTCAGTAATTCAAAGTAATTTTAACACTTTTCATGCTGGGTAAAAATTTCAGCAGACAACATTTTGAAATATTTTTCTTACTTTTCCTAGAAAATAGGATCTGACATTTCATGCAAATTGTCTCCTAAGGAGACAATTTGCATGAAGTGTCAGATCCTATTTCCTAGGAAAACTAAGAAAAATATCACCAATTTGTCATCTGCTGAATCTGCCCATAGCGTGTTAAGTGTTAAAGTCCCAATTGAATGGTTTGTATATATTTTAACCCTGGATAATTTCGTCTCGATCATTGAAACAAAACTATATAGTCCCTTGGAATTTGAATTATCAAGGCTCAACTGTAGTTTTCATTTCAGTTTTAGCAACATGTCAACTCATAAGGGTCATTTGAGTCACCCAAAATGTACGACCACTTTTACTCTTTCCTGTAATTTGTCCGAAAATTTGAACATACCCATCCAACTACACCGTAATTTGCCAGAAAAGAAAGCTGCTCTGAGCAGTTTGATTTGAATCGGAGATCTACTGTTTGGTCAGGCTTACCTCTCTAAATACTAGGGTTAAGTGTATGCTAAATGTCTCAAAATTTTGTACACCTAAGTTTCTGATAAAATGGCACATGCAAACAGTGCAGACCCTGATCAGACTGCTCCTTCAGAAGCAGTCTGATCAGGGTCTACACTGCCTGCTATTCCACTAAGTAATTTGAGAAATATCTGAAGCAAGACTGAGGCAAAAAAATAGTATGATATAAGTGTTTGAAATTTCAAGACATTTACAAACATACTATGCTAAATATGTTGTTCACATCAAACAGCAAAGCTGCCAACAGGGCTATGCCTGCATTTAAATGGATACACCTTCAGCCGAGGTTACTCTCCTGAAAATGGTTTTGTCTCACTTCTGGAAAAGAATCTACTTGAAAAAAGAAAGGAATTTGCTCCCAGGCCAAACAAAATTCTTTCCTTCAGAACAGACTTCTTTTTAGAAGAGCTTGGTGAAATATAGAAACTTACAACAGTTGTCTGCCTTTTAATACGGTGGACATCTGGGCCCACTTGTTCAAAGCATCATTAGCTTAACAAGCTCATTAGTGGTCAAAATGTTAACTGTTCTTGTAAGTACAATATCTAATTCAAAGGTATTTTGCTGAAAAAAAATGTGAGTAGCTTTAGCAAATGCAAAAGGTACTCACATTTTTTTCAGCAGAAATATTAGCGTACATGCCATATTTAATGATCAAAGTTTAACGATACATTACCAGTAACTAACAACATCTTTAGTTTCAAACAACTCGGCCCTGTATAACAGTCACCTTTGAGAAGCCCTATAACTGTCTGTTGTAGGGAGGTGGCTGTTGTACAGAGGTTAAATATGAGCCAAAAAATATGAGAAAATGTACCTTCTGACATGTGCATCCAACTAAGACTCAAATCAGCCTACGAATCTGGACCCAGTTGTTCAAAACTAAGGACATCGTTAGTTAACGATTCGTTAAAATTTACATCGAGTGATACGCAAATATGCTGAAACTTTTTGTTGAAAGAATGTGAGTAGCTTTGCAGTGCAAAAGCTACTCATATTTTTTCAGCAAAAAATATCAAAATATTGTGTATTGAATCCGCTAAAACAGTTAACGAAATAACCCTTAACGAGCTCGTTAAGCTAATGATGCTTTGAACAAATGGACCCTGGGCATTCTGATCAGTCTTTTTGTCTGCATGAAGAAACCTTGATCCTTGGTGATTCAAATATGTGCCCAGTGAAAATTTTGATCAGACTGCATGAATACCCAGGCTGATCTGACTTATTACTGGGCACAAGTCTAAAGGTACGTTTCCTGATGTTAAGGACTCATATAGTATAGTTAAACAGTGCTTTTGGGATTCTGAAACATGGCTCTTACTTAGTGGTGGCCTTCATTGGTAGGTGGCCATAAGTGGGAAGTCCACTGTATAACTATTATTTCCATTTTCAATGCCCCTACATGATCCTACATAAGTTTAATACATGTAAATATTCATTTTTTTTTTTATTATTTTTTTTTTTTTTGTAAATGTTATGCTGAGTTTAATTTGTGTTTACAATACAATTCTACTGTACAAGAAATACATGTCCGGTTAAATTTCTACTGAAAATACAAAAAGTGCTAATTATTAATATTAACCATAAGTGTTCTCTGCAGAAAAAATGAGCAGACAACAAACTGATGATGCATTTCCAATTTTTCCCAGAAAACAGGGAGACATTTCATGTCAACTATCTCTTGAGTGGAAACGTCCATGAAATGCCAAGCCAAATTTTCAGTGAAAAATGAGAAATATACTTTAAAATGATGTCCGCTGCTACTTTAGTCCAAGAGGTTAATCCATTTATGCCAGGTGGACTCTTCTACCAAAAGTCCCTGGACCAGTCCATTTCCATCGGCAGGCTGCATAGTTCTTGATAAAGTGCTTTTTTCAATCAAAAAGTATTGATATTTTTCTTATTTCTCCACGAAAATATATGTTGTTGGTACTCATTAGAAGCACCAAGCTGAGGTGCTTCTAATGAATACCAACAACATATGTATTCATGGAGCAATAAGAAAAATAATGACCTGATACCCACTCTTATCTAAATCTATGTCAGGGTGTCTGGTTAGTTTTTTTATTATTACAATGTATTATAGAAATTTCTGTATTTAATGCAAACAGTGTAGATGTTGATCAGATGCCGCAGAATGCAGCGCCTTACCTGGGTCTACACTGTTTGCCAATGTCCCTTTTATGGGACATTAGGCATAAATAAATTAAAGTCTACAGGATTACAACGGTGCTTTTCTTGTAAGGAAGCATTATATATTGAAAGTGAATTTCTTTACCTGTCTTTAATTTCTTGAACAAGAATAGAAGCTAATTGTAAAAAAAACATAGGTATTCAGGCGTAATGAGCTACTCACAACTGCAGCAGACAATATGTTTTTTTGTTTTGTTTTTTTGGGGTTTTTTTAATTTTTTTTCTTAAAATAAGGCTTGATATTTCATGTGAATCATCTGCCAAGAAGACAAATCACATGAAATACCAACTCTTATTTTCTCTAAAACATAATTAAAATAAAACAAAAAAAAATGTTGTCTGCAGCAATTTTGCTTATAGTGATTCTTAGGTACAACCTCTTGGGGTTGAACCCCACATGACCTCCAGATCCAAAGGCAGACATGCTTAAAACCAAGCCACTCTGACTGGTACCTGAGAAAATGCACTCAGACATGTGTGCCATGCCAAGACTCAGATCAGTCTATGTATTCAGGCAGTCTGATCCATGTCTTTGCTTTGCAAAGGTCAATCGCAGTTTGTTTTTTTTTTGTTGTTTTTTTTTTCTGGAAAGCTTTTATAAACTCTAGAATGTTGAGACCAGAATTAGCAGATAAAAGATTATCTATGTTTTTCCTTTCTCCCCACATTATAGGGACACTGGAGAGACCAGTCCAAGCTTTTCTTCCTAATGCAGAGAGGCAACAGAAGAGCAGCAAGTACCAATTTTAGATACGGTAAATGTCCTAAAATTTCATACACCAAAGTTGCTGAAAAAATGGCATATGCAAACTTTGCAGACCCAGATCTGACTGCTCCCTCAAGAGCAGTCTGATCTGGGTCTGCACTGTTTGCCATTCCACTAAGTATTTTAAGAAATAACTGTATAAAAGCCAAAATTATGCCAAAATAGTATGGAATTGGGTTCGTAATTTTAGGACATTTATCGTAGTCTTAGGTATGACCTAGTTGGGTATCAGGTCAAACCCACAACCGCTTGGTCAGAACACAGAGGTTCTACCAACAGAGCCACTCAGACGGTTGTTTTACGGGTTCACATACTGGCATATTAAATGTACAATTATGAAAGCATTCTGGTTATTCAAAATTGAGCCAGGGAACAGCATTTCCTAAAAGATTGCACATTTGCCCAGCAAAGACTCAGATCAGCCTGTGAATCTGCACAGTCTGATCAGAGTTTTTGCAGGGTACTCTGTTGGTAGCATTGCTCGAGAAACTGCTGTGTTTTTTTTTTTTTTTTTGGTCTGAAAATGATTTTTAATGAACTGGACTGAATTTGACTTTAAAAGGACATCGGAATTTCAGTCCATAATCGCCATTACCAAATGGCAAAAATGGCTAGTTTTTATCGAAATACAGTACCTTTTTGGGCTTTTGGATCACAAGGAAGGGTCCAGTAAATTCGACACACTCTGTATACTGATAAACAACTAGTCGGATTACCTGGGGAATGTCACATACACACTGACCCATAAAATCAATGTGTCAATTATTGGATTATTTTCAATGAGAAAGAAAACTGCAAAGACGTTTCTTCATGTGGGAACAAGTGAAAATGTAACTTATTGCACATGCGAACCAGCCCAAAACTGTACCGGCACATCTGTGCATTCCAATGAGAAGCTACACATGGTTTACTGGATAGATTCTTTGGGCCATAGAAATTGTATCTTGCCAACAGGAACAATGACTTTGATAAGCAGGTTGGTGTCACACAAGGGTGATAAGGTACCATGTTGCTTGTCACCGCAAATCATAAAAAAAAAAGGCATGCACATTCTTGATCTCAGTGATAGAACTGAGAGATCAAAGAATACCAGTTGATTACCTTACTGCGCATTAGAATTAGGTACGCCCAGATCAGCTGCAAATATACACAAGCTGCTCAGTGTATCAAACTTGTCGGTATATTGACTGATGGGGTCACTAATTTTCAGATTTTGCGACAAGGTAATCTTGTTTGCTTGTCGACATGGAGTATGCATTATGTAGCATACTTCTGCTTTAGTCTTCATGTTAGTCATCGCTAAGAAATGTCTCCATCCTTTAGAAACGATAGAAAAATAATAATAATAATAAATCACTCTCCGGAAACTACTGAAAATTACCAAAGGACGCTCTTCGGAAACTACCATCAATCACTGAAATTACCAAACCCAAGATTCATAAACCTGTCCGGAAATGGAAAACGTCAGATCAATAAGCGATTGTCAGTTTCTCACATATCAATACATTTATTTAAGAAAAAAAATCAAACTTTTCCAGTTTCTTTTCTTTTTGAACACTCCTCTAAAGACTCCTGCAACACTTGGAATAAAACTAGTTTTAATCAGGTTCAAGACTAGAGAGGACTTCAATCATTCGACCACTTAGTTTGGTTGCTGTTTTGTGAATTGACTGTTACTCCCGCGTATAATTTTTAGCCAATGAAAGCCTTCAAAACAAAATACTGGTTCCTACCTGCATATAATTTTTAGACTATGAAAGCCTTCAAAACAAAATACTGGTTCCTACCTTTTCATGCGCAGGATGATGACAGGAACCTAATACCAACCAGCAATTTGCTCTGGTTAGCCCAAGTACCGGAGGAACAAATCTAAAGTGAGTTCAGTCAGCCCAGTATGAACTAATGAGATTTGATTGGCTGAACATTATAAAAGGGATAACAACCAATTAACAAAACAGCAACCAAACCAGGATGGTCAAGTGATAAAACTCCCTCTAGAAAAACTACTCATTATACAAAGAGCAACAAAAACAACATTGATTAAATAGGTATTCATGCATGCTCAAAACACAAAAGCATGAAAATACATCTGTACCAAGGACAATGGCTACATTTTTGAAAATATATCTATATCCAAACTTATAACTAAATTTACAGTAATGAATTATAAAATCCATTTCCCACCCGTCACGAGTGTATACCTATATATTTCCCAAAAATATTCAAATACCAGTTACCAATATATTCCATGGCTACCCAGAGGACTTGTTAAGGAGGAGTATTTGATAATACACATAAACCTCTTTATAACACGATTCGTTATAACACAATTTTGGATACAACACGGTTCAAAGATGGATTCCAAAAATGTATAGATTATATAGAAAAATGACCATAAATGGTCATTTTTTTATATAATCTACACACTTTTGTTTGGATATAACACGGTTGTATAACTAACACAGTTTATTCTTTGGACCCCAACAATAGTGTTATAAAGAGTTTGTGGTGTTGTTCTAATTTTTCCATAAAAACATATGTTGTGGGTATTCATTAGAAGCACCTTGATAATGAGTACTCACAACATATGTTTTTTATGGAGAACTGGGGAAAATTAAGAACTGGAATTATCATCAAATACTCTTCTTTAACAAGTCCTCTAGTTACCTTTGAACACACAGATTATGTTACCTACCAGCAATAGGTGATGACCCTCATAAAACCATAGTAGACTAAATATCAAGTTTTAAAGACAAAAGAGGAAATTTACTACTTCATAATATATTTCCATCAACTTAGCTCTAGATCATTTATTTGTATACTAGTGTTGTCCCGATGATCAATTATTTAGATCATTGGTCATATATTTTTTCTAACTTTTTTATTTTAACCCATTGTAGTCTGGAGACCCCCAAAAGGGTATTTGGCAAACAGTGCAGACCCAGATCAGACTCCACTGTTTGCAAATACAATGTAGTTTATTCATTTTTCTCCAGGAATATCTAAATCACATAGCCTGACATACCTAAAATCTAAATTAGAATCTTCCAATATATATAGTGTGGGAGAGTTCATTCAGTCTACAATGAGTTAAAAAACTAAGCTGTCTGCTTGGGTCATTTTAGGTGTGTGGTGAATAAAGGTGAAGAAATTTAATAAAATTGGCCTGAAATAAGTACCTGGAAGATGGCTAAAATAAGAATCAATATATGCTATATATTTGCTATGATGATTATTAGTCGATGATTACTCAGTTTTACAAAACTTATGTTCGACTACGAAATTCTGGCCGGTTCTTAACACTAGTGGATAGCCCTTTTATCTAAAGCTCAGAACTTTTTTCCTTATGTTTCTGAGAAAATTTATCTCTAACAAGAAATGCCAGTAAGCAGTACTTATTAGATACCCACCACTCAGAGACCAAAAAATGTAACTGAAGGATGGACATACTCAAAAACAGTATACCCACCACCCAACTCCTCAACCCCTACCCCCCCCCCCCCCCACACACACACACACAAAAAAAAAAAAAAAAAACATACACACAAACAGAAAGTTTGCAGGGGGTGTGGTATAAATGATATCTGCTTCTTTTGAGGAATACAATCAGGAAAGTAGCAGGTTAGCAATACTCCATTGAGTAATGAATATACAGTCAACTCTGGTTATCTAGAAGTCCAAGGGACTCTCTGAAATACTTTGTGATATCCATACCTCAACATATCAGATTTGCAGAATTGAGGAAAAAAAATAAATCAAACAACCACATTCCACAAATGAATATGTAATTTGACTCCTGAAGTTAGAGATATATTGAAAATATTGAGGAAAAGAGGAGAAATTGCTCCTTCAAAGTAATTTCTCCTCTTTTCAACAATATTTTGTTACCTGTTGTTAGATTTCCATGTTAAAACAGGGACAAGATTTTCTCTTCGAGATAAGTGGTTATTCGAGATAAGGGAAGTAAAGATAATGAGAGTCGACTATATATTAACACCATACCCAAGGCAATACCAAATAAATTTTTAGATTCTCATCCCCACCCGCCCCTAAAAGAATCTGACCAATAAAAAAATTTTTGAGATGGAAACTTTTTTCGCACTCAGCCATGCTAATGTTGAAGACAGCTTTTATCTGACTTTTATTGATTGGAAAGCATCTTTTTTTATAGGAAGAATAATAACAAAAGGTTTGCTGCCTTTTCCACAATCAGTACTGTCTGTTACTTTGGTTTGCTTTGATTAATGTTGTCCATGAAAATTAAAAAAATAAAAAAATAACATTCACCCACCAGCCCCATTTTTTCTTAAATTTGGATGAGAATCTATTAATTTATTTGGTATGGCCTAACATCCATAACTCAGGTGCTTTTTTCAACAAAAAACTAGTATGTTGATATCCTCTATCTGGAACCATGCAAACATCAAGTGAAGAATTTCAGAAATTTAAGCAAAGCAAAAGAATTTAATACAACATTTTAATGCAAAGGTTAACTGCCATATGAATGAGTGTTGACAGGGTTGATGTACAGAATGATTATAACAAATTACCTTCCCCCTACCACCCCATCTCCACCCACTTCACATTCTTTTTAATTTGATGTGTAAAAAATGCAAGTGACAAGTAATTTATCTGAGGAAACTTAAATGCACACCCACTATCCAGCAGTCATTTCAACATGTCTATCAAATCCCTTGAAATTTGCTGTGGTTAATACCTACCAAAACTTGACGACTTGTAAGTAAAGTAACTGTCCTAAAGCAAATCATTGAGAAGCTAACACAGTAGTTTGTTTCTGTTGGGGTTTAACGACATGTTAACCCTTGTAGGTCATTTTGTGTCGTCTCCCAGAGAAAGAGAGAAGAGAGATAGTAGAGGAGATGGAAGAGAGAGACAGGGCTGAAAGGAAAATGAATGAAAGTGAAGAAATAGAAGAAATAAAAACATTCCCCTCTACCCTTACCTGTTGCAAGGACAGCAGGCCTTGCCCAACTGTAAGCCAGTATCAGTTGGACATCCCGGTGATGTAACAAACACGACACCTTTGCCTCATCCAACCACCCCATTAACAGAGTAGACCCCGATCAGTTGCCACATTCCATAACTCCAGATAAAGGGTATATCCACATTAATACCTTTTATTTCTCCACAAAAACTTATGCTCAAAGTGGGTACTCATCAGAAGTGCTTTTTGTGGAGAAAATAGAAAAATACTGATATGTTTATTAAATAAAAAAAGTGCATTATATTTCTGGATGATGACATATATTATTTAAGACATATCCGGATGATCTTATACATCTGGAGCTATGCATATTCTGCAATGACTGATCTGGGTCTGCAATATTTGTTATTGCCTGTCGGGTAAATATCGTAAATCAGACTGTGCAAATGTAGTCTCATCAGGCACTTGTAGTCTGCTTTATTCAAATTTACAAGGCCCAAATTCTGTCTAAATAAACTATGCATACCTTGATCTGAATGAGCATGTAAGCATCTGGTCTGGGTATGCATTTTGGGTAATCATGAAGACAGGTTTATCATTATTATATGATTCCCACCAAGCAAAACTGTATCTTTGGGTCGTGTGTGGACAGCAAAGGCCCAGATCAGACTGCGCAAATGCGCAGTCTGATCAGGGCCTTCGCTGTCCGCAAACAGGAACATTGGATACTATAGAATGTTTCAATGGAGAGCAAATGCCTGGATGAGGCTTTGCGCATGTGCAGGCTGATGTGAATCTGCATATTTTTGTGCATGCTAGAAGGCACTTTTTCACTTGACATGGCCAGTGTACGGTTTTAACCCTGAATAGTAACTCTTGAATAGTAACTCTTGTTTGTTTGTGTTAAGGTTTTACGGCCCAGTCAACCCAATGGGATCATGTCGAGAGCGGTCAGTTTACCTAACCACACGTTTACTGGGCAGGCTTAGTCCTCTAAGCGGTTAACCAGTATTGTGCACATTCTTTCGCCAGAAACTGACAACTGCCCTTCTTGAATCAGCAGAAGGGAAAGAATGACTGTAGAAAATATTTCATGACCAATCTCCACGAAAGAATGTTGCCGACCTCGGCGGGGGTTGAACCCGCGACCTCCTGGTCTCCAGTCGGATGACGCATCCAACTGAGGCCGGCACAGGCTGATGTGAATCTGCACATTTTTGTGCATGCTAGAAGGCACTTTTTCACTTGACATGGCCCGTATACGGTATTAACCCTGAATAGTAACTCTTGAATAGTAACTCTTAAACTGCCAATCACAACAATTGTCATCTGCTTTGTCATTTGATTGTGATTTTAAGTCATTTTTGCAAACAGTGTGGACCCAGATCAGACTGCTCCTCTAGTAGTAGTCTGATCAGGGTTCACACAGTTTGCCTGTATGCAAAAATAGGTTTGAAAAGTTTGCAAGAATATTCAGCAGATGACATAAACAGACGACATTTTCAGATGCAGGTTTTCTTGGCATTTTAAGGGTTAATCCTTAGTGCTTAGCAAAATTGTAGCAGAAAACATTCTATCTTTTTTTTTATTATTATTTTTCAGAAAAAATAAGGTTGACATTTCACATGAATTCTCTGCCTAGCATAAAATATCAAGTTTTATTTTCTCAGAAAAAAATAGCATAATCAATTTTAGAATGTCATCTGCTAAAATCTGATTAGTGCTTTAACACTCAGCACTCTGGGTAAAATTTTCAGCAGACGACATTTTGAAATATTTTTCTTATTTTTCCAAGAAAACAGGATTTGACATTTCATGCAAGTTGTTTCCAATGGAGACAATTTGTATGAAATGTCAAATCCTGTTTTCTAAGAAAAATATCACCAATTTGTCGTGTGCTGAATTAGCCCTGAGAATGATAAAGGTTAAGGGTTAAGACACCTTTACCTATTTTCATTGAGTGGACTCTTCTACCACAATTCTTTGGAGCAGTCCATTTCCAACAGCAGGGTGTCTGGTTAGTTTTTATTATTATTATGTTTTATATAAATTCCTGTATTAAATGAAAACTATGTAGACCCTGATCAGACACCTCACTTCTGCAGCATCTAATCTGGGTCTGCACTGTTTGCCAACTACACTTGTAGGGGTTCCCAGCTAAAATATGCTACATCTTACCATACTTGTCAGGCCTGTCTGTTCCAATACTTAGGGTTATCATGCTAGTTCAAATGTCAGTCTGACAAGCAAGAGATTCTAAATGCTTTATGATAAAACAAGCTAAACATACAAAAAGTCTACATGGTTCATATTAACGCCAATGTGTAACTTTATAAGATTTACATCACTCTAACTGCAATAATGGTTTTACTTTTTCCTAAGCAAATCATTAATGTTACTCATTTATAAGTCAACCCTTACATACAACAGACTGGTTCTAAATGCATAATACCCTGTGATGTCACCATCTCATCATAGTTGAGCATTTGTGTAGCATACAATTTATGCAGTTACTGGTACAGGCTATGATCATTTGTGTAGCTTGTATATGTATACCATTTATGCAGTTACTGGTATAGGCTTTGATCAATTTGTGTGAATGAGCCTATACGCTAGGCCTTCAGTCATAAAGCAAGCCTTGCCATGTAAAAATATGCTTTCAGGCACTGTTATATGATCTGACACAAAAAAGCTGTCAATTCACAGATTTTTGTTGTAGACCAATATACATGTATTCTACAGTATCAATGATAATTCTGTAAGCTTGTCATCACGAAACCATGCCTATATAATACTGACCCGCTTAAACCCCACTTTTGTATAGTAAAACTGGGGTTTACAATGGTATACATTATTTTTTCTTATTTCTGCTCAAAAACATAGATTGTAGGTACTTGTTAGAACCGCCTCAGCAAGACAGTTCTAACAAGTATCACAATCTATGATTTGAGCAGAAAAATGAAAAATATTAGAATTTTTATATGAAAAATATCAGAATTTTTATCTGAAAACTTTCAGTTTTGGTGGTGAAATTTTCAATACATTGTATATGGTTCACACGATCCTGCACATTCACAAAGTGCCAAAGTAACATCCAGGCATTTGCTCTACAATGAAACATTCTATAGTATCCAATGATTGTGTTTGTGGACAGCAAAGGCTCTGATCAGACTGCGCAGATGCTGCGCTGATGTGGTTACTCATTAGAAGTGCCCTGGTGGGGTGCTTCAAATGGGTACCTACAACCTATGAGAAAAATATGATATTTCACCCGGTCACATTATACCAACACCAGGTTGACCAGTTCTGATTCCTAGCTCTTCTTTCTTACTGCTGAACATCAAGAGAAAGAGCAGCTAGAACCATAAAAAAAAAATCTTTGGCAAGACTCAGCCGGGAATCAAACCCATAACCTCCTGGACATAAAGCTGATGCTCTACCAACGGAGCCAACGGTCTTTTTTCTGTTGTTGTTGCTGTTAAAACATATTTTGCTGTTGATATGCTGGTAAAAAAAAGTCTTGGGAGCTTCTGTGGTATGTTAATATATACACTTGATAAATGTGCAGACCAGTCTTGGGACTTCACTTTCTGCATAAGCCATGAAGGCATCTTTTCAGATGGCTCAGGTTCAGTAGTATTCTCTCCCTGCAACCTCCCCCAAACCCTACCACCCCCCTAATATCATACAAGGTTCATACATAGAGATGGTATATGTATATGCAGAGAGCAGCCAGGTTTTCAGTTTGGTGCAGGTCCACAATTCTCTTCTGAAAATTACAGGATTATATATGCTACTATATTTACACTGACACAGGCAACTGATTGCTGCCCCTTGTATTCAATAAATAACAAAAAACCAAAAATACCAATCTGTCTGAACAGAATAGAATAAGTGTTCATAGCAAGGTATAAATAAATGGTGTAATAAACATAGGAAAAATATCAGGGCCCAGTTGTTCAAAGCTAACGATGTCGTTAGTTAACGATTCGTTAAAATTTACATCGAGTGATACGCAAATATGCTGAAATTTTTTGCTGAAAAAATGTGAGTAGCTTTTGCAATGCAAAAGCTACTCACATTTTTTCAGCAAAGAATATCAGAATATTGTATATTGTATCCTCTAAAACAGTTAACGAAATGACCCTTAACAAGCTCGTTAAGCTAACAACGCTTTGAACAACTGGGCCCTGGTCAGCAAAGGTAAAAAAAGGATATGAAAGAAGGAAAATCTTTGATGAAAATATGCTATGTTATAGATAAACCATGGTTATTGTCGAGGTTTTGGGTATACTGTAAATTATACCATAGTTTGGTGACCTTTCACTGTCTGACCCCAAACGAGGCGGAGCTGAGTTTGGGTCAGACAGTGAAAGGTCACCAAATTATGATATAATTTACAGTATTCCCAAAACCGAGACAATAACATGGTTTATCTGTTTTAACCAATGTATGGGACTGTTTTTGTTTTTGTTTTTTTTCTTACAAAAACTATACTTTTATTTATTTAGTATATCTTTTTCTACTTTTTTACTTTTATTTCTCTTTTTTTATATTTTTATGGTAAAGTGGTAACAGGCAGTCCGATGAAATGCTGCACCAATTGACCTTGTGTACTAAAAAGGATGAAACACCCCACCTTTTTTGAATTAAACTAACTGAGGCACTACTGCTAAAATCTGATTGGTTGCAATCTTGTCAATCACAAGAAATTACATCAGCATCTTAATTTGGTCAAACTTTGTTGCAATCTGGTTGGTCAGCTGTAGCTTTGGTCATTATAATATACTCCAGACAGACTGTCTGGTTTCATGTGTTTTATTCAACAAAAATGTCATTTTTAAATAGAAAGTTGCTCAGTGCAGAAGTAAATTTGAAGTTCCTCTAACCTTTACCACTCTCTGGATAATACCAGCAGACAATATATTTGATGATACTTTCTTAGTTTTTCCAGCCAACAGAATTTGACAATTCATGCAAACTGTCTCTAGTTGAGACAATGTACATGAAATGTCAAATTCAGTTACCTGAGAAAAAAATAAGAAAACTATTTAAAAATGTCATCTGCTGAAAATTGATGGTTAGCACTCTGGACATTTTCAGCAGACAACATATTGGTGATAGTTTATTTTTTTCCAATAAACATTTGACATTTAGAGACAATTTGCATGAAATGTCAAATTCTGTTTTCTAGGAATAAATACGAAAATGTACAAATTGTCTGCTGAAACAAAATTCAACATACAACATTTTGAAATATTTTTCTTATTTTTCCCAGAAAACAAAAACCTGTTTTTTGGGGACAATATCAATTTGTCATCGCCTGCAGAATTAGCCCAGAGAGTGAAAAAGGTTAAGGTGCAGTCATTCTAAAGTACACCTGTGAGATCTATAAATAAAACCATGGGTTAATTTTCAAATCTGAAAATTATCCCATGGTCCAGCTATGGTATAATTTTCGGTTATTGAGATTTAACCTTAGTTTTATTTACATAGAGACAATGGAACATCCATTGGTTAATTGTTATTATTAATATTATTATTATTATTACTTTTGTTCACAGCACACATATAGGCAAACAAGACTGCAAAGCATAAAGCAAGCAAAGTTTGGATTTGCACTTTTCACATTATTCACATATAGTCGACTCTCTTATTCTCGATTAACCCTTATCTCAAACTGAAAATCTGGCCCCTGTTTAAACTTGAAAATCTAACAAAAGGTTACAAAATATATATTATCCTAAGGAGCAATTTCTCCATTTTCCAAAATATTGTGGAAAAGAGGAGAAATTCCTCCTAAGGAGCAACTTCTCCTCTTTTCCATAATATTTTCAATATATCTATATCTTCAAGAGTCAAATTACATATTCATTTTATGAAATGTAGTTATTCGATTTATTTTTGCCTCAATTCTGCAATCTGATATGTCGAGGAAGGGATATCTCAAAGTATTTCAGACAGTCCCTTGGACTTAAGCTAACGTGAGTCAACAATACATATATACAGAAAAGTTTTGGTGGTATCAACCATAGCTCCAGGGTAAAAAGAGTATCCAAATATTTTTCTTATCTCTTCATGAAAACATGTTTTGGGTACTCATTAGTAGCGCCTTAAATTTGTTGGGTGCTCTCATGAGTGTCCCCAACTTATTTTTTGAAGAAATAAGAAAAATATCTGGATGCTCCTTCACGAGGAAAACCTGTGCATAGTCTCAGGGAGACATTGCTAATTAGTACCCGCAACTTACATTTTTGAGAAAAAAACAAAACAAAAAAAAAAACAAAAAAACCTGAAATGCAATAAGCAGTGCTATTAGATACCCCCAGCTCAGAAACCAAAAAATAATGGATGGACAGATGGACACATGGATCAGGAGGGGGTATAATAAGAAAAATATCAATTCTTTCTGGATGAAAAATGCACCTTAATAGGAGCTATGAAACACTTATTGGTTGTTGTTTAAATGAAAGGTTAAATGGATCCCAGGTTCCAGGAGAAGAGGAAAAATTATTTTTATTTCCATTCCCTCCCCCTACCACCTCACTGCCCTCCCTCCCCACCCCCACTACTCACCCATCACCCACCTGGAAAACAAATGTGGGTACTCAAATCATTCCACACAGTCAATTCTATATATCCATAATTGTATATTTGTGCAGAAACAAACAAGATAGCATCTGAAATTATCAGCTCTGAAGCTACACGGTTAGACTGCTGTGGATTTACCACTCCAAATGTGTGACAAGCTGACAAACATAACAAAATTTACCTGCAAGAATTCTCCGAGATCTACTTGGGCGTTTTTGTTCAAGTCAACTTCATTCAAAATGTCATGTAGTTGATCTTCCGAGACTCGTTCTCCTATTTTCTGTAAAGAAATTCATTACTGTAAACCCTGCCATGAAAAAAGGTCTATTACCCTATTCACTTTATGGAGAAGTATTGGCATAATTATATTTTTCTTATTTCTCTATTAAACACATTATGGGTGCTCATTAGAAGTGCCTCAATGAGGCACTTCTAATGAGTACCACATGTTTATGTTGAGTAATAAGAAAAATACAGTATAACCTCAATGGCTCGAACCCGGATGGCTCGTTTACCGTGGATGATTCAAACTCTTTTTTCAGTCCCTACAAAATCCTTCCAATAGCTCAAGAAAACAAATATTTAGGGATTTTTTTCTTATTTTATCATGGAATTGTATGTTGTGTGTACTCATAAGAATTGCCTCATCGAGGCAATTCTAATGAGTACACTCAACATACAATCGTTGTGAAGAAAATCGAAAAGATGTCCCTAAATTATCGCTATTTGCTTCCTGAACTGGTGCCATGATTAACCCTCAGTGGCTCGAACTACCCATGTCTCGAACGAATTTCCCTGGTCTCAAAGATGTTGGAGCCATTGAGGTTCGACTGTATTATGTTGGTGTTTGGTGATCATTATTATGTGGAACCTGGAGAAAACCACCAAGCTTGGATGGGCAACCACTACCCTGCAACAGGCCAGTGCCAGGAAACAAACCCAGGCTGCAGTGGCAACAAGTGAGAGACATACCTTTGCTTACTTAACTGTATACAAAAAGCTCACAAAGACGTGCCAAAGGCACTTTTGTAGATGTAAAGCTTAGTATTTTGTGGGCATGCAAAGCAGAGGAAACGGGAGATTCTGGAGTAAAGCACTAACCTTGAATAAATTTATATCAGCAGGCATTTAACCCTTGGCTAGCTGAATAAATTAAGATGCCACGCCCACTTCTTATTTCCAGCCAATCGGATCACTTGATCTGGGGTTTTGATAGAAATTCAACATATTTAATGATAAACAGTGCAGATCCAGATCAGTTGGCTTCTTCAGAAGCCAAATGATCTGGATCTACACTGTTTGCTAAGACAGGGCATGTTATGCTCAGCAAGAAAAGGGTTAAGGGGAAATGGATACATTTTGGGGGGAGGAAATTCTGTCAAAATTATTTTTGCCTCCCTTCTGAAAAGGAGTCATGCCTAATGTCCAAAAGAAAAAAAAAAAAAAAAAATGAGTAGACCCCTCATGCAAGAAAGTACAAAAGTTGACTCCTTTGTAAAAATCATGGACAGTCAATCAAGTGTATCCTGTCTCTTTAAAGCTTTGCATTCTGGGTAAAATATTCAGCAGACAACGTATTGTAATATTTTCCTATTTTTCCCAGAAAACAGGCTTTGACATATCATATAAATTGTCTACGCTGGAGAAAATTTGCATGAAATGTCAAATCCTGTTTTCTGAGAAAAACAGGAAAAATATCATAAAACATTGTCATCTGCTGAATTAGCCCAGAGAGTGGTAAAGGTTAAAGTTTTTTTTTTTTTTTTATCTTTTTTTTTTTTTTTTTTTTTTTTTTTTTTTGTTGTATGCACAAGGGAAAGACAACCATGTTTCCAATTATGTCATCTAACTAAAATGCCATACATTCTACTTGCTACTTTGTAATAGGCAAAAATATCTATATATTTCAGTTTTGTTTTTTTTTTCCTTCTGAAAATCAAATCTCATGTCATTTCATTCAATTTGCCTCATAAGAGACAATATGATTTAAAAAATAAAAACAAAAAAACTGTCTCATAAGAGATATAATATTGAAAGTATTATTTTCAAGCAAATAAGAAAATACACAGTTTGCTTTTCCGTTTTTTTGTTGTTGTTTGTTTCAATTACTGTTTATTTTTTTGTTGTTGTCATTTGTCTGCTTATTTGTTTTTCGCATTACACTGTTTGTCATGTTTTTATGTTGTTTCTTTTTTTTCTTTCTGTTTTTTCTTTCAATTTTTGTCTTTTGTTTTTTTGTTTCAATTTTTGTCTATTATCTGTTTTTGAGACAGTGAACATGTCCAAATTCAAACATGGAAGATTCCACATCAGATACATTGGGGTGCAAAGGTTAGACAACTCACCTTAAAATACCTCCTCAGATCATTAACAGTAATGTACCCTTTATTATCAATGTCAAGAGATTTAAACCTCTTCACATACTGGTTGATTTCATCCTTCGTGAAATTGATTGGCACATTAGCTTCCACCCTTCCGAGATCAAGACCCATTTCCTTCCGCAAAAACCTCTTAGCCCTCTGAGTTTCCTCCTGAATAAAAAGTAAAGAATGTTATTTTGGATACAAAAACACTTAATGTAATTGTACTTATATTTCATACACCAATATTTCTGATAAAATAGCATATTCAAACAGTGCAGTCATAGATAAAACTGTTTCTGAAGGAACAGTCCAATCTACATCTACTCTGTTTGCCATTCCACCAAGCATTTTATGAATCAAATGCATAAAAAAACAATATTTAGGCCAAAATGTATGGAATGCAATGTTCTAAATTTTAGGACATTTACCTAATTTTCAATTTCATGATGCATAATTTAAGCCTAGAAATTATTCTTTAATAGACCTTTTTATGTGGGAGACACTTAAAATTTCTCAGTAATGCATGAAATTTTTAGGTGAAAGATAACTGGAGGAATTAGTACAATCAATTACATGTACCAAGGTTAAGGTGAATGGATACATTTTGCAAATTTTGACAAGGGAGACAATTTTTATGACTCTTCTTGCTTTCCTGTACATCAATCCCCTTCCGATGAAGGGTCTACTCTAAATGGAAAGAATTTGCTCTCATGGAGAGCAAATTCTTTCCCTTTAGAGTAGACCCTTTCTCGGAAGGATTAAATCAATTTTGACATAGGTGTTTTCCTTAAATGAGCATCAATGTCCCACAATCTAAGAAAATGTACCTGCTTGATCAGACACCCGTTTGACAGCCATGGATCCAAGTGGACAGCACAGAGTCTGATCAGACTGCAGGCTGATCTGAGTCTGTCCCAAGACCATATCCTAAGGTACATTATCTAATATTACAGCTAAAACACAGTCAAACTTCAATGGCTCAAACATCTTTGGGACGATGGAAATTTGTTCTAGACATGGGTAGTTTGAGCCACCGAGGGTTATTCACAGTGCCAGGTCAGTAGGCAAATAAGGATAATTTAGAAATGTCTTTCCAATTCTATATTGGTATGTTAAGTGTGCTCATTAGAATTGCCTCATTAGAATTGCCTCAATGAGGCAATTCTAATGAATACATATTACATACATTTTCATGATAAAATAAAATTTCCCTAAAACATCCCTTAACATTTGTTTTCTTAGCTATCAGAGGAAGTTCTCTTGAGCTATTGGAAGAATGCCCTAGGGACTCAACAACGAATTCTAATCAATCATGGTAAACAAACCATCGTTATTTGAGCCATTGACTGTATGTTGTGAATATTACCTCTTGCTGCTGTTTTGACCATTTCAGTTCCTGTGCCATGATCTTTATAATTCTCGGTAAGGCTTCTTCTGCGGCATGAACGTTACAGAATGCAAGACGTGTTCTACGGGCAATTATATCAATAGCTGTACAGGCGTACTCTCTCACTGCATACAGTACCTGGAGAAAACATATAAACAAAACACTATTGCATGAAAAAAAATCACTATTTTCTCGTACAGTGAACCCTCGTTACAATGACAGCATTTGTTCCCAAATATGTTGCCATTAAAATTAATTTGCTGTTGTAAAGAATCCTTAATGGACAGAATGATATGTAAGAAAAATTTTGTTTTATTCTTATTTCCTTATAAAACATATGTTTTGGAAATTTTTTAGAATTGCCTCAGTGAGGCAATTCTAACAAATATCCAAATCATATGTTGCTTGAAGTTTTAATGTAATATTCTTGCATAATTTCTGATTAACTGTCACCTCTTGAGCGAAACAATTTTGAAAGATGACCATTTGGTGTTTTACTCCCCTTTCAACATTATTCAAATCATATAGAGACAATGGAATTGAGATAACGAAAAGCTCTGTGCAATGAAGAGCGACAGACAAGAGTAGAATTCTGCCTCCAACAGGATTCAGACCCAGGACATCGTGATCCAAAGTTCGGAGTGCTAACAAATCGGCCACTTGGACATTCTTTTTTTGAAAAAGTTATCTCCCTTGAAAGTGTAACAATTTCCCTTTAAACAGCATTCATCTAGACTAACATGTGTATCACCATAGCTTGAACAAGATCTTTACCGTTTCTCTTAAACTTTATACAAAATTTCTGTATTGTACAGCATGCTCTAGAAAAGCAAGCTGTCTAGATTTATTTTTTCTTATTTCTAAATAAAATCATGTGACCACTTACTGGAACTGTTATGCCTTGCTGAGGGACTTCCAAAAGGCACCCAGAACATATGTTTAATGGAGAAATAAGAAACCTACCAGAGTTTTTGGCTGTAAATGTGTCTTATCTAGAGCTATGCTATACTACAAGGTCTAAATAAGAGTGGTCAGCGAAATGGTTTTATTATTTCTCAACGAAAACATATGTTGTGGGTACTCATTAGAAGTGCCTCAGCGAGGCACTTCTAATGAGTACCCACAACATATGTTTTCGTTGAGAAATTAGAAAAATTTTGATACTTTTTGGTTGAAAAAAGCACCTTATCAAGAGCTATGGCTATACCATACTACAAGGTCTCTATATTGTTTAAGCAAAGACTAGTCTGAATGTTTGGCCGCATTTTTCTCTTGCATTTTAAAAAAATAGTTTTCTTACTCTTCGTCGGTGTATTTTATTAAAATGAAACAGTTCACTTTAGCTATGGCCAAATAAAATTATATGTCTGTTTCAGACTGTTATGATATTTTAACATAGGGACCATAGCTTTAAATAGAAAATATTTTTTAATTTGTTAAAAATTTTTATATGGGGTTAATAGGAAAACAATATGGCTGAATAGAGAAATCCCCAAAATATCCTTAAAAAACTTTAGATTTGGTGGTGAAAAAATTAGGTACAGTCCTGTATAAAAACATTGAAGATTCTAACTGATGTAATCACCAATTAAAAGTGGTACATAAACTTTCAAGATAAGTGATTACAGGCCTCCTAGTGGCCCACTTTGAAAATATAGGTTTTCATATAGGTTCTTCTTACTCAAAATATAGGTCATTTACAGGTTTTTCAATAAAAAATATAGGTTAGATACTGGTTCTTCCAAACTCATATAAAGATTTAAAACTGAAGAAAAACTATTCGATGAATTTTTGCGCCACAGTTACTCAGATAAAGTTGATCTGAATTTTACAAAGTCCGAGCAAGCGAAGCAAGCGAGGAAAAAATTACCATTTCTTGACAGTTTTCATCACTTTTTTGGGACTAAAAAGTAAAAATAGTAGGGCATTTTGAAGAAAAGTTAGGGTTGAATCGCGAGAAGGTTCAAAAAGTGAAAAATATAGGTTTTTTCATGAAAATACAGGCTTCTTATAGGTTTTATGAACAAAATAAAGGTTTTATAGGTTTGACACAAAATTATAGGTTATTATAGGTTTTATAGGTTTTGCTAGGAGGCCTGTGATTATGGAACCATACACAGGAAGACCAAATTTTTTGCTATCTGAATTTGACAAAAAAAGTCACAAGTTAAACAGCATTCAGCCTGGATACTGATCACATTGCTCAGCATTACATGTACTGTGTGATCTGGTCATAATGTTTCCTGTCCACCATAAAATTATTTAAATTTACAGATAGAATATGACTTGACATTTCATGCAATATCAAGCCTAATTGCTCAAAAAAAAAGAAAAAAAAAAAAAAAAAAAAAAAAAAAAAGAATCAGAATGTCGTTTACTGCTGTTGTGACTAATGCTTTAGATTTATCTTTCATGTGCCTGGACCGTTACAGCTCTTTTTCCTGAACAGCCCAAAATAAGGCAAAGTTAAGCTGCACCTCAGAGAGACAGCACCCTAAACTGAAAGTACTTACCTCCCTTTTCAAAGAGAGATCACTCCAGCAGGAAAGTATTGACTTTCCTGAAAAAAAATGCAACTTTTCTAAAGCTTTGCTTTCCTGAGAGGCGCTACTCTTTAAAGGAAAGAATTTGCTCACTTTAGGAGCTAATTCTTTCCTTTAAGAGTAGCCCTTTAAGAAGGCCTCATTTAGAAGGCAGAAAAATACTTTCAGGTCAGAAAGAGCTCCCTTGGAGTTGTAAATATTCTATTTTAAATCAGATAAGAGGGTGCAGACACATAATATTTTGATTTCTCCATAAAAATATACATTGCAGGTACTCATTAGAAGCGCCTTGACAAGGCGCTTCTTATGAATACCACAACATATGATTTCATGGAGTATGAAGAAAGATATCAATACTTTTCAGTTGAAAATAAATCCTTATCTGGGTCCAGTTGTTCAAAACTAATGATGTCGTTAGTTAACGTATCGTTAAAACTTTGATCATTAAATATGGCATATATGCTAATGTTTTTGCTGAAAAAATGTGAGTAGCTACATGTGAATTAGATATTGTACTTGCTAGAACATGTAAAGTTTTGATCACTAATGAGCTTGTTAAGCTAACGATGCTTTGAACAACTTGGCCCAGGAGTTATGTAAACTATTAAAATACTCACTTCAGCTTCTAAGTAAGGATATTCTTCATGAAGCCGCTTCCCCACCACCGGCCATCTTTTACCCGTTAATGTGGCCATTTTAGCTACTTTAAATGCCTTATCACCGTATGTCCTAGCTAAATGCTGAGCAACCTAAAACAGAAAGTTTAATTCCATATAAAATATTGATAATGCTGACTGGGTGTTTTAAGTCCCTTTCAACATTATTTAAGTCATATCGAGATGATGGGAGGGTGATAATGAAAAGCTCTGTGCAATGAAATGCCGTAAGATCATGAGATGAATTCTGCCTGGATTCGAACCCAACCTCTTGATCCAAAGTCGGTAGCACTAACCACTCAGCCAACTGGACACTACTCCATCTAAAGCAGTATTCAAAAAATTTCTTTTGTTATATCTGCACAAAAACAGTACACATACCATAGGTCTAGATAAGAGTGGGTATCAGGTATTTGTTTGTGTTGAGGTTTTACGGCCCAGTCAACCCAATGGGGTCATGTCGAGTGCAGTCAGTTTACCTAACAACACGTTTACTGGGCAGGCTTAGTCCTCTATGCGGTTAACCAGTATTGTGCACATTCTTTCGCCAGAAACTGACAACTACCCTTCTTGAATCAGCGGGAGGGAGAGAATGACCGTAGAAAATATTTCATGATCAATCTCTACGAAAGAATGTTGCCGACCTCAGTGGGGGTTGAGCCTGCGACCTCCAGGTCTCCAGTCAGACGGCGCATCCAACTGAGCTACCGAGGCCGGCAGGGTATCAGGTAAATAGTTTTCATATTTCTCGACGAAAACATATGTTGTTGGTACTCATTAGAAGTGCCTCAGTGAGGCACTTCTAATGAGTACCTACTACATATGTTTTTGTCAAGAAATAAGAAAAATATAGATACTTTTTGGTTGAAAAAAGCACCTTATCAAGAGCTATGACATACCTTTCAAGTACTGCAAAAACCCTAAGTAACACCAAGAGAAAGGCTTCAGCAGACAGAGTAGACCCAGAATGTGACATTTGATCAAGGTTTACACTGTCTGCCACTTGTTCAGCAGTGTACAGACAAATCAACAAGTAGTACAATGAACTTGCTCAGATTTTAGGGCAAGTATTGTAAAGAAGTTATGGTGTGCTAATATTTAGACTATATATGGTACTTAAACTGATATATGCCACTCATCCAACAGTTTTTAGATACATCAACAGGTAATGAAAAGGACCCATCCAAATTTTAGGACAAGAAGGGTGAGAAATTAACATGTCCCAGTATTATGAGTAACCAGAAATGTGTTTGTAAACATTGGGACATACAGGCCTGAGCAAACGCTGAATGTGGCGTCTGATCTGAGTTTACACAGTTAGCAACTTATACAGCACTATTTTGGGCGCATCAACAGGTAAAATGGACTTTTTAAAATGTTAGGACATGTGCAGTGAGAGGTTAAGGTGTCCCAATACTAAGGGTAAATACTACATTCTTTAAATTACATGGATGTCAATGTTATCATAAAGTGTCAGAACCAAAAAAAAACAACAATAAAAAAAAACAAAAGGGCAATTCTAAAAGACAATGGGAGCAAATTCTTTCCTTTTAGAGTAGACCCATTTGGCTTGGTGTTCAGGAAAGCAAACAGAAAGGCACAAAAGTTATCTCCCTTGTACAAAATGGCAGAACAGCCATCAAGTGTATCTGATACCTTAAGGAGAAGTAACAGGAATCCACATTTCCTGGGCATATTTATTTATGGAAGTACTGACCATCTATAGAATGAAAATAATGGAAATAATCTAATTACCTTGTAATGGCTGGCTGTTAAGGAACTGATGAGATGGTTTAGATACACAAAATGGTTGTTAAGTCTATTCTGAAATTTCAATTTCAGACAGTTTTGCCACCAATAAAATCTAAATGTGAACTAAAAAAAAAAATAATAATAATAATAAGTTTGTAAAACACTATGCCCCCAGCTTTATGCTTATCCCTACAAAATGCCAAACCTGATAAGGGGCATAACTCTCACAAAATTAATGTGTTGTTTTGTTTTCAAATGTTAATTAGGTGATCTTCTCCTCAGCCCCAATAAACTTTGACATCAAGTCTTAAGACCTTGGCTCAAATAGTTATCGACATATCTTGCTGACAAATGAATGGACAAACAAACTGATGAATAATCCGAAAGCATCACAACTTGCTAAACTTCTTCGAAGTTCAGGACATAAAAACAGTATGCACAAACCTCATTTTCGAGTCCAAAGTCCTGGACGAGTCTAATAAACATAGTAGGTGACCAGCCATGAGCTCCGTCTATAACCAGGCCTTTAGTTCTACAACCTGAAGTTGGTTTGAGATTGCACACTTCAATAGCTTTGTTCATGGTTTGTTCTGCCATGGATCGGTATGTCGTCCACTTACCCCCTGAAAATTAAAGGAGAATAATTTAAATTCAGCACATTTTCACTGGGCCCAGCTGTTCAAAACTTAAAATGTCATTAGTTAGCGTATCGTTAAAACTTTGATTATTAACTATGGCATACATGCTGATATTTTTGCTGAAAAAATGTGAGTAGCTTTTCAGCAAACATACTTGTGAATTAGATATTGTACTTACTAGAGCAGTCAAAAATTTCACCACTAATGAACTTGTTAAGCTAACGATGCTTTGAACAACTGGGCCCTGGTTGTAAACAAATCCAAAATGGCATTTATACTTCGATAAATCCATTGAGCAGGAATCTTGGATTTATTTTCTTTGCATAAATTTCTAAAATGAGCAATTTAACCAACATTTTATTACTTAAATTGAAAGTATAAGAAATGACTTTTATTTTCATGGATTTTATTGATGTGTAAATGCTGGTGAAGCACTCACAAACTTAAGATAAAGCCCTTTTGGCTTTATTCAGTTTATGAGTCATTAACCAGTGTGTACATATTACTAAAATCCACAAAAATAAAATTCAATCCTATGATAAATTTTTAGAAATAATTTGCTTTGTTCACCCACGTTGATAAAAAGTTGGCTACCCCATAGGTGACCTACTTTATGATTTCCTCCTCTTCTATATATATCTCCATATGACTGAACCATAATAGCAAAATACACATAGCTATATTACTTAAAAAGAATATTGACATTTTCTCTGTTTTATACTCAGAAAAATAAATTTAGCATTTTTTAATGGTTGCAATTGTTTCTCTGGTAAAAGTATTCGAAGACTGTTGATCCCATGTAAATATTTTAACAAATTGCATGTCAGCTCTGTAAATAAACTTTCTCCCTCGACCGTAACTTCTTTGGAACCAGTATATAATTTGCTTAAGGTGAATGGATACACTTTCAGGGGAGGTAATTGTAAAAGCTGTCTTTTGTCTCTGAAAAAGGGTCTACTCTAAAAGGATCCCTTTTCAAAAGGGAGGTAAGTAATTCTGACAGTTACCTCCCCCTGAAAGTGTATCACTTCCCTCAACACTTCCATATGATTACCCAGTGGCGGCTGAGAGGAAAACACTACTACACTAATCAAACCAGTCATTTAGCAGCAGCCTGATCTAGGTCTCTAATGAGTGATTAAAAAATATTAAAGCTACATAAGTTTTCTCATCTTGCAATTACAGTTAAACTTCTGAGATTCGATAATCTTTGGGACCAAGGAAATTTGTTCTACACATGAGTAGTTCTAGCCACTGAGGGTTAATCATAGCGCCTGGTCAGGAGGCAAATGGATAATTTAGGGATGTCTTTTTGACAATCTATAAAAAAATAATATACTGAAGTCCTCATAAGAACTGCCTCAATAAGGCAATTCTAATGACTACACATTTTCATGGTAAAATAAAAAAAAAAAATCCCCAAAAATATCCTTCAATATTTGTTTGCTTGAGCAGTTGTAAGAATTTCCTAAGGACTCCAACACAAGTTTGAATCAGCCACAATAAATGAACCCTCAGTGTTCATCACTGAGCCGGCCTCGGTGGCTCAGTTGGATGCACATCCAACTGGTGATCAGGAGGTTGTGCATTTGACCCCTGCTGGGTCAATATCATTCTTTCGTTGAGATTTGATCATGAAATATTTTCTACAGTCATTCTCTCCCTTCCGCTGATTCAAGAAGGGCAGTTGTCAGTTTCTGACGAAAGAATGGGCACAATACTGGTTAACTGCTTAGAGGACTAGGCCTGTCCAGTGAAAGTGTGGTTAGGCAAACTGACCGTGCTCGACATGACTCCATTGTTGTGACTGGGCCATAAAACCTCAACAAAAACAAAAAACAAATGTTCAAGTCAATGAACATTTACTGTAACTGTACAAATATAACAAACCTGCAATGGTTATGAGGTGATCTGGGGAAACTTCAATGATGTGGTTCCTAGCTATACTCTGAGTGTCCGCTTTATTAGGATCAGATACCAGTGGCCGTATTCCACACCAAGCTGATAACACATCTCCTCTTCTCACTGCAAAATAGTATATTGTACCAGAATTTCAGACTTAACCCTTTCATCCCTGAGTTTCTGAAGTTGACTCTTCCATTCTTGAATTTGGACATGTCCACTAATGCAAATAAGGATTTCAGTCTAAAATCAAACACAACATGACAAACAATGTAGATCCAGATGAGATGGCTCATTACGAGCCACCTCATCTGGATTAACACTGTTTGCACAGGTAATGGTTTTGGATTGCCGGGCTGAAAGTGTTGATTGTGACGATAAAAATACTTTGTACATGTGTTGATTTTTCCTTATTTCCCCAAGAAATTTGTTAGAGCATTTCATTAGACATGTCTTATTGAGATAGTTTCAAATTGTCTAGAAAGAGACTGATTCACAGAAAACAAAATATAGCATCTATTCAGACACATCTTACAACAGCAATTCTAATTTTCCCACAAAAATGAATGTTAAAGAATCTCATGAATTTGTTTGTTTGTTTGACAATCTGCATGAGTTGTTTGTTTTATTTGAGTTTAATGTCACTTTCAACAACCTTTCAGAGATGTTGTGATGGTGCCTGGCTGTGGCAGGAAGCTCAATGCTCATTTTTACTGTGCTGCCTCACTGAAACATCAGGCCCAACAAACTTGACATGATATTCCACTCAGTCACTTTATACTGACACTGAGCTGACCAGAACTGATTCCGAGTTCTACTTTCTTAATCCTTGTCATGCTGAATAAATTCTAACTGTCAGCCAATCAGATTACTTAATCCAGACTGTTGACATAAAGTCACATACTGAATGGCAAACAGTGCAGACACTCTACCAAATCAGCCACTGTGTCATTTGCATCTCACTGTATACGAGGGATGTTCAAAATGAATTGCTTATTTCTATCTGGAGACTTCAAATTTCAAGTTAGCCCAAAAGTACTCATTTCATGCCCTCGAAGTACTCCCCGTGGCTAGAAATGCAAAGTTTCAGCCGATGTATCCACTTCTTGAAGGCGTCACGGTACGCTGATTTGGGCACAGTAATAAGGTACTGATGAATGGCCGATCCAAGTGCCTGTCGGGACTGGTATTTCCGCCCAGCAAGGAATGCTTTCAATTTCGGAAACAAAAAGAAATCACATGGGGCAAGGTCTGGTGAATACGGTGGGTGAGGCAAAACAGTTACTTTTTCTTTCTTCAAAAACGCCGTAACTATTGCAGAGGTATGAGCTGGGGCATTGTCATGTAGAAGATGGACATGTTTAAAACCAGTGGCAGGGCGTCGTTTCTGATAATACTTTTTCAATTTCTTCAGTACTACGTCTTTGTAGTACTTTCCGGTGATGCTTTTGCCCTATTTCACTGGCACTTTTATTGCGACTCCTTCACCAGAGAAGAAGATTGCACACAAAACCTTCTTTGTACTCAAAGAACGTTTGGCAATTATTGGGCGTTTGCTGTGTTTAGTGGCCCAGATCTTATTGCTAACCTTTCTGACGGGCTCAAAATAATGGACCCAGGTTTCATCACCTGTGACGACATTGGCAAACTGCTTTTTGTCATATTTTGGAAACATTTGAAGCAGCTGTTTGGCCACTTTAACCCGTTGCCTCTTTTGCTCGTCAGTCAACAGATGTGGCACCCATCTAGCAGAAATCTTTCTGACTTTCAAATGCTTCTTCAAAATAAGGTGAACCGTTGATAGTGATATGCCTACCTTTCGTGCAATATCACGAACTGTAAATCTGGCATCTCCTTCAATGATTTCCTTTATTTTGGAAACGATTTCTTTACGAGATGCAGATTTTGGCCTACCTGATTTCGGTGCATTTTGATGGACTCTACACCAGACTCAAATTTCTTTTTCCACCGCCGAACTGTGTCATAAGACACACAAGAAGGTCCAAAAGCAGTAGAAATTTCAGTCATCAGCTTCTTCAAAGGACAACCAAGTTTTGAGCGAGCTTTGATGTAAGCCCGTATTTCATCTTTTTTGTCGACGCTTCTACCAACCATTTTTACTGCAGTGGTCAATGACTGCGTGTATTCAAAATGCAAATTTTATGACTTACACTTAGTCTAACATGTACATTTATACACCATTGTGTAGATATTGAATATACAGGTATGTATTGGTTTTTATCGTGCCCCACGTGGATATCGAGCTAGAGGACAATAAGCAATTCATTTCGAACATCCCTCGTATTTCTAACAGGATGATTATAGTCAGAAGGTTCAAAATATGTAACATGCTGCAAACTCGAAAATAAAATGCCACAATATAATTATAAGCTTTGCCATGGGTAAAAAGGACTTCAGATCATCTGTAGACATGAAAGCAAAGATCAGCCTGGCACAGTTGGATCAAGGCCTTCGGCGACTGCTTACAGAAATATTGGAGACTGTTCGATTTTGTCTACTTGTACGCTCCGCTAAACAAAGTCTTTGTATAAATCTTCCAAAAATTTCCTGTTTATTCCATAACAACTGCAGTCAATAAAATTAATCATTATTAGTGACATGTTTCAACCAGTGGTATATAAGATTTACCCCTCCCCTGTCTAGTACACTGTATTTACCCCCAGTATTCAGACAGACAGCCCTGGGCAAACTGATCAGATGCTGCCGCGGCATCTTATCAGAGTCTATACAAAATGAGAATTTGCCTCTAATTTTGCCATTTTTAAATGCATCAACAGGTATTAAAATGGACCTGTTTAAATTTTAGACCACGTATGGTATGGAATTAAGGTGTCCGAATACTTAGGATAAATAGCTTTGCTTAACCCTTAAAGTGCTAAGTAAATTTGTAGCAGACAACATTTTAAATTAATTTTGTGAAAATAAGACAACATTTCATGTGAATCATCTGCTAAGCAGATGATTCACATGAAATATCAAGCCTTATTTTCTCTGAAAAATTAAAAAAAAGAAATATTTCAAAGTGTTGTCTGCTGTGGTTTGTCATTAGCACTTTAAGGGTTAATCTGGAACCACAAGCTAGTGAGCAAGTTATCCTCAGTTAACATACCTTCAACATCCGGATGTAGATAATTGCGAACCTCGTTTAAAATAAACTGTATTTCTTTTTCAGTGGGAGCTGGTTGGAACGTAATATCACAGGCATTATCAGTTGTTCCAGCAAGGGTTACATTCTGCCATGGTAGGAAAAATATCACTCTACCATCACTTGTAGAGGGATCTAACAGGCCCATACGCTCAGGACTGAAGAAACAGAAAATGTAGCATGCATATGTTACAGGATTCGTAAGTGGGTCATGGTCAAAAACAAAAGCACTATGGAGGTTCTGTACCGCTTTATCAAGCCACACTGCTGCCGCCATGGAAAGGTAAATGTGACTGACCAAGTATATGGTCAGCGTGAATGCATGTGTTACTTGTCCATGCATCAGTGGCTCGCGTTCAAACAGTCACAGTCAGGTCTCAATGTCGCAGATGTCTTTAAATGAAATGAAAATGAATCAATGAAATACAATACAACACAACACAACGGATCATTAGAATATAGAAGTAGTAATAGTCCCTGTTACATATAAATCATTCTCAAAGCGGTTAACCAGTACTTTGTGCACATACTTTCACCAGTAACTGACAACTGCCCTTCTTGAATGAGGGGAAGAGGGGAGAATGAGCATAGAAATAATTTCACGATCAATCTCCATGAAATTTATGTGCCCGGGCTGGGATTTCAACTTGTGACCCCTGGATCTGCATACAGGCTACTGACTGTGCTATGGAACTTGGTTCAGACATAGACAAATTACTGAATATCTGCAATATTATGCCATATGTTTGAGACATGGTGTTTCAGCGAGACTTTCGGACTGCCGTCCAGAGAAGTCTTTCTGTTGCAGTACCCTTTTTTGTTTGCTCAATCAGATTTTACTCTTTCCCCACTACTAGTGACTTTTGTCTTCTGCTGATAACCTTTGCAAATAGTTTGGACCCAGATTAGGCCCGACAAAACGTCTGGCCTGATCTGGATCCAAACTGTTTGATACGGATGGTATTCCTGAAAGATTTTTTTGAAAAAGTTAATTTAAAAAAAAAAATAAATAAAATCCACAGACGACAAAAAAGCCTGCAAAATTACCCAGCATGCAAAGAGTTAATTGAAGGGCTCTTTTGTTTTATTTCATGTCATTCAAAATAGTACAGAAGATATCCAGGAAGAGCTGCTATCACAGAACATAGACCACCATAGCTCTTGATAAGGCACTTTTTTCCACCAAAAAATATCTATATTATTCTTATTTCTCGACGAAAACAAATGTTGTGGGTACTCATTAGAAGCACCCCACCGAGGCACTTCTAATGGGTACCCATAACATATATTTTCATCGAGTAATAAAAAAACTATTTACCCGATACTCTCACTTATCTAGACCTACGACTACCAATAACAAACTTTATCTAGTGCCTTGGGAAAGCTCTGAGTCATGAATATGGCCTTTCCTAGGTAGCTCCATATTTATTATTATCATTTTTTTTTCTAATACCAAAACATCAGACTTAACCCTTGTCATGTAGAATAAATTAAGATGCCATGCCCACTTCTAATTTCCACCCAATCAGATTACTTGATCTGGGTTTTTGATAGAAATTCACATGTTTAATGACAAACAGTGCAGATCCAGATCAGTTGGCTTCTTCAGAAGCCAACTGATCTGGATTTACACTGTTTGCTAAGACAGGGCATGTCGTGTTCAGCAAGAGATGCGTTAACATACCTGAAATCCTGCAAAAAATCATCTTATCCTATCCTGCTCACTCTGTAAGCCAATGCACAGAACACATGCACCAATTCCACAAAAATATATTGCAGGTACTCATTAGAAGTAACCAGCCAAACTATTCGTATTTTTCTATTTTCTTCACAAAAATGCATGTTGTAGATACTCATTAGAAGTGCCTCATACAGAAATAAGAAAAAGACTAATAGTTTCGACATGAAAACATTATGTTGTACATACTCATTAGAAGCAACTTATAATAGAGTCACTTCTAATGAGTACCCCCACGATATGTTTTTGTACAGAGATAAAAATACTAACAGTTTGGCTGAAATAAAGCACCTCATCAAGAGTTCTGCAATTATGATAATGTAAACAATATACCTATAATAATCTGGTAACACTACATGAACACCCTGGCTAGGCTGACAGATCTTCTTGATAGTGGGGTCATCCATTAGTCGGACATCATCTGTGTAGGGTCCGGTAGCATTTATTACGCATTTGGCTTTCACCATTATTTCTTTACCTGACAAATATAAAAGAAATGGACTTCAAAATTTGACCTAAGTATATGGACAGACAGGCCAGAACAAACAGTGAAGACCCAGATCAGATGCTGCAGAATGCAGCATCTGATCAGTGTCTACAGTGTTTGTTACTCATCTAGCAATTTTTAGATAACTGGACAGCACCATGCAAAAACATGTCTGGGCATATGCAGACAGTGAAAGCCCAGATCAGTCTGGGCAAGCCTGCAGTCAGATCAGAACCTTCACTGTTTGCTAACAGAATCATTGGATACTATAGAATGTATAAATGGAGAGCAAAGGCCTGTATGATAGTTTGCGCATGCGCAGGAATATCTGAATTTGTGCATTCTACACATGTTCGAAGGGACTTTTTCTTTTGACATGGCCCATATATCGGATACACTCAGTAGATTTTCTAACAGCTTAATGGTATTACCTACTTTAACTTTAAAGATTTCTCTGATATGCTGGCTTTTGAAGATTTTTATTTATTGACAAAAATATTGATATTTTCCCTTCTTTCTCCATAAAATCCTTTCTTGGGGTAACTCATTTAGACACAACTCAATGTAGTTATCTAAAGAGCCAATGCTCTGCAAGATATTTGTGCAGAAATAAGAAAATATTTGTCTGGACATTTTTTGTTAACAGATCTACCTGTGAGCTTAGAATGAAGAAAATTTCATTAAACAAAAGGGCCATGGGCCACAATTCGCTCACCTGATAAAAACAGCTATTGCGTATCTGCAAATGCCATGCAACATTCTTCCAGTACTGCCACAGCAACTAGGACACAAATTTGACCATACTGTAAAAAGGTCAAAGGTCATCCTAGTCTCATCATTTCAACAAACTTAGTAGACTTTGAGTCCCTGATGCAGAATACCAAGATTCAGCCTCAAAGCTCTCTTAGTTCTGAAGAAGATTTTTAAATGTTTTTACCATATATGGGTATAGCAGCCATCTTGTTTAATGGTGCAGAACTGTTTGAACAAATTGTCAACATCCCTTCGACAATTGGCCATATGTGAAATCTGGTGAAAATTACCCCATAAAGTTTTGATGGTAACTAAATAGTTTTACTAATTTAATCATACATTGTAAGTTTCAGCCATTAGTCTTTAATATATTTTGAAATAATGATTTTTCAACTTTTTCCCCGTAAAAATGTATGGTACACAAATTTGACATTGTCGTAAAAAGGTCAATGGCTAGCCTAGGAATATCATATGAATAAACTCTATGCAATAAACCAAGATTCAGAAATACATCACGAAAACATGCCTATATAATTTTGACCCCCTTAAACCCCACTTTTATATAGTAAAACTGGGGTTTACAGGGGTATACATTATTTTTCTTATTTCTGCTCAAAAACATAGATTGTGGGTACTCGTTAGAACCGCCTCGGTGAGGCGGTTCTAACGAGTACCCACAATAAAAACATAGATTGTGGGTACTCATTAGAACTGCCTCGGTGAGGTGGTTCTAACGAGTACCCACAATCTATGTTTTGAGCAGAAATATGAAAAATATCAGAATTCTTATCTGAAATTTTTCATTTTTTTGGTGGTAAATTTATCAGAATGTTTGAATAGGCATGTTTTCGTAATGAAGTTTTCTTTGTTCTGGAGAAATAGATTTTTTTGAACTTGCGACCCCTGGATCTGCAGACAGACAGGCTACCGACTGTGCTATGGAGCCTGGTTCAGATGTAGACAAATCACTGAATATAATGCCATATGTCAGAAACATGGTGTTTCAGTGACACTTGAAGTGTATTTTACTATATACGGGGTGGCAGCCATCTTGTTTGATGGTGCAGAACCATTTGAACAAATTGTCAATACCCCTATGATAGAAGGTCCCATGTGAATGCTGGTGAGAATTGCTCAAGCAATTTCAGAGAAGAGGAATTTAAAGATTACACCACTTTATACCTGTATACAGCCCAGGGGCAAGGGCAGATAACCCCCAGGGGACAAAATTTTGAATGCAAAGAAAAAGTTTTAATACTTTATTCAAACATTGTAAGTTTCAGTCATAAGTCTTTAAAACATTTGAGCAAACGACTTTCAACATTTCCCCCAAACAAATGCTTGGGGACGCAATTTGATATTGCCATAAAGTTCAAAGGTCAACCTACAGTCATCATTTGAACAAATTTGGTAGACCTTGAGTCCTCGATGCTATAAACCAAGATTCAGCCCCAAACCTTTCTTGGTTCTGGAGAATATTTTAAGTGTTTTTACCATATTGGCCACTGTCTACATTTATGGACCATGACCATTTGTATAAATTTTCAATCCCCCTTTAACATAAGGCTCCATATGAAGTTTGAAGAAAACTGGCCCAGGGGTTTCAATGGAGAAGTCTTTCAAAAGTGTGGACTGATGATCTGACGGATGACAGATGGCAAGTGATCACAATAACCCTGAGCCTGGCTCAGCTGAGCTAAAAATTGATAATCCAGATAAGGCCCTACTTTCAAACAAAAAGTAATCGTTTTCTTATTTCTCTTCACAAAAACATATGTTATGGTATTCATTGAAATAGCTCAACTGAGGAGCTTCTAATGAGTACCACAACATATAAACACTGTATTTTGAGAGAAATAAAAGACTACTCTGTGGATACCCACTCTTATCTTGAGGTATGAAAATTTATAATGACATAGGATACCATATAATGAAGTGTTATTCTGGAGAAATATTTGTTGATAATCCTAAGATAAATTTCTCCAGTTCTCCATAAGTTGTATGTTGTGTGTACTCATTAGAATTACCATGGCAATCATTATATCATATTATCACTAAAATTATTGCTTTAGCCATCATTAATTGCAGGCGGGCTTGACAGCACAGACAGTAGTATGTCTGACTGCAGACCAGGAATCACAAGTTCAAATCCAGCTCGGCCATATATTTTTCATGGAGATTGATCATGAAACCATTTCTACGGTTGTTCTTCTCTTTCCACTGATCCAAGAATGTCAGTTGTCAGCTACTGGCTAAAGTATATACACAAGTACTGGTTAACCTATTAAGAGGACTAAGCCTGGTCAGGTAAGTGTGCATAGGTTAACTGACTGACTCAACATGACCTTAACAGTGTTGACTGGGCCATAAAACTCAACTCAAACAATCATTAATTGGCTTAAACTGTAATGAATATGACCCTGGGCCCAGTTGTTCAAAGCTAACGATGTCGTTAGTTAACGATTCGTTAAAATTTAGATCGAGTGATATGCAAATACGCTGAAATTTTTTGCTGAAAAAATGTGAGTAGCTTTTGCATTGCAAAAGCTACTCACATTTTTTCAGCAAAAAATATCAGAATATTGTATATTGAATCCGCTAAAACAGTTAACGAAATGACCCTTAACGAGCTCGTTAAGCTAACGATGCTTTGAACAACTGGGCCCAGGTCTTTTTAGATTTTATATTTGTAAACAACTTTTGAACATGAACTAAATATTCAGCAAGTGCAGAGCACTTAGCTTTGGCGAGCAGCAAAAATCTGTGCAGTCTTGTCAGGACTTTTGCTGCCTGCTGCATTTAAGTTCCGTATATATTATCTTGTAGAGCCAAACCCACATGGATATAGTAATGGATATCCACCAGTTGCCCATGCCAAATTGTTTCATTTTAAGTTAGGAGTTTAACGGTCCGGTCACAACTGTTAAAGGCTCCATATTCCTAAAAATAGGTATTTTTTATCCAAGAAATGTTTAATAAATTACATATAGTATTAATATGATAATAAAAATTCATTATTTGGCATCTGACAGCCTGTGAAATTTCAGTTAGTCTCATTTTTGAACTGGATCAAAAATTAAATGATTTTCTATCGTATTTCTGAATTAATGCTGGCAACCATTAATTCAAAGATACGATAAAAAATCATTTCATTTCAAGAACGAGAGACTAACTGAAATTTTACAGGCTGTCAGGTGCCACATTTTATGATTGCATTAATACCATATATTAATTCATTACACCTTTCTTGGATAATAAAATGTATATTTTTGAGGAATATGGAGCCTTTATGGTTATGTCGAGCCACCCAGTTAACCTAGTCACACTTCTCCTGCACAGACTTAGTCCTCTAAGAAGTTAACCAGAACTTGTACACATACTTTAGCCAGCAACTGACAACTGCACTTCTTGAATCAGCGGAAGAAAGAGAATATCATATCATCATAATCGGATTTTTGATTAATGTGCAGGTACAGGGGCAACATCCGCATCAGTGGGGATCCTTCCGGATTACTGGCTTGCTGCACCACTCTCTGCAATCCCTCTCTGTCAGCTGCTTCCATGTCATCTTGGGCCTCCAAGGCCCACGCTTTCCATCAACCTGTATATCAAAGGCTGTCTTGACTGCACCACTGGAGCATTCCACATGTCCATACCATTGGAGCCTTCTCTCCTTCAGAATGAGGTCCAGATCCTCAATGCCAAGCCATGCAAGCTCACTGGACCTGGTGGTGACAATGTCTTACGGCCTAAATTGCAGATCTGATCATTGCCATGTCATTTTGCTGCAGACGGTGGAGGTTTGGCTTTGTCAATGGCCAAGTCTCAGTGGCATGGAGAATTGCACTCCACATACAAGAGCTGTACACATGGCCACGTGTTTTGAAAGAGAGGTGGTGTGAAGAGAGAAATGGTAGCAGATCCTTAAACTTCTTCCAGGCGGTTTTCACACGTGTTGTTGTTGAAAGTTCAGAGTCACCTGCTGTTGAGAGCATGTCTCCTAGGTAGCAAAAGGAAGCTACCACCTCCAGCTTGTCAGGTCCAACCTGGACTTCCTTCTGTGGTCTGCCATCCAAGGGGCGTGCAGTTCCCTGGCACCATGTACATCTGTACTCAGGGTCCTTTGTCAAGTGCTTGAGCCCACTGCATTTCTTGTGCACCTAGTGCTTGCAGCCATTGCAGAGAATGCTGTTGCTGCCCACTCCAGTGCGACAGACAGCGCATGGAAACTGGCCTGAACTCTGCAGGAGGTCCAGGCCCGTACCGCAGATCATGATCTTTGTCTTTCCTGCATTTACTCTCAGTCCTTTCTTCTCCACTGCTTCTTTCGAAGTCAAGAGCCTCCTGACACATTCCTCAAGTGATTCAGCGATGATAACAAGGTCATTGGCATACAGGTTCTCCCAGGAGATCCCAGAGCAGAATTCTCGTGATAAGGCTTCAAGCACAATGATGAAGAGCAGCGGGCTGAGTACTGAGCCTTGGTGAACACTGACCTTCACTTCAAACTCTTCACTGTACCCCTCACCAACATGGACATGGCTCCTTGCATTTGCATACATCCCCTGCACCAGTCACTCAATCCACTCCTCCACACCAAGTTTTCTCAACGCCCTCCAGAATGACCGCGGACATTATTTTAAGATCAATCTCAATGAAAGCCAAGCTGGGATTCAAACTTAAACTTCCAACCCCTGGATCTGTAGTCAGATGTGCTAATGATTAGGTTATCGAGCCTAGCCATGCTTAGTTGTAGCTTTTTGAATGTACACTCTAATCCTTATTGTCTTTACCTGTTATTCGGTCTCTGATTTTAGCACCAGATACAATTTCCTTTCCATTCTCATCCTTAGCTTTCGTCAGTTCAACAGCCTCAGTGTAGTTTACCAAAGAACCACCCATCCTTATAGCTGAGATTGCGATTGACAGATTCATTCTAGCATCATCATGCTGACCTGTAAATATAGTCAACCCGTTTTATACTGACTCTGGATACAATGATGAAATTTTGTTATAATGGCAATAGGTGAATGTTAATCATAATGCAAGAATATTGTACTGAATACTTCAAGAAACATATGTTTTGGACATATGTTAGAACTGCCTCAGTGAGGATATTCTAACAAATACCCAAACATATTTTTTATGAGGAAATAAGAATAAAATAAGCCCCTTCTTATACCTGTATATAACTATGCTATATTTAAGGATTCTTTACAACAGCATCTTTGTTTTAATGGCAACATCTTTCAGAACAAATGCTTTCGTTGTAACATGGATCCACTATATTACTTATCTACATAAAATAAGTTTCTTTCTCTAGTCAACATAGTGAATGCCCTAATTCTTCCACGAAAGCATATGTTGGTGAGGCAATTCTAACAATACCATATGAGCCAGCGCACGACAAAACCTACAATCAGACTTGTGCGACCAGAGAAGATTCAAATCAGCCTGAGCCTAGATCAGAATCTTCACTGATCATAGTGTCTTCTACAGCCTCCGGGCTATCCAAAGAGGGATAAACAAAAATCTTTGCCATCCTGGACAGATGTACAGGCTGATTTTTGCTGGTCACACAGGTCTTATTGTAGGCTTTGTCGTGCACTGCTAATATTTACTCTTAAGTATTCTGACACCTTAATTCCTTACCATACTTGTCCTATAATTTAAACAAGTCCATTTTATTTCCTGTTGATTTGTCTAAAATTTTGCTGAATGAGTGGCAAACAGTTCAGACTCACATCAGATGCTGTGTTCTGCTCTGTCTGACCTGGGTCTGCAGTATTTGCTGAGGTCTCTCTGTCCAATACATGGGTATATACGTTTCCTTGGAGAAATAAGAAAGCATAATTAACCAGGGACCAGTTGTTCAAAACTAACGATGTCATTAGTTAACGTATCGTTAAAACTTTGATCATTAATTACAGCATATATGCTTATAGTTTTGTTGAAAAATGTGAATAGCTTTTGCATTTGCAAAAGCTACTCACATTTTTTTCAGCAAAACTATCTGTGAATTAGATATTGTACTTACTAGAACAGTTAACATTTTGACCACTAATGAGCTTCTTAAGCTAATGACGCTTTGAACAACTGGGCCCTGATACCCTTCATATCTAGAGCCAGACATATGGTTGGTTTGTTTTATCTGAGTTTTACATCACTTTCAACATTCTTTCTATCATATCGAGACAGTGTCAGGATGTGACAATAGCTCAATGCTCACTTTTAGAGTGCTGTCTCACTGAAATGATGCCCCAGACACATGACATGATATTCCACCCAGTCACATTATACTGACTCAAGGCTGACCAGTTCCGATTCCTAGTTTAACTTTCTTATACTGAGCATCAATCTAAAGAGCAGCTTGTACCATTTTTGAAGTCTTTGGTATGACTTGGCCATGGATCAATCCCATAACCTGCTGGTGACAAAGTTGCTACTCTACCAATTGAGCCATAACCTTATAAAATGTACCCGGTACCTTCTGACATGTGCCAAGTGAAGATTCCAATTACAATGTAGTATAATCAGAATCTTCACTGGGCACATTTTGGATAGCAAAGTTTCTTCATGTGGACATCAAAAACTCTGATCAGACTGTGCAAATGTGCAGGCTAATCTGAGTCTTTGTTGGGAGAATATCAGAAGGTATGTTTTCTCACATTGCGGCTAATATGGTAAAATGCTAGTCTCCCCAGGGTCTCACACAGCCTTACCATCATAGTAGACCAGAGCTCCTTTGAGCTGATCTTTCTTCAACATGGGAAATAACTCTAATGCCTTTGTCTTCTTCAGATAGTAGCTTCTACGCAGCAACTGCTTTCCTGCTACTAGATCATACATTTTAATACCAGCCCAGAAGTAGGGAACCTGCCACCATCTGAAACAAAGATTTCATTTAGTAAAAAGGGAAAGGAAAGAATGTATCTGAAATGAAAGATTTTGACAAGCCATGCATTTTGATGTAAACTTTTATGAAAATCAGAAAAATAAGTTTGAAGTTTTCACCAGAAACTGGCCGAATGGCTATGTCGGGAATGTTAGGGAGCTAAATGCACAGACTAAACATTGTTCAGCTAAGCATGAAAAGTAGGTCAAGGTCAGTTCCAAATGTAGGCAGTGGGCAGGATGCGTCGTGGCAGATGTGTATGAAGTTTCATTAGCCAAGAAGCCTTGCTGTTTGAAAAATGGAGCTAAATGCACAGCCCTAACAATGTTGACATCGACGTTGACACCAATGCCAAAGCCCAGCCGCCTGAAATTGATCCCCATGCCGCTCCTGCTTGCTTAAGCAGTTGCAACAAAACTTGCTTAAATAGGCACTGCCTTTCAGGGCTCAGTTGTTCAAAGCTAACGATGTCATTAGTTAACGATTCGTTAAAATTTAAATCGAGTGATACACAAATATGCTGAAATTTTTTGCTGAAAAAATGTGAGTAGCTTTTGCAGTGCAAAAGCTACTCACATTTTTTCAGCAAAAAATATCAGAATATTGTATACTGAATCCGCTAAAACAGTTAACAAAATGACCCTTAACGAGCTCGTTAAGCTAACGACGCTTTGAACAACTGGGCCCTGAATATTTATTGAGGCTTTACAACATCACATAGCCTTGAAAAATACAATTTACAGGGTTCAAATTTAACTTTTTTGACAGCTTGCTAAAATTAGCAAGTAGCATTATTTTTTACTTGCTAAACCTTTCAGCCAACTTGCTTTTTCACACTTATAAACACTGTTAAATGTGGCTTTAAACCTTAGCACTCTGGGTAAAAATTTCAGCAGACATTTTAAAATATTTTTCTTATTTTTCCCAGAAAACAGGTTTTTAAAATTACATGCAAATTGTCTCCATAGGAGACAATTTGCATGTTATGTCAAAACCTGTTTTCTGGGAAAAATAAGAAAAATATCGTCATTGCTTTAGGAAAAGAAACTGCAAAACTTTAGCAACAATGCCTCAGGTTCCACCAATTAAAGAGAATCTTTCCAATTTGCTAGAATTAGCAAGTGATGGAAATTGCAGCTTGCTTTTTGAGGAAATTAACCAGCATTTAGCAAGTTAGCAAGTGCTAAAACTGATTCCTGATTTGCCTCTTTAACTGCATATGTAGCTTCTTCTTCTTCCTGAGCTCATTCTTTTGCCAGAATCTGACAACTGCCTTTCTCTTGAATCAGCAGAACGGACAGAATGTCCATAGAAAATATTTCATGATCAATCGCCATGAAAGAAAATTGCCAGATCCAGCAGGGATCGAACTCACAACCTCCCGATCGCCAGTCAGATGCACAGACATATTGATTTTGCTTGAAAAACTCATTTTTTTTTTTGTCATAAAGTAAATTTCAATAACATGAAATATTTAGAACATTAAAAATAGTAAAAATGATGACACTAGTTTTGAAATCTTTAAACATAATTTAACTTTCTAAGGATTTATCCAATTTTAATCAAATCTACAGCAAAACACGTTTTATCAGAATGATCAAGTCCTGATTTCAAGGAAAAAAAAACAAAAAAAAAAACAAGATAAATATTTTAAGATGTCAGCTGCTATTTAAATTGAGCAGGTTAAAGGTTATTGTTAGGGTCGTGTCGAGTGCAGTCAGTTTACTTACCACACTTTTCCTGGGCAGGCTTAGTCCTCTAAGCGATTAACCAGTATTTGTGCACATACTTTTGCCAGAAACTGACAAATGCCCTTCTTGAATCAGTGATAGGGAGAAAATATTTCATGATCAATCTCCAAGAAAGGATGTTGCTGGAGGCAGTGGGGATTGAACCTGCAACCTCTTGATCACCAGACGGATGTGCATCCAACTGAGCCATCGATGCCGGTTAAAGGTTTAATGTCGTCTGTTTTATACTCACTTATACACCGGTAACATGATGGGGAATGGGTAAGCTAAATGTGGGGCAATATCTATCAAGTTGGCCCTCTCTGCTAAGGCTTCTTTCACCATCCGATACTGAAAATAACAACACAGTTTGGGATATGAGGGGTATCAGGTAAATATCTTGCTTACTTCTCCATGAGACTTATGTTGTGGGTATTCATTAGAGCGCCTTGTCTGGCACTATGTCGCAACAAAAAGTATCTTCAGAATTGCTCATCTGCTAGAGAATTTGAAAAAAAAAAAATGTTAATAAAAAAAAATGTTGTTGCAAGACAGCCTTGCTGGCCTAAATGACAGCTTGTATGCCAATGGCAGAATAAATATTTACAAAAAAAATAATGTAAAATTTCTCCAAGCTTGACACTGAGCTGTAGGTCACTGAGGGGCGGTATGGCCTGTAATTATGATGATGACTTGGTGTTTTATGTCCCTTTCAACATTATGTAAGTATTATCGACATGATGGAAGGGTGATAATGAAAGGCTCTGTGCAATGAAGCGCCATATAGTCCTGAACCGAATTCCGCCTCCAGTAGGATTCAAACCGGGGACCTCGTGATCTGAAGTTAGGAGTGCTAACCACCTAGACATTTTGTGGCCTATAATGGATAAAAACTTTGAATCAGCATCTAATATTATTCATGACCTACTGATACTAATTCATGGTGATACTAATACCAGTCATATTATACTGATACTGATGTAACCGGTCCTAGCTGTTCTTCCTAATGCTGAGTGCCAAGCAAAAGCTAAGCTAATATCAAATTTTAGTAAGCCTGAGGCATCACCCCCATTCAAAGACTGACGCTCTAGCAACCAAGCCATTCAGAGTGGTAATTCCAGATTATGAGATAATAGGTTTGAAACAAAGAAATATTTGTTCTTACTTATTCAAAAAAAAAAATATGTTCAGTTATTTATTATTAATTATCTTATTAGAATTTTTTTTTGCCTCATAAACAAAATTGGAATCATCTCAACTGATGTAATTCTCATAGCTCCAGATAAGGCAAATTTTTCCACCCAAAGGTACTGATATTTTTCCAATAGCATATGTTGAGGGTACTCATTAAAAGTGTATCGATGTAGGCACTTTTAGTGAGTACCCACAATGTATGCTTATATGGAGCTATGAATTATGAAATCCACTATCAAAATACATGTATGTGTTTTGTGAGACAAAATAACAATACGAAAAAAAAAAAAAAAAAAGCATTCAACAAGAGCTGTCGTAGGACAGCATAGCTCGCCTGCTGGGTACATTTTATATTGTAACATTTTTATCATTAAGAAAATCAAAATGAAATAATCTATGAAATAATTTTCAAGTTATATGGCGAAATCATTCAACCATATAATATAGGTCACACTGACCTAGATGTATTTGTATGTAAATCATTTTGTCACATAGATATAATAATCCAGGTATGACAATTCTCCATGATATAGTAATAAAAATAAAAGGCAAAATCACTGAAGCATGAAATATAGGTCATAATGACCTAGATATAGTAAGTGGTCATTCATTGGGTCACATGGAACTAATATCCCAGGTGTGACATTTATCCAACAAATAGTATTCAAGATATAAGGCAAAATCACTGAACCATGAAATATAGGTCACACCAACAGAGATATATTTTGACGTCAATAATCGGGTCACAAGGAACTAATATCCCAGGTGTGACATTTATCCAACAAATAGTATTCAAGATATAAGGCAAAATCACTGAACCATGAAATATAGGTCACAATGACCTAGATATAGTAAGTGGTCATTCATTGGGTCACATGGAAGTAATATCCCAGGTGTGACATTTATCCAACAAATAGTATTCAAGATATAAGGCAAAATCACTGAACCATGAAATATAGGTCACAATGACCTAGATATAGTAAGTGGTCATTCATTGGGTCATATGGAACTAATATCCCAGGTGTGACATTTATCCAACAAAAAGTATTCAAGATATAAGGCAAAATCTCTGAACCATGAAATATAGGTCACAATGACCTAGATATAGTAAGAGGTCATTCATTGGGTCACATAGAAGTAATATCCCAGGTGTGACATTAAACCAACAAATAGTATTCAAGATATAAGGCAAAATCACTGAACCATGAAATATAGGTCACAATGACCTAGATATAGTAAGTGGTCATTCATTGGGTCACATGGAAGTAATATCCCAGGTGTGACATTTATCCAACAAATAGTATTCAAGATATAAGGCAAAATCACTGGACCGTGAAATCTAGGTGACCTGGACCGTAAAATGTAGGTCACCATGACCTTCACTCTCTTACACTTAAACCGATGTCACATAGTTAGCTGATGTATAACCAGTTGTGTCTATAACCTGTAGGCATATAAGATTTTACAAATGTGTCCTAGATATTGACCCCTAGCCCCACCCCAAGGCCCACCCTGAGGTATGAACCCAGGGGTATGTTCTTTTGGAATCTCAGAAGACTCGTCCAGGTACCCAAATTCTAAATATGAATGCTCTAGGAGGAGTGAAAGTCAAGATATAAGAATTTGAAAAACTTTAACACAGTATTACAAAGGTGTCCTAGATTCTGACCCCTAGCCCCACCCAGGGGCATGAACCCAGGGGTTTATTCTCTTGGAATCTCAGAAGACCCTCCAAGGTACCTAAGTTCCAAATTTGATGCCTCTGTGAGGAGTGACTGTTGAGATATAAGCATTTGAAAAACTTTAACGCAGTGTGACGGGAACAGGAACGCAAACGCAAACGTGGACGACCGGGGTGACTACAATAGCTCTCCTTGTACTTCGTACAGGCGAGCTAAAAAGGGTCAACTCTGTATGGAAAGAATTTGCTCCCTCTGGGATTAAATTCTTTCCCTACAGAGTAGACCCCTTTCTAGAAGGAGACAAAAATAATTTTGATAGAGCTGTCTCCCTTGAGTGTATCTATTCCTCCTAAAGCCACAACTAATCCCACAGGAAGAACCAAACATTTCCAATTAAATGGACTGAATACCTTTAGGTGATTTTCTGCCATTTTCCCCAAGGGAGACATTGTTTTTTACTTGATTCCTATTTGCTTTCCAGCCCATCAAACCCCTCTTAATTTGCTCCCAAGGGTAGCAGATCCCTTTTCAGAGGTAAACCAAAATTAGTTTTGACAGTTGCTTCCCCTGGAAGTGAATCCCTTCTTTTTAAGAACAGGTCCCAGATAGGGGCATGAACCCAGGGGTTTATTCTCTTGGAATCTCAGAAGACCCTCCAAGGTACCTAAGTTCCAAATTTGATGCCTCTGTGAGGAGTGACTGTTGAGATATAAGCATTTGAAAAACTTTAATGCAGTGTGACGGGAACGGGAACGGGAACAGGAACGCAAACGCAAACGACCGGGGTGACTACAATAGCTCTCCTTGTACTTCGTACAGGCGAGCTAAAAACAGCAAGTACCAGGACTTCCTACCTTTTTTTGTCTGGAAGTATATATGAACTAAAAATTTCACATTTTCACATTTAACATAATTTTTTTCGGTATGTCAGTTTCATCTCCTTATCTCCTTTAGGAACTTAAAATACCATTTAAATGCTAAATAAAATAGGTTGTATAAATCGTCTATATAAATGGAAGTTCATGTTATAAAATTGGAGGTTCTGGCTTCAAAGCATCAATATTTGGAAGTCCCCGGGCAATTTTTGAAACCTTAATGCTTTGCACTTTGAGTAAAATTTTCAGCAGACAACATATTGAAATGTTTTTCTTATTTTTCCGAGAAAACAGGTTTTGACATTTTATGCATATTGTTTCCAATGAAGACAATTTGCATGAAATGTCAAATCCTGTTTTCTGGGAAAAATAAGAAAGATATCATCAATTTGTCGTCTGCTGAGTTAGCCCAGATAGTGGTAAAGGTTAATGCAAGCAGTGAAAAATACCTGAATGCTTCTCTTATCTGAATCTATCAATAAGACCTCTTATAGATAAAGATATAGTGCAGATAAAGTACTTTTTACATTTAAGATATTATTTTCTTATTTCTCTGCAAATAAAATTATATTGTGGGTAACCAGAGAGGTGCTGTAGTCAGGAGTTTAGAACTGCTGACTGCAGTGCTGAAGATTGTAAGTTCAAGCCAAACTCAGACCATCAACTGAAAATTCACTCAGTTCACCAAGCAGTGAAAGGGTACTGATTGGGGGAAGGTTAAAGGCATAAAAAAAGGGGACCGGGCCTTGCCTTTCATATGTTGCTGTACAAGACACGCTGGGCTGTGAATAACCTTTTGGGTAAGGTTAAAGACATGGAAAAAGAGGATTGGGCCCTGCCTTTCCTGTGCTGTTGTCCAAGATATTATGGACATTTAACTACCCATTGTCCCTATGGCAGCAAGGCTATGGGACACCTTAAGGTTTTTACTCATAATGAAGTGCCTCAGTGAGGTCCTTCTATGTTGCTTATAATGAGTACCCCCCAATATATGTTTTCATGGAGTTATAACAAAAATATTAGGATATCCTTTTATCTAGAGATTAAAAAATTATACACTGGAACCTTTTAAAACGATGGTTCATTATAAGACAGTTTGGGATATAAGGGGGTTTAAAGGTGAACCTAAAAAGTATTGCACTGAAATGAAAATGTACATATTATTTAGAAAAATGACCATTTATGGTCATTTTTCTATATATAAACCTATACATTTTTGTTTGGAGAAAAAACAAAAATGTAATGATTTATGGTCTTTGTTTGTGTTGAGGTTTTAGGACCGATTCAACCCAAAGGGGTCATGTCCAGCCCCGTCAGTTTACCTAACCACACATTTACTGGGCAGGCTTAGTTCTCTAAGCGGTTAACCAGTATTGTGCACATTCTTTTGCCAGAAACTGACAACTGCCCTTCTTGAATCTGCAGAAGGGAGAGAATGACTGTAGAAAATATTTCATGATCAATCTCCACAAAGAATATTGCAAACCTCAGCGGGGGTCAAACCCGTGACCTCCTGGTCTCCAGTTGGACGCGCATCCAACTGAGCCACCGAAGCCTGCGAATGATTTATGGTCATTTTTCTATATAATCTATACATTTTTGTTTCAATACAACATGGTTGTTTAGCTAGCAGTTTTTGCTTTGGATCCCAGCAATAGTGTTATAAAGAGGTTGTGGTATACAAACCTGTTCAATATCTAAGTTAAAGACAGCTTTCTGGAGGTATCTCACCCCGCCATGAATAAGTTTAGTGCTTCGACTGCTTGTACCAGAACTGAAGTCAAACTTTTCCACTAGAGCTGTATTCAAACCTGCCAATATAACAAACATACCATAATAATCCCTAAGTAATTGGACAGATAGGCCTTTGCAAACAGTGTAGATCCAGATCAGATGTCCAAGACTGCAGCATCCTATCAGAGTTAACACTGTTTGCCACATATACAGCAATATTTAGACACACCGAGGGGCAGTAGGTTGGACTATTTCAAATTTTAGGACAAGTATGGTAAGTAGATTAGGTGTCCCAATACTTAGGGTAAATACATGTATGGTAAGTCATTAATATGCTGAAGAAAATCACATATCTAAACTTTTCCGTTGTGAAAAGGGTCATTTCTAAAAGAAAAGAATTTACTCCCACAGGGAGCAAATTGTCCTTTTAGAGTAGACCCTTTTTCAAAAGGGCCTTGGTGTGCTGGAAACCAAACTGGAAGTCAAAAAAGTTGTCTCCACACAAACTTAATCCACCAAAGGGTTTGAAAATAAGAATTCATAAATTTTAATACAGGTGCATCCCCTTATCTCGAACTTGCTTATCTCGAAAGCATCACTTATGTCGAAGTGATCTTCCATTCCTGAACAGTTTTCTTGTATTTTATTGCATTTTGACCCCATTTGTGTCGAACTCGGTTAACATGAAGACTCTGCTATTTCGAAGTGATTTTCTATTCCCAATAAGCAGTTTTACATTATTTTACCACCGCTTGTGTCAAAGTCAAAATCTGTTGGCCAAAGAGCCGCCATGCTTTGTTTGTCAATCACTTACGGCCACATAATTTCCTTACTTCTGCGATACAAAAGTCTAACAATTTGGTTGACAAACAAAGTAATTTAATTTAAAACTATCGAAAAATAGCCTTTAATTGAGCTCACATTAATCCATTATTGTGAATGATGTCCGATTAAAGCGTGTGAACGATGCCGACATATTGTTTACTGATCAGCTGTTGTGTCAACTAATTGACCTTGATTATGGTGTATAAGTCACAGGCAAGTTTAGGGTGTGTTAGGGTGGTGCAAGTTTTTTCTCTTTTCATATAGGTGAGCTAACCCTTGTCATGCTGAATTTAAGATGCCATTCCCACTTCTAACTGTCAGCCAATCAGGTTACTTGATCCAGATTGTAGATATAATTTCGCATACTTAATGACAAACACTGTAGATCCAGATCAGTTGGCTTCTGATCTACACTGTTTGCAAAGGCAGGGCATATCTGGGTTCAGCAGGACAAGGCTTAAAATTTGTACTTTTCTAATGAATAAAATATATAGTAATTGTCCTAAAATTTGGTATATCAACTTTTCTAATAAAATGGCATGTGCAAAAAGTGCAAACTTTGATCAGAATGAAAGAGGCACCTGATCAGGATCTGCTCTTTTTTTTCCATTCTAACAAGAATTTTAGGAAACAAAAGCATAAATTAAATTGGCAAAATACTAGTATGGAATAAAAAGTTTGAAATTACTAGACATTTACTATAGAAATTATGAAAACTGTAACAGAATTATCATAAATACTCCTCCTTAACAAGTCCCTTGTGATTAAATACTTGTACATACCTCTGCTGACAGAATCTAAGGCAACACCACAGCCTGTGGCCCCTCCTCCTATCACAAGTACATCGTACTCCTTCGTACCAAGATCAGTCAGGAGTTGTTCTCTCGGTGGCAATGGGGCGTATGCATATTTAGCACTTTCAGCAGCTTGAACATTCTGAAGTGTTGACTAAAATAACACAAACATAAAGCAGAACATGCATTTAACTCTCTGAGCAAAAATGGTAAACAAATTGGTATTTTCCCAGAAAATAGAGGATGACATTTTATTCAAACTTTCTCAAATTTGCATGAAATGTCAATCTTTATACGTGTACTTTGTAAGAAATGTTTGTTTAAAAATGTCTGTTGAATTTTTTATCCAATGGATCACATATATCTCTGCCAACGCAATCACAAACAGTATCAGAATTTCTTCAATGACCCTGATCTTCCCTTTTAGGTAGGGTTGATTATCATGCCAAATGAAAATAACCATACTATCACTATCAGAGACACCCCTATCATGATACTATTACTATCAAGGGTCTAATATCACGATGCATCATGATACTATTAGCATTTCCAAATCAAATGAATTTAGTTGATTTTATAAAGACTGGACTGCCTTTAAAGATACCTAACATTACTGCCATCTCAAATATCAGCTTTGCCATCATTTTAACAAACATTTAGTCCTTTCAGTTCCAGAGTGCACTAATGACTTTTTGATGCACTTTACACTTTTCATGATTTTTGCATCAATCCGAATAAATGACACAGACAGTCACTGTTACTGAACATCAGGGCCCAGTTGTTCAAAGCTAACAACGTCGTTAGTTAACGATTCGTTAAAATTTACATCGAGTGATACGCAAATGTGCTGAAATTTTTTGCTGAAAAAATGTGAGTAGCTTATGCAGTGCAAAAGCTACTCACATTTTTTCAGCAAAAAATATTAGAATATTGTACATTGAATCCGCTAAAACAGCTAACGAAATGACCCTTAACGAGCTCGTTAAGCTAACGATGCTTTGAACAACTGAGCCCAGCAAGTTCATACAGCAGGCTCAGAATTCTTGTTAAGGAGGATATTTGATGGCAATTCTGGGATAATTTTCTTTTCGTTTTGCCATAAAAACATATGGTGTGGGTACTCATCAGAGTGAGGCACTTCTTATGAGTACAGTAAATGCCCTAAAATTTCAAACACTTTATTCCATACTTTTTTTGCCAAAATTTTGCTTTTTATGCAGTTATTTTTTTAAAATACTTAGCAGAATGGCAAACAGTGTTGACACCGATCAGACTGTTTCTCCTGGAGTGGTCTGATCAGGGTCTACACTGTCTGCATATGCCATTTTGTCAAAAACAGGTGTATGAAATTTTAGGACATTTACCGTAGGCATGGAGAAAAAAGAATAATTAATTTGATGGAGAAATAGGAATAATTATCACAGAATTTCCATCAAATAATAATCCTCAACAAGTCTTCTGGTGCATCCAATGCTAAAATAGACATGTTATGTGTACTAGGTATTTTTCAATGCATCTCGCTTTTTTCAAGATTTATAACTAGACATATAATAGTCAGGGTTAATGAAGTAAGCTGTTGCCTTTGATGTTGAGGATCAGAAGACTTGTTATGAAGGAGTATTTGATGATAACTATGGGATATTTTTTCTTATTTCTGCATAAAACATATGTTGTAGGTACTCATTAAAAGCACCTCACTGAGGCACTTTTAATGAGTACCCACAACATGTGCTTTTATGCAGAACTAGAGAAAATTATCCCAGTTATCACCAAATATGCTCCTTAATAACCTCTCTGCTGATGGGTGTAAAGTGACAAAAAAAACAAAAAAAACAAAAACAAAAAAAAACTTATTATTAAAAGTTTAAAACACAAGCAAATATCGCATATTTTGATAGTGATGATGCATTTTTCATTGTCACCCTTTATGGTGAATGGATACGCTTGGTAGATTTTCTGCAATTTTTGACAAGGTAGACAACTTCTGTATCTTACCTGTTGCTTACCAGTGCACCAATTCCCTTAGGAAAATGAGTCTACTCCAAAAGGGGAGCAAATTCTTTCCTTTTAGAGTAGACCCATTTTCAGATGAAAGGAAAATGCATTGATAGAGTTACCTCCCTTGAAGGTGTAGCCATTCCAATTAAATACATGTTTAGCATGGTTCACTTTAGCACTGTTTCTGATATAACACTTTTATATGGAGAGATTAAATTGATGGCATATCCAAACACAAATGTATGGATTACACAGAAAAATGACAAATTATAGTATTTTTTCCTACAATTTCTATACAATTTTGTTTGGCTAAAACAAAAAAGTATAGTCTACATAGAAGAATGACAAACTTATGGTCATTTTTTTTACATAATAACCCATACATTTTCGTTTGAAAACAATATGGTTAGCTAACACGATTTTTGCTTTGGATCCCAGCAAGTCAGCAGCAATAGAGTTATAAAGAGGTTGTCATGTATATCACTAATAAAGTTTACAGAGCAGTGCCCTAATATACCAACCTTTCCAGCCCTTGCTTTAACATAGGCATAAATGACTCCTCCACCGCCAACAGCAATGCCAGCTATTGTCACTTTTTTCAACAGGCCTCTGAAGTTCCTCATTCTTGTTTTTGTTCTTCTGTCTTTTTTTCACATCCAAAGAGCGTCAAAATAGTCCATCACTACAAATTAAAAAATTAGCACCTACGGTAAATGTCCCAAAATTTCAAGCACTTCATTTCATTCATTTCTGGTGGCATCTGGCCTAATTTTTTTTTTTATGCAATTGTTTTCTTATCATACTAAACAGAATGCCAAACAGTGTAGTCCATGATCACGCTGTTCCTTCAGGATCAGTCTGACCTGGATCAGCACTGTTTGCATCATAGCTACAGATAAGAGGGGGTATCCACATAATATTTTTCTTATTTCTTCATGAAAACATAGGTGCTTCTAATGAGTACCCGCAACATATGTTTTCACGGAGAAATAAGAACGATAACAGCATTTTTCGGATAAAAAAAAAAATGCCTTATCTGTTGCTATGTTGCATACATGTTAGCCATTTTGTCAGAATCTTTGGTGTACAAAATTTTAGGACATTTACTGTACATAAACTTATTAAAGCTAGTCAAAACAAATAGATTACCATATTTACACGAAATACAGGATTCATCCTAACTATCTCCCTATATGCGCAAATCTTATGCAACATTTTTCCAATCCTGTCATTGCTACTATTGAAAGGATCGTCATTTTGAGCAGTTCTTGGTTTTAAAGAAGAAGAATGTGTTTATTATTATTATTATTTTTTTTTACAATATATGGGCATGACAATCAATAGAGTATGACCATTTGAACAAACTTTCAATCTTGTTTCAACAGTAGGATCAACAAAAAATTTTGTAAAAATTGACTAAGTGGTTTCAGAAGAGAAATTGGCCAAGTGGTTTCAGAAGAGAAATTGATTTTAAACATATATACAGCACAGGAGCAGGGGAAGATAACCCTCACAGAATAAAATTTTGATTGTAACTTAAAGCTCTAGCTACTTCATTCATATACATGTATTTTAAGTTTTAGACACTTAAGGTATTTTTGTCTTTGCATGTGTGTCCATTGCTCTCAAGGGTCATTCTTTTTATAATCTATTTACATAGCACTAGTTAAGGCACTTTTTTCAATTCAAAAGTATTGATATTTTTCTTATTTCGCCACAAAAACATATGTTGTGGGTACTCATTAGAAGTGCCTCACTGAGGTGCTTCTAATGAGTACCTACAACATATGTTTTCGTGGAGAAATAAGAAAAATATTTATCGGATACCCTCCCTTATCTAAACCTATGCTATTTATCTTCGCCAGAACGCAGGGACTTGCCAAGCTCTCATCTTCATTGAATAAGTAAAGAAATGATGAGAGAAGAGGTATTTTAATTGCATGTTGCCATTCCCACCTATGCTACACGTCCTATGTGTCTATACAAGACAAGAGACAAGCTCATCATGGTCTACTTTCCCTGCTGGTACACAACAGGGTCTTTCATTGCTGGCATACAACAGGGTCTTCTTTCCCTGCTGGTTGCAAAAGGGTCTTCTTTCCCTACTAATGCTTAACCAGGTCTTCTTTCCTTGCTGGTGCTTCGCAAATTTCCTACTTGCCATGGCAACCAAAACAAATGGCTACTGATCACGAAATGCATAAACTTGGTAAACAATCATCAAACGATCATATCTGCCAAATATGGTTCACATCACTTCACTGGTTATGGAGAAAATGCAATTTAACCATTTTCCCCATTATGTCATTGGGAGCTTTCCATTGCCATGGCAACCAAACCAAGCAGCAGATCACCATTATTTTAGCTATTTTGAATTGCCCTTACCCAAGCAACATTTGTACCAATCAGTCATATTGCTTCAGTAGTTTTCATTTAAAAAATTCCCTTTTTTAAATTTAAAGTTGCCATGGCAACCAAGAAAAATGGCCATTGGTCATAAAGCACAATACACTGGGTAGACAATCATCAAATAATCATAACTGCCAAATATGGTTCACATCACTTCACCAGTTATGGAGAAAATGTAACAAAACCATTTTCCCATTTCTGTTGCCATGGCAACCAAACAAAGAGGCAGATCACCATAATCTTAGCTATTTTGCATTGCCCTTATACAAGCAACATTTGTACTAAATTAGTGTCATACTGCATCAGTGGTGTTGAAGGAGTTGTAATTTAAAAAAATCCCTTTTCAAAAATTTAAAAATGGCAACTGGTCATAAAACACATACATTGTATTGACTATCATTCAAAATGATCATAACTGCCAAATATGGTTCACATCACTTCAATGGTTATTGAGAAAATGCAATTTAACTATTTTCCCTTATAATTCTATGGGAACTTTCTGTTGCCATGGCAACCAAACCCAAGAGGCAGATCACCATAATTTTAGCTTTTTTAAATTGTCCTTACCCAAGTAATATTTGTACCAAATAAGAGTCATACTGCTTCAGTGGTTTTGAAGTGTCGTTTAAAAATTCTTCTTTTTTTCTTTAAATTAATGTTGCCATGGCAACCAAACAAAATGACTACTGGTCATAAAACACATAAACTGGATAGACAGTCATCAAATGATCATAAGTGTCAAATATGGTTCACATCACTTCATTGGTTATGAAGAAAATGCAATTTAACCATTTTCTCATTAGAAGTCTATGGGAGCTTTCTGTTGCCATGGCAACCAAACCAAGAGGCAGATCACCATAATTCTATCTATTTTGAATTGCCCTTATCCAAGCAACATTCTAACCAAGTCAGGGACAAATCGCTTCAATGGGTTTGGAGGAGTTGTCATTTGAAAGTGTTAACAGACTGACCTACAACAGGACAGACGGACAAAAAGTGATCCCTATAGCTCATCCTGAGCATAGCTCAGGTGAGCTTAAAATGACTTTCTGTAAGATGTCAAAATAGGAATAAAGTAGGGCTCTGAAAATACCATGCCCAACTTGTCCATCATTCTATTTCCCTGAGGACAAGTAAAAAATGTCAATTAACTTGTCCCGGGGACAAGCACATTATACATGTAGCTCTAGCTAAGAAAAGTAGCCAGAATATGAGATGTATTTTTCTTATTTCTCAAAGAAAACAGGTTGTGGGTCGAGGATGTGTTGTGGGTACTCATTAGAAGCACCTCACATAGGCACTTCAAATGAGTACCCACAACATATGTTTTCTTCAAGAAATAAGAATGATGCCATTTATCGAGCAAGTAAATCTTGGCTGGACAAGTAGATTTTGACCATTTACTTGTCCGTGGACAAGTAATAAAATTTGATAATTTGACAATGATGAACAAAGGGTATTCTGGGAATCTATATCTCCGTGCTCCTAAGGCTGAACAGCTCTGCTTGCAAAATATTTTGTATGTTTTTTGTTGGACACATTTTTACATTACATTTCAAAATGTCTATCAGTACAAGATGATAAATGCAAGTAGAATACTGAACCACAAAGTCCTAAAATGAAGGGTGATCTTTTAGGCATGTACCCATAACTGTTCTATCAACAATTTGATTAATTACCATTTAAAGAAGCTCCAAATATCCAACTTGTATATTAATCTTGTTGGACATTGTATTTTGACTAGTATAACTGTAATTGCAATGACCAGTACTTGTAATTATTATTGACATTATTGTCATTGGTTGAGATTACTTTGGGTAGCCCCTAAAAATTTATAAGTATTTTATGACAAAAATTTGTTTTTCATTGTTTGTTTGTGGTGAGGTTTTACAGCCATCAACCAAGTGGGGTCATTACATACAATTGTGAGTAATAAACTATCTTGTTCAAAACCATGTCAAATTTATTTTCCATTAATGACAATGAGAACACAGCATAATTTCAATGTGGCATAATATTTTGAAAAGTTTTTGTGAATATCCCAACTGGAAGGGGCACGAAGATATGAGAAAGATCAGAAATATGAGAACAGGCCAAGATATGTAAGATCTTACAGGTTGTTATATTGCAAACTGCCATGCTTTTAAATAAGTGTCTAGCATTGTTTTCTCCTATTTTTTAAAGTGCATCTTTGATCCAGAAGTGGTTATGAAGTGGAACCAAACCCATGATAGCCTTAGTTGTAACCAGGAACGAAACCGCGGTAGTGGGTATTTATCATGTTTATATATTATAGATGGTTATGAAGCTTTATAGAAAAATAAAAACAAAACAAAAAAACGTATTTTCAATGCTGATCAGTTTTCTGCGACTTGTCCAGATACCAGTTCAATTTGCCGGTCACTAGTACGGTTTGAAAACCGGATTCTTTGCAAACAAAATATATTTAACTGAGCAATTGTCGTAAAGTAACGTTTAAAATTAAAAATTAATCACTTAAGTGATGGTGCACTTTTTTGAAAACCAATTTCTTACCACTCAATAATGCATTATGGTTCAATCATGAATTAGAAATGAATAAATAAATGCAAAGTTCCGACAGACAACCGGATTTTCTGCACTGCGTGACCTTCACCGTTTCGTTTCGTTTCGTTTGACGTAGTTCCCTCCAATAGAATGGAGCACCCAGGTCGATGACCGGTTGAATGTTGCAAGCAATAATAATCCAAGGAATCCGTAGAATATTCCTATATACACTATTTACAAACGTGTTAGACGTGTGGTGGCGGCCACAATAAAGGGAAATTTCAGATATTTCTTAATTCAGCAACTTTTTGTGTTTTCTTCACCGTTTTAGGTTTTGAACAGAACAGAACAGAATTTTTTGCACTTTACACTCGTGTCAGAGGGTGAAAAGGTATCAGGTCAAAACGGCCCCAAGTCAAAACGTCCCCAAGTCAAAACGGCCCCATATTGGTCAAAACGGCCCCAACTGCAGTTGCAGATTGATCAAAACGGCCCCCAAAACGGCCCAAAGTCGACCTAGGATTTAAGAAAAAATAATGTATGTAAATGTATTTTCAGCGCTAATGAATTTCAACTGTGTCTATATTAACTTTTTTGTAGGGAAAAATAGTAGAAAAGAAGATTAAGATTAAGATTTATTCAGACATTAAGATCAACATATAAGCATCAACAAAAAAACAAAACAAAAAAAAAAAAAAAAAAAAAAAAAAAAACAATATGACATATGAATGAGACTCACCACATACAATTGAATTAATTTGTGAATGATTTAGTAAAAAGAGCACATTTGAATAATATAAAATAGTTTGATGGATTTATAGCAACAGTAGTTTAAATATCACTTTAAAAGTTAAATTTAATTTTATAAGTTAAGAAAAAATATAGACTTTGGCATGGTGGGCTAGGGCGCCAGCACCCGCACCCACATATCACAGAACTTTAAAACCTTTAAAAATTATGATCTTAAAACCTATGGATAGCCCATAAAGCCATATGGCTTATTTCCAATGGGGTCCATTTTAACAGTTCCAAGAATTTTATTGCATAAGAATTCCAATGTTTACCTACATGTATCACTGAAGGGTGCTCTTAGTTATAAATATATCAGATACCAATAATCTTATAGTATCAATCGTCAGGCACACCAGAAGACCACGGATAAGAATCGGGGCCATACATTTGACAGCCCTAATGTGGGAGCGAATCATACACCGACTACACCAAGCCCCGCCACCCAGAGCAGTGTTCTCACGTGATTGGAAAGGGTCCCACCGAAGATCCCAGCTCAGGGTAACGACACCCACACCGGCCGGTGGACAAATCCGCTCGGCATAAAGCTGGCAGTAGTCATCTGGTGCACGCGACGGACATGACAACAATATATCACAAATTCTGAATCATTTCAACATATAGGATAGAAAAAACATTGTGCAATCAATAAAAGAAAAAAAATCACCAATCTCAGTTTCTTGATGATGCTCAGTAAGGTACTTTTTGAGGGATGCTTTGAACCCGCGAGGTTTTTCTATTTCTTTTAACCAGTCAGGAAGAGAATTCCAATCTGCAATCCCTCTATAATAGAAGGTAGAATGTTCAACACTTCGACAATGAGGAACTAAGAAGTTATAACGACTAGACCTTGTATCATGCAGGTGCACAGCGTTCAATCGAACAAAGTTCTCCTTCAAATATGTAGGACAAAGTTGTAGAAAATCTTATGCACATGATTCAGCCTCAGCTGTTTTACCCGAGTTTCAACGTTAAGCAAATTCAATTTGGCAAGAATATCAGCAGTAATCCTTGTTCTGGGTCCTGGAGAATCGATAAATCTAACTACTTTGTTTTGAGCAATTTGCAATTTTCTCTTCAATCCATTGGTGAGGCCATCATACCAAGACGAACAAGAATAATCAAAGTGACATAAAATCAAAGCTGAACACAAGTTTTTTTCCTTGTAAAGACAGACTGTTAATGTGTCGATACATGAATTTATGACGAGCATGTACTTTGGAAAGAATGTTATTGACCACCAATTCACCGGACAGAAAATTATCAATATTGAGACCCAGGTATTTTACAGATGTTGTAGGTTTAATCTTGTGATCATAGCAGGCAACCTTGAAGTCTTTGACTTTCTTAAGTTTTCTCTTTTACCCAAACAGTATACATTCTGTCTTACCAAGGTGCAGTGATAGTTTGTTATCAACTAGCCAAATGTCACTGATTAAATTAGATATTGGTTATTTCGCGTTAAAAAGCAAAGAAAGCTTGGTAATAACAAGGAAGTTTGAAAACATCTTCAATTTGGTCCTGTTACTTCTGTGATTACTGTTCATCTTAATAAAACTGTTCACATACTGTTATACACCTAAAACAATAGTCATATTAAAGAATTAACATGTCTCTGTCTCACAACCATTCTTAGTTATCTGCATTTCTCTGAACTGCGGGCTTCATAA